>CM074719.1:417745773-418945773 GCA_037306005.1 Rhinophrynus dorsalis | reverse complement strand
CTCAATTTTTGGAGCATTTTAATTCAAAATCCATTACAGTTCAGACTTATTGTCTTTAAATCAACAGCTCCAACTAGTGTATAAAAGGCAGTTTTTTATTTTAGAATGTAGTCTGTGGGGGAGCTTGAGTCACTGACTACTGTTCACTATAGTAAGTGATAAGAACACCACCTGGTGACTAGTAAAACAAAATGTTATTAAAAAAATGCAGCCGTATTCTTCTCAGATTCTGTAAGACTTGGCAGAACCTTTGTAGTCAGTGAAGAGCAACCAGGTGCTAGAGGGTTCTGACTTGAGTGTGGACCTAGAATATGTAGGCAGATCTGGGGAGATCCTTTCTGTGGCCGAAGTCGGAGGTATATGTGCTGGCTGCAAGGCCAGATATCCATCCCTGGAGGACCCGGGGTCCAGATCAGGATGACTTGACTTGACAGCCAGATCAGTAGAAGACTTGGATGTCAGATAGGTGAGTCGTAAATACTATGAACCGGAGTAGGACTGAAAACAGACAAGGTAAAATCTATCCATGCTGGGGTTGGAACTACAGGAACAAACATATGCCAAATCAGCAAACGAGTGGAGGCTGAGTTGAGACAAGCTGGGTCGGAAGTCACAGGGTCAGTTGTGGTTCGAATCAGGAGACTGAAGTGTAGTCGATATAAGCTGGGTCGGAAGACACAGGATCGGTAATCAGGAGACAGGAGCAGTGTCTATACAAGTCGAGTCGAAAGCCACAAGGTCAAGTGTGGACAGGATCAGGAGATGGGAGCAGAGTCAAGCGAGACTGGGTCAAACACAAAAACTACTGAGACAACCCAAGAGGATGCTGAGGTATATAGCATGAAGATTGAGTGTCTACGTGTCACCTAAGCAGGTATAAAAAGAAACCACCACCAATCAGAAAAAAGAAGGAGGCGCTAATGGCTCGCACAGGTGAGAGATCACAACAAATTTCCTAGCATTGGGGGTACTCTTGTATCAGCAAGAAAAAGCGCTCTAACATATATTTACTCATAAAAAGTTTAATGCTCCTTCAAGCCCCAGCCTGTTTGAAATCCTTAAGGACTGATTTGAACTTCCTATGGTTTTTTATGTAATAATTGGCATGACCTGTTGTGAGTAAAGCAAATACATAAATGGATTACTTCCTTTTTCTTTTATTATGTGTGGCTTTTTAAACCGTCATTGCTTAGGTTAACTTAAATGGAAACTTTTATCAAAGAAACAAGTTTTATTTATTTTAGTAAACATGCTGAGACAACTATAGTAGTTTTGGTATTTTTCTATGTTTTGTGGATTTTGTGTATTAGCCTATGATCTGTGGGACTTAGGATCTAATGCAAATTACCCCTCACCCCCACAGTTAGCCATTGTCTCAGCAACTCTGTGCAGATCCTGTAAAATCCAACAGAAGCTCAAGTAAGGGTTGTACTATAGAGAGTGACTTAAAGGGATAGTAATGTTTCATAATAAAAGCAGCTGTAATTAATCATCATAGTATTTGGACTTTGGAGAGTTATTTCAATTCTGTCAGAGTTGTAGTTCAAGAGTAATTCAATGACAAAGTGTCCCCCTCCCGCCCCTTTTACTGATGTCACACTGTTCAGCTAGAGCAGAAGGGAGGTGCCCAGGTAGACTGCAGAGAGGGACAATCTTCAATTAAGATAAGGGAAAAACCTCAAACGCTTGTCAAGGGGGGCAGGGATTTCATTGTTTTCATAGGAATAAGAGTGTCCCCTTCTGTTATCTGTCTGGTCTATAGACTGCATTCCACATCTTAGAAGAGATGGCTTACACTAGGTAAAAGGGGCGGGAGGGGGAAACTTTGCTTGTGAATATCTCATAAACCATAAAGGTTTGAGAGATAAGACTTATATCATTCTTCATGTTTTTTTTTAATGCCTACAAAATAAAATAAAGTTAAAATGAAGTATTACTATCCCTTTAACTAATCACTGGAGGGGCCTCGTGCAAAACATTTTTGGGCCTCCATCACAAAAATATTTTCAATGAGGCATAAATAGAACCTCTTATATCCTGGGGCAGATGGGCCCCCCTTTGATACTAAGCCCTGGTATAACTACACCCTACGTAGTGACGCCCCTTGAGTGTGGACTCATTTTTATCACAGTTTGAAAATGACAGCATCTAAAGTAGGCTTTGCAGTAGGACAGAGGGGAGGAGTGGGAAGAAATTTGTACAAATAAAACTGAATAAAAAGACTGGAGTTAATAATAAAATGGACAAAATAACCTCAAGTTGATTACTGATATTATACAGTGTTGCATTAGAGTTCAATACAACATTAGTTTCCTAATGAGGTCGCTCTTTAAATGTAACCCCTTAAAGGGATAGTAATGTTTCATAATAAAAGCAGCTCTAATTAATCATCATAGTATTTGGACTTTGGAGAGTGTTATTTCAATTCTGTCAGAGTTGTAGTTCTAGAGTAATTCAATGACAAAGTATCCCCCTCCAGCCCCTTTTACTGATGTAACACTGCTCAGCCAGAGCAGAAGGGAGGTGCCCAGGTAGATTGCAGAGAGGGACAATCTTCAGTTAAGATAAGGGAAAAACCTGAAAAACTTGTCAAGGGAGGCAGGGCTTTCATTGTTCTCATAGGAAGAAGATTGTCCCCTGCTGTTATCTGTCTGGTCTATGGACTGCATTCCACATCTGAGAAGAGATGGCTTACACTAGGTAAAAGGGGCGGGAGGGGAAACTTTGCTTGTGAATATCTCTCAAACCATAAAGGTTTGAGAGATAAGACTTATATCGTTCTTCATGTTTTTTTAATGCCTACAAAATAAAATAAAGATAAAATGAAGTATTACTATCCCTTTAAGGAATGGTTATATAAACTATTATCCTCAAATATAGAGTCTCCCGTTTGTCAACCAAGAATAAAGCTGTCTATATGCATCACAAGGGAGAATTTCCAGGTTGCCCTCCAGAGACGTAAGAGGAGAAGGTAGTGAAGTGCATGAGGGGAATCTACACATCACCATATCCAGGGAGCGAAGCAGAGTGCACCTCAGAGAAGAGAGAGACCCTAGCAAAGAGTGACATAAACAAAGTATTACTATCCCTTTAAGGTCCAGAGGGGAGAGCAAAGCATTGAGCTGTGCTCTCCTCTGGTCCTTAAGGGGTTAAAATGTAAACCTTAGATTACCCCTTTCTTCTGTATGTCTGCATGGCAGCTGATAAATAACTAGGGCAATTCCATTGCCTGGAGATAAGAACTCAGGGCCTGTAGCATTAAACACACTGTGCTAATGACTTTTCTTATCCTTGTCTTCAATCATACCTTGACTTTTTGCAGGAAAAATAAATCAAATTAATGTGTTTTTTATTTGTAAGAAATGTTTCTGTTTTTCTTACCTTCCACCTATTAAAATCTTACTACAGTAAAAATAGTTACAGTAAATGAACAAAATATAAATCAATCACGTCGTGGCAGGGATTTAAGAGGCCAATGCCTCCTAGATGGAAAAACAATTACTTTTCTTAATAAACAGCTTTAGGGAGATTATTCCTGACACTTATAAGTGGCTCTACAAATCTTAACCCTTTGATAGCCAGAGGGGTGAGCAACGCATTGCAAAGCAATGTGTTGCACACATGCCAGAGGGGAAAGCAATGCATTGCTTTGCGATGCCTTGCATACCCCCTGGCACTCAAAGGGTTAAAGATGTGCAGTTCATTTTTTTTAGATTTTCACCCTTACAAATTTTTTCATGGTCTCTTATTTCCCTGCCCCCTTTTTCATTTAAAAGGAACTGATGTCAAAGCGTATAAGAAATCGAGAGAAAAGGCTTTTGTGTTATGTTTTTTAATGGTTACTAAGAGATGTTAGGTCAAAAATATAAATAGTTATAATCAATTTTATTCCCTAATCCCAGAAACCAAGAGGGTTGTGCAACACACTCTCCCCCAAGTCTCTGGAATGATCTTCTTTGCAGGCCTATTGAAAGGCTACGCTCTCAAGATATGCAACCTATCAACTACACTATATCTTTGTTGCTGCCTGATTAACAATAGCCTCAAACTGGTTAAAACCCAACTTGAAATGGACTGATATCACTTGATTAAACAATATTTATTGCATGGAGTGGCTCTGTGCTATCTAAATTACCAAACAGAAAGATTCAGACAAACATGGCAACCATGGAAAAAGCACCAGGGAGGGATGCACTCTAAGTCTGATGATAACTCTGGATGGCGATGTTGTGTTGGATCTGTGTCGAAGGCATATCACCAATATGCACTAACATGACTTTGCCATCATATCCCCTTCAGTTCACCACCAATCTGCCCCTATGAATTCACCATGCCATTGACAAGTTTATGATTTTCCACTTAACACATCAACAATGGCTCATTTCCAAATGTAACTGCAGGTTAATGAGTCACTGTATTATTCATGTCGGTGGGTTTATATGTTAATATAGGACAAACACACAAGAGAATGCAAAAGAAATGCCCTAGTACAGTAAAGACTTGGGATTCTTGGCCACCACCAAATATACACCTCACCTGTGGCTACTCACAAACATATACACTGTGTGCAAAATTATTAGGCAAGTTGTATTTCTGAGGATTAATTTTATTTTTGAACAACTGCAGTGCCCTCCGTCAATCCAAAATGTTAAGAAACCTTAAACCTGAATATTTAAGAAAGTAAGAGTGAGGTTTTGGCTTTCTTAGGAGAATATCTATGTGTGCACAATTATTGGACAACTACTAGTGTGCAGAATTATTATGCAACTAAATGAAAAACAATCATTTTCCCATCTTACGTGTTTGTTTTCATCTATTAAAGTGAGAATACTAAACAAACAACTCAAAATTTACAAATAAACATTTCTTACATTTAAAAAAAAAAATCAGTGACCAATATAGCCACTCTTCTTTACAATAACAGTCATAATCCTTCCATTCATGGAGTCTGTCAGTTTCTTGATCTGTTGACTATCAACTTTTTGCGCAGCAGCAACCACAGCCTCCCAGACACTGTTCAGAGAGGTGTACTGTTTTCCTTCAGCGTTGCAGTCACGAAAGGACCACGGAGTATTTTTTTTTAATTCGGATTCCGGACTCCCCGAATGGCATACAGCCGTGGAGGGAGCCCGGAAATCCATGACGGTTATAGTACATCATGGGTCGTTAAGTCAGATCTACCCATGACGTACTATGACCGTCAAGGATTGTTAAGGGGTTAAGAAGGGCCCACAAGTTCTCGATAGGGTTTATTTCAGGTGAGGTGTCATTATTTTATCATCTTTAAGGCCTTTTCTGGCTAGCCATGCAGTGGAGTACTTCGATGCATGTGATGGAGCACTGTCCTGCATACAAATCATGGTCTTGAAAGATGCAGAATATCTCCTGTACCACTGCTTGAAGAAAGTGTCTTCTAAACACTGGCAGTAGGTTTTTGAAATGAAGCTGCCTAATAATTATGCACCCCTTGACATAGGGTGTTCATCTCCTTGGGCCACACCCTCTCTCATTACACAAATACACATCACCTGATATGCTTAAATCCAATAAGCATTCAAATTTATACAGCTTGGAGTTGGAAAATATGCATAAAAATGATGATATGGTCAAAATACTCACTTGCCTAATAATTGTGCATGCAGTGTATGTTATACTTCACATATATGATTAATAATGAGAAAATAAATTCTGGGTATATACTCCTGACACAGTGACAGGAAGCTGGAAATCAGGCTGCTCCTCCTCACCTCATTCTCTTCACAATGGATAGAATACAAACTTAAAAAACACAAAAAGAGGGTGTCCAATAGTGCAATACGGCTGATATTTGAAAAGATGCACAAGAAGTGAGTAAATATGCATTCACATTTAGATGTGGCCAACTGTTGGCTTTGACTAGACAAACATATGGAGATAAGACTGGCTGCACTCGGTTCACCCTTCGATGTGTGGCTGTTACTCCAGGACAAATGAAAAGCTCCTCTATATTTAGAAAAAAATGTTTAAAACATAATACTTGTTAAAAAACAAAACAAAACAGTAAACAGGTTGTATAATTAAACAGACTAATGTGTTTTGCGGGTCCTCCCCGCTTTCTCAAAGCCCAGATATGTGTGTCCATACATATGTTACTCAGAGGGTTAAATGATGAGTGCCTCAAGGTTCTTAGCCAATATCTGAGTTCTATTGTTCATCCTGTGGGGACCTGGGATAGAGGCGCTGGTGTCACTTTCTTTCTGGACTGCACAGCCACATTCATAAGAAGGATTGGGGAGCTGGAAGTCAAGAACACAAACTTCTCTCTGGAAGGCGATGTGGGCACACACTAGCCAGGAATAACTTTCCAGAAATCATGTAGAATAACATAGGAACTGGAGAAGTGATATCACTGGAGAAGTCATCTCCACTTTATCACCACTCTATCATGCCTTAGTGAATAACCCCCCTCCCTTGTCCTCCAAAACAGGCCTAGATTCCTTTGCAGTTAATACCTGTAATCAACTCTTTTATCCCCATAGACTTATATGTGAATGTGTTAGATAAAACCATTGAACACACTTATTAAGCACAATGTAATCAAGGTTATAGTTGGCTGGTGTTCAATAGGGATAATTATATGAATGACAGCCAGATTTGTACCATGATGTGACTTTCCTGCAACTGGAGATTGTAATAGAAAATTACATTATGTTGTTCCTGTTCAGAGGTTTATGGGGCCATTGCATAAATTATACAAGGCACCTTGCCAATGTGATTGACACTGTAATAACCAGTCTTTGAATGGGACTATTGGACATTAGCTAGTCAAATGCAGCTAATGTCATATATGCACCACTTCAGCCAAGCCTATTGCAGCTCCATGCTTGATGATATAGACATAGGTGAATAGTGTCACTGATGTAACACTAACTTAAAAGACATGCTGATATAAATACAGTAATGTACTAAAGTGGAAATGGTCACTTACTGATAATGACATAACTATTTGTATGTGAGAGACATTTCCAAAACATTGCGAAGCAATGTAATAGGGATGTCCCTAGCATTCAAGAGGTTAACCAGATGTTACTGCAGTAAACTGCATCGCAAATATAATATGCTTATATTACTCATCTGCTTAGTCACTGTGCATGAAATGGATTATCAGGGTCTGTCATCAACTTGTTCATTATCCGTTTTTTGTTTTCTGCAGAGAACAAAACAAACTAGCAAATTAATGTGTGATGTAGAGTGAAAAACAGACAGAGGCATCTACCACAACATATATTTCCTTGTCAAACACGTGTGGATTTCAAAAGAAAAATGCACATCATTGTCAAGGCTGGTTGTGTCCCAGTTATTTAGCTAGAAGTCTTTGATTAAGATAGGCTTATGACAAATACACAAGTTGATTTCTTTTCATGGCATTTGATATGCTCTTAAAATAAGTTTGTTACAGGTAAACTTTTAGCACAACCAGAATCCTCAATATAATTTACAGTACATGGATGGCTGGTGAGCTAAGACCCTTGTGATTTATCGGATGTATTTTTTAATGTACAGTTATTGCTGGGTACCATTCTGGTGTAGTGTTAGATGGCCAGTCCAAATATCCCCCTGGGTTAATGGGAGCATTTGTGGTATCAGATATATTGATATGTGGAGCCAATATATACAGACACACACACTCCAAATGAAGGAGTATCACAGTATGCAACAATACCTTTTGTACTGGACTAACATTCAGTTTTAGGGTCAGTTTTTCATGAGCAACACTTCCTTTATCAAGTAAGAAGCATACTGGTTTTATAACTTCAACAGATATTAAAAGCCTCACTAATAAAAGCACAAGCTGATAAGTAACAATTCACATAAAGTTCGTAGAACTTGATAAGAGGAGCATTGGTCTCAAAAACTTGTTCCTAAAACGGAATGTTAGTTTAATAAAAAAGGTACTATTATGTAATGTGATACTAATTAATTTGGCATCTATACCACTGGACTAACTTGGCTATCCTACATATAATTATATATATAAAGTACTGTGCAAAAGTTTTAGGCAGGTGTGAAAAATGCTGTAAAGTAAGAATGCTTTCAAAAATAGACATGTTAATAGTTTATTTTTATCAATTAACAAAATGCAAAGTGAGTGAACAAGACAAAATGTAAATCAAATCAATATTTGGTGTGACCACCCTTTGCCTTCAAAACAGCGTCAGTTCTTCTAGGTACACTTCCACAAAGTCAGGGATTTTGTAGGCATATAGTCAGGTGTATGATTAAACAATTATGCCAGACAGGTGCTAATGATCATCAAAGTAATATGTAGGTTGAAATTCAATCATTAACTGAAACAGAAAGAGCTGTGTAGGAGGAATAAAAGTCTGTGAGTAACAGCCAAACTCAGCTAACAAGGTAAGGTTGCTGAAGACAGTCATACACCATGGCAAGACTGAGCACAGCAACAAGACACAAGGTAGTTATACTGCATCAGAAAGGTCTTTTCCAGGCAGAAATTTCAAGGCAGACAGGGGTTTTCAGATGTGCTGTCCAAGCTCTTTTGAAGAAGCACAAAGAAATGGTAAACGTTGAGGACCATAGACACAGTGGTCATCCAAGGAAACTTAGTGCAGCAAATGAAAGATACATCATGCTTACTTCCCTTCACAACTGGAATATGTCCAACAGTGTAATCAGCTCAGAAACTGGGAGAAAACAGTGGGACCTTGGTGCACCCATCTACTGTACGGAGAAGTCTGGTCAGAAGTGGTCTTCATGGAAATCTTGCGGCCCAAAATACATTTCCACCACATGGAAACAAGGCCAAGTGACTCAACTATTCGCGAAAATACAGGAACTGGGATGCAGAAAAATGGCAGCAGGTGCTCTGGACTGATGAGTCAAAATCTGAAATAGTTGGCTGTAGTAGAAGGCAATTTGTTGGAGAGCTGGAGAGTGGTACAAGAATGAGTGGTTGCAGGCAACAGTGAAGCATGGTGGAGGTTCCTTGCAAGTTTGGGGCTGCATTTCTGCAAGTTGATTTGGGGATTTGGTCAGAATTAATGGTCTCTTCAGTGCCCAGAAGTAGAGGCAGGTACTTATCCATCATGCAATACCATCAGGGAGGTAATCTGATTGGCTCCAAGATGTTTGGAACAACCTACCTGCCGAGTTCTTTAATAAACTGTGTGCAAGTATACCTTGAAGAATTGATGCTGTTTTGAAAGCAAAGGGTGGTCACACCAATTATTGATTTAATTTAGATTTTTCTTCTGTTCACTCACATTTTGTTAATTGCTAAAAATAAACTATTGTCATGTCTATTTTTGAAAACATTCTTACTTTACAGCATTTTTTCACAGCAGTGTAAAACTTTTGCAAAGTACCGTATATATGCAGGTCAGAGGTCTGTGTGTTATGGTGGAAGAGGGCCATGAACTCCAAAGTGAAAGCTCCAGTCAGGAGTCCCCTGAGAGTGAGGTTCTCTAAACCTGGGTCTTCAGCACAGAGCACGTGAGGGAAATTATTGGGGTCCCCAAAAATGCTCTGGGTAAAGTGTCTGGACAGTGCTGGTTGAAGTTCCCCTATGGGAGGATCTAGAAGGAGACCAGCCAATGAGGAGAATTTATAGCCCATGATGAACCTTTAGTGGGAGAAAGTGAAGATAAGATAATAGCAAAGGACTGAGAAGAAGCTATTAATGTGTGATAACTCTGTTTAAATGAATGTTACCTTTGACTGAAAACACTTGTTGTCTATCTGAGATTTTGTTATGTGTCATACACATACTGATCTATCAGGAGTCAGCAGAAAAGAATTCAGAAGTGATGTGCACAGGAGGTGAAGGAACCCAAAAGAGATTCTGCTTGAGCAGTCTCAGCACTTTATTGTTGATATAGGTGTTTCACTCATCAGGGAAGCAAATGCCCCTGTAGAAAGGTTACAGTGAAAGAAATATATGCAGTGGTTTAATTAGTCATTGGATGTATCTGGTGACTATATTGTTTTAGGCCCCCTAAACCCATAACCCATAAGCTATAACCCATGTGGCACTGGGGCAAATGTGCCCCATTGGATGCTGGACCCTGTCACAATTGCACCTTTTGTACCAACTGTAATTACACCCCCTGGTATGTACATAAAGAAAAAATAAGCAATCCTGGAGCAAACAAATACCATAGGTAGGGTTATTTAAATGAGACTTTTAACATTTTCAGTGCGCCCTGAGGCAATAGTTACTATAATAGTAAAAATTAATTAACAATATATGAATCAATTTTGTACTAGGAGACACTGACCCTTCAATTGAATGAATTAATGGATATGTTATTTATATAGCGCCATAAGTTTGTACATCACTTTACAATTTAAGGGCTTGGGCAATACAGGGTGACAAGTGCTTAGGAAAATGAAAAGCTAGAAATGGGGTCCCTGCCCGAAAGCTGACACTCCAAAGGGAATGAAGTAGATCAATATATGAATTTCCCACTTTTAATGTCAGCTGTTTAAAATATAAACTAAAATGTACCAGTGTGATTCCATGGTAGACTAGGCTCTTGAACTGATTTCCTTTTTCTGAGTCTTCCTACTGCCACTTTACTTAGCTGCTGTCACCTAATGTTTTTTTGTATGCTGATAGCACTGTGAGGAGGGTTTTGGGTGTTTCAGGGTATTCAGTTCCTCTGTTCCTTGTTTAATCCCATAAGGACCATTTTGATCGTTGCTGACACACCGGTACATGTGACCTGTTGCATGTATCTGCACGCCGCTTTGGGGCCTGAAAGAGATCGCTCTAGTCTTGGAGCGCTCAATTTTACGCCCCATTTTTACTTACAGCGCTCCCGGTGGAGAGCTGTAAGTAAAAAGTATGTGACGTACCATGACTGTCATCGGTCCTTAAGTATTTAAGGACCATGGCGGTCATAGTATGTCACGTAGTTCTTAAGGGGTTAATACTATGTACAAACAAGGAGCAGAGGAAGGTGGTACAACATCTGTGTGTTTCTGTATGCACTAAAATGCTCATACACTTCAGTGCAGGGTTAGTCAATTGTTGACAACCAGCTTTGGAAAACTAAAAAATCAAAATGTCCAACAATTCATTATACATGGTCTCATCCAAACCCTGAATTTCTGGAGTTAGAGAGTGGCATCCTACCATAGAGAGTGGGCTATGCTGGCAGATTTGCATGTTCCCCTCGGCATGTGCAAAAACAAAGAAAGAAAGAAACATTTGCATTAGAAGTTTTTCACATACTTGACACATCCTCTGTTTTGCTAGTAAGAAAAGATGTGATTTGTGTACAAATCAAACAACCGTTTCTATAGAGTAATTGCTGTGAAGCAGATGAGTTGAACAGTCATTAGCTGTCTTAAGTTATATCATGGTTCAGTGGTATATTTTATTGGTTCTGCTAATGATACCATTTTTTTTAATAATGTTTGAGGCATGAATGCAACTTAGAACTATGAATGGTAAAGCATTACAAGGGTCAGTTACACTCTAAAGTATATTTTATCTTCTATTCGTTCATGATGAACTGTATGGTCTAAATTAGCGATCAATGGGCCCATTCTGATAGTTAACTAACAAATTATTATTCCACAATTCATGGGATTGGACTTTACAAGCTCTATTCAAGAAGCTAAATATGTGCAATTATGTAGAAAAAACCCTCTGCACTATAGGGAACAAATAAAAGACCCCATTGGTTTAAATCTGAATTTTAACCCTTTTGAACACTAGAGAGGCTTCGCAATGTGCTGGAGGCATCTCTAGCACTCAAAGGGTTTGTAAAAAAGCCCAATTTAAATCAATAGGAATTTTGGGAGATTTAATTTGTCCCCAAATGGTGAAGATGGTTTGCTCCAGAATTGGGGGCATAACTACTGGCAGTGCAGAGGCCGCAATTGTGATGGCAAGATAGAGGGTCTGTCTGCACTGCCCTTTTCTACAATTCCTTACAGTCAGACCAGTTCCCTATCTTAGCTCTTGGCCACTGACGTCACAAATAGCTGCTGTCAGCCTATAAGAATAGTGTAAGAGAGCTCCTTCCATTTTGTTAATTTACCTTTTGAGTACCATAGAGGTGCATTGCAAATCAATGTATTGGACACCCCTGTCAGTATGAGAGTCAGTAAGGATACAGTTCCCAGACACTGAAAATGAACTGAATTTCCTCTCTGTCTTTCCCCATTACACAGAAACCTTCTGAGATCCCCCTTTGGTGAACCTTATGGTTTTGTAGGCATATGACTCAAACTTGATCTAGGACTTTAAATAAAGGTCTGTGTTGGCATATGTTATTCAGACTTGCTCCAGCCCATGTGACTGATGGCTGTCTCAGATTTTAACTCATGGCCCAGTACGTTCTAGTTGTGCCCCTGTCCAGAATTGCACCTCTTTATCTTTTTTGAATATGGCCCTATCAGTCTAATTGCCTAAATTAGAGAAAGCAGTCTAAGGTGTGATATGATTAATATTTAGAAATATATGCATGGCTAATAAAAATAAATATATGGGGAACTGACTATGCTACGTGATAAACAAAAGACAAGAGGATATCCATTAATAAGAGAGGAAAGGCAATTTTGCTTAAACCAAAAGCATGTGTTTTCACAGTAAGGACAGTAAGATTGTGGATAGGAATGGGTGACATATTTTTCCTAAAAAGTGAGAAAAACTGCACTTTTTGATTTTTGTTGTAATTCCTGTGAAAGTACAGTTTTTTCAGTTGCAACTCCCAGCCTTGTTCCACTGCACTAGAAGCAGACACTGATCCCCAACCTTGTCCCACGGTATCCATAGAATCACACATATTGACCTCCTGCTTTGAACCACTGCACCGATAGACATAGAACTATACTTATTCCCCCCACAGCCTTAGTAGCCATTAGCTATAGATTCATACATACATACTGCCCCCCCAGTCTTTTTCCCAGGTAACCAAAATTCCTTCCTGACTCCAAATGGTAATCATATATTTCCCTGGATCAATATCCTATCTACTTTAAAACCAACTGTCATAATTATCAATATTGTTCTGAGCTGAAAAGGTATAATTTCTTTTTTTGAAAGCAACTACAGTATCTGCAAGTACAGCATCCCGAGGGAAAGAATTCCATAACTGTTAAAAACAATAGCTGCCTATCACAGTTATCTCAGCCAGACAAAGAACGGGTGAATGAGGATGATAACCCACAGGCTACGAGGCAGAGTCTGAACCCTAGAAGAGAAGGCCGGGAGTCGGAGAGCAGGAGTCTTTAAGTTAGCCGACAATAATGTTATGCTGCTAGTCGACTAAAAGCTGCAGAGGCAGATACTGGAGAGCTGAAGAGAAGCTGGAGTCAACTAGGAGTCAAACAGAATTGATGTCGACTACACAGGGTCCTAGACAGGCAGGGAGTCGAAGGATAGCCGGGTCTGGTACACAGGTAGTCGAACAAACAGATAGTCGGTACCTAGGGAGGGTCGAGAAGCGGAGAGTCGTAGTTGAACTTGAATTGGTACACAAGGAGTCGAAACAAACTGAAGATATGAAGAGAGTGGTCAGGCTAGCTGGAGTTGGTACACAAAGGGTTGAACAAAAGACTGAAGCAAACAGTCCGATCGCAGGAACAAGAAGGGAGGTCACAGACAAAGCCAAGGTCAGGAAGCCAGATATTCGGATACACGGAGTTCAGGCAAGGGTCACAACAGGAATCAGGAATACAGGTAAGCTTGATACACAGGTACTAGGACGCTGAGCACAGACCATCTGAGGGCAGGGAGAGTAGGAAAGTCCTGGGCATAAGTAGGCTTTGGACAGGTGTATGAGTATGAGGAGGAGGAGCGGATGGGTTTGTGACACTGCCCTTGTTTTAGTCAAAAACATCTGTCCTCTATTATTAATGGATGACCTCTTGTTTTTGAGAAGCTCTTTCAGTAAATAGCTCCTTAGAGAGTTATTTGTATTGACATTGAATATATTTCTAAATATAATCACCCCTTAGATGTCACTACTCTAATGTAAACAAACCAGGTTTGGCTATTCTCCCTTTGTAACTCAGATGCTCCAATCCCTTTACCAATTTTGTTGCATGTCTCTGCACTTTTTCCACGTCAATAAAGTCTTTTTCAAGAGCTGGTGCCCAAAACTGTACTCCTCATTTTAGAAGAGGCCTTACTAAGGAATTATATAGATGCAGATGAATTATACTGTTGGGGGTGCTTAAAGGGACAGCAACACTTAAGCTATATATAAAAAAATATATATTGAAGGTTTATCCTTATGAGGTGCAGTATCTGAATGGCCAGACATTTTACAATGGTGCTGTTGCTACACCATCTTATGGAGGTTTACGGTCAACTGACTAGACCTGTCCATAGGATGGTGTAGCAACAGCGCCACTACAAACCGTCAAGGCCATTGAGATACTGTAACTAAAAAATGTAAGTTTGAGCTGCGGTAACTTTTGAATAAAACACATCTCAGCAGTAGGAGTACCCTTGTTTTACTCAGGAGAATAATCAATACAGATATATATTTTTTACATATTAAGTGTTACTATCCCTTTAACCTTCTGATGACCAGATATTTGTGCATTGATATTGTTGTCAATGTGTTGCAAACACCTCTGGTCCTTAAAGGGTTAAGAGCTATTGCTGAAAACTTCTGTTTTGTGACACAATGTTGTTTTCTGTTTAAACTAATGTTTTCTTTTCTTTGAAACAATCTATACAAACATTAATCCTTTTAAATGTTGTACCATCCCATGATATCTTAACCCTTTGCAATGAGTTTCTTACCCTTCTGCTACTGAAAGGGTTAAATATAGACAGGCTGATGTTCTAAGACAGGGATGTCCAAATAGGGCCTAGATGGCATTTATAACCCTCTAGCACGGCCAATCCAGTCCTTCGTTAAATTATACTTAATAATAAAAATGTGATTTCATGCAAAACATAATATCCCTGAGAAGATATGTAGCAATCAGTTAACATGTAATGCATAATATTTATTTTTATTAATTGAACTGTATGGTAGTTTATTATCCTAGGCATGTATTACATATGATAACTAATATGAACTCTCATTTTGTGTATGCTTGTCTATAGTACTAATATTGTATGTTAATTTCACACTGTTCTATTCTCAGACTGGCCCTTAAGGAAATGCTTATACTGTGAAGAACTGGGGAATTATAATATGGTTCATAGCAATGTCAAAGTGTGTCTGGCAATGTGTGGACATCAATTTGCATATGTACTAATAATTATGTATAGAAGTGGAGGGGGAGGGACTTTTATAATTATCATATGAGGTTGGCATAATGATATCAATGTTTTGGGGAAGGCAAGTGGAAGAGCAGAGAGTATACACTCCGAATTCAGCCTCAAGAACATCACCAGCCATCCCTTAACCCACTGAGTGCCTGAGAGATGTGAAATGAATACACAGTCCCCTACCCTGCTTAACAGTTGATTCAAGCACACACAAAACCAGCAGATCAGCCATTTCATGTGGCAGTTGATCTTCCCTTTCTGTGTTTATATGAACTGGCAGATCAGCTTTTACATGTACATAGTGCACTATCTGCTGATCAGCTGATAAATATTAACATAATACTCTGCTAAACTGCAAGGCAATGGATGTAGCAGAGTCTTATCTTTATGTCAATCAACGGATTGGTGGATAGTCCACAATGTACATAAAACAGCTGATCAGCTGGTACTGTGTGTATTTGAATCATATGTTAAGTGAGGCAAGGGATTGTGTATGTTATAACCCTTTGATTGCCACAGAGGTGTGCACATCCATATGGCACTCAAAGGGTTAAGAGAGGGCAGCTGCTTTCTCTACTTTGCGCTGTGGCTCCATAGAAATCTATGGGAAGATCCCAACTTTGCTATCTCAGGCTGGCAAATTTAGGACTGTGAACTCTGACAGCATAACCAGTTATTACAGCTTAATGCAACAGTTATTCTTACCAAAGATATAAATGGATTTTTATTATACTACTTTAGGATAATTTTACATGATTGACTTTGTCATTGCGATATATCCACTGTGCAAAACTACACACATTACTTTACTTGGCTTTGTGTGGTGCAGGTTACACAGTGAATTTCTCAGTGACTGTGACATTACTTGTCTAGGACTTCAGTGGGAAATGTGCATTCAGCATACATGCATTATGACATGTGCGTATGTGAGTTGTGTAATTGTGGGAATGGTTGAAATGTGGTGCGGAAACATTGAAACTTGGCACCGGAATATGGAACTTTTCTCGGAAACACCTCAATGTGAAGTTTTGCATTGAACAGAGGTAAGTTTAGCTGGTATCTTCCCTTAGGGATTTCCAAAGAAAAAATACAGTCCTTTTTCCAAAGAAATTCACAATAAGAGGAAAATTATGCACTTCCCTACTTGTCTGGAAAATGTTTTATAGTAAATGATACTCAAATTCAAGAACTGATTCATTAGGTGTATTACAAGCTAATGGTCAGCACAGAGAGCTAGGATGTGTGATCAGCATTGCAAGAGATGGGTGAGAGGTTGCAAAATCAGGTTTGAAGTCTAGGTCACAAACAGGCAGAAAGTAGACAAAGGCAGGATCCCGTACAGAGGCATAGGTCAAAACACAAAGGTCTAGACCATAGTATTAAACACAATCACATTGATATGAACCGTGCACAAGCAATGACCGTGGCAAAATAGATGCTGTTTAGAAGGAGCAGTACCATTTTATAATGAAAACAATATATGAGGGCAGTGATCCTCGGACACACCAACAGGTCTCATTTTCATGATATTACTGTTTGATCAGTGACTCAGTCATTTTGATTAATTTATCTGGGTATTCTAACTGCTTTGAGATTTTCTATTCAAAAGTTCGTACAGCTTAAGCTTTTTTATTAATTAACCTACAATTTTCTACTGTGGCCAGCAGGTGGTGCTATTCCTATGAATTACCATGGAAAGCTATAGTCAGTGACTCAAGTTCTCACACAGAGTGCATTATAAATAAAATGTGCCTTTTGTACACAAGTTGGTGCAGTTACTAACAGTATGAATTATAGTAACCTTTGGATGGAAAATATCACGGCAATGGGTCTACCTTTTTTTACTCAACAGGAAAATACCTATAACATATTTTGTTAAAAAAAATGTTTACTGCTAATTTAAAGTCTGGTGCAGCTGCAGACAATATGCTATTTCTTGTCACATGACCGGCTTTCATTGACATATTTCCTGTTTCCCATACATTTGCCATGTAGTAGAAGCACCCTTCTTACTTCTGTAGAAGAAACTGTGCTTGTTTTCAGCATAAGGAACAGATGAACAAACATGAAGTGAATTGCAGGCATTCATGCACACATGACATAGGTACCTTATAGTGACAACTCAGATGCGTTTTTAAAACAGGAAAACTCACAGTGCTTCTAATCTATAGATGAGAGTTGGTACCATGTTAGCAGTAGAAATACAGGAGGCAAATACATTCAAGTTGATTCCTTAATTGGTTATCTATGCAGATTTAGGATACAAGCTTTCAAGACTGCTTAGGTCTCTTCCTCAGGCATGTTATACAGATAAATATGAATACATCTCTCTTAAATATAAGTACACATTGCATTGCTCAGTTCAGGCCCAGATTCTTTGATCAATCAATGGTAAATGAGTATAAATTGTCTTCCTCTGGAAGAGTCAAAAAGACAGTGGATTCACCATTACAACAGTCCCACTGGGAGTATAAATACCTTTGACTCCTCCAGAGGAAGACTGCAATTTACATCACACTCTTTTACCATTGACTAGTCAAAGAACCTGGACTGTGCTATCTTATCTGATTTCTAGTCTAAACAATGCAGTGTGTACTTGTATTTAAGAGAGATGCTTTCATATTTAACATGCCCGAGGAAGAGACCTAAGGGGTCTTGAAAGCTTGCATCCTAAATCTGCTTAGTTAGCCAATAAAGGTATCAACGTGACTATATTTGCCTCCTCTAATCTATAGATGAACTGACACTGAGTTTGAAATCTATATCAATAAAATTGCAGGTTATAATCTATGGATAAAATGACACAGGTCTAGAGACTTTCAGTATACATAAGAACTGACCACAATTAGTCATGCACAGAGACCAAACTATAGAGTTTGTAATCAGGGAAACAGATCTACACAGCTTGCAATTAATAGAATCTCTAAAGAAAAAGCGCTACAGAGGTTAAGGTACAGATTGGGATTGAACTACACACATCAATAAATAAGGCTCTCATCTTCCTATAAAGTACAGTATAACTATACACACACTGACCTGCTTTCACTGACACAGAAGAAAGTTGAGAGATGTGGAAATGGCAAAGGCTTTAATGTATCACTGGACACTCATCTGGCACTCAATGGGTTAATAGGGGATGAGATGCAACATTGGTTTTATTGGGGAATATCAGCTTGAATATTTCCCAAAGGTACCAATTATCCTAACAAAGGCTGGGCTAGTGACATCACAAGCATTGTCAGAACTAGCCAATGACAAGGAATGTATGTACATTGTAGCAGAAATCTATTATGGTCTAAGCATGAATGATAGATGTATGACAGTATTGGGTTTATTAATTTATGTACTGTCTTAAAGGGATAGTAATGTCTACTATGCAGATAAACAAAAAATATATTGTATAGTCCCCTGAGTAAAACAAGGGTATTCCCATTGCTGAAAGGCATTTTATTCAAAAGTTATTACAGTTCAAACTTGATTTTTTTAGATGCAGTATCACAATGGCCTGAATTTATACTGTGGTGCTGTTGCTACACCATCCAATGGACAGCTCTGGTCAGTTGGCCATAAACCTCCATAGGATGGTATAGAAACAGCACCACTGTACAGTTTCAGGCCACTGAGATACTGCACCTAAAAAATCCAAGTTTGAGGTGTAAACTTTTGAATAAAACAACTTTTAACAGCAGGAGCACCCTTATTTTACTCAGGGTGGTAAACACTACAATATAATATTTTTTAACCCCTTAAGGACCAGCGGTCCTGGGATTTTTCCATCCCATAAGGATCGCTTTGATCCTTGCCGACACGCCGTACATGTGACCTGTTGCATGTATCGGCGCGCCGCTTTGGGGCCTGAAAGAGATCGCTCCAGCCTTGGAGCGGTTAATTTTAGGCCCTATCTTTACTTACAGTGCTCCCGGTGGAGTACTGTAAGTAAAAAGTATGTGACGTACTATGACCGTCATCGGTCCTTAAGGGTATAAGGACCATGATGGTCATAATACCTCATGTAGTCCTTAAGGGGTAAACTTTTTTGTATTACTGTCCCTTTAAGTTTTCTGTAAGGCTTTTGAACTGTTCTTTGTTCTAGTAACATGCCAACATTGTAGAAATAACCAGTGTTGCCATGAGACATATGCCATTCTGTTTAAAGATTTAATATACATGAATGCTGTTGGCAGTATGGCGCAGATGACAACTGGCAAACCATGGTAGTTGGCAGATAGTTGTTTGTAAACTGGAACTTATCAATGGAAGTGAAATAGTACAAGTTGGTTAGGAGCCATCTAGTGTGACTTTAGACTTCTGTTTTCCCATTCAGTATACCAAAACATCTGAATGCTGCAATTAAACCACAGTTAGCATTCTAGATCCATCTCAAACACATTATGAAGCAATACCATAGGGACATATTTAGCATTCAAAGGGTTAACCTCTTACATATTGTATCTCTAGCTGCATATTGTTATGGATTGGGAATGGGAACATAGAAAACCAGTGCATTATTATGTTTAATTTAAGGCAGTAAAAAATGTAAGTAAAAGGAAACTGACCCATTCTTTACTTTCACCCTTTAAATGTCTATTTTTTCTTCCCTGTTACCTGTGCTGAATTTAGTCTAGCATTGCTGTTTATGCTGGAATATCAGTAGCCTAGTGATTAGGCAATGGAAGTCCATTATCGCTTTAGATATGGTAGTCACAGCGCTAACCTTAAAGTAAAGTTCATATTTAGAATTAGCCAAATGTTTGTATTGAGTTATAAATGGGTGATATGCACTGAAAGGTAAGTCATATATTCACATCAGCTTTTCCCTATGTCAGGCCAAGAACTGACACTTACTTACAATTAATTGAATAAATAACAGTTTAAATGTATGTATTTATTTAGAAGTGATCAATAAAGCTTAATCATACTGCTGCATGTCATAAAAGATTAATTAGCCATAGCTTGTTAAAAGTTAAGAGAGTAACACAACAGAAAAGTCTTGGGCATTGTAATCATTGAAAACAATGCTGGGAGGAATGAGACAGACTTGATGATTTCATAGGATACAAGCTGGTGGCTCTGGGTACATTTCTGTGCTTTTTGGGGTTACTCTGCAGCTGTTCTTTTTTGGTCTGCTTCACTTCTGATATATTAAATTAATTATTATTTCATTTATATTACATTTTATCTCTGGAAACCACACAGACAATATTTTATTTTAGAAACTGACTTATTATTAATGTATTTTATAGGAGAGGGAAATCACTCTAACCCATATATAAATACCACCAGTAATAGTGTGTGAGAGAGAGATAAACACACACTCATGCATAGATATTGGATCACGGCCCTCCTTTATGGTGCTTTATTGAAGACTAGTTGAACAGCCAGTTACACGGGCCACAGTGTCACTGCCACCCGGTTGTGGGGCAGTCAAGCACAGAGGAGACTGCCCGTGCCGCGGCTGATACAGAGCTGGACGCTCCTTCAGAGCGCCCAGCTCTGTATCAGCTGCGGCGCGGGAAGTCTCTACTGCTCATGACCGCAGCACGCACAGCAGTGTGTACTGCGCATGTCACACGTTACACACGATTTAGCGAATTATTATATAGGATTGTCACATTGTGTAGGGGATTATTTTATCAAACCACCAATAAAGGTTATAATAAAGGGCATGGAAAGGTAGACACTTTGCCCAGTGTCTGCATGTATCAGTCTTCAATATGTTTCCATAAAAGAGAGCTGTGTCTATTATCCAAGTACACCAGGATCTGCAATACACAATACTGCAGTCCTAAAAATATATGTAACAGGGTGCATCATAGGGGAAGTGAAAGGGTTAACCATCACTTTAGTTTGTGTTAGTGGTCTTGCTTGAGCACCATTTGTGCAGGATGATATCCCATGGGTTGCTATTAGGTATAGGTGTGGTTTAACATAGGAATATATAAGACTTTATCGTGCTGTGTTTTCGGTCCCTGGGAATGGGGTATGTGCTGCAAAAGAGATGCTCCTTGTGGACTAAATAAAGGTCACCTGGGGTACAGGGGAACCCTAGGTCTGAGCCTTCACCAAGGATCAAAGTGAAGGAGATGACTAGGGTCCCCTGAACAGGTCTGGGTACTTACGTACCATTACTATGGAAGCCTTCAGGTAAGTGCAGCCAATTATCCCTCCAGCAAGCAGAAAAAAGAAGGTAATTCAGAGTACCTGGAAGAAAATGGTGTCTCCAGTAGTCCGGTGAATTGTGTACAGAACAGTGTGTGTGTGTATGCTGGCAGCTATCAAACAAAATACCATTTTATTGGAAAACCCCTGGTGCCAAGGTGTGAGTACATTACACATCACAAAATACTTCTTCAGTGACATCCTTGTCCTGGAAGTAAGAATAGCTAGAGAAAAAGTAATGGACACACAGAAGCGACCAGAAGATCTCTGAGTGTAGTATTAACTTGAAAGGGATCCTTCACCAACACCACAGCAATTAAAACATTACTCACATTCTTCAGAGGTCGTAACTTGCCTCTCAGTGTAAACACATGCTCTGGCTTTCACCCCAGTATGGTGTACTCATTCCTCAGTCTACTCCTTCTTTTTCCTTCTTTTTCTCTTTCACTCCATCAGTGTCACTCACATTGAGAGTTAGGTCCTGTGTGGTGCTGGCTCTGGTACAGATGCTAGTGTGCGTAGCTTGGGTGTGAGGCTTGCGAGCAGTGACGGCGTGCCAGGTACTCCCTTGTTGCAACCAGAGCTGGTTAGAGGTGCTGGTTGCGAAACCAGATTATTCCACCCTGGTTGAGCTGGGGTCTAACCAGAATGGGAGTACCTGGGAACTGTTAGAAACCAAGCCAGCGGGACAAGCTGGATACCAAGCTGAGAGGGAGTAGGCAATGGAAATGATCAGGTGGAGCCAAAGATCAAGCCAGGAGAAGAGATCTGCCAAAGTTAAGCGAGCCAAGGGTCAAGCCAGGAGAAGATATCTGCCAAAGTAAAGTGAGCCAAGGGTCTAGCCAAGAGAAAAGATCTGCTAAATTCAAGCAAGCCAAGGGTCAAGCCAAGAGAAGAGATCTGCCAAAGTCAAGCGAGCCAAGGGTCAAGCCAGGAGAAGAGATCTGCCAAAGTCAAAAGTCTCAAAGGAACAAATGCTGTGGAGCTCGTGGAACGGGTACCCTCAGCCAGGGGCAGCCCATTCAAATAGCAGAGAGGAACCAATGGGAAGCGGGCAGGAAGGGGGCTTATCTGGGAGCTGTGCGGGATAGGAAGCCATCGTCCAGTGAGGCCCTGGACCGGGTGCATGCGCAGATGCCAGGGAAAGAGGCAGTGGCACCCTGCACATGTGCGGCCTACAGGGCGTGCCGGAAACAAAAACAACCACCGCAGTGGGGAAGAGAGAGACGGACGCACAGGATGAAGGTGCCGGTCGGGAGACGGTGACAGTCAGGGAGTCAGAATGTGTGGAAACAGCCACTCTATCACAGGGCAAGATACCGTCCAGTATTGTTTTGGCTGCACCTATTTATTCTTAAAATACCCTATATCATCCAGAGGAATAATGTATAGCAGACCAAAGGCTATTCCGGAATAGTACAAATATCCTATACAATATATTAAAATAAATTAAAAACAAAATGATATCCAAATCAAATATTACAATGCAAGACAATAAATGCCCAAATAGGAAATCCGCCTAATGCTTTTCGTAATGCTAATGTTACTTCATCAGAGGATTGCATAGCCTCTTTCTACGCGTGTAGCTCTTTCCCTGCTCACAACTTTTACTTTCAGCTGTGATTTCTCCACTTCAGGCCTCAGTAGTTTTGTGTTGGGATATCTTGCAGTCATATAAAGCATAAGTAAAAAATGGCAAAGTACTCACAGGAAATTTATTCCCAGTGGCAAAAATGCAGAAATGTTATGCATTTTCTCTGGGTGGGAATTTTTATAGGAAATTCAGGAAATTGCTCTGAGAAAATTCCTGCTGGAAATGTTTTTGACTTTTTACCCATCCCTACCTCTGACACACATAATAGCCAACAGAAAGGAACTTGGATCAGAGCTGCTTGTGTCTTTTCAATCACACAAAAGTTTGGGGTATTTGTGGTAAATCTCCTTTGCTCCCTTCACAGACCTCCAGACTTCCCATAAACAAAGATAACAATCAGATCAGGATGTGATACCTGCCTGTCTCAGTCAACCAAAATTTTGGTGTATTTTGGGTTAATCTCCCTTTTCTCTTTACACTCCCCCACCCAGAGTGCTCCCAGACTCCACTAACACAAAGAACAAATTCCCTGCTTACAAGTCTCCCTAAACTACACCTCAACTTTGCTTTATTTGACTATCCTAATTTGAAAATATGGTGCTTTTTCTGTCTCTCACAAGCACAAAATTACATGATGCGGGAACCTGAAACCCCCTTTTATACTATCATTGTGGGAAACGAAGGGAAACTTGCCAATGACGTCAATGCAATGAACTAGGTGGTAAAAAGTGGAAAATCGACACCTTTTGAAAAAAAATGTCCTGCTTGGTGGGAAGTGCCATTTTCTCCTGTTTCTTTTTAGAGGTGAAAATTTTTGTCCATTCCTAATCAAGATCTAACATATGTAATATATTATGTTAAACTGATGTACCCCTTATGGAAAATAAAAGAAACCAAATCAGGACACACAAATATGAGAAGCTTGGAGAGTGGTATTTCATCAAGAAATATCTTACTTGACATTTCACTGCTCATGGGGACCTTTATCACTTTTATTGCTTTTCAAATAAATGCAGTTATGATTTTGTCCTTTTTAGTATGTATTGGCTAGACAGCGTTTTATTACATGAAAGACCTTTGATATTAACTCTGGAAAAAGTTTGCATATTTTATTTGTGCTTTTTTCCCTCTCTCTTGGTGTGATGATAAGCAGCTTGTCAAATAAAATATGTGGCTTTTGATCAGCTCTCACAAATGCAGTAGTTTTAGTTACAGTGACAATCAACTTCATTTTTGACTTTACATATTCAGCAAGTGTATGATATATAAAGTCTGTTGGCACATACATTTTTTTATCCTAACCTGTATTACTTTACACTTTTACGTCGATGATATGGAGGTCCCTGAATCTCTGTTTTAGGCAGCTTTCTGTGTTGACTGTGAAAGCTGTGATAGTACAACAATGTAACAATATCCCTGTTGCACTGAGTGATCTGAATGCTGTAGAGTTAGACTTCACTACATTGTATGGCTATTTTTTTTTATATTTTTTAAAATTGTTGTGCCATAACCCCTGAATCCAGAGATCCTGACAGACAGCTATTTGAAACAGAAGCAGAAACCTCCTTGTCATAAAAGCGTTAAAAATAATGGATGAATAAATAAAAGAAAAAGAATAGGCACTTTACATATTGTGCACTTGTAGGTTATGTAAAAAGTCAAAAAGGAGGTTGATTGTCACTTTAAAAGAATGCTATAGCCATAGGAGTAGGTTTCGTTTAATATGTTTAACATTAGCATGTACCTAATTATGAATCCTACATAGTTATATTTTTCCATAGTATCTGCAGTTGGGTACATTTTCTGTGCACCATTTAAAATCTTTATTTGGTTTTCATCCCCACACAAATAAATACTAACCAATAAATAAATACTAAACAACCACCGCTGCTTAAAAGAAAAACAAGAAAAAAAATTTCTTAGCCACTGGTTTAGGAGAAGGCAGGGGGTTCCACCCCCTGCCTCCTCAACCAACAGCTGAGAAAAAAAATCAGACCTTGTGGTGGGTCATCAGTACCCCTCCTGATGCCACCCAGCTACTGATCTCCCAGCCAATTTGGGGGAGATCAGTAGTGGTGATGAAGAGGAGCAAGACAGCTCCACTGCTTCCATTCTACCCAGAGAACTAGAGTAGGAGGGGACAGGATTGCCAAATCCTCTCACATTAATGAGGGAAAACCTCCCTCATTGACTTGAGAGGGTTTCCCGATCCCGCCCACTCTTATCTGTCTCCGGGTAGAATGGAAGCAGTGGAGTTGTCTTGCTCTCCTGCATCGTCACTATTGATCTCCTAGCTGAATCGGCTGGGAGATCAGTAATTGGGGGCATCAGAAGGCGTCCTGATGCCCCACTATGAGATCTGACTTTTTAATACTTTTTAACCCTTTGAATGCCACAGAGGTATACAACACATTGTAAAGCAATGTGTTGGATACCTTTCTCTGGCACTCAAAGGATTACAAAACAAACAAAAACCCCCCGTAGGTTTGCTACACGGGCAAAGCCATGCAACACACCTGCTAGTCAGGTATAAAAAACAGAGTCTCTATGTTGAATTCGGAGAGTTTCCAGCTATGCATATAGATGGATATCTTAGATGTGGCATGCAGAGGGGAGATGATGGCTGAATAAAAACACAAGCTTCTATGCCTGTGAACTAGCTGCCTATGTCTGCTTCCCCTGCAGCGGTAAGCTGTTGTAGTGTTTGTACCCTGGCAGTTTTTGACTTTGGGGAATCAGTTATACTGAATGATAGAGAGATTTCATATTCATTACAGAGTCCATTTCTTGTATATTTCTCTGTTTTACTTCCAAGTCATATTATACAGCTAAGGACAATTATAATTTGATTTTTTCCATTCTACACAATGACAGTGTTGCGGATTGACCATTTTAAAATGGAAACTTATGAAATCTGCATACTGCAGGACAGTATTGCGTACAACTGGGCTGTTCTGGTTTCCATGAATCCATACAGCCTAAGGTGACCACATATATCTTGAAAATCAGGGTTACACTGATTTCTGTGCCATCCTGCAGAATGAAAATGTCATAAGGATCAATTTAATCAGATATTTGGTCACTTAATACAGCACGCAGTTTAGATAGCCATCCCTTTTTAAAGGATGATCTGGCAACCCTACGAAATTGATCATGTGACCAGACTGCCATTTTAATTCCAGAGAGTAAAAAAAAATACACACACTACATTGTTGCACTGTTCCTATGCAATCGAACAGAATTAATATTTTAACAAGTGTCCCACATTAAAGTGACCTTATTTAGGGCATAGAATGTAAATTAAGTTGGACTGCTTGGTGATCTTCTAATAATAGTAATAATAATAATAAACGGTTCTTGCATTTTTTACTGTGGTGGAACCTTTTAGATTATCATTAAATTCCAGTGGAATACAATCAAATATTTTAACCCCTTAGTTGCTAGAGAGGGCTCCAGCACATTGCTTGACATTGTGTTGAAGAAGTCTAGCATGCAATGGAATGACGTTATAAGAACTGGGGAAAACCCAGTGCACCATAGGAGATAAATAAGAATTACCACAATTCTGATTGATTTAAACTGAATGTTTAACCTTTTGAATGCTAGAGAGATTGCCAACACTTTGCAAAGCAATGCATTTGAGACCTCTCTAATACTGAAACGGTTAAAAGACATTTAAATCAGTGGAAATTTGGGGAATTTGTATTTGCACTATATGGTGCAGATGGCTAGCTCCAATTATTTTTAGAACATCAGCCTCAGTGTCCGTATCTAACAAATGCTAGTTGATTCTGAAAACTTAAAGGGATAGTAATAGACGCAAATAAACAGTTCTCCGATTAATGTGCATAGTTTTTAGTCCATGTTGAGCTGTGTATTCATACTATCCGATTTGTAGTTCATCAGTAATTTCATTATAAAGAAGCCCCCTCCCACCCCTTTTACCTTTAGCCTTCTCCTGTCAAATGTGGAATCTGGTGAAAAGACCAGACAGCTTGCAGCGAGGGACAATCTTCATGCAGAAAATATAAGGAAAACCTTGCACCCCCTTGATGTAGGAGGGCAGGATTTTCCTTACGCTCACTGAAGATTGTTCCTTGCTGCACTCCATCCAGACCAGCATGTGAGGCAATGTGACTTTCAGGATGGTTTGTCTATTTTGGGGGGTAACATTAACACCCTGTTAGGCCCTAGGCTAGACTGTTCTACTAGATCATCCTCTCTGTCTCCTACTCAACTGGCCTCCATTAATAGACCTTTTAATAATCTTCATTTCATGAATATGTGGCATATCTTACACCTTTCCACCCATCTGTATTATTTTACTCATTCCCAGCTAGGTCTCACTCGAGACTTGAATATGTTTTCCTCTCACAGGCTCATGTTCACTGCTTGCGTGATGCTGTTATTCATCCAACCTCTTGGTCGGATCATGCTTCTGTTGAGATAACTGTAGACCTCGTGCTGGCTTACCCTAGAACTGGTACTTGGTGTCTGCACCCTTCCCTGCTTAATGACACTTTTTTTTGTGATGAAATCAAAGACGAAATTAAGGACTTTCTCATATGCAACGAACCCTCAATAACTTCAGCTATTAGTGTCTGGGAGGTTTTGAAATGTTATTTGAGAGGCCTGTTAATTCAAAGATCTGCAAGACTAAAGAAAATGGGGAATGACCACTTCTGCAAACAGTTTTTGATTTGGAAACTACTCATAGCCAATCTGGAGACTCAACTACGATGTCCACTGTCGCGGAGGCTCGGTCTCTGCTGTCTAAGTTTTTGCTCTCTAATGTGGCAGAAGAGATCTCCCACTCAAAAGGTAGATATTATGAGCATAATAGTAAGTGTAGTAGTTTCCTGGCCCAACAAACTAGAGATCCTAATGTTGACCTCTCAGTGCACCAACTCCAGATGCCGACTGGTCAACTAGTTAGAGACTTACCGGGTATGGCAGAGGCCTTTAGATCTTTTTTACCAGAAGCTTTATAGTCTTCCCAAGGATCCTTCTATCTCAGAAGCATCTCTTTTGTGCTATATTTGTTCATCTCAGACCCCTAGTCTTACTCCAGCACAGTCGGAGCACCTTGAGACAGACATTCAGTTATTGGACATTGAGAGTGTAATCAGTAAGATGCAAACCAGGAAGGCCCAGGACTGGATGGTTTCCATCTAATTTTTTATAAGAGATTTTTGCCTATGCTGGCACTGCTATGCCCTAAAGTCTTTAAGGAACTCCTGGAATCAATACTGACCCACCCTTCTATGTCGGAGGCTCATATCACTGTACTGCTCAAGGAGGGTAAGGATCCCAAACTTCCATCTAGCTATAGATGATATCACTCTTAAAACTGGATATAAAAATATTTGTGAAGGGCCTGGAGTCTAAACTGTCTCTGACTTGATTCATGGTGACCAGTCTGGATTCATCCCGGTCCAAGAGGCCAAGGACAACACTGTCAAGTTGTTTCAGTTTATTGATTTTGCTCATATTCGATACAAGTCAATGTTCCTCTTGTCTGTTGATGTGGAGAAGGCATTTGACAGGGTGTCCTGGCCTTTCCTGATGGCAAATCTTAAACACATAGGAATCAGTCTGCTGTTGCTGTCTTATGTACAAGCCCTGTTTCAGAACCCTACTGCTTGGATAAAGGTCAACAGTGTCCTCTCAGAACCTCTCGCTTTGAGTAACGGTACCAGCAAGGGATTTCCCCTATCACTGTTGCTTTTTATTTTAACTATGGAGGTTCTGGAAAATCAAATCAGGGATTTGCGCAGGATTACTGGTGTCTTCACGGCTACCAGGGAACATCGACTTGCATTATTTGCAGACGATCTGATCTTGACTCTTTCCAAACCTGACCAGACTCTTCTGGCAGTAGCTGAAATTCTTTCGAAGTATGGCACCTTCTCCAACTTCAAGCCTAACCTAGCTAAGTCTGAACTCCTGAATGTTTCTGTCCCTCAATCCCAGTGGCGGTCCTTGATTCAGGGGTATCCATTTAAATGGTCGCATTCAAAACATCCTGTGCACACATGAAACATTAACCAGGTTGCCGTGGTTAAAATGATGACATCACAATCTCGCACTGCATGAAAGCCTGAGATTGTCATATCGCTTCCTGAAATGGTGCATTGACGTTTGTGACTTTCCCTCAGTTCAGCTTAGTTGAAGTAATAAATAACATGTTTTTCTCTTTTCTTCATTCAGCCCTCGTTGAGGTTATGAAAGGGTTAATTCTTATAGACACGTGTGCAGCATAAACGACTGTAAGAATTAACCCTTTCATAACCTCAGTGCGGGCTGAATGAAGAAGCAATGCTCTTTGGTGAAGTAATCCGCATGTTTCAGAAAACTGCTTCTACCAACCACCTTTTCCCACACTCGGAAGCTGGGCATGACAGGATTGAAGAGGTCAGAACATTATTCCTCAGAAACACAGAGATACCAAAGTGAGAAATTATAACCTGTAAATGTGACCACTCACCCTCCAGTGATAACTTCTAAACACCTATTATGCAGGACATTTGGAGTATATTTGCCTCTTACATCCTCTCCTCCCCACAGCACACCTTCCAAAATAAGGGACCTGGACCTACAAACCTGCTCTGGGATCTCTCTACCCTTGTCTGTAGTTCTCAAGCAGCTCAGTGCTGCACACAGACAAGGGGAGTAAATAAAGAATAATCACATTGCTTTAAATGTTTGTAGAATTCTCTAAAAAATAGTCACATTGCTTTAAATGTTTAGAGATTTCTCTACTGTTTAAGGGGTTGTTAACCCATAGTCAACCATTGTACATTGAGAATTATTATCTATGATGATGATGTGAATAGATTGCATGCAAATTTCACCGTGTTTATTACACACATCAGCCAAAGTCCGCAGATGCCTTGGCAATCGGACGCTATTCAATTAGAAGGGACCCCTCAGGGAATATTTCCCGAATTGTGCCCAGACTTTACAATGGAACCAAGGCTTTTATCTTAACCGTTTCGATATGGCACAGGTGGATATGAGTTGGAAAGGGGAAGGTGGCTTGGTTTCCTCCTGCAGCCTGAGCTATGCTGTCACGTTCCATGTACAGAGAGAAGTGAGCTGTGAGAGACTTGTACTGCTATGACTGGGGTAGGGTTCATTACAGTATGCATGTTATGATTGTTTGTGCTGGGAGGCTGTGGTGAAGGTCACCAATGACAATTAACCTCTTCCATCACGGTTCACTTCTAAAATATCACATTTGAAATATGTGCAGAACAAATTCCTAGTAAGCAGATGAATGGTGCCATTTAAGTAGGCGACATACGAATCTCACGCTGTTATGTAGGGCGAGATTCTCAGGTCGCCCTTTTCAACATGGCGAAATGTTAAGTGCAGCGTGTGGCCACAAGCTATTTCAAATGCAATATTTTAAAAGTGAACTGATTCAGGGGCTTCCCTTTAAATCTTCTTCTCGTTCTATTAAGTATCTGGGCATTCAAATTGCAGCAAGGCCGTTGGATCTTTTTGAAGTTAACTATCCCCACCTGCAGGATACCATCTCGAATGATGTTCAAAAGTAGGGTAAACTACTTCATTCATGGTGGGGACATATAAACATGGTAAAAATGATCATGCTCCCCAAGATCTTATACCTTTTTAAGACAGTCCCTTTCTGCCTTCCCCTGTCATATCTGAAGAAATTACAACACTGGATTTCCTCTTTCATATGGCAGGGCAAGCTTTCAAGGCTGGGCCGCCACCTTATTTCCAGGAGGCGGGAGGAGGGGGGCTTGTGGGTACCTGTGATACTCACCTACTACCTTGTCACTAAGATGTCCTTGTTGAGTTTCTGCTTTCTTCCCTCCCAGCCTCTTTTGTGGGTGGGAGTTTTGGAAGACTTGAATTCCAGTGTTTCGATCCATGTGATTCCCATGGCTTGCAAAGAAATGTCACTCTTTGCTAGGGTCTCTCTCTTCTCTGAGGTGCACTCTGCTCCGCTCCCTGGATATGGTGATGTTTAGATTCTCCTCATGCACTTCACTACCTTCTCCTCTTACGTCTCTGGAGGGCAACCTGGAAATTCTCCCTTGTGATGCATATAAACAGCTTTATTCTTGGTTGACAAAAGGGAGACTCTATATTTGAGGATAATAGTTTATATAACCATTCTTTAAAGGGATCGTAATACTTCGTTTTATCTTTATTTTATTTTGTAGGCATTAAAAAAACATGAAGAACGATATAAGTCTTATCTCTCAAACATTTATGGTTTATGAGATATTCACAAGCAAAGTGTCCCCCTCCCGCCCCTTTTACCTAGTGTAAGCCATCTCTTCTCAGATGTGGAATCTGGTTGTAAGACTAGACAGATAACAGAAGGAGACAACTTCTTTGTAAGAAAACAATGAAAGTCCTTCCCCCCTTGACCAGTTTTTCAGGTTTTTCACTTATCTTAATTGAAGATTGTCCCTCTCTGCAATCTACCTGGGCACCTCCTTTCTGCTCTGGCTGAACAGTGTTACATCAGTTAAAGGGGTGGGAGGGGGATACTTTGTCATTGAATTACTCTAGAACTACAACTCTGACAGAACTGAAATAATACTCTCCAAATTCCAAATACTATGATGATTAATTAGAGCTGCTTTTATTATGAAACATTACTATCCCTTTAAGTGGAATTGGAATTAGGAATTGTTATATAGAAGCAATATTTGCTTTAGTCTGTTCTTCAGAACTAAACAGGAATATTATCTACTTTGTTCAGATAGGGTGCGACAAGATTGCTAGCAATTTAGATCTAATAGGAGTTGCTGAATCAGTTTTTGCTATAATTAGTGACACCTGCAGAACCACGTTTTTGTTGTTTCTGAGATGGTCATTATGCTTCTATTGATCTGGTTATTTCATTATAAACACTTGCATTGTTATCTGGAAAGTATTTCCTGTGTTGGTGTTTGGTTCCTTTATGAGATTCATTTTTTTTATGTGTGCATATGTAGTCATATTGGGGCACTAGTAAGTGGTCTGTTGGGATAGTCATGTGTGAAAATCCTGACAGAACAAAAATATACCCACCATGAGTGAGTAATGACTGTTCTTGTACAATTCATAACCTTTGGTTAACCCCTGCAGTGCTGTATTATGCAACAAGCATGATGTTGCCATTATAATCTTGATAATATATGTGCATTGAATTCATTTTGTTTTTATTTTTGTTTTTACTTTTCTATAAACTTATTTTTATTTGTGGTCAATGTAATATGTTACTGGGAAAAAGTATTCACAGTGTTGTGCCTTATCCAGAAGGTATGCATATTGAAAACAGCAGATCAATAGTTACATTCTATTTATCTGATCTGGGACATTTTGTCTTCTAATTCTTGCAATATTTTGCATGTAGTTTCAAAGATTTGTAATGAGACAAGTGGCCATATTGAGACCATCTCACGTGACAAAATCACTTTCCACATAAATTATCATAACTTTATACAGGTTTTGGTGCAGGTATTATATAAACATCAGCCAAATGCATTATAATTAATAGTAAAAAATAATCCTAGCTATGCTGCTGTTTTCAAATATTGCTATATTATACCTCTGGATACATATATGTAGGGTTGCCACCTTTCCCTAAAACAAATACCAGCCATAGTTGTGGGTCGTTGAGGGCGAGCCACAGACGGGAGGAGCCACAAGAGGGAGGAGCCACAAATGGGGCAGAACCACTCAATGTTGCATGACCCTACAAAACTGAGCTTCATTCTGATGTGATAAGGTCACTGTGATAACTATTAGCTGATTTCAGGGACAAGAAGATAAAAAGTAACATCAAGAAGTCAGGTTTGAGATGTCAGAGATTGAAAGATATGGATATAAATATAATAAGTCGCTTTTAAAGGAAATAAAAAAATATATAGTTATATGTATGTGTGTATATGTTTACATATATCGATAAAACTTAACATGAAGTACTGATTTTCAGTGGGCTGGGGGGAAACAATTTTCCTTTGTGCTCGTTACTTCCTGGTTCAGGGGCTGTATTCTGTTGTTTAAGACTCAGGAGGAAGTGAAGTGGGCAAGCAAAATTGCTGCCCCAGTAGGTGAAAAAGAGCATAGAATGTCATATATCAATAGAGGCTTACACGTATATACATGTGAAAGTCTAAAACAATATTTCATATAAAAGCAACCTGTATATTGGCATATGTTCCTTTAACCATGTAGTTGTTTGGGCATGTTTCTAGCAACCAAGGGGTTACATTTAGATAACCTGGAGCATTACTAATATCAATAGAACTGTTATTTTATCTTATAGGCATATTTCTAAAACACAGGCAACTTAACGTAGTAACATCTGACATTATATTTAGCAACAATGGGCATTTTAACTCTTTATCTGCTGTGATATATAGAGGAGGGTGAAGCTGTTGACATTTTTCTCCTCCAAAAAGAGTCAGTTTTGGGCTAGTGATATTGTATTAATATATTATTTTCCTTATTACTTTTCTGTATATTTCTGCCTGTAACATGAATTCGCCCTTAGCTGTACACTGCTGAATTTTTTATACATCACCAAACGTGATAGAAACTGCCAAGTCACTTCCTCTCAGTTAGAACAATCAGGAAGTAAACACAGTAAATTCACTTCCTGGTTATTTGAACAGTTATAAAGTTTGAATAAAACAACTGACAGCAGTGGGAGTACCCTTGATTTACTCAGCAGGAAAAGCTCTATAACATATAGGTCTTCATAAAAATGTTTGCTGCTCCATTAAATAAAGGAAATGTGGGAAATTTTACTTGCTCTCTTTGGTGGATGTTGTTGACAGCAGAATTGCATCTCTTTAGCAGAAATGGTACCTCCTAATTATAACCCCCCAACTTTCATTGCTATGCCCAGAAAGATCTAATGCCACCTAGGAATGCTGCCCTTGTTCCTTGATTCGAGATAACATCTTCAATGATCCTTGGATGACATGTCCATGGAGGCAGATGTGATAGCTGGTACCAGTTTTTTCTGGCAGAAGGCAGGTGGTATGAGCTAACATAAGAAACAGAGGGATGCTCAAAACAGTGCAAAGAAATGCATTGGGCATGACTGTGATCCTTAAGATTATCATGTTGAGGGGGGAGAGTTTGTGTAGGATGTTTTACTTCCCCTGTAAGGCAGAACAGTGATATCAATGGTACTTAACAGGTCATTTAGGATTTCCATCTCTGTGCACAGGTGGGTTTATTAGATTATTTGGCTTCAGATTAACTCGCTTGTACTCATGCAGCAAAATCCTGAGAAGTCAATACAAGGATCTATCTGGTGAACTGCCCATTCCAAGACCTGATCAAATAACCAGTGGCCACCACTTGAAATTAGAGGAAAGGAGGTTTCAACTTCAACAGAGGAAAGGGTTTTTACAGTAAAATTATTTAATTACTTGCTCAAGGATGTGGTTATGGCAGATGCAATGGATACTTTTGAGAAAACATTAGATACATTTATTTCAAAAGAGAACATATAGGATAATATTGTGTATTAGTAGGAAAAACAGGAAGGTCTGATAAAAACTAACTTATTTGGCAGAAAGAAAGCTATATAATCCTTCGTCTCTTGGTTATGGGGCAAAAGTTGAACTTGATGGACTTTTGGCCTTTTCAACCTAATGTACTATGTTACTACTGACATTGCCTGCTAGGTGTCTCTGTGGAGGGGGGATCACTGACATCATCTTCAACTGTTGAAGCTTAGTACATGTGGTGAAGTGCCACATTAACATATAAACACATCCACAAAAAAATACGGCAATGGCATATTAAGCTGCATTGCAAAATACAAGTAGTCGCTGAAGAACTGAAATACTGACAAAGGCATGGCATATTCATGGCGATGTTGGCATATTTGTGACTTATTCACTGGGATATGATGGTGAAGACATCTTAGTGCATATGTTGCTATATAATCAAAGCAAATAAATACAATATTGCAAACCTAGCCCCATACTGAATCTTAGTACATGTCTTCTCCCAAGTCGTTAAAGGGCTAATAGGATTCCTGCCATTTTAAATATCATATAGCCAATATCTGGGAAATCTTTTCCATATGTTAATAATACCGATAGTTTGTGATAAGTATGCCTTTCTTATTTAGATGGAGGTAGTTGTTTGTTTATGCGGGCTCCTAGTAAATGATATGTGCAACGTATGTCATAATTGATGTAAACAAACAGGAGGTAAGAGTCTAAGTGAAATTAAATTTCATATTAATTATCTTTTTTGTGGTTCTAACAACTTTTAACAGGTTTGACAACAAATGCAGCAAAACTGTAACCTGCAGCCTCTGTACACATTCATATATTACTGATTTTTATCTTTTATAAAAAAAAAAAAATTAAAATATGTTGGCTAGGTGTACATTGTACTTAAACGAATATGAAGCTTTTACATTTTGTTAATAACGTCCTTTTAAAGCTTTAAGTGCCAGAGGGGTGTCCGACACAATGGGTAAAGTGGTCTTTTTTTATTGTACATCTAAAGGTAGACCAAGATTGCAGCCATGGAGGTGAGTCTGAAACCTTTCTACCATAAAAGGGATTACAAGTCCTACTGGCATCAGTAATAATTTGGGGATTTTTTTATTTGTCCCTTAAGATACATTTGAGATGCACCGGAATAGCTCACGTTTTGCTTTCTGCATAATAATCTAAAGATTATATTTAGAAAGATAATGGGAGTTATGTACTCAGGTGTGATAAGAAAGTGATAAAGTGGAGATGACTTCTCCAGTGATCTAACTTCTCCAGTTCCTATGTTATTCTATGGAGCCTATGCACTAAGAGGTCCAAAGTAGGAGAAATCTTACTGCATTGGTTCCATAGAATAACATAGGAACTGGAGAAGTGATATCACTGGAGAAGTCATCTCTGATTTATCACCTCTTTATCACGCCTTAGCGCATAACCCCAAAGAGGAGAATTTATAGGACAAAAAGACTGCACCATAAGGAACAATAAAAATACAAAACTTTTACATTTAGTGGGTCTTTTAATCCCTTCAGTGTTCAAGATGTGACCAATACATAGCAATGCAATGCGCTGGATACCTCTCTGGCACTCAAAGGGTTAAAAGACCAATTTACTTCAATAATAATTATGGGGATTGTATTTGATTCCTATGGGGCTGTTGATTCGCACAGGAAAGACTGCAGGTTTTTAACATAAGGTTTTATGTGCAAAACACAAGTTGTTTTCTTCTAACCAGATGTGTCCTATCACAAACGTGTATATCAAGCTGTCTGAACACCGCATGCCAAACAAGTGTGACAATCCACCTTTCCCTTAGGTGTTACTTAAAACATTTCTCATTCCTGTTTTTATAGTTTCAGCGATGAAAGGCTTATTTAGGTGCATCTGCATTAATTACTTCATCTGTTCCCACTTAAGGCTGTCAACCTGCTGTTGTAGTAAAAACATAGGGGGGAGATTCACTAAGCGGAGATTAAGAGGTGATAGAGTTCATCACTTCTTCAATTCCTTTGTTATTCTATGGAGCCTATGGAGTAAATTGAAGAAATCTTAGTGCATAAGCTCCATAGAATAACACTGGAATAACATGGAGAAGTAATCTCCACCTTATCATCTCTTTATCACCGGTTAGTGAATCTCCCCCATTGATTGGCTAAAAGAACACTACCACAGCAGAAGTGTATATATAGGACCTTAAATGATCTTGTCTTCATTTATTTATTTTTAAATGAATGTCTCCCCATGAGGGCCTTCAAGACAAATGTGATGTGCAATGAGGTTATTTGCGTTTTTGTTTTAATTTATTTTATAAACATCCCACACTTTTAATTTAGATCTCCTTTTCTTTAAATGAAGCTATTGTAATCAATGAAACATGTACTAAAATATCTACTACATTGTAAATATATGAATTTAGAACTGTACATATTAAAACATCTCCAAAGCTGTTCTTACTCTTCATTCCATCCCACACCTTCCAATAACAGTTCTGCATGGAAAACAGTCTCAAAGTGACAAAATCCTGTTACATTTTAGCAGAAGAAATCCGTATTCACTATAGAAGACAAAACCTGTGGCTCTCCACTGAGCGACAGGTTATAGGATTGTTAATTCCTTACCATTGTTAACAACACTATGCCACATTACTCTGCATGTTAAAAAAATATTAGAGTGGTTTATTAAAAAAATGTATGACTATATAACAAAAGGCTGGGAACTTTTGCTACAATGGTGAATGCAGTCACTCTACGTGATGCCACATAATTTTCCACAACACTTGCTATATAAGTTGTCTTTACAAAGAATGCAGGATAATGTATATGGATATATAACAGTGAGGGAGGAAAACCATGGAAATGTTGTGAGGCACTCTGTTTGCATTACTGTAAGCTCCCTGACTGACCAGTGCTGGTACCCTGCAGATGGAATGTGTGCATAGATTGGCTGCAGCCAGCCTCAACACAGATTTCAACTACTGGACCTTAAAACCTGATTGGACTGGAGAGAAAGCTACTAACTAGTAGACAAAGAGCTACTAGTAGCTTGCAAGCTACATGTTGATGACCCCTGGTTTAGATATAGTAAAGGCGACATAGATTGCCTGTGCGGTATATATCCCTATGTAGACTTTACAGAAAACAAAAGTGGGGTGTTACTAATATGTTTCTGTGCTAAAACGGACACTGGGACTGAGCTAACAAACAACAACAATCCGGCGCTTCTCTGTGTATAAAGTGAATATGTGCCCTGTGTTTAGCATATATAATAATATTTCTAAATAAATAAAATAAGTGAGATATTAGTTTTCACAAATTGGCCAAGTTGCGGGTAAGCTTGCCAACCCCGCCAAGGTTTCTCACTGTACGGCAAGTCCTACTCTATACATCTGTAATGCCCTATCTTAAAGTTAAAATAAAACTTAAAATTCCCTGAAGAGATGTTATTATAAACGCGTTGGAGGAGCAAGGGACCCTTTAAATGTGCTCTCTTTATTGCTTCTGGGTCCCAGTGTGGTGCAATTAAAAAGAGAAGACATACATTCTAATAAAAAGATGTATATATGGACTTACCCAGTACAAAAAGACCTCAATGGATCTACACTGTGAGAATATGAGTGAGCTGTGGATCCAACAGCTCACTCTATAATAATGTGACCTTTATATCAGCCCCCACAGGTCATGTGAGGAATAGCTGATTCCAAACTAGGAGCATTTAAGCTAGAGAAGGCCTAAAGCCTGCTCTTAAAGGCAAAGTGTGAAAAAAATAAAGTTACAGTGATACTCATTGTGCAAAGATAATTGTGCTATATATGAATAATTAAGTTGGATAGGTGAGGAGGCTGCTTGAAGGAGTAATGGAGACATACAAGTCAAAAGACAAAAGGAAAGAACTCCCAGCGCCAACTCACCATAACCAATACATACAATAAATAAATTATAATATTTGAATGTGAATATAAAGTGTATACACAGATAGCAGCCAGGAATAAGGGCTCTCCGGACCCCCAAACTTCAGGCCAAAACCCAAAGTATAAGCAAACAAACAACAACAATCCGGCGCTTCTCTGTGTATAAAGTGAATATGTGCCCTGTGTTTAGCATATATAATAATATTTCTAAATAAATAAAATAAGTGAGATATTAGTTTTCACAAATTGCCTCACCTATCCAACTTAATTATTCATATATAGCACAATTATCTTTGCACAATGAGTATCACTGTAACTTTATTTTTTTCACACTTTGCCTTTAAGAGCAGGCTTTAGGCCTTCTCTAGCTTAAATGCTCCTAGTTTGGTATCAGCTATTCCTCACATGACCTGTGGGGGCTGATATAAAGGTCACATTATTATAGAGTGAGCTGTTGGATCCACAGCTCACTCATATTCTCACAGTGTAGATCCATTGAGGTCTTTTTGTACTGGGTAAGTCCATATATACATCTTTTTATTAGAATGTATGTCTTCTCTTTTTAATTGCACCACACTGGGACCCAGAAGCAATAAAGAGAGCACATTTAAAGGGTCCCTTGCTCCTCCAATGCGTTTATAATAACATCTCTTCAGGGAATTTTAAGTTTTATTTTAACTTTAAGATAGGGCATTACAGATGTATAGAGTAGGACTTGCCGTACAGTGAGAAACCTTGGCGGGGTTGGCAAGCTTACCCGCAACTTGGCCAATTTGTGAAAACTAATATCTCACTTATTTTATTTATTTAGAAATATTATTATATATGCTAAACACAGGGCACATATTCACTTTATACACAGAGACGCGCCGGATTGTTGTTGTTTGTTTGTTTATACTTTGGGTTTTGGCCTGAAGTTTGGGGGTCCGGAGAGCCCTTATTCCTGGCTGCTATCTGTGTATACACTTTATATTCACATTCAAATATTATAATTTATTTATTGTATGTATTGGTTATGGTGAGTTGGCGCTGGGAGTTCTTTCCTTTTGTCCACTGGGACTGAGCTGTTCTACAACTCCTCACACAATTTACTAGAGTTTTTACAATTATGCATCAGGTTTCAGCTTATTCCTTTCCTTTGTGTTCTCTTTAACACTATCTATTAAAACTGGTGCAAGTTTACTCCATTGTCCTGCATATGCTATAGGGGTCTTCGCAGTTTGCTCACAATAAAGATGGATTGTCTGCAATGATATGCAATAAAGTGATCATACACTCTAGTACAGTCTGGTTATCTTCTGCAAAAAATGTTTTTTTTGGCTTGAACCCTTTTCAACAATGCTGCTAAAAGAATATTAAACAAAATATATTAGGTATGCTTTATCTTTTAAAAATAAAGAAATGTTAGTCAATATACAAGGGAGTCTAAAAAAGGAAATCTCAGTCACCTGATTCCATGTTTTATTACTTAAGTTTTCAGCTATGTGAAAAATATAGTAATTATAAGTTACTATATGCAAATGCCACAAGTATATTTTAATTTAATTATTAAATATTATGAGTCTTCATCATTGAGAACAAACATTTAGAATCAGAATTATAAATCCCTAAGTTATAAATCTGCCTCACATTGTTTTTCAGTCAAAATACCAAAGTCACAGCTTTAACCCTCTGAGTGCCAAAGAGGTATTCCACACATTGTAACAGCTCTCTGGCACTTAAATGGTTAAGAGCATATATATTTGAAAAATTAAGGCAACAAACTGGTACAATATAGTGTTGCTTCCAGGACTGCCAACTCCAGAAAATGTTTTTTTACCATCAATTATTTAAAAAACCTTTTTTTTGTTAGGACAAACAGATATATAGTTTTATGGACACCAACATTTATTCACCGCTAAAATAATGCCAGCAATGTACTTTTGATTGGTAGACATAGCAACCCTTGTTACATTATAACTGCAGTAGTGTATGGCGTGTGTTTACATATTTCACATATATTTATCCTCCAAATATCCCTCTGTAAGATGGATGGTCCCTGTTTGAGACACAAATCCCTCTATCCCTCATTTCCACCTTGGTATGCCTCAGCCTGTGTGGTGTTTATGTAAGTGTATCACACTGTTACTTAGCAATAACATTCACATTAATATTTGTTTATGTATTTATAAATAGTTTATGTAAATACAATACTTTGGCCTTGGTCAAAATCATGCATTTAGTTACAAAAAGTGGTGTCAATAGGTCATGAAATAATGACAAATATATATATTTGTTTAATTATTGTCTTTAAAAAAGCTGTGTCCTGCATACAATTTTGTCCAAGGGATTAAAAAGTAAAATACAAATAAATGCCATTGCAGTACACATCTCCAAACTAGCCCACAGATTTGCTACATGAGGCTTGGGCTGATGAAAGTGGCATTTCTCTCACACTTGAGACTATATTATGCAGAATTATTTCTTCAAATAATGCAATAATATCCATCTATTTAAGGAACGCTCAATTTAAAATTTTGCATATGGCCTATATAGTGCCAGCAAGCAAAATTCATCTGATGGCTCTGACAGCTGTTTGAAAAGTTACCAACCACAGGGAAATCTATTTCATTGCTTCTGGTAGTACAAAAATATGTAAGTTTGGGCTAAAGTCAGAATGAAAATATGGCACTTCTTAAAAATGTAATTGTTCTTCCACCCTCAACATTGTTTAGAGATCTGGTATTTAATGATGGAATTACAGCCCAAAATGAATTAATATGTAACCAATGTAGTTTAGTAGCCAAGGGTATTTATTGGGCAATAATGAAAGTATTCAAACTAGCTGGGGTTCTACACTGCAAGAGATAAGAAAAGGGAAATATAACCAAAAATGTATTTAATCAATTAGATGCTAGAAAGGTCTCCAGTGCAGTGCATTTCAGTCATTTGGAGATTTTTCTTGCATCCAAGTTGTTAAAATTTGGTTGTCTCTCTTCTCCCTAACTTTGGTGAAACAGATTAATTTTCGTAGAGCCCTGAGTCATATATCATGATTGGCAACAAAGAGAACTGTGACTTGGCCAAATTCTTATCTCAGTGGAAGCATCCACTTTCAACAGGGTTTGCATAATTAATTCCCTTTCATTTCTACCATGCTTTTGGTGGAAGCTAATATGTTCTGGCAGCTTCAAAAGGAGAAGAAGCAAGGACATTCTGAGACAGGTGGGTAACTACGCAGGGTGCATAAAGATAATAAAAGCTGGTAAGTAATAGGTTCACTTTAAGTTGTAATGGCCATGCACTTTACATTTTAATATCTAAAATCTGGGATGTCCACTGCGTGAGCCCCATGTTTAAACATTTATAATTATAAAATAACTTCAAATCTTGTGCTAATTTGTTTCTGAGTTTAATGTGCAATTTCAAACATCAGTCCCTCCAGCAAATGTAAAGACAAAGCCTTCGCATTAAGGATATAATCAAGAAAGCGGACATGCCTCTACAGCAGCCATTCAGTAGTGTCTATTACTTGTGGAGCTCTGCATTCCTTCACCTATTATGTATGCATGCAACCTGGAACTTGTAGAAGAAGTGTTCTACTTGAATGTGTGCACTGGCACTTGATCTGTTTGGTGTACCAAATTGTATACAACAGAAACCATAGCTAGATATCCACAGACCAGAGCTGTCCATAGGATGGTGTAACAACAGCGCTACTGTACAATTTCAGGCCACTGTGATATTGCACCTAAACATTCAACTTTGAGCTGTAATAACTTTTGAATAAAACACCTTGCAGCAGTAAGAGTACCTTTTTTTACTCAAGGGGATAAACACTACAACATTTTTTTTTAGATTTTAAGTATTACTATCCCTTTAAGTGATCGGTGCAGTTCCATAGGGAATAAATATAGGTTCCAAAAACTTCTATTGATTTTATCCCCCTGAATACTGCTTGCATTGCTTCACAATGCATCTGAGACCTAGAGTTCAAGGGGTTAAAAGTCCCATTGAAATCAAGGGAATTTTAATTTGCTCCCTGTAGTGGAGTTGGTTTGCTCTAGAACTGTACTAGTTTTCTTTAGTATATCCGATCCAGTGTATATGTGGGAATGCTGGTGAGTGGGAATGAAGATGTGCAAATCAGCCTGAAACCAATCTGTCATTTTGCAGATCTAGCCAAGCGTCTGCATAAAAATAGACAAGGATATTCCAGATAATTAGCACATTTTTAGGTATGAATATAGTGAAGATTCATGCATCTCATTTAGGCTTTGGAAAAGGTAAATTAATGTTTTATTTCCAGTGTGGTACACTGAATTTATAAACTTTATTAACTCTCAGAGTGCCATACAACAGAGCCTTCTCTTGCACACCCATTTGGAACTCAGAGTTAACCCATGCTGGGCTGCTTTCTGATTGGTTAACAACAAAAAAATAAATTAAAATGCTAGTTTTTACTGTACATTTAAAAGCAAATAGCATAAAGTATATTACAATTCAGTAGACACTATGAAGTATTGACATAGCTGTTGTATTTAAAACTGGGGTGTACAAACCTAACCTAAAGAGTCATGTGCCTGTCAGGATTTAAGGATATCCTTTCCTGAGCTCAGGTGGGTTAGTGAAGTCATTGATGAACCTGTGTGCTTAATCAGGGGTATCCTAGCTTGCCTGTACATGGACCTTGGCAAACACCCCTGATTTAACCCTTTGAGTGCCAAAGAGGTGAGATGTGCTTCTCACCCCTCTAGCACTCAAAGGGTTAAAGAGAAACATTACACTGGAAATAAATTATTCTTAATTTGTTTGCCTAAGTAGGTATCCTTCAGACATCAATCAGCTGTGTGCATATGTGTTGCATGTGTGTGTTGTGTGTATATATATATATATATATGTTTTCCATATACATGATATTTCCTGAACAATATATTTAGATAACACTTCCTCCCAGCAACCAGTGAGCTCCAATGCATCTGAAATTATCATAATGCAAATACAAATAAAAAGTATATAAATATAACTGCTGTTTCCAAAACACCTACCTAGTTAAGTTCTTATGTAAACAACGTTAGGGCCATTTATTCCTAAAGGATAATATCCATTTAAAATCCCAGTTCTTACAGGGCATATTACCCACCCTCCTTTTATACCAGAGAAAGTGACTCTTAAAGGGATAGTAATACATACTTATCACTATCCCCCATGTTGTAGCCCTTAAAATTCTGAATTCAACGATACCAGCGTTTCAAAGTTCCCTCTTTTTGCCTTTCCCCTGACGTCAGCGTTCTAGCTGAGAGCAGGGGAATCCTCTCAGTGAGCAGGTGGCGGCTCTGCAGGAGTCCTGAGATCACATTAGAGAAACAGAAATCCTTCACTAAAATGGTCTTCTACATGTGCTTAGTTTGCAAGCACTCATAGAAGACCATTTTATTCAAGGATTTCTGTTTCTATAACAAGATCTCAGCACTGCTGCAGAGCCGCCGCTGGTCCCAAGACCGAATTCCCCTTCTCTCAGCTAGAACGTTGACCTCAGAGGAAAGACAAAAAAGGTAACTTTGAAAGAGGATATCTCTCAAACCATAAAGGTTTGAGAGATGCCGCCGGTATCGTTGAATTCAGAATTTTAAGGGCTACAACACGGGGGATAGTAATAATGAAGTATTACTATCCCTTTAAAGACCAGAGTAGCCTAACTGCTTGTTTCAGGATTTCCCACATTGGGCATAGTTGTCTCAATCATTTGATTGATCTACTTGTGCTCTTGCAGAAGTATCCTGAGATCTGGTCTTAGTGCCTGTTGTGGTTCAGAATTGCCTACTCCAACGCTGTATACTATTCCTCTTTTATTCTTGTCACCAGCTGCATTGCATATTCTACTCTCTCATACTACCTCCTAGCCCACCACCATACACACGTAATTCTCCATGCATTAGCAGTAGCCTCTAATGTTTTTTCTTCAATAATGTTCTTCCATCCACATCTCTCTAACTTTCTTTTTCTTCATTATTATTCTCCCTACTTCAGTTAAAGGGGAAATATACCTGTATGATGAAGCCACTCTTAAATTCTTTAACAAGAAAATGTGGGCCATACGTTCGAAAGACAGATGGAGGAATTCTGGTGCAAACCAATGGCACAACAAGGGAGAACTTAAAAAAAATCCCCAAATTTCCTTTGATTTCAATGGGGATTTTAACTCATTAAATGCTAGAGAGGTCTCCATCGCATTATTTCACAATGCATTAGAGACCTCTCTAACATTCCGAGAGTTCAAATCCCCATTTAAATCAATGGGGGTTTTTAGTTCCTGCATATGGTACAACTGTTTTGCCCCAGAATTCCGCTGCTTTTGAACAAATGGCCCTAAGGCCCGGATTACTGTATACTGGAGCAACAATCACCTTTAAATGTTACTTCTGGATCTGAGTATCCTTAACATCACATTACCATTGTTAAACATCCATAGGAGCTCACTTTGGTGAGGCTCAGGTGTTAGATAAAAAGCAAAGAAACTCTACCAGCACTGTGAGTGATTACAATATAGCTGTTCTGTTTTAGAAAATTCCCATTGGCTCCCAATAGGTCAGTTTCTGTTTCTACACCTCATGGACAGGAGGTGTGGTTAAATAACATTAACATAACTAAAAAGATTGAAATGGTCTTAAATAAATTGTGAGTGGAATTACATGGAGCTATATCTCTTTATCCTCATAAGATCAGAATGTATAGAATGAATAAATAATATGGATCAAGTGAGGAAAAAAGTGCAGATGAACTGTAGTATTATTAGTGGGGAGATTAACTTTATTACTTATCACAACAGCACCCAGGAATTTAAACATGAGACCTGGGGGAGATGCACTAAGGTTCAATGCATCGACTTAATGTGTCTAGCGATGTGAGGAGATCACTTCATCATCGAGAAAACTAAGAAATATGTATTCATGGGGAAGGGGAGATACTTTGATCATTAGTGTATGATATTGGAGTAACATAGAAATGTAGAATTTGACAGCAGATAAGAACCATTTAGGCCCATCTAGTCTGCCCATTTTCCTTCTGTAAAAACCTCAAACCTTATTTGGTCCTTGGTCTTGTCTTATGTTAAGGACAACTTTATGCCTATCCCATGCATGCTTAAATTATGTCACTGTAATAACTTCTACCACTTCTGCTGGTAGGCTATTCCACTTATCTACTACCCTCTCAGTGAAGTAAAACTTTCTTACATTACGTCTAAATCTGTGTCCGTCTAGTTTTAGATTATGGCCTCTTGTTCTAACGTTTTTACTCCTTTGTAAAGCTGCCAGTGTTTTGGGGAAGATGAGGTGGAGCAGAGAGGAAGCATTCTCCCACAGACTTCAGCATCAACAGCACTTCCTTAAATCTCTGAGTGCCAAAGGGGTGAGAAATATTGCACACTTCTTGGTACTCAGAAGGTAAATGGAAAACCGTTTCACAATACAAAGGCTGAAATCACAATCAGAGGATGCAGTTCAGTATCTTATGATTCTATTGACTAAACTGAACTGCTTCCTGTGTAGACTGTGCAGCCTACAATGTAGACTACACTGCAAAATTAGTTCTGCCATAAAGTTTTCTTGGAATCCTAATACTGGAGGGTCAAATGCCTAGGAGCAAACCTATGCATTTCCCTCCCTAGAGACAGTTTTGTATAGATGTCAGTATTTTAAACTGTATTTACAATATTACATTAGTCTTGCATACTACATATTGTTACTCTTTAGAAGTTCATTAACATATAGAGAGATAAACAGATGGAAGCAAAAAACATAATCATATGTGCCAAAACCTAGGTAGAAGAGATAAAATCCCATTTAATGAAAAAAGTAATCAAGTGTTTTTTAATGTTTACTAATTAAAAGGAAAACAGAAGTATGTATAGTAAGACTAAAGTGGAATAGATATATGGAGGGAGATAAAACAGTAGCCGACTACATAAACATTTCTGCTCCATTTTTACAGCTAACTGTATTATGTGGGAACTACTCTTAGAAACGTATTAATGGTAAAGGAAAAGCAATCAAAGCTATTGACAGAGAAGGAAGTCTTCAACTTATTTCCTGCATAAAAATAGATAAGTAAGTCCAGACTAAACACATTCAAGTATAATAAAAGAGCTCACAACTGTAGTTGATTGATGTAGATGACTGGTGAATTACCAGTGTTGTCCCAGGCCACAAAAAGGGAGTAGGGGAGAGTCTGGCAATTATAAGCCTGCATGCCTGACATAACTAGTTGGAAAATAAAAGTAAACCATTTTCACAGATATAATTGTTGCAGATCTGAAATCGACATATCTTCAACATTTATGTCAACTTGGGTTAAAGAGGAAGGTGTTGCCAGACAGTATTGATTTTTTTGATTATGTAACTATAATAGCATATTTGTACTGTTTGGGACTGAACTTTAAGGCAGCTGACTTGATAAAGTATTGAATGAAGGATAGAAATGGATCAGTAGCAGAGTATTTCAGGGATCAATATAAAATATATTTGTTAGTGATGTTACTTCTGATCTTCAAAGGAAGCCTTTTGTACATCATATGAAAATCTATTACAGGGTTGACATTCTGGGGGGGGGGCAAATCAAATGAAAATTGATTTAAAACACTAAAGGAATAGACAAGAGTAAATATAATGCTGTAAGCCAAGTAATAACCACTGAGCATGATTATTGATTCTTTACCAGACCCAGCATGGAATATTTGTACAATTTCATTTCCAGATTGAGTCTCCTTGAGATATGTATTTTACTATGATTGAATTATTCGTCCAATAAAGCTAATCCTTTTATGTCTGCAATAGATCAGTTTATCTGTCACAGCCCTCTCTTTGTATAACAGTCCCACTTGTTGCTACCACAGTGCAAGATATTAAAGAAGTTTGGGTTTGGACTGTACAACCTGTAGAACTATGGTATGGGGACATATTTTCATTACCCAATATAAGACATAAAATTGTCAGACACCACAGAATGACTTTCATGACAAATTATATAATCTACGTCATTACAGTTTTGTGGATTGTCATTTTAATGGCGTGAAAGAATGCGTCCTCCACAACTCTTTGGCTAACCAGAGATCAACAACTAGGGGCTGGATTCTATTACAGGTGGTAATTTTATAATTGCTTTTGGGCTGGATTCTATTGCAGGTGCTAATTTTATCACTGCCTTTCTCTTCAGTTTTCCCCATAGACTTCAGTAGGAAAATGTTTGATAAAACGGGTGTTAACATTTATCACTGCAATAGAATCTAGGCCTAGAATAGCATTTAGAGATGGCAAAACGAAGAAATCAGTTACTTTTCTCTTTAACATTTAAACATCTTGCCAATAGACTGTTCCCTTGGTTCCATGTAAAGACGGTTGAGTCAAAATTCTGATACAAACAGGTGAAATTTTTTTTTATACTGTAAATTTTGTCCCAGTTTTTATACTGTAAATTTTGTCCCAATAGAATTAAATTGACATTGACCTCTAGATTGTTATGTGAAGCAGTGCAAATGTTTGTCTTATACCATTTTCTTATGTAATTGAAATGAAAGTAATTTTATATCAATGCAAATATTGTCTCAATATTATCAGTTTTACTATTTTTCACTTGAGTATTCCATTTTCTTAATTATCCCCTTATATGGTACCATCTGGAAGAATTTGTGCTAAAATCAATATCTCTATTATGTGTAGTCATGAAAAGTAAAAATGCATAACATCTTACTTTTTAAGCAATAAATGGGTTTCCAAAAACATGGCTTTTCAATGTTTTGAAAACTTCTGAAGGTCCCAGTAAAGTGAATGGGTATGATTTACTACATAAAGAGTAAACAAGAGTTGCTAAACCCCAGATTTGTTTTCCTGATTCCTTTGCTGGGTCAGCTTTTAAAGCCGTGGAGAAAATAAAAATTAATAAGACTTAAATTGCACTTTAATCTCTTGAATGCTAGAAAAGGGAGGCCTGTAGCATACAAGAAGATAAAGGGATATCAATTTTTCATAATAAAAGCCACTCCAATTAATCTTCATAGTATTTGGGCCTTGGAAAGTGTTATTTCAGTACTGTCAGAGTTGTAGTTCAAGAGTAATTGAATGATAAAGTATCCCCCTCCCGCCCCTTTTACTGATGTAACACTGCTCATCTCAGAGCAGCAGGGTGGTGTCCAAGTGGATTGCAAAGAGGCACAATCTTCAATTAACATAAGGGAAAAACCCGTTAATGGGGGCAGGGCTTTCACTGTTCTCACAGTAAGAAGATTGTCCCTTGCTGTGAGCTGTCTGGTCTGTGGACCAGATTCCACATCTGAGGAGAGGTGGCTTACACTAGGTAAAAGGGGCGGGAGGGGGATACTTTATCATTCAATTACTCTTGAATTACAACTCTGACAGTATTGAAATAACACTCTCTATGGCTTAAAGGGATAGTAATACTTCGTTTTAACTTTATTTTATTTTGTAGGCATTAAAAAAATGAAGAATAATATAAGTCTTATCTCTCAAACCTTTATGGTTTAAGAGATATTCACAAGCAAAGTTTCCCCTCCCTGCCCCTTTTACCTAGTGTAAGCAATCTCTTCTCAGATGTGAATCTGTTTGTAAGACCAGACAGATAACAGAACGAGACAATCTTCTTTATATGAAAACAATGAAAGCCCTGCTCCCCTTGACAAGTTTTTCAGGTTTTTCCCTTATCTTAATTGAAGATTGTCCCTCTGTGCAATCTACCTGGGCACCTCCCTTCTGCTTTGGCTGAGCAGTGTTACATCAGTAAAAGGGGCGGGAGGGGGACACTTTGTCATTGAATTACACCTGAACTACAACTCTGACAGAACTGAAATAACACTCTCCAAAGTCCAAATACTATGATGATTAATTAGAGCTGTTTTTATTATGAAACATTACTATCCCTTTAAATACTATGAAGATTAATTGGAGCTGGTGTTTTGTGAAACATTAATATCCCTTTAAAAAACAATTTAAATCAACGAGAGGCTTAGAAACTTTTATTTGCCTTATGGTGCAGTTGGTTTGCTCCAGAACTACTCCAGTTCTTAGAAACAAGAAAGTGGCACTAAAAGATTTCATTTGCAGCCCTTCTATCCTGATCAAGCCTACGGATAAGAGGATTGTCATTGTGGTTCAAGATATAACACTACACCACAATATTATTGCATATACCCATTATTATTGGGTTTTTGAAAATGCCCCACTCCTGTATTTATTTATTTATTGCCAATAGAGAGATTAACAGTTTTTTTAAATATATTTTTGTTTTTATATTGGCCTTTTTCACAAAAGGATTCCATCATAAAGTCATAATACCCAATAAATATGTTCCGATGAGCCACCAATCTGTAAAATATGATTTCCCCTAGTAGGCTAAGAGACCCTACACGTGTTAATCTACAATCTTTGTATTCCAGCCAAGCAGAAGCATGTATATGTGGTGGGGTTAGATGCAAGATATTCCTATTTATCCAAAGCGGTTGACTTAAAATCTTTTATAACAGGAAAAGTCTTTATGATTAAGTCTTTCCTCAGCTGCATCTCATCAGTCATAGTGCATTTCTTGATCTGTGAGATCTGTGGGATACACTATGTAGGAAGGACTACATAATGGTTAAGAACACAATTTTGCCAATGCAGAAGGAATTTCAATTGCATAGTGTGTCTAATTACTGTTGTGATAGGCATTACAAAAATCTACCGAATAAAGTCCATGGAGAAATCTTATACATAAAAATATTAATAAGGATATCCAATGCCAGTGGAATCCAGGACTCAGTTACTTAAATTAGAAGAGAACTGGAAAAGTATTGCCCTTGTAGGATGGAGTAGGGTAGTGGGATTTAAAATAGATTAACCACTTGGATGCTAGAGATATCTGCCATACATTGTGAATCAATGTGTTTGAGAGGCTCTCTCAGTCATGGGGTTAAGTAAATAGTTTTATTTCATTCAGTGGGGTTGGAAATCCTGTGTCAGTAAAATAGTTTAAAAATAATATGCTTCCCAGTGAGTATGATTCAGATTCAATGACAATGTACCCCTCGATCAGCAGTTCTGAAACCAGATTTATCTCCTGGAGTTGGAAAAAGAGGATTTCAGAGTCTAATAAATCATTTTTGACAAGAGCTAGGAGAACTGATCACTTTTCTCTGATGGAGAACTCAGCTGAACTGTGATATCTCTGTCATAAGCAGCTTCTTAAGAATGGTCGAGATAAAGCATGTTATCAACCTTTTAATTTAGTGATAATATTGAGAAAAAATAATGAAATATGATGGAAAGAACAAGATGTATTTCCATAATGGTGTCCATTGCCCAAGTCCCACATACATTCAATTATTCTTTCCATTAGCCTGCTATCCCTCGTCCACTTTGTTGAAATACATGAAGGGATTCAAAGTGCAAGAGGGAAGTACATTTCACAGGAGTAAAATCATCAGGACAAGAGGCCATAGTCTAAAACTAGAGGGACACAAGTTTAGACATAATGTAATAAAGTTTTACTTCACTGAGAGGGTAGTAGATAAGTGGAATAGCCTACCAGCAGAAGTGGTAGAAGTTAATTCCATGACAGAATGTAAGCATGCATGGTATAGGCATTATGCTGTCCTGAACATAAGACAAGACCAAGGACCAAATAAAGTTTGAGGTTTTAGAGTAGGAAAATGGACATACTAGATGGGCCGAATGGTTCTTATCTGAAGTCAAAAAATGCTATGTTTCTATGGGGTCCTCCAAGTCATGGCATCATTAGTGCTCCTCTAATCATAAAACAGGCCATATTTGCAAAAAAAAAAAAAAATAATAATTAGCAATTTTGGGGCAAAACAACAGACAACGAAAAATCTGCCCTAGTTGGTTGCTAACCCCTTGAAAGCTAGTGAAGTTTCCATTGCTTTGTTTATGTTTGCATTAAACACATCCCTAGCATTCAAGTGGTTAGAGTCCCATTTAAATCAGTGGAAATATTGGAATTATTTAGTTCCAGACAACTGGTTAGAATAACATATAGAGAGTAATTAATTATTTTCCAAATGATCTAAGCTTGTCTAGACAGGTCCTCTTTAAATGTAGAAAATTCAGTCAACCTGAAAATAAAACTATATTAATCCTGAATTTAACTATAATAGTGTACAGATTATGCATAGTTTATAGTGTTGAGCGAGCATGCTCGGCCGATGCTCGGATCGGCTCGAGCATCGCTCTGCTCGGCACATGGCGGTACTCGTACGAGTACCGCATGTGCTCGCCCGCCATGTTCGGGTCTCCTCCCCGCACGTTTTGCGGCTGCTGCGCAGCCAATAAACGTGCAGGGAGGCTCTGACATCGGTGTAATGCCAGCAGCCATGTTGGCTGCTGGCATTACACTGATTGGCTGGCCAGAACCCGTGGTCAGGTGCTGTATAGCACCTGACCATCGAGTTCGGCTCAGTCTGAGCCAGGGAGAGCTGAGGATAGGAAGGGAAAGGCAGTGTAGGGAGGAAAAAACAAAAATTGTGACAAAAAAGAACCAAAAGTCCTTTTTAGGACTACTGTGTGTGGGGGCAGCAGGTTATATTGTGTGTGGGGGGAAAAAAACAAAACAAAAAAAAAAAAATATTCTGTTTAGTGTGAAAAGTTGCAGATTAGAGCACATTCTGTTTAGTGTGCACAGTTGCAGATTAGAGCACATTCTGTTTAGTGTGCAAAGTTGCAGATTAGAGCACATTCTGTTTAGTGTGCAAAGTTGCAGATTAGAGCACATTCTGTTTAGTGTGCAAAGTTGCAGATTAGAGCACATTCTGTTAAGTCTTCAAACTAAAATATCAAAGTCACGTATTCCATTCAGTGTGCGTCGCCGCAGTTTAGCAGCACATTCTGAGTACTGTGCAGAGTTGCAGAATAGGAAGAAATACTGTTAAGTCTTCAAACTAAAATATCAAAGTCACATATTCCATTCAGTGTGCTTCGCCGCAGTTTAGCAGCACATTCTGTGTACTGTGCAGAGTTGCAGAATAGGAAGAAATACTGTTAAGTCTTCAAACTAAAATATCAAAGTCACATATTCCATTCAGTGTGCTTCGCCGCAGTTTAGCAGCCTATTCTGTGTACTGTGCAGAGTTTCAGAATAGGAAGAAATACTGTTAAGTCTTCAAACTAAAATATCAAAGTCACATATTCCATTCAGTGTGCTTCGCCGCAGTTTAGCAGCCTATTCTGTGTACTGTGCAGAGTTGCAGAATAGGAAGAAATACTGTTAAGTCTTCAAACTAAAATATCAAAGTCACATATTCCATTCAGTGTGTTTCACCGCCGTTTAGCAGCCTATTCTGTGTACTGTGCAGAGTTGCAGAATAATAAGAAATACTGTTAAGTTTTCAAACTCAAATATTAAAGTCACATATTCCATTCAGTGTGTTTCACCGCAGTTTAGCAGCCTTTTCTGTGTACTCTGCAGAGTTGCAGAATAATAAGAAATACTGTTAAGTTTTCAAACTCAAATATTAAAGTCACATATTCCATTCAGTGTGTTTCACCGCAGTTTAGCAGCCTATTCTGTGTACTCTGTACAGTTGCAGAATAATAAGAAATACTGTTAAGTTTTCAAACTCAAATATTAAAGTCACATATTCCATTCAGTGTGTTTCACCGCCGTTTAACAGCCTATTCTGTGTACTCTGTACAGTTGCAGAATAATAAGAAATACTGTTAAGTTTTCAAACTCAAATATTAAAGTCACATATTCCATTCAGTGTGTTTCACCGCAGTTTAGCAGCCTATTCTGTGTACTCTGTACAGTTGCAGAATAATAAGAAATACTGTTAAGTTTTCAAACTCAAATATTAAAGTCACATATTCCATTCAGTGTGTTTCACCGCCGTTTAACAGCCTATTCTGTGTACTCTGTACAGTTGCAGAATAATAAGAAATACTGTTAAGTTTTCAAACTCAAATATTAAAGTCACATATTCCATTCAGTGTGTTTCACCGCTGTTTAACAGCCTATTCTGTGTACTCTGTACAGTTGCAGAATAATAAGAAATACTGTTAAGTTTTCAAACTCAAATATTAAAGTCACATATTCCATTCAGTGTGTTTCACCGCCGTTTAACAGCCTATTCTGTGTACTCTGTACAGTTGCAGAATAATAAGAAATACTGTTAAGTTTTCAAACTCAAATATTAAAGTCACATATTCCATTCAGTGTGTTTCACCACCGTTTAACAGCCTATTCTGTGTACTCTGTACAGTTGCAGAATAATAAGAAATACTGTTAAGTTTTCAAACTCAAATATTAAAGTCACATATTCCATTCAGTGTGTTTCACCGCAGTTTAGCAGCCTATTCTGTGTACTCTGTACAGTTGCAGAATAATAAGAAATACTGTTAAGTTTTCAAACTCAAATATTAAACTCACATATTCCATTCAGTGTGTTTCACCGCAGTTTAGCAGCCTATTCTGTGTACTCTGCAGAGTTGCAGAATAATAAGAAATACTGTTAAGTTTTCAAACTCAAATATTAAAGTCACATATTCCATTCAGTGTGTTTCACCGCAGTTTAGCAGCCTATTCTGTGTACTCTGTACAGTTGCAGAATAATAAGAAATACTGTTAAGTTTTCAAACTCAAATATTAAACTCACATATTCCATTCAGTGTGTTTCACCGCCGTTTAACAGCCTATTCTGTGTACTCTGTACAGTTGCAGAATAATAAGAAATACTGTTAAGTTTTCAAACTCAAATATTAAACTCACATATTCCATTCAGTGTGTTTCACCGCAGTTTAGCAGCCTATTCTGTGTACTCTGCAGAGTTGCAGAATAATAAGAAATACTGTTAAGTTTTCAAACTCAAATATTAAAGTCACATATTCTGTGTAAGATGAAGAAGGCGGGTAAAAAGGGACGGGGAAGTGGACGTGATCCTGAAAGTTCAGGGCGCGGGTCAGGACGCGGAGAAACTGTGCCTGGTGCCAGAGCACAAGAAAGAAAGACATCCACCATACCTAGCTTCATGTGTAATTTTACAGGGCGTCGCAGGACATCACTCTCGAGGTCCGACCACTGCGAACAGGTGGTCGGTTGGATGACAGCTGATACTGCTTCCAGTCGGTTAAGCACCACCCTGTCTTCCACCAAGTCCACTCTCAGTAGCCAAGAGTCTGGTCAACATAATCCTCACTCTGATCATCCTTCCTCCCACCATACACGGTCTGGTCAAAGAAGTGATCCCACACTGGGATATAGTGAGGAGCTCGTCTCATCACCAATCCTTCATTTGACCCTCTCTCCAAGCACGCTTGCAGAGGAACATGACATCTTGTGCCCTGATTCACAACCTCTAGAGGCTACCCAATCTCAAGAAGATGACAGATGTGAACGGCATTTAAGGTCAAAGGAAGTAGTGGATGATGATGATGATGATGAGACACAGTTGCCATTAAATCAACCACTATTTCCGTCTCAAGACCTTGTTGAGGAGAATGTTATACAGTTGTCAATGACTGAGTATGTGGTGGGATCAAGACTTGAGGAGGATGATCAGAGTGAGGAAGTGGAGGAGGACTTGGTGGACGATGAGGTGACTGACCCCACCTGGGAAGGTGTAGAGCCGAGCGATGACAGCAGTCCTGAGGGTGAGCCATCTGCAGCACCGCAACAGGCTGGAAGAGGCAGTGGTGTGGCTACAGAAAGAAGGCGGACCGCACCAAACCGGCCCGCAAATGTTCCACGGAGCACCCCCTTGCGTAAATCTACCTTGCCAAGGGGTAGGTGTTCCGCGGTATGGCGTTTTTTTAAGGAAAGTGCGGACGACAAAAGAATTGTAGTTTGCAACCTGTGCCACACCAGAATGAGCCGAGGCATGAACACTAGAAACCTCACCACCACCAGCATGATCCGACACATGGCATCCAAGCACCGTAGTAAGTGGGAGGAACGCCTGGATCGCCCATCTGTGTCTGCAGGCCACACCACTGCCTCCTCTTCCCCTGTTTTCGGTGCCGGCCAATCGCCTGTCGAAGGCGCAGGCCCGCATACCTCCCGCCCTGCACCTGTACCATCTGAAGCACCATCAGCGACCACATCCACTTCCCTGTCCCAGCACAGCGTCCAAATGTCGTTACCCCAGGCATTTGAGCGCAAGAGAAAGTACCCAGCCACCCACCCACAGGCCATAGCACTAACCTCACACCTTTCCAAATTACTGGCCATCGAAATGCTGCCATTTAGGCTTGTGGACACTGAGTCCTTCCGCAGCCTGATGGCAGCAGCTGTCCCTCGGTACGCGGTCCCCAGCCGCCACTACTTTTCCCGGTGTGCCATCCCCGCATTACACCACCATGTGTCCCGTAACATCACCCGTGCCCTGACCAACGCAGTTACTGGGAAGGTCCACTTAACGACTGACACATGGACAAGTGCTTGTGGCCAGGGACGCTACATTTCCCTGACGGCACACTGGGTGAATGTCGTGGAGGCTGGGAGCGACTCGGACCCTGGGATGGCACGGGTGCTACCCACGCCGAGGATTGCGGGCCCTACCTCCATCAGGGTTTCCACCAGCACCTACGTTATTGGCTCCTCCTCCTCCGTTTCCACCTCCGAATTCTCTACACACACCGCCACTCCCCCATCAGCCAGTAGCTGGAAGCAGTGTAGCACTGCAGTGGGGAAGCGTCAACAGGCCGTGCTGAAGCTGATCTGCCTTGGGGACAAACAGCACACGGCCTCAGAGCTGTTGCAGGGGATTAGTCACCAGACCGAGCAGTGGCTCTCGCCACTCAACCTGCAACCAGGCATGGTTGTGTGTGATAATGGGCGTAACTTGGTGGCGGCTTTGGAGCTCGGCAAGCTCACACACGTACCATGCCTAGCGCATGTATTTAATTTAGTGGTGCAGCGATTTCTAAAAACCTACCCCAATGTGCATGATCTCTTGACCAAGGTGCGCCGCGTGTGTGCACATTTCCGTAAGTCATCAACAGCTTCAGCCGGCCTGTTGAAGCTGCAGCAGCGCTTACAATTGCCAGCTCACCGGCTGCTGTGTGACGTGAGCACGCGCTGGAACTCCACCTTCCACATGTTGGCCCGGCTTTGTGAGCAGCAGAGGGCAGTAGTGGAGTACCAGCTGTTACACGGTCGTCGCCTCTCCGTTCAACTTCCTGTAATCAGAAGTGAGGAGTGGGAATGGATGTCAGACCTCTGTGAGGTTTTACGCAATTTTGAGGAATCGACACAGATGGTGAGCGGCGATAACGCTATTATCAGTGTAACCATCCCACTTCTGTGTCTACTGAAACGCTCGCTGCTCACAATTAAAACCGACGCTTTGCATGTGGAAGAGGTGGAAATGGGGGAGGAAGAGCTTACACAAGGTGATAGCCAGAGCACCCTCACTTCGTCTTCTCAGCGACAATTGGAGGAGGCGGAGGAGGAGGAGGAGGAGGAGGAGGAAGACACGGTTGTCTCCGCTACAGAGGGTAGCCATGGAACTTTAGTTCCATCTCTTCAGCGTGGGTGGGCAGAAGAGGAGGAAGAGGATGAGGAGATTGAGAGTCATCCTCCTGGTGAGGACAGCGAAATCTTGCCTGTTGGTACTCTGGCACACATGGCTGACTTTATGTTAGGCTGCCTTTCCCGTGACCCACGCGTTACACGCATTTTAGACAACACGGATTACTGGGTGTTCACCCTTCTGGACCCCCGCTACAAAGAGAATTTCTCATCTCTCATTCCTCCGGTGGAGAGGACAAGCAAAATGGTGCAATACCAGAAGGTTCTTGTTGAAAAATTGCTCCAAAATTTTCCATCTGACAACGCTGGCGGCAGAGTACGTGCTACCTTGGCCAACCGAGAAGGGGAGAAAAGGGGAGCACACAGCAGTTCCGAGAAAGGCAGGGCAACACTCTCCAAGGCGTGGGACACCTTCATGACACCCCGCCAGCACCCTCACCCTGATGCGCAGCCTAGTGTCACAAGGAGGGAAAAGTTTTGGAAGATGGTGAAGGAGTACGTAGCAGACCGTGTCAGCGTCCTCAATGATCCCTCTGTGCCTTACAACTACTGGGTGTCCAAGCTGGACACGTGGTATGAACTGGCACTCTATGCCTTGGAGGTGCTGGCCTGCCCTGCCGCCAGCGTTCTGTCTGAGCGGGTATTTAGTGCTGCTGGTGGCATCATAACAGATAAGCGTATCCGCCTTTCCACCGACAATGCTGATAGGTTGACACTTATAAAAATGAACAAGGCCTGGATTTCCCCTGACTTCTCCACTCCACTGGAGGAAAGCCCCGGGGGAACATAAACTCACTTTATATATGTTATTTACAATGATGGGAATACTCTGTATTCCCATTCACCCCTTCCACCCAAAAAACGGGTATATGGTTGACTCTTAATTTTCTCATCCTCCTCCTCCTCTTCCATATGCCCTGGGATATAATTTTTATATAGGGCCAGCTCACCAGCGGGCCCTGTGATATAATTTTTATATAGGGCCAGCTCACCAGCGGGCCCTGTTTGACAATTTTTATATAGGTCAGCTCATCAGCGGGCCTTCTCATATAATGTTTTATTGGGTCAGCTCTCTAGCGGGCCCTCTCATATAATGTTTTATAGCGTCAGCTCACTAGCGGGCCTTCGCATATAATGTTTAGGATGGTCAGCTCTGCAGCAGACCCTCACCCATAATGTTTTAGATGGTCGGCTCAGCGCACGTTTCCCTCTTAATCATGGCCTCAGTTCAATAAAATCAAGGAAATTTTTGGGAGAATTTGCCTCTGTGCACGTTTCCCTCTTAATCATGGCCTCAGTTCTGAAAATCAAGGAAATTTTTGGGAGAATTTGCCTCTGCGCACGTTTCCCTCTTAATCATGGCCTCACTTCCGAAAACCAAGGAAATTTTTGGGAGAATTTGCAGATGATATACAAGTAAATATACAGCAAATATTGTTTGGTAACAATTTTTCGCCTAAAGTCGTTTTTATTTTCCTTTTTGTGTGTTTTATGGTCAGTCTGTAAAAATGGCGTACTACGGGCGAAAGATCGTTCCCAGCAGCGATGTTGGAGTCCAAGATGCATCCAGACATCCTCCCTATGCTGTCCCTGAACCATTTCTGTGGTGTTTCCATCCTTTTCTGCCCTTTTCCTATGGACCAGGCACCCTCCCCTCATCAGAGCAGGGGGTGCCTGGTGTAATGCTCGAGTCCTCCCATTGACTTCAATGGGGCTCGGGTGCTCGGCCGAGCACTCGAGCCTCAGGGGGTGCTCGGTTAGAGCACCCGAACACCCGAGCATTGGGGTGCTCGCTCATCACTAATAGTTTATTTCACAATTAGGTTCATTTTTTATTTAACTCTTTGAGTGAAAGGGAAGTATCTAAAGTATTGTGTTGCAATGTGTTGGATACCTCTCTGGCACTCAAAGGGTTAAACTTCTTACAGATGAAAGAGAAGTGTAATGGAGACAACTGAGAACAATGGGAGGTGGATGTACTAAAAAGAACTTCAGAGGCTAACCAACTGCAGCATGGGAGGTGCTAATTTCCACTGATTTATATTGGGGTTTTAACTCATTGGATACTAGAGATATGAAGCAATGCATTGGAGACCTCTCTAGCATGCAAGGGATTAAGAGCCCCTTTCAAATCAATGGGAACAAAATGTCACTCTAGAATTGTCCCACTTTGCTCTTCTATATATATGAGGCCTAACGTAGAGTACATAGTTATAAGAGTGTATTTACAGCTCTCATTGCCCCCAGCATAGGAATATTATGCAAATTAGCAGTGACTGATTATTGATTATGTATTACAGTGTTAATTTCTAAGTGCACAAGAGCACCTCCAGAACAACTATTGACCAAAACCCTATATCCCAGCCTGGTTCCCACCTTCTTTATTTATTAAATAGGTACTGATTGGAGTCTTCCTAGTAATGAAGCTCACCATTGCTGATGGAAGGCACAGGTGTGATTACATTAATAGAAACACTGGTGAGCACATTTCAAGTGTACCTGAACCTTAGGTTACTACTAATTTTATAATTCGATTAACCCCTATATGGTGGAGATCACATTCAATAAAGCCAATGATTCTAAATGTTATTCCTTAGGACACATCAACTGGAAAGGTGGATAAGTGATGGTGTACAAAGAAGAAGTGGAGAAATTCTACAGCAAAACTACACTATACGAGACACGATTACCCAAATACCCTTTGATTTACATTTCAGTTGGTCACTTCAAATTAATAATGCTAGGCCTCCATCTCATTTCTTTGCAGGTAAATTCACAAATTAAACTGTAGTAAGATCTGGCTGTTGTCACTGATCCAGGGGCATAAATACAAGGCATCCATGCATTGCAAAGTTCCTCTGGCACTAAAAGGGTTAACGGTCAGCATGAGAGTCATAAATCATGATGCAGCAACTCCCTGGAGCTAAAGCAATTTGCTTTTTCTCTCTGTTTTCCTATCACGCAAAGACCTGAGATTCTTAGTACCTGGGACTGTGTCAGTGTGTGATTCAATCTTGCTCCAGGACTTTAAATAAGGTATCTGAGCACAATTCAGACTTGTTCCAGACATCATAGTAACATAGTTGATGAGGCTGAAAAAAGACACATAGAAACATAGAATTTGACGGCAGATAAGAACTATTCGGCCCATCTAGTCTGCCCATCTTCCTACTGTAAAAACCTCAAACCTTTTTTGGACCTTGGTCTTTTCTTAAGTTAAGGACAGCTTTATGCCTATCCCATGCATACTTAAATTTTGTCACTGTATTAACTTCTACCACTTCTGCTGGTTGGCTATTCCACTTATCTACTACCCTCTCAGTGAAGTAAAACTTTCTTACATTACATCTAAACCTGTGTCCCTCTAGTTTTAGACTTTGGACTCTTGTCCTAACATTTTTTCTCCTTTGAAATATACTTCCATCCTGCACTTTGTTGAATCCCTTCATGTATTTGACTGTTTCAATCATATCCCCTCTCTCTCTTCTCTCCTCCAAGCTATACATGTTCAGATTCTTTAGTCTATGCTGATCTTTCTTTTCCTGTAAACCAGTCACCATTTTAGTAGCCCTTTGAATTTTCTCTAGAGTATCTATATCCTTCTGGAGATGGGGTCTCCAGTAGTGCACACAATACTCTAGGTGAGGTATAACTAGAGATCTGTAGAGTGGCATGACCACTTCCCTTTTTCTGCTACTAATGCCCCTAGCTATACAACCCAGTACCCTGCTTGCTTTCCGCACCACTTTATTGCATTGCCTGCCTACCTTTAAGTCATTAGAAATAATTACTCCCAAATCCCTTTCCTCTGTTGTCTCTGACAACACAGTACCCATAATAGTATATTTTTCCTTTGGAGTTTTATATCCCAAGTGCATTATTTTACATTTATCAACGTTAAACTTCATCTGCCACACTCTTGTCCATTCTTCTAATTTACCTAAATAATTTGTCATTTGGCTTATTCCCCCTGGAATGTCTACCCTGTTGCAGATCACGGTATCATCTGCAAAAAGACATACCTTTCCTTGAATACCTTTTGCAATATCACTAATAAAAATATTAAAAAGAACAGATCCCTGAGGTACTCCACTAGTAACACTCCTTTTGTCCGAATATTCTCCATTGACTACCACCCTCTGTCTCCTGTCACTCAGCCACTGCCTTATCCATTTAACTATTTTTACATCCAGACCCAAACACTGCAGTTTATTAATGAGTCTTTTGTGAGGGACAGTGTCAAATGCTTTACTGAAATCTAGATAAGCTATATCTACTGCTCCCCCTTGGTCTATTATTTTAGTTACCCAGTCAAAAAAATCTATGAGGTCCATCAAGTCCATCCCATGCCAAATCATCATTGTTGATCCAGAGTAAGGCAAAAAAAAAAAAGACTATTTGAAGCTGTTTCCAGTTAAGCCCCAAAATGGGTAAAAAAATTCCTTCCTGACTCCAGATAGTTCCCTGAATCAACAACCCGTCTTCTGTGAAGCCAGCTGTCGTAATTCTCAATATTGTTATGTGCTTGATAGGTATCCATTACTTTTTTTAAAGCAGTTACAGTGTCTGCAAGCACAGCATCCTGGGGCAAAGAATATCATAGCTTTACCACCCTTACTGTAAAAAAACCCTGCCTTTGTTTTAGTGAAAAGCACCTTTCCTCTAGTCTTAATGAACAACCTCTCTTTCTTAGCTCAGCTCTTTGAGTACATATATGATTGGAGAGTTCTTTGTATTGACCTTGAATATATTTGTAAATGTAACCATATCATCACTTAGATGTCTCTTCTCTGATGTAAACAAACCCAGTTTGGCTAGTCTTTCCTCATAACTCACATCTCCCAATCCTTTTATCAGTTTTGCTGCAAGTCTCTTCACTGTTTCCAGGTCAGTCATTTTTTTTAAGAACTGGTGCATATTCTAGATGAGGCCTTACCAAGGACTTTTATGCAAGATAGTACCCTATTAGCTCTTGCAGCAGCAGAGTGACTCCGCACACCGCTGTGAAGTGTATCGCCTATCAGTACTCGTAAATCTTTCTCTAATCAGGATTCTCCATGTTGTTTCCCATTTATTGTATATGTAGCATGTTTGCATCTACAGCCCAAATGCATAATCTTACACTTATCTACATTAAATAATCTGCCACTTTTTCTGGCCATTCATTCAGTTTATCAAAATCTTCTGCAGAGAAAAAAATCCATCTCTGTATGTATTTCATTACATAGCTTAGTGTCATCAGCAGATATTGATATACTACTTTCAGTTCTCACTTCTAGATCATTAATAAACAAATTAAAAAACATTGGGCTCAGGAATGAATCCTGTGGCACCACACTTACAACTTTAGGCCAACTAATAGGTTCCATTTACAACAACTCTCTGCCATCTATCATTTAACCAGTTTTCAATCCATGTACAGATTGTATCAAAGGCTTTTTCAAAATCCAAATGTACTACATCAACAGCAATTCCCTTGTCCATATTACTACTTACCCTTTTGTAAAACGCAAATAAATTTGTCTGACATGATGTATTCTTCATAAAACCATACTGGCTACTACTAATAATGATGTAAGTCCTCTCATAGTTCTGAATACTGTCTATTAGTAACCCTTCTAATATCTTACCCAATATGGATGTCAAGCTCAAAGGTCTATAATTTCCAGGTTTGGATCTTGCCCCCTTTTTGAACAATGGCACTACATCAGCTTTCCTCCAATCAGAGGGCACTGTGCTTGATGAAAGTGAATCAATAAATATTAAGTATAATGGTCTTACTAAATTATTATGAAGTTGAGCAAAAATTAGAGCCAAGTAAGCAACTATAGAAAACTGGAATAATTCTTCACCACATTAAATGCACCACAGGCCAAACCTAAACAGTTCCCCAAATTAACAAGAGATGTGCAGTTGGTTTGCCCCAGACTAAAGCCTGTTCTTAATAATACATTAGGTTCACTGCACTGCATTGGCGAGCTCTCTTCCTGTTTTAAACATTCCAGGCCAAAATTTTAGCTGTTTCACTAAGTCTTAAAAACAACTTTCATACAAACTTGTGAAGCAATTAGCATTTAATGACAAATTATATCACTGGATTGCAACTCTGTTCTTTCTGGCACTTTGTGTGTCTGCTGTCATCTGTTATATCACAGATTTATATTGTATCTTGTTAGGAATGAGGATAGCAGAGACAAATCAAATCAGCATGTAAATATATGATATATTGGCTGCTTTATTTCATTCAGTTTTGATACTAAGGGCTTTATTTAATAACCTGAACAGGTTCAATTCTTTTCTTGGGATAAGAAAACTTCCTCAAATTTTCATTGCTTTAAATAGGGATTTTAACCCCTTCAGTGCTAAAGAGGTCTCCAGCACATTGCTTCTCAATGTTTTGACGATTTCTTACCATTCAAGGGATTAAATATTCCATGAAGTCACCAGGAATTTTCATTTCTTTCCCAATACGCAGCTGGTATGGTCCAGAATTGTACCTCTTTAGCTTGGTGAATAAATTCTTTTGGGCTTGATGCAGGAAGAAGGAAATTGGTGAAATGCATCACAGGAGACAAATAAAGATTCTAAAATATACATTGATTTAAATGGTGCTTTTATGAATGCTACTAGAGGTCTAAAATGCACTGAGAAGTACTTCATTTAGAGACCTCTCTAGACTAAAATAAGTTAATGGGGACATGCACAGTACAAAAACGTCAGTCCATAGGCTTTACTTAGCACAATGAGATTAGCGTTGTTTTTTTTTTTTTAATTTCAGTTACCTGCTTATGAAGCCTTAAAATTGGGCACTTCCATGTTCTGCGGCACACTGTATGTGTGGCATAATGTGCAGGACTTCCCACCTCCCTCCCAGCTGCCCCGGGGAGCGTATCCATGCTTCCCTTCGTGGTTACATTTATGTGGGCTAGCTCAGTAGCATGGTAAATGACACCACAAAGGGAAGAGCCGTCCATTCAAATGACTAGAATCTCGTTCGGTCAGCTAGAGAGCTGAAGTATGGGAAAGGGGCGGGAGGGGGGAACTTTAAAAGCTTTTATCTATAGAACTAGAAAATGTTAAACAACAAGACTTCAGCAGAGCCGAAATAGCGTTATCTACAAAGAAATAATTAATTACAGTGTTCTACAAAGTGTGCCTGATTTGCAGGTATACTTTGTAGACCATTCTAATGAAGTATTTCTTCCTAGATAACACTATTTCGGCTCTGCTGAAGAGCCGTCCGGTCAAATAGCCAGAATATCGTTCAGTCAGCTAGAGAGCTGACGTCTGGGAAAGGGAAGGGAGGGGGGGACTTTAAAAGCTTTTATCTATAAAACCAGAAACTTTTAAACAACAGGACTTACATCATTATGTTTACTTTTTTAATATGAACAGAATTAAACATTATGAAAGGTAAGTGTTACTAACTCTTTAATGCAAAAACCCATAGCAGTAAGATTTAATGTCTCTTTGGAACTCAAGGGTTTATAGAGTAAGACACATAAAATAACATGATATTTAAGATTCTTTGGATACTAAATATGCCCACAGAAGAGTCATACCCTAGGAGTAAGTGGCTTTTGATTTGTTTAGCCCTATGAGTGCCAGAGGGGTAGCAAATGTTTTGCAACCCTCTGACACTCAGATGGTTATCAGTCTAAACTACCTACCTACCTACATAGTCTTTCCTGCAACATTTATTTATATGTATATATTTATTTTTGGGTCACACTTCCTCACCACTAACAATGGGCTTCAAAATAACTGAATAGGTCATACGTGTCACTTGTGCTTATCAGATTCTAAATGGAAATAATTGGCAGTGGACTTTGAGAGCTCAAAAGATGCAAATAAAAAGTGAGTCTGTATGTGTGTATGTATTTTTTTCTGCTGTATAAAGAGCACCTACCTAGGTGAGTCATTCTGTTAAACATATTAAGAGCCATTTTTTCAAGAGTATTTTTCCCCTTTGACTAGTTATATTTTATGATGTATAGTACATGCCATATTATATGCAGCAGATATGTATGGATCAAATATGTGCCATCTGAAGAACTTTTGAATCTCTTATACCAAATAAATGGTATTGTTGAATTTAATGAGAAATGCCTGAGTATCGTACAAGGATAAATGATTTGGCTATTTCTCAGCGTGATTGATCTTGAAGTACTTTAGCTAGCTGAACCTTATGTCCTTAGGCAAATCCTCTTATCTTCCTCTATTTAGATGTTTGCTTCTATCTTGAAACAAACATTGATTGTGATGTACATTTTTTTTAACCATAGTTAACACCTGATAAGAAAACTGGAAAAAACAATATATAAAGCTTCATATTTTAGCCAAAAACAGAACTAAAAAGTTAGACATCATTGAGCCAGTGAGATAGGTCAGTTAGTGAATGCAGCAGCTATAGAATCTGTTAAAACCTCAAGGCTGGAGGTTTTATTCCCGGCAAGTTCAACTCAGAGCCACGTCATCCATAACTAAAACCTAGGCTATTGCCTAGGGCCCATGGCAATATGAGGGTCCTTGGATGCAAGTGATGGATCACAGACAGAGGAACTGCTGTTGCTGCCACTAACATTTTGTGTTGGATGCCCTTTTGGTTGAAAGAGGCCAACATCATGCAGTTGCTCCAGCTTCCATTAGAACCAAATTCCAGTATCTGCTAGACGCACTCTGTATCAGAAGCACCAGATCAAGAGATGTGGGGCCCCAAATCAGTACCTTGCCTAGGGCCCTATGGAGCCTTAATTCATCTCTAGGTAAGCTCAGAATTTAATCCTTCTGAGGTAGATAAAATGAGTAAAAAGAGAGACAATATCAATGAATCAATCCTGGTAAAATACTTTCTTAAAAAAATATATATATTGAGAGTGCCAATCATGGGGACCATAGAATTCTAAACATTATGCAACTGACTCACGTTTACATGTAGTTCATGCAAGCATATGCCAGTCATTGATAGAAAAAGCATATAGAAGTTATCCTTCGAGACTCTCCAAGGATGTCGGCTTTCCCAAAATGAATGAAAACTACAAAATAATTAACTATAAAAGATTCATATTAAAGTAGATTTTTAAAACATAACAGTATAGTATAGCCTATTTATCCATTTACAAAATTGAAATCTACTTCAGAAAAACTTGGCTAGACAAAAACCTACCCAAGCCAACACATTTGTAAATAGCTGTCCAAATGAAAGTGTTGATTCAATTACAAAACGGTTGCCCTATTTTTATATATTTTTTTTCACCAATAAAACAACACAACTAAGTTAATACACATATAAAAAGATGGCCATGTAACTCCACAAACCACAGACTGTCTGGTGATCAAACATAACCAAGCCAATTGTGGGCAAACCAACTACAAAGTAGTGTAAATAAGGGGCACAATCTTTCCATGGATTTTATATGGGTATTATAATGATTTGAATGTTAGAGAGGTCTCCAACACTTTACAAGGCATTTGAGGGGTTAAAAGCCCAGTTTAACTTGGGGAACGTTTATGGTGTATTTGCTTGCTTCATAATTGCTCCAGTTTTACTTAACATATCAGCCAAACTTCCATCCTACAGGGAGACTGGTGTGCTAAGAATTGGAGCAATTCTGAAGCAAATAATCTGCACCATTTGGGGAGAACAAAACATTCACAAATCCCCATTAATTTAATCAGGGCTTTAAAGGGATAGTAATCTTTCACAAAAACAGCAACTCCAATTAATCTTAATAGTTTTTGGACCAGGGAGAGTGTTATTTCAATACTGTCAGAGTTGTAGTTCAAGATTAATTGAATGATAAAGTATCCCACTCCTGCCCCTTCTTACTATGCTCACTGAAGATTGTCCTTTGCTGTGATCCATCTTGCTGCCCTGAGGTGAACAGTGTTACATCAGTAAAAGGGGTGGGAGGTGGATACTTTATCATTCAATTATTTTTGAACTACAACTCTGACAGTATTGAAATAAGATTCTCCATGGCCCAAATACAATGAAGATTAATTGGAGCTGCTGTTTTTGTGAAACATTACTATTCCTTTAAACCCCTTGAATGCTATAGAGGTCTTCAATGTATTGCAAAGGTCTAGCATTACTAACGTTAATCCTGCAGACTATTAATGAAAACGAATGGCTGAATGAGAAAGTCCTCTGATGCTCTTGTGCATTAAGCCATGTGCCATTTGACAATTCATTAATCATCCGATAATATCTGGTACTTATTGATTCACAAACTGGTGAGGCTAGACAAACCCAAAAAAACTATATGGGGCACGTGCACACACACACAGTATATATATATATATATATATATATATATATATATATATATATACTGTACAAAAATCTTGGGCAGCTGTGAAAAAATGCTGTAAAGTAAGAATGCTTTCAAAAATAGACATGTTCATAGTTTATTTTTATCAATTAAAAAATGCATAGTGAGTGAACAGAAGAACTATCTAAATCAAATCAATGTTTGGTGTAACCATCCTTTGCCTTAAAAACAGCATAAATTGTTGTAGGTTCACTGCAGGGATTTTGTAGGCATATAGTCAGGTGTATGGTTAAACAATTATACCAAACATGTGCTAATGGGCATCAATTTCATATGTGGGTTGAAAAACAATGATTAACTTAAACAGAAACAGCTGTATAAGAGGAATAAAACTGGGTGAGGAACAGCCAAACTCTGATAAAAAGTGAGGTTGCTGAAGACTGTTTAATGTCATAAGTCATACATCATGGCAAGACATCAAAACACAAGGTAGGAGAAGTCTGGTCAGAAGAAGTCTTCATGGAAGACTTGTGGCCAAAAGCCATACCTCTGATGTGGAAGCAAGGCCAATTATCACAGTCTCCCTTTGAAGCCTAGGCGATCCTGTGCTTTCCTCTGTATGGCCGCCGGCCGGCATGACCTTCGGCCACTTCCTCATTGCTATAGTCATGTTTCAGGCACTGGCATGGACGCCTATTTATGGGCCTATTCTGTTGGGCCTAATTGGGTCCAGCCTCCTTCTGCTGCTTTATATACCTCATTGAGGCTAGGACTTGTTGCCCTTTTGTGGTGTTCCTGTGCACATCTAGTTTGTTCCTCTGACCTTTGCTTGGCTTACGTTGTCTTTTTAGTGTTCGATCCTTGGCTTGTCTGACTACTCTCTCCGGTTGTGACCTTGGCTGTGGCTGACTTCCTGATCCGTGTATGACTCTGGCTTGTCCAACTACCTGCTCTATGCTGACCTTTGCTTTGGCTGACTACCCGATTCGGTTCATGACCGTGGCTTGTCTGACTGATGCTCCGTTTGTGCCTCGCTCCTGTCTGACTACTACTAGGCCGATCCTTGTAGCTCAGCCACCAGCTGGTTTCTCCCAGGTTGCCTCCGCTTGGTGCCTTCCGTTTGCCTCTGGGCAGCTAGTGCAACTTAGTCTCGCTCCTGGGCACTCGCCACTTACGCTTACCTGTTGCCTGGCTTAGCACTTGCAGTGCTACCTATGCTCAGTGCCTCCTAGTTGCCTTCGGTAAGATAGAGTGCAGCTTGTCTCGCTCCTTGCCTCAATAGTGCGCTCCTGTCTGGCTGCATCTATCTAATAACCTACTCTGCTGCCTTGAATGGTGCTACCAGTTACACTGTTGGTATCGGTGGTCTATTTAAGCTCTGTGCCTCCGCTGGGTACGCTCTGTACTAGTCTTATCATTCCTTCCTGTTGTGGTAGAGCCAAATCTGGTTCTAAGACTCAGTACCATAGACCTACGGTCCTGGGTAGTGGACTAGACACTGTCCTCACATCTATCTCTCCTCTGACTAAGGAAGTGTTCATTATTACTACTAGTATGCTTATATCTATTGCTCAATAAACTGGTTTAAATTCACTTGTACTGTTTTGTGTGTTTCTTTACTAAGAGTCCGTGACACCAAGTGACTCAAATATGCATGAAAACACATGAAGTGGGGTGCAGAAAAATGGCAGCAGGTGCTCTGGATTGATGAGTCAAAATTTGAAATATTTGGCTGCAGCAGAAGGCAGTTTGTTTGCTGGAGAGCGTTACAAGAATGAGTGTCTGGAGGCCTATAGCAAGGGTCAAATATATCCAAAGTCATCCTGAACTCATAAGCGAAGAAAAAAAATCAACCTCCTGTGAACATGGTATTGTGCAGAACTTGGCACGTACATGGCTCAAAGTTTCATTCAAAACTCCTAGCCGTATGCGCTATATCTGTGGATAAACAACATGGAGACCTATTACAGGGCTTTGCTGATGAATGATTAGGTGCATCCAATGGAGGTAGTTTTAATAATATCCAACAAGTCTGATCCTTCTCCCAGTAGTGGTGGTAATAGAACAGGATTAATTCACTTTGCCCCAAACTGGTATTTAAGATGGAAGCACAGTTTTCAAATTAATACTGACCACTGAAATCCATATGAAAGAATTGGAAAACTAATCAAATAGATGAAAAAGTATAAAAACTGTGTGATTTGAGAGAACAAAAAAAACGTAAATTATGTCAGGCAAATGTCATACCATCCTATTGGTGCTAAATGCGGATTCCTAATACCAAGAGAGATACTGTTAATTGTGAACTTTACTGAATGAGTGACAAAACAATATTTTGCTATACATACAAATTAAAGGGTACAGGGATACCACCAAGCTGTGTTCACAGGTATACACAACACAGCAAGCTGGGTGAATCGAGTGTCCACCCATCCTGAATAAGCCTGAATAAAACAACCTAGCCCACAGGGCACAGGAAGGAATGAGTCACTATCATCAGGAGACTACCAGACATGGGGTACCCCTACACTGGCAGCACTAGCTAATTCCATGGGCGCCAGCGTAACCAACATCAGCTACCAAAAACTCTGTGAGGCAGAGACAAACACACATATCTATCTATCTATCTATCTATCTATCTATCTATCTACTCTGTATGCATAGGTGTACTTGTATATATCGTGGGCATGGCCGCATTTACAGTATTTCTCTGTCTTACAAATTCAAGGCAGGCAAACACCATTGATCACTGATAAGTATCCAAAGGTATCTTCCCAATATATGATTCCTTTTGCTTCGCTCTTTCCCCCCACTAATAATGCAATGATTACACTGTAGCCTGATGCTCTTAACCCTGTGCTGTATTTTTTATTGTACTATTACTATATTCTGTAAAGTGCTTTGTACAGGTATGGCGCTGTATAATAAAGATTCACAAATACAGTCATACATCAATGTCCTAGATTTTATTCCACAAGAATGGATCTTCAGACAAGAAAAGAGTAATAAAAAGTGTACTTTTTTAGCCTTTTTGTAAACTGAGCCATTCGGGATACATAGCAATTTACGCAAAAATGCCAAAAGAGAGACTTGGAAATGGTCATTCTAGCTCCCTTTTGTCACTGATGAAGACTTTCTGTTTTGGTAGCACAAGGCTATTGAAGCAGGAAAAAAGTCTAATGAGGTGCAAAAGGTTATGATCCTAAATGCCTCCTCCCATGTCCCTAAGCGCCCCCTAATTCCCTATTCCACACCTAAGTCTCCATTCTGATGCCATAAGCTTTTGCAATGAATTGCTATTTAATGCTCTGCGTGTATGTGTGTTGTAATTTATAATAAGCAAAACTTAAATACCCCGTCATCCCCTATTAGCATACCTGGGAACTCTCAGGGTTTGACCCTGAGACTCAGGGTTTTGGCCCAAATCTCAGGGACTCAGGGTGAAGAGCCAAAATCTCAGGGTGAGAGAGTTCAGTGTTACCTGTTATATATTCTACTGCAGTTAAATGCTTCTTTAGTCTCTAAATTGGTGCCACTTGTACCAGAAAGGCAGAGGGAGAAGTCCTGCTTGATTTGTGTGTGTTCATGCAGTGATATCTAATAATAATAATAATAATCCTTTATTTATATAGCGCACACAGATTCCGCAGCGTTTTACACTCATATTGGTTCCTGTCCCCATTGGGGCTCACAATCTAAATTCACCTATCAGTATGTTTTTGTAGTGTGGGAGGAAGCCGGAGTACCCGGAGGAAGCCCACGCAAACACAGTGAGAACATACAAACTCATTGCAGATGTTGTCCTTGGTGGGATTTGAACCCAGGACCCCAGTGCTGCAAGGCAACAGTGCTAACCACTGAGCCACTGTGCTGCCCATATCTGTAAGTTGTTGTGTATTAATGGCTCCTTGAATCTCGAATGGGGCGACTCTCGATTACAGCGATTAGGGATATATTGAGGATAATCTATATTATAGGAAATTTAAAGGTTAATATTTACACAATCTCAGGGTCAGCTCATTTTGAAAGTTCCCAGGTATGCCTATTAGCCTAACCTATCCTACCAGTAACTCCTTTATTGACAAATTTCCTGGGAATGTATGCAATCAAAGCAGTCCAGCTGCTAAAGCATCTACAGTATATGTTAACCCTTTCATTGCCAGAGGGATACGCAACACATTTATTTGCAATGCGTGGTGTACCCCTCTGGCACTGAAGGTTAAATGCATGCCAATAAGCAACGAACCAGTGGAGATGTGTGCAATGTCAGGAGGAATCCAAAAGTGTACAGTATTATAAAACAGAGCCCAGATACTTCCTTGTAGGCACTCACATTATCACTTTCAGGCATGTTTAAGTTCCTATAATGGCTCCAAATTGTACTCCATGTGACTGATCCTCTCACTATTCTCTCCAGGGGAAAATAGAGACATTGCAGACTTACCATTTTGTACCAGACAATCAAATGATGATGCTGCAGTACACAGATATTCTTGCACAACCTCTGATAATGTAATTCTCCTTTTCAGTGGTCCACATAACATCAGTGATATGAAAGACAAATAATTGTAAAAAGATAAACTCTATATCCCTGATGATAATTCACATCATGTAAAATGTAATGGAAAAAATGTGATATGAGAAGACTGTCAAGTTCTAAAGAATGGATACAAATTAAAATGACATTCATCCAATTTTAACTGTTTGGTTATATTTTCCCTTTGTCCTAGTTTTATGGCTTATTAATTTTTTCAGCTGGCCTGCATGAATAGCTGATGAGAATAATTGGTAAATCTTGTCAAATTGCATAAAGTTGTACATTCTAGATATAACTTTTCTTAGTAGTTTTTGCAATAGCCGTGTTTTACTAGAACATTGATATGAATGCTGAATTTTTGATAAGAAATGTGTGGTAATGAGATATAAATTCATGTTACTTAATATGGTATTGTTGAAAGGGATTAACAATAAATACAGTGTCTAGTCCTCTGGAAATTTCTATAAGACCTTAGTGCAGAACTCATTTACCTGTTTCCTACATCTAGCTTCTGCATATGTACACTAAATCATTATTCATTCCAAGAGCTGTTTTCTTTGCTGATGTGATGTAACTAGAGCAAAACCAGAAAACAAGATGGATTTTTTTTTTGCCTTTCATAGATTCCCTTGAAAGCTATACGTTTCATGAATATTGATTAAGGTAAAGTGGCCCTTCTTGTTTGATATGCACCATGGCCTTTGTTTTATACAACTGAATAAACTGCATAAAATGTAGCAAAATATAAAGGTCACTTGTGTCATGCCTCATCAGTGATATACAGCTAGTGTGTGCCAACAAATCCTGACACGTGTAAGATCAAATAAAGTAGCTAGTTACAGCAGCTTTGTTTTTCAGTCAAGGCACTAGGTGAGAATTTGCAGTATCATAAAGTGATAACTTATTATGATAATATGGAAGAAGATGCAGAGAAAATAAATATCTCTTGGTTCCCTATCATCTTCATTTGAAACATACAGTACATTACAGCAGGACTAGTTAATTGCTGGACTTCCAACTGTAGGGGACTACTACTCCCATAATCCTTAACCAGCTATTGGATGGTTTTGGATCATGGGATTTGTAAACCCCAATAACTGGAGGTCCAGATATCAACTAACTCTGTGTTAGAGTATTTTCAAAGTCAGACTTGAAGACAGTTCAGGATTGAAATCTTTAACCCTTTGCCTGCCAGAGGGGTATACAACACACTGCTTTGCAATGCATTGCATACCCCTCTGGCACCCAAAGGGTTAACACTCTGAGTACCAGAGGGGTCACATTGAGCTGCAATGCATTGCTTGCCGCTCTGATACCCAAAGGTGGAAATCTCCATGGTGCAAGCATTTTGTTAGATAAACATGTGCTAATAATCCTGCCAACCTGCACTGCTTCCAGGGGATTTGTGATGTTCCTAAAACATCTGGTTAGATTATGTACTGTAGAGTAATAAAGAAGGGAATAACTTGTCTGGTTATATAAACTCTTCAATTCATATGTTATTCTATGAATCCTATGCACTAAGATCTTTCCATCTTGAAAGATGGACAGACCTTCATACCTCAGATTTGACAGTTTTCACCCTAAACACTGCATCGTCTACAGACAAACTATATGATGCAACCACATCTTTTCAGACAATGCAGAAAGGAACCAACATCTCCATTCTCTAAGGAGGGGATTCAGAAATCAGGGGAACCACCCAAGAATAATAAACAATCAGAAACAGAGAGGCAATAAAATACCCATAGAGACACTTCTTTAAAGGGATAGTATTGGATCAATTATACTTTCATCTTGTAGTTATTAAAAAAATAAATCAAACAATGCCAGTTCCATCTCTCAAACATTTATGGTTTGAGAGATAATCACAGATAAAAGTTCCCCCCTCCCTCCCCTTTCTCATATGTCAGTGCTGTACCTGACAGAGGCAGATCCTGGTCCCAGGACCGGTGGAGGCTCTTCAGCAGAGCCTAAATAGTGACACTTAAAAAGAAATACTTCATAGAACGGTCTACAAAGTGTGCCTGGTTTGTAAGCACACTTTGTAGACCGTTCCAATGAAGTATTCTTTTTAAATGTCGTTATTTTGGCTCTGCTGAAGAGCCTCCGTCAGTCCTGGGACCAGGATCTGCCTTTGTCAGCTAAAGCGCTGACATATGAGAAAGGGGAAGGAGGGAGGAACTTTATCTGCGATTATCTTTCAAACCATAAAGGTTTGAGGGATGGAACTGGCATTGTTTGATTTATTTTTTTAATATCTACAATATGAAAGTTTGTATAATTGATCCAATTCTATCCCTTTATTATAGACCATGGGCAGGGAATAACCGGGTACCACTTATGGTCACATATAGTGCCTAACTGAAAAACTTAGGGAGGATTGCAGAAGACTTACAACTAACCCTTAATAAATATAGTAGATTCAAAGCCATTTTTCCAGATCCACCACGTATTTCATAATGACAGCCCTCAAATTTAAAGAAAATTGTTGTCAAACGCAGTCTGCCACAAACCACAAAAAAATGGCACAACCCATCTGGAATAAAAAGATGTGAGACCTGTCCACACATCTTATGCCCAACAAAGATAAAAATATCAAATAAGCAGCAACATAATAATAATTCCTTCACTTGTGCCTCATCAAATGTGGTATACCTCATAAAATGTACACAGCACCCATAGGATGATACTACATTGGGGAAAGACGACAAGCATTGAGTGAATGAATGAACTTCCATCACCACACCGTATAAAAAAAAGGTTGACAAACCAGTTGGATGGCACTTTTGCAGCCCAAATCACAGTCTAAAAATATAAAGGTCACCATACTTAAAGAGAACTTTAGAACACAAAGGAAAAGAAAAATCTGGTAATTTAAATGAATAGTTATGTTTGACACATTAAACACAGGACTGAAACTGGGGAGGAGCTTCATGTCTCTTTATAATAGAACATCTTGGAATATTGAATTGTAAAGAGACAGTGTCTTGCCAACTCCCTGACTAACAGGCTCTTCACACATCTGTGCTAATGAATATTTCTTTGTTCTCTGGATTTTGAACTAACCCCAATATCATATCATACCAATGCAGACTGGATGTTTACTAACTTCATTGCCCCCCCATTGGTTATTCATTTAATTTGTTCCAAATGTATGTCATACTCTGTAAGTATGAATGCAGTGCTATTCCAACTTAATGTGTTAACCCATGCCTGAAAAAATGACTTTAGTGTCCTGAAATCTTGCACTTTCTATGTCTTCAGTTAGCCATTAAAAGATATCATGCTTACATCAGTCCTGTGAGTTGCTTGTTGCAAAAGTACACTGAATTTTATGTACTCTACTGGCTAACACATTACCACCCTTTTTCCTGGGTAACATCTTAGGAAACCATAAGACTAATCTGAAGTTTTAATTCATATTACCTTTCTAAAAAGCATATGTTTTTTGTCATAGAAACATAGAAACATAGAAGATTGACGGCAGAAAAAGACCACCTGGTCCATCTAGTCTGCCCTTTAGTATTCCTTTATTGTTATCTTAGGATAGATACATGTTTATCCCAGGCATGTTTAAATTGTGTTACTGTGGATTTATCAACCACCTCTGCTGGAAGTTTGTTCCAAGTTTCTACTACTCTTTCAGTGAAATAATATTTTCTAATGTTTTTCTTGATTTTTCCTCCAACTAGCCTCAGATTGTGCCCCCTTGTTCTTGTATTCAGATTCTTATTAATCACACTTCCCTCCTGAACCTTGTTCAGTCCTTTAACATATTTAAAGGTTTCAATCATGTCCCCCCTTTCTCTTCTTTCCTCCAGACTATACATATTTAGATCTCTGAGTCGTTCTTGATAAGTTCTATGCTTTAGACCTTCCACCATTTTTGTAGCTCTTCTTTGAACCCGCTCAATTTTAGTTATATCCTTTTGCAGATGAGGCCTCCAGAACTGTACACAGTATTCCAGATGTGGTCTCACTAGAGCTCTATACAGAGGGATCACAATCTCCCTCTTCCTGCTTGTTATACCTCTAGCTATGCAGCCAAGCATACGATTTGCTTTCCCCACCGCCTGGTTGCATTGGTTACTCATCTTGAGGCTGTCAGAGATGACCACCCCCAAATCCTTCTCTTCTGAAGTCTTTGCTACCACAGAACTGCCAATACGATAGTCAGATTGAGGGTTTCTTTTCCCCAAGTGCATTATTTTACATTTGGAAACATTGAACTGAAGTTTCCATTGTTTTGACCACTTATCTAATAGTGCCAAATCATTCTCCATATTACAGACACCTCCTGGAACATCAACCCTATTACACACTTTTGTGTCATCAGCAAACAAGCAAACCTTCCCTGCCAAGCCTTCCCTTATGTCACTTACAAATATGTTGAACAGAACAGGGCCCAGAACAGATCCTTGTGGCACTCCACTTGTAACCAGTCTCTGCTCAGAATACACTCCATTAACAACAACCCTCTGGTTTCTGTCCTTCAGCCAACTGCAGATCCACTGAACTATCCAGGGGTTAAGTCCAATTCTTGATAATTTATCTATCAGCTCTTTATGGGGAACTGTATCGAAAGCTTTACTGAAATCCAGGTAGGCGATATCCACAGCACCACCTTCATCCAGCACTTTAGTTACATAGTCAAAGAAATCAATGAGATTAGTCTGACAGGATCGGCCCTCAGTGAAGCCATGCTGGTTTGGGTCCATCAGGTTGTTTTTTGTTAGATGGTCAATTATCTTCTTCTTTAGAAGAGTCTCCATCATTTTTACCACTACAGATGTCAGGCTGACTGGCCTGTAGTTACTAGCTTCTTCTTTACTACCCTTCTTGTGAATGGGTACAACATTGGCCATTCTCCAATCATCAGGAACTTCTCCCGTAAGAAGGGACTGGTTATACAGATTAGTCAGGGGGCCAACTATGACAGATCGGAGTTCTTTAAGAACTCTAGGGTGGATTCCATCCGGACCCATCGCTTTATTTGACTTTAGCCGGACAAGTTCCTCTAGAACATCGGCCTCTGAAAACACTGGGGCTAAAATTATACAACTAGAGGCAATGCTGTGTTCAGCCATTTTCTGATTATGAGGGCCGCCGTCTGAAAAAACTGAGCAGAAGTAGTTATTCAGATGGTCAGCGACCGCCTTTTCCTCTTCTATATACTGATTTTTTCCGTTGTTAATTTTTGTAATCCCGCAGTTTTTCTTCTTCCTGTCACTGATATATCTGAAGAAGGTTTTATTCCCCTTCTTAACAGATTTGGCCATTTCTTCCTCTTTTGAGGCTTTAGCAGCATTTATCATCTGTTTAGTCTTCTTCTGTATAGTTTTATACCCTTCTCTGTCCGCTTCACTTCCAGTCTCTTTATATCTCTTATAGGCAGACTTTTTATCTTTCACTATAGCTCTTACCTCTCTAGTAAACCATAGTGGATTTCTCTTTCTTTTCCTCTTGCTAATTTGTCTAACATGTAATCTTGTTGCCTTTAAGAGGACTTCTTTGAGTGTCTTCCACTGAGTACTCACTCTCGGTGTTTTATCCCACCCTTTTAATTCTTTCTTTACATATTCTCCCATATCCTCAAACTTCGTCTTCCTAAAGTCCAATACTTTGGTTGCAGAATGGGATTTCTCGTAGTCAGTCTGGATTCCGAACCACAAACATTGGTGGTCACTGGAACCTAGATTTTCTCCCACCTTCACCTCAGATACCAGGTCTCCATTTGTGAATACTAAGTCTAGGATATTGTCCCCTCTAGTTGGCGCCTTCACCAGCTGTTTTAGGGACATCCCCGTCAGGGCTTCTACGATGCTCCTACTTCTACATGTGGACGCACAAGGGATATTCCAATCAACATCAGGCATGTTGAAGTCTCCCATAACTACTATATCTCCCTTTACTGCCATTTGGGTAATCTCGTCCACTAGCATGTTGTCTTGCTCTTCAGATTGCCCCGGAGGCCTGTAGACTGCACCTATTCTTGTAACTGATCCCTTTTTATTCTGCAGACAGATCCAGAGAGTCTCCAACTCTTTACATGAATTCTGGATCGCTGTGGATTTTATGCTATCTTTAACATAAATGGCTACCCCACCCCCTCTTCTCTCAGCCCTATCTTTCCTATACAACGTGTATCCCGGAATGGCTATTTCCCAGTCATTACAGTCCCTGAACCATGTCTCTGTTATTACAATCAAGTCCAAGTCATCTCTACAAACTATTGATATTAGCTCGCTGAGCTTGTTGCCTAAGCTGCGAGCATTAGTACACATTACACGAAGAACATTACATTTATCACCAACAACAACTCTATCTACCGCACCATCATCTACCTCACCAACATCTGTATGTAAAGCACCAGCAACTTCCTGTGCACCAACATCTGTATCTATCACACTAACAAACTCAGAACCCTGGTTCACCAAAACTGTTCGGGGACAGAAATCAATCTTCTCAATGAAATTCCTGCCCCCTCCATCTAGTTTAAATGCCTCTCCAAGAAACACCTGAACTCTTCTCCAAGTACCTCAGTTCCTCTGTGTGACGGGTGCAGACCATCTCTCTTGAACATTTCTTTACAACTCCACCTTCTAACACTGTGACTGACAAATCCAAAACCTTCTTCTTTACACCACTGTCTTAGCCAACCATTGAACTCCAGGATACGAAGTCTCTTACTATTTTCAGAGCGGACTGGCAAAATCTCTGAAAAAGTGATAGAGTCTGTCATTCTGCTCAGCTCCAGGCTGAGACTTTGAAATTCCATTTTCACCTCTTCAACACTTTTCTGGGACAAATCGTTTGTACCGAGATGAATGATCAGATCAACTTCAGTCTTATTTAATATTGACCAATCTCATTTTCTAAACATTTGCTGACATAAACCATAGCCTCAACATTATTTTTTACTTTTTGGTAATGCTTTGAGAACACTCAACCTCACTGGATAAATGTATGGGCGTAGTAACATATTAGGATAAAGTGTTGTAATTCCAGAGCCAACCAACTGCAATATAGTAGACAAATGAAAATATTAATTGATTGAAATGCCGTTAAAACACCATTTAACTTAAAAGGGATTTTTATTTCTCTCATATGGTGCAGTTTGTTTACCCTAGAATTGATCCAATTTATCTTAAGGCCTCTGTGTTCATCTCAGACACATATATTAGTTTTATGACACTCACATGGAATTTTTGTATGTAACCCTTATTACCTGCCCTAATTAATCCTGGCTGACTGTACGATGCATTTCAAATGTGTTGCATAACTTGTGTATTGTAACATATATGTAAATGCAGGTGTCTGGTGAGCCCCATCTCTGCATGTACTTCAATACATTTAATGTAAATTAATTTAAAAAATGAAAATGGAATTACAAGACCTTTTCCTATTTTCTGGTCCTGGAGAGGTATCTTGCAACAGAGAAGGGTATCCTGGTCCTTCCCTTTCTTCTCAGTCCTTGGCTGTGGAGCAAGGAGGTTAACTCTTTGAGTGCCACTCAAAGGGTTAAAATACAAGTTATGATGGAGTTATAAACCCTGTTAGCTGCCATTTATCGCTACCATGCTCAATGTGGTTGGAGCTTATATTCCTGAAGGAGGAAGGTAATCCAACCTCCTATTGCATTTCTTCCACTATGATTATATATAGTATAACAATTCAGCAATTAATTGGTAAGAAGATTCTCAATTGTCATGTAAAATGGTATAATCATATTATTTGAGAGATAGGCAAATAGTTCAAACAGGGTGAAAATGACTGTACCCGATTTGTCTATTTTTCAGTTCCCACTAATTATTTTAAAGAGGATCTGCAAGCTATACGTTACCGTTTTCTATGAATAACAGTGGTGACATGAAAAGTGCATTGAGAGGACATAATCAAAAATGACAACTAGACAGTGAACCCTAGAGGATAAAGTGATGGAAGAGGGGGCATTAAAGTTTATTTCAATTTAAAGCCTTTTATGTTTTTTTGTTAATATGTATCTTTAAATGTTTTGGGCCATCCATAAGTATATGGCATATTTTTGACAAATCAGCAAGGAAGGAGAAAAACTATGCATACAAATATAATTTACATAGATGTTAATACTAGGAAGCATACAAGGTTATTAGATTACCAGATATCAATAGATTATAGATTATAGAACTGAATCTTGTGTTCCAAATAAGAAAGATTATGGTGCAGGAAATATACCAATGTAGGAGAAAATAAATGATGAGTTTAACTGATAAGAGGAAACTAAGATAAACTAGTGCCACTGAATCCAAAAGGGTTGAGATTTTGTGAAGAAGTGGGTGGTCAACTATTTAACACAGCAGAAAGTTCAAGAGGAATGGTGTAGGTTATGTTGCTTGTTCTTAACTGTAAGCTGCTGGCTAGTTTTGCTAGCACAATCTATATTAAAAGTTATGGGCTAAAATATACTACAAGGAGTAAAGAAGAGCGTTCCAAAGAGGAAACTGGGTCAGAGAATTAGATATATTTTTTAGATGTTTTGATGTAACAAGTAGCAAACAGATTTAGCAACAATAGTTAGTAAGATTGTCAAGAGATGGTTTAACTGCAGAGGAGAATATGCAAAAGTTGACTCAGTTAGCGTTAGTATTATTGAGTTGAATGAGCACTGAAGCACTGTTTTGTGATGAGGTGGGACAATAAAATGAGACTGGCACCCTTATATTCTTAGACAATGACAAAGGAACTAAGGAATGCTTGTGGAGAAGACGAGTTTATTTTGTACAGTTTTATGGGATATTATAAATGGATTACATCTATCTTGTCTTTAAATTAGTTTTGCAGAATCTTTTGTAGTGAATATGGTAATTGAGGTGGGGAAATTGAAGTGACGTGAAGAAGAGGTAGGTTGGAAAGTACAATGGATATGAGAGAAAAGAAGTGGATCTGTTTTTGGCAAGGGTGATTAGATCTATAAGACAAGAGTATTAATTTATAGTGGAGGAAATTTAATTTTGAGCTTTATTTCCTCTGACACTGAATGAATCTGGAGCACTTTGGAAGTTAAAAAAAAGGTTTTTTACCTCTTAACCTGTTAAGGACTAATGACATGCCAGGACCATCATGGAGGTCTGGCACTTAAGGACCAGTGATGGTCCTGGCATGTCATGTAATTCATTGCACAAAAAAAAAAAAAAAAAAAAAAAGACCGGTGGTCCTTAACTTCCGGACAAGTGCTGCATGACTGGTCGCTAAGGGTTTAAAGCAGTTAATTTATCATTTGTATAGTCTTGCTTTTCTAAATAATGTGAAAATCCTGATACTATTCCTTAGAAACCAGCATGCACAAAAAAACTTAAATATTTCTTAAACTGAATGTATTTTTTACTGGTAAAAGCCATAAATAAATGTTATCAAATTAATATTCATAAGATGGGAAATCAAACTGTGGAATTAATTTTTTCCTTCCCTGACATATAAAGTACTTTAATCTCTGACACCTTGTTTAATAATGTAATTAGTCTTTTCATGTACAGAGATTGATAGATTAAAAAGGCCTTTGAACTTGACAATAAAGCAATTAAGATGAACAATATTGATTATTTAGATGAACCTCTTCATTCTATGACATTTATGTCCAGGAAATAAATAGATAAGAATAATGCAGCTGCAGGGCAGACTTCCAATGTAAATATCAGATAATATGAAAACATTAGTTCAGGCAGATGGCGCAGAGCATTTTAGTTACAATTCTAGTTTACAGGCCCTTTTTCCAAAAAATGGATGCTTGGAAATTGTAATCTAAATTTAAAATCCATTTTAGATTTACTTTCTTTACTTTCTCCCAATTGATTTATATGGGGCTTTTAACACCTTGAATTCTAGAGACATTACTTTAAGTGCCCCACTTAACTAAATAAATAGGGGTTGTAGTGATTTGTATTTCTAGACATTGTAAAGAAAAGCCTTTTTCTGCCCCACCACTGTACTGTATGAACCACAATAACAGATCCTATTAAGATTTTTATAGAAAGAAACAATGAATACAAGATGTATCTCAATATATTCAATGAAAGCGGAACTATCAAACTTAAATTGCGCCCCAAATACTCATTACCATCGCGATATGTGTATACATATTTTTATTTTGCTGTATAAGTCCGGCATTAGTGAAAAATAGAACTCGTTCGGCAGGCAGCAGCGGGCAACAGCGCAGACATCTTGCAGAGAAGGCATCTCTGAGTGTGCACTGTCCGTCCGCTTCACCTCCATGATTGGCGAGTTGAATTCCTTGGTACCTTAAGGCAACGGAAGAGACTGAAGGTGCAGGAGCAGAGAGCGCCTACAGCAGTGTTTCTCAACTCCTGTCATCAGGACCCACTAACAGGCCAGGACTTAGGGATTTCTCTGCTAGAGCACAGGTGTGGTGATCAGAGGCTCATTCACACTGATTAACTCACCTGTGCTCTAACATGGAAATCATCAAATCAAATTCTGGCCTGTTAGTGGCTCCTGACGACAAGATTTGAGAACCACTGGCCTACAGCAAGATCATTGCTGCTGCTTCCTGCCTAAAAAGTTCTATTTCTCACCAATGTCGGACTTATGCAGCAAAATAAAAGTACTGATATGCATATCACTATGATAATAAGTATTTGGGGCTCAATTTAAGTTTAATGATAGTTCCTCTTTAACCCCTTAACGACCCTTGACGGTCATAGTACGTCAAGGGTCTATTTGACTGAACGACCGATGATGTACTATGACTGTCATCGAATTCCGGGCTCCCCCCGCGGCTGCGCGCCGTTCGGGGAGTCCGGAATGCAACGGAGCAATAAAAAATAAAAATGCTCCGTTGTCATTCAGTCGCGTCCGGGTCCGGATTCCCCGGTCGTTAAGGGGTTAAAAATATTCTATTCATTATGCAATATTAGAACATCAAATAAAATAAAATATATAAAAAGTCCACTTGTATACTTAGATTGGAGACTTGCAGCCAGTACCTGTAGAAGTTGAACAGTGTCTGCTGGGGTACATGCAAGACAAAAAGAGAAGGGACAAGAGTGCTCTCTCCTCTAAGTGTAGCAAGTCTCTTAAAGGCATGTATATATATTCCCAGTATAAAATCTTCCCTTTTGCCAAGGTACTCACATTTATTTGAGGCTAAACCTGACTCTCGGTGTAGTTGCCTTGACTGAATTTCACTCTCATTTCTGGTCTCTCTCTGGTTATCTCCACTTCTTCATTCAAAGAAATTTCCTTAAACCTAGTGAAATGATGGGACAATGGGGTACCTCCAACCAACCTGTCTATATATGGAGGTAGGTTGTTTCGGTGGAGATATTGAGCAGTGACTCAAGTAGTAAGTTACAATTATTTGAGCGACCCTTAAAAACATTTAAAGGAGCAATATAAAATATACAATAAGATATTACACCCTACATTTCGTAACGTTTGTTACTTCATCAGGGTTTTCAACACTGTAGTAAACATATTCAGCCTTAATGCCACTCATTTCAAACACCTACCCCATCTCCATAATGGGACTCCAGAATGCATTGACGGCCAAACATCCTCCTCATATGCCCACCATCCAATACTCTAATATACATGAACAGTATATCCGGTATTATTAATTGGAACACAACATGCATTACATTTTATCAGGATGCATCTCGTCATTTCCCAAACTGAGTTATGAGCATGTCATGGTTTGTTATAACTCTCAGACACAGAGTTAAGATAAAAACACAACTTTATTGAAAAGTTTAAAGGGAAACCTCGCGGGTTAGCATACACATGCAACATACATCTTCAATACATAGTCATAGTGAGTAGTGGTATACAGAATGTAAGACAGGCTCTGCCGGCCTTGCCAATACCGGGTAAGGCAACCTTAGACTGGCACAAGATAGAATAGGTTCTACTGGCCTTACCAATATACCGGGCAAGGCAGCCTGGAAGGCTAGCAGCTGAGGAGATGGAGGCTCTACCGGCCTTGCCAATATACCGGGCAAGGCAGCCTTGAGACTGGTAACAAGGAATGAGGCTCTACCGGCCTTGCCAATATACCAAGCAAGGCAGCCTTGAGACTGGTACAACGAGGAATGAGGTTCTACCTGCCAATACCGGGTAAGGCAACCTTAGACTGGCACAAGATGGAATAGGTTTTACCGGCCTTACCAATATACCGGGCAAGGCAGCCTGGAGACTGCAAGTACCAGAGCACAGACAGGGATGGCCTTAGCGACTGGCATAAAGGTGTAACTAGCCAGTCGCCTATGATGGATAGACAGAGGCCAGCTGGGTATCAAGTTGTAGAGAACACCCAACGAAATAATGGAGCGAACCAGTACCCGCGTACTGGTGTTACACAATCTCTACCGGTGCTGTAAGGAACGCAACAAGCAGCCGGTGAACATGGAGCGAACCAGTACCCGCGTACTGGAGTATACAATCTCTACCGGTGCTGTACGTAATGCAGCAAGCAGCCAGTGAACATGGAGCGAACCAGTACCCACGTACTGGAGTTACACAATCTCTACCGGTGCTGTAAGGAATGCAGCAAGCAGCCAGTGAACATGGAGCGAACCAGTAACCGCGTACTGGAGTAACACAATCTCTACTGGTGCTGTGAGGGACGCAGCAAGCAGCCGGTTAACATGGAGCGAACCAGTAACCGCGTACTGGAGTATACAATCTCTACCGGTGCTGTAAGGAAAGCAGCAAGCAGCCGGTTAACATGGAGCGAACCAGTACCCGCGTACTGGAGTTACACCATCTCTACCGGTGCTGTAAGGAACGCAGAAAGCAGCCGGTTAACATGGAGCGAACCAGTACCTGCGTATTGGAGTTACACAATCTCTACCGGTGCCGTCAGGAACGAAGCAAGCAGCCGGTTAACATGGAGTGAACCAGTACCCGCGTACTGGAGTAACGAAATCTCTACCGGTGCTGTAAGGAACGCAGCAAGCAGCCGGTGAACATGGAGCAAACCAGTACCCTCGTGAAGTGAATGAAAATGTCGACAAATGCGACTGGAGGAAGGAGACACTCTGCAGGCATCCAGGAGCAGGAACACAGCCGGTACAGGACAGGAAGCAGGACCATCAATGGCAGTCAACCAGAGCAGGAATGGCAGCAGGAACAGCAACCCCAACCAGATCAGGAACAGAAGCTGGAACCGAGGAAACTGTCAGACAGGAACTCAGGCGATCACTGGACAGCATAGATAGCAGACGGCCCAGGAAGCTCAGGAACACAATGCAGGTGCAGGAGACATAGAAACACCACGAAAGGGCAACCAAAGGGTGCCCAAGCCCAGTCTAAATAGGCAGTACTGGGCGGGTTGAAAGCAGACAGCCAATGGAGAGCGATTCAGGTAACTGACAGGAAAGGCAGCAAATCACGGGCACCGTGATAGAGCAACTTTCGCATTCCAGTTTGTGGAAGGCATACAGCCTTATCTTAAATAATTTAAATCTTTTAAATAATGTCTGTTGTAGATAGGGAGAGGAGGGATGTTGCACTATATCAATCCTTCTAGATATACATATTCACAGATAATCTCTACAGTAACCCCCCCACATGTCATAATACAAATTATAAAACAGAATCCCTCTTCATACCATACATCTATAGAAAGTTGCTTAACTCTATCCCCTTATTTAGGCCTAACGGTGCTTGAGTACTAAGCATAACAATCCAAAAGGTTTCTGTTTTGTAGAAATCACTATACCTCCTAGGTCTCTAAACCTGTTACTCTAAGGTTCTGAAACCCCCCCACACACACAGTCATTGAAATAATAAGGTACACCATGGTCCCAATCTCCTTTAACTGTTTTTCTCCTATGCTCACCTATTCTTTCCCGTAAACACCTTGTAGTTCTACCTACATATTTTGATCCGCACCCACATGTAAGCATGTAAACTACAAACGTAGTGTCACAATTTATAAATAGTTTTATGTTGTACTGTTTTTCTCTTCGCCTATTCGTAAAGGTTTTGGCCCTATTGTTCATATGCTTACAGTCTGAGCAGTTCTTTTTATTGCATCTAAATTTCCCCATAAAGGTGATGGAGTTAGTACTGGGTTCACTTTAGAAGCTGAGTTCTTAGGCTGACTGTGGGCTATATATTTATGTATATTAATGTATTTCATATAACCAATTTTGATCTCTGTTAGCTCCACCCTTAAAGTGGAACTACCACCCACAGCAACATTGCCCCACATAATTCCCCATCTGGCGACTAGCTGCTTAGTAGCGCTAGTCTCCAGAATTATTACCACATTAAAAAGAATTTGCCATTGTTCCGGGGCTGACAGGCAGGACGGAGCACAGACATCTTTCCATAGGGACGTCTGCATGCCTGAGCTGTCAGTCGGCTCTAGGAGGCGTTGCTAGGAGCCGTTTGGCTCCAGAAGGAGCCAAAAGGATGGGGCAATGTTGCTATGGGGTGGTATTTCTGCTTTAATAAAGGATCTGGCTTCAGAATACCTCAGTGTTTATCCAAGATGTTATTCATGTCCTTCAAAAAAGTATTAAACCTTGTAATAAAGGAAATCCCTTCTCCCTCCTTATCTCCCTTTTTTACATTCTCAATTTGTTTTATATTACCAGATCTTTTCATGTGATTATCTCTCTTCTTACTTATGATCAAAATTGTATTCTTAGAGATTAAAAGGTTTTCCCTATCTAGTTAACTTGCTCTTTTGAAGGCTTCATCAACATTTTTAACCCCACATCCTCGCTCCCGAAAAGCCATTTTAAAGGATTTTTATTTCTGCCCTTTGGTGCAGTTGACTTACCCCAGAGTTACCCACACTTTTATTTTATATGTAGTTAAAAGTGAGTGAATAACCCATTCTTATATATTTATTTTGACATTAAGGCCTTGATTCAATTAATCCCGTTAAAGCTTGTGGTAGGGCAAAATTGGCTAGTGACCAAAAAAAAATGTCTAAATCGGTATTCAGTTGCCCTGCAAACTGAAACCACAATGGATTATGGGCCACAGAAACTTACCTGTGGCTAAGTGTCTGTCGTGTGTTTTAAGTTCCAAAAACCCACGCTAAATAGTGTGAGTAATGGGAATATCAAAGGAAAAGAGCTAATGATGTGTGCCTGACACACTTTCAAACATTGAGCATGAGCTCAACACAGTCACCTTCCCAAACACAAACCCTACACTATCCCAAACAGTGAAGTGCAGCAGTACTATCCCTAACAATATCTTAACACCTAGATCTGTGTAACACTTACCTGTCATCCACTGTCTGTCTTCTTCTGTTATCTTCCCTCTTCATTTTTCTTTCTTCCTCTTTCTCTCCATATTCGGTCTTCTTTTCTGTGTTCTTCTCTTCTGTCTTCTTTTCCTTGTTTCAAACAGTTTCCTGTAAATAGAAAAAAAACATTAAACTTTACTTTTTGATAAAAAAAACATAACTTGGAAATATGTGCATTGTTTAACCCTTTGAGTGCCAGAGGGGTACACAACACTTTGCACAGCAATGTGTTATGTACCTCTCTGGCAGACAAAGGGTTAAAGTAATGCACATATCCCAAGCTGAAAGACAAGATTCCCCCAAATGAAAAAACATTGTCCAAATCCTTTTTGCAACAAAGCAAAGCAAATAATCCATTAAGCGAAAATATTGTAAAGAGAAGACAAATTATAGGTTCTGCCGATGGTACCTTTCAGACCGATGCCTGATCCAGTGTGTGGGAAGTTTGAACAGAGACTGGCTTTTATATACCATCCCAGACATCCATTTTCTGGGATGTATGCTTATGCACCTCCCAGCCAATCATCTTCTAGTGTGTGTGGGGGTGTGTGATGTAACCCACTAGAAGCTGATTGGCAGGGAGATGCAGATCCCTTAACAGGTCTTAAGGCTAATGAATGTAATTGAATGGCATATTTTGACTATATGGAATGTGTTTTAATGGGCGCAAACAGGTGCAAAATTAGTGCCCAAGGTGTTTTTATCAGAGGTATTTCTTCTTAACACAAGTAACTGAATTGCTTCAAAAATGTGTTAAGAGTTTTTCTTTGTGTCAGAGGCAATTGAATCGAGACCTAAGCTTGGCCAAGCCTTCTTTTAAGATAATTTAAGATATTTTCTCTAAATTGTCTCTCATGGTATTAGATAGTAAAAAGATGTATTTATCGCATTTAAAATGTGTCATTTTAGTAACAGAATCAGATTGTTACAATAAGGTCTTTTAAAGTTGAACTGGCACTTTGTAAAAAATTGGTACTTATGAAATATTTCAAAAGTACCTATGTTTGTTAACTATTTTTTTATTTAAAGCAACAGATTATGAGGTATTTAGGGTTATTATTTTTTTTCCAGTTAATGCAAATCTGACAGGCAAGCCCACCAGGCACTAACATTCCACATTGTACCTTACCAACTGCCACTTCCTGTTTGCGAGTACTAGCTCAGTTATATAAATTGTGTAATATATAAAAGAAATATCTCATAATCTATTCTTTGAAAGAAAAAAATGACATAAATATAAGTGATTTTGAATGCTCTTTAAAAATGACCTGTTTGTTATGAAGTGGCAGTTCCACTGTGATTACTTTTTCTTTTGAACAATTGGGCCCTTTGTGTTTCTCTTTTTTTCCTATCACAGCTTTATACATTAGGTTTATAAAATCTTCATTTTCATAACTGGCAGTGTGACTCCCTTCAACTTTGACAAGCTTTGAGTTTGTTTTAGAATCACAATCCTTCTACTCATCAACAATGCTTAAAATTGGTGAATTTTGTCCTTGACTTTTTTGTGTAGAAAATAAATATTTCCTGCTGGTCCCAGTCCTCTGGTTACGCCTTTCTTCTCAGCCCCATTGAGGGTTTTTTTTTCCAACTCAAGATTTTTTTTTTTTGTTTCTCTACCTTGGGGGTTAACTAATAAAGCTTGATTGAGAAAAAAAAGAGATATGCATGTTCCTGATGCCGGGATCGCTTGTGCAGGATGATGCCCACAGAGTCAGAACTGGACATGACAACGTAAAAAATCATTAAATTACATAGTTTAATATATCTCCTCTTGGGCTTTGCCCCCTCCTGGGAAAATGCCTGCAGATTCCCATGACTGGCACTGCATCAATGAAAGATCCTGTTTTCAGAGGCTTAAAGCAGACCTGGCAGTGTGGCCATGAAAAGGTAGGATTGGACATGAAGGGAAAAAACATTGGAGGGCTAGAAAGCATTGCATTAAGAGAACAAGCAGTGGCTTGGTCTGGTACTGGTAGCCAGCAGAGATAGATGTAATACCACTAAGAGTTCAAGGCTGTCAAGCAGAAGAATCCAGTAACAGGTTGACCTGGTAACAAACAATCAAAAGCAGCAGTAGTAAAGATGACCCTCAATCTTTAACTCTTTTTGGGCAAAGTTGATATGAAAACACCAAGGACCTTGCATATCAAGTTAAATAGGTGCAGTGCTGGAGCAAACCAGATGCATTATAGGATATTATTATAATTCCACATATTCCCATTGCTTTAAATGGGTCTTCTAACCCCTTGTATGCTGGAGAGGTCCCTAAAGCATTATTTCACAATGCTTTAACCTCTTCAGTGCCAGAGTCTTGTGGATTTGTTGAACTTCACTGGCCAGACACATTTTCAGCACTTTTGCTATTCATCTGTACAGGTAGGGTTTCCATTGGTAACTTTGTAGTTATATATGGAAAACTACTTATTTTTCTTTCTGAATGAATTCAGCTTTTCATGGCAGCTCGCAAGAACTCCATTTTACATTGTGTGACAAGCTATGATGTAATAAATACAAAACATTTTAGAAAATGAGTTATTTTACCAATATCATAAACTATATATCAAAAACATTTTATGTTAGTTGTGAAAAGTTCATTTATTTTAAAAATTTTAAACACCCCGAGTCCAAAAATACCAAATATATACAATTTTACCTACATGCACGGCCTGAGCAGACCTCTAATTACCAGGAGCACAAAAATAAGATTGTTTCCTTACATTTCCACCATTTCAGATGTACTGAAATCTTTCAAAACTATGGAATTTCCTGGTTTAGTAATTAGCTACTGTATGAGCTGACATATTGCAGTGGGTTCCACAAGCACAAACCTACACCAACTACAATATCTCAGTTTTCTTACTTTTTTGAAATATGACTTGCCTGTATTAAAATGGTTGTAAAAACTACAGAAATGAGGTAAAGGCAGACAAACCATACCATTTGGGGAAAAAGACAACCCACAGCATATAATAAGGGGTTGCTTTCCTTTCTACCCTCTCTGTTGTGTAGAGATTTTTTCTACATTTCTACCCCTTCAAATGCAAAAAGAACAGAGAACTATGGAAGTTCCCTATTCCCCTATTGGTATGGGCTGACATACTGTAGCGCAAGAAACATAAAACTATGCATATCTGTTTTTGTTTATGAAATAAGCTACCTACATTAAAATGGTCATACCCATTAGTGATAGGAAGGAAATGTGTGTAAGGCATTCCATTTTGTAAAGCAGACATTCACCTGCATCAAATTAGGATATTTTTTGCTGTTCTACCCCTAGGCTGGTATGCACAACTATCTGTATAATGTGATATTATATGTTATAGGGACAAATTTTTTTTTACATTTCCACAACTTGGAGGATACTAAAATCTGTGAAAGCCATGGAATTTCCTACTGTATTCAGCACTTTCTACCAGCTTAAGATAAATGGATACCCATTGGTGTGGTTTGACATAAAGTAGGGGTTCCAGAAGCACAAAACTACACCTTCTGCTTTTATTTTTTTAAATGACCTGCCTGTGTTAAAATGTTCATAACCATTATAAATGAAAAGAAAAGGTAAATAAGGCAAATCATTTTGGTAAGTAGACATTCATCTGCATCAAATGAGGGGTCACTTGCCTTCTTGCCCTTAGGGTAGGGTACACAACTCTTTTCAGAAAGTGGTGCTATAGTAAAAAAAAATAGTCACTTAAAAGATACTAAAATCTTTCAACACCATGGACTTGTACATTGTATTCAGTATTTAATGCCAGCCCTAGAAAAATAGTACACAGTTGGAATGGGTTAAAATGGGTGCAAGGATCATGGTTACCACTGGTAAAAGCTGGGGTATATGTGCTGTTCCATTACTACCAGTGGGGGTGTATCACAGTGCCTGTGATTCCTGTCAGTCTCATCTGTGGCAAACAATGATTTGTTGTGTTGGTTTGGCCCGCCCCCTGGTAACCTTTTTATACCTGGCTATCACATCTGTCAGATGCCCTTTCGTGGTGTTTCTGAGCCAGTTATACTGTTGCTGTGTTCCTGTGTTCCGGATTCCTGTGTACCGACTCGGCTTGCCCTGACTATTCTCCTGTGTTCCCGCTTGTGTATGATCCGGCCCGTCTGACTACCACCCTTGGATCCTGACCCGGTTTGGCTGACGTTCCTGCTTGTGTATGACCCGGCTTGTATGACTACCTCCTGCGTGCTCCGACCCGGCCTGGCTGACTTCCCGCTCCGAAGATCGACTCCTGCTTGCTACAGTGACCTGCGTTCCAGTTGTCGCCGCCGCGACATTTCTATCTGCTGTTCCAGCTTTTGGTGTGACTGCCTTGCCTGGTGTACTCCGATCAGTGCAGTGTATCTACCTGTGCAGAGTTGTGCGTTTGTACGCCTCCCTCATATTGCAGAGCCTTGCTATACAGCTGAAAAGCCTCGAGTAAAAGTGCTATTTAACCCTAGCAGTGCCGCCTGGGTTCCACTCTCTCTCTACTCTCGTAAGAGTCTCGTTCTCGGTGATACTCCTGCTGAGTTGGCCGCTCTCCATCGGCAGCTCTGTACATCCTTGCAGAGTATTCACATCCGTTGGGCCGGTTGGATGCCTAAGACTCTCTCTCTTGTAATACTGGCGATTCCGTTATACAGAGTGGAGGCAGGCACAGGCATCAGCATTAGCAAATCCGGTAACTACGCCCGTGGGGCTGTTGGCTCTTGCGCGTCGTATCCCGGTGTCCGGTTAAGTCTGAGGAGGCTTGGCAGCTCTCGCATTGCAGGCCGGTTCCAATCACGCCCGTGGGGGCTATTTGCACTTGCACTAGCTGAAGCAGTTCCAGTAGGTACGCCCGAGGGGGCTAAGTGGATTCCTGTGCTTCTTCTTACTGAACACCGTGGCGAGGCAGTCCTGTATTCAGCCTATGATGAACTTTGTCTCCAGCACAGCCTTATAACACCCAGGGCATTCCAAACATCCACATCTGAGACTGACTGTTATCAAGGACTTAACCCTCTGTGGGTATATTCAATTCTACTACTGTGTATTTGTACATGTAATTCATTTGTGCATTTACAATTGTATCTTCCAGTCCATACTGCTGGTGTATATCAACCGCCACTAGAGGGCGTACTTCTGCCTTAACTTATTCTAATAAATTGTGTTTTTATTTCACACACTGGTCTGAGAGTCTTAAAAAAACCGTTACAGTACGAAAGGGCCATGACCTCAGACGGTAAGGGTGAAAGTAACACACAGAACATCCATTGGAGAATGGATGTCCATGAGCAGCGCATGGACCAATTGGCACTGGCTCTACAGACGTTACTCGAACGTACAGTGCATTTGGACAAGCCTGGTCCTAATACGGTGGTCACCCCAGTCCTGACACCGGAAAATCCGCCTATAGTCCCATCAGCTAATTCAAAAGGGCTAACGGCAGCAGCACCGCTACCGTTAAGATATGATGGCGAACCCTCCCTTTGCAGGGGATTCATTAATCAACTAGAGATATTTTTGGAGTTGGCACCCCAGGCATTTCCTAACGACCGTAGTAAGGTCGGTCTTATGATATCTCTCTTGACGGGCAAGGCTATTTTATGGATCAGTCATTTGCCGACCTGCAAGGCATTCCTTTATGTAAGAAGGACTCTCCTGTAGCAATTGAGGCCATTGATGGCAGACCCCTGGAGCCTGCATTCATTACGTTTGAAACTATTCCAGTGACAATGACTGTGGGGGCTTGTCACAAAGAGCAGATACGGTTTCAAGTTATTCGCTCCCCGCACCATTCAGTTATTTTGGGGTTCCCATGGCTAGGGGTACATAATCCCCAATTTGACTGGCAGAGATGTGAGATTAACTCCTGGTCTGAATACTGTAATAAGAATTGTCTCTCCTTACCTGTCAAGATTATGTGTACCTCTCCGGCTGTGCCAACCGAATATGAGCAATTCAGTGACGTGTTTAGTAAAGGAGAGGCCAGCGCATTGCCTGAGCATAGGCCATATGATTGCACCATTGATTTGCCTCCTGGTGCGGTGCCCCCCAGGGGACGCACTTACCCACTGTCCTGTGAGGAGAATAAAGCTATGGAGGACTATATTGCTGATGCCCTTGAGAGGGGTATCATTCGGAAATCTACATCTCCGGCAGGTGCCGGATTTTTCTTTGTGAAAAAGAAAAGTGGTGAACTCAGGCCCTGCATTGACTATCGTGGGTTGAACAAGCTAATGCCTAAGAATGCCTATCCTATTCCACTTATTACAGAATTGTTTGACAGATTAAAGGGCTCGTCGATTTTTACTAAACTTGACTTGCGGGCCACCTATAATCTGGTCAGAATTAAACAAGGGGACGAGTGGAAAACGGCATTTAATACCAGAACAGGGCATTATGAATATCTGGTTATGCCATTCGGCTTATGCAATGCACCTGCAGTGTTTCAGGAGTTTATTAATGATATTCTACGAGACCTGCTCCAGTCTTGTGTGGTCGTATATCTAGATGATATATTAATTCACTCTGCCAACCTCTCCCAACATATCAAGGATGTTTCAGAAGTCTTGCTCCGACTTCGTAAGCACAAGCTATTCTGTAAAATAGAGAAGTGCGAATTCCATACATCTCAAGTACCATTCCTGGGTTTCGTAATCTCCAAAAATGGCATTACCATGGATCAGGAGAAGTTGGCAGCAGTCCTGCAATGGCCTCATCCTAAATGTTAAGCTATCCAAAGATTCTTAGGTTTTGCGAACTATTATAGGATGTTCATCCAGAACTTTTCCACGATTGTTAAACCTTTGTCAGATTTGACTCATAAGGGCGCTTCTCCCTCTCAGTGGTCCGAGGCAGCTGAGACCGCATTTGTTACCCTGAAATCTGCCTTTGCATCTGCTCCTGTACTGTCCCACCCTAATGCCTCCCTGCCATTCACGTTGGAGGTTGACGCTTCTGAGGTTGGGGTTGGAGCAGTACTCTCCCAACGTCCTGTGGGAGGTGGCGCCTTGAGGCCTTGCGGTTTTTTTTCTAAGAAATTGTCTAGTGCGCAGAGCCATTATGAGATTGGTGACAGGGAACTGTTGGCCATTATCCTAGCTCTGAAGGAGTGGCGTCACCTTTTGGAGGGTACTCAGACTCCGGTACTTATCCTTACTGACCATAAAAATTTAACTTATCTCTCCGAAGCTAAAAGACTGTCTTCCCGACAAGCTAGGTGGGCACTTTTTTTGTCGCGATTTAATTTCCTAGTGTCTTACCTTCCTGGCTCAAAAAATATTAAGGCTGATGCGTTGTCTCGTCAGTTCGCTTCTGACACTGAGAAGGAGGAGGAACCTGTACCTATCATTCAGCCAGATCGCATTCTGGCCACTATCCGTACCACCATAACCTCGCCTCTGGGGGAGGAGATATTGGCATCACAATCTAGGGCACCCCCTGAGACCCCAGTGGGGAAGTGTTTCGTAGATGAGCCATTCCGTGTCCGTTTGTTGGAAACTTATCACGCTTCTAAAGCGGCTGGGCATATTGGTAGGGACCAACTAGTCTGGTCTCTTTCGCAATTATTTTGGTGGCCTACCTTGAGAGACGATTGCGCCGGTTTTACAGCAGCCTGTACCACCTGTGCCCGTGCCAAGACCCCTAGGCATCTTCCCGTGGGCTTACTGCAACTGGTGCCCAACGGAGACCGCCCTTGGACTCATATATCCATTGACTTTCTGGGAGAATTACCAGCCTCTAGGGGATTTACGTTCATTCTTATGGTGGTCGATAGATTCTCCAAGATGGCACATTTTGTGCCTCTGACTGGCCTTCCATTGGCCCAGGAATTGGCTGTAGTCTTTTCCAGAGAGGTGTTCCGCCTGCATGGAGTACCCAGAGTGATTGTATCCGACCGTGGGAGTCAGTTCGTTTCCAGGTTTTGGAGGGCATTTTGTGGCCAGATGGGCATTCAATTGTCATTTTCCTCCGCCTACCATCCCCAAACAAATGGGGCCGCTGAGCGTGCCAATCAGGGACTGGAGCAGTTCCTACGTTGCTTTGTCACTGATCATCATGATAATTGGGCTGACCTGTTGCCATGGGCTGAGTTTGCCAGAAACTGTGCTGTTAATTCATCGTCCGGGAGCTCTCCGTTTCTCGTTAATTATGGGTTCCAGCCTTGTCTGCTCCCGGACTCCTTTCAGGCGCAGCAGATTCCTGCTCTGGACGAGCATTTGGCACAGCTTTGTTCCACTTGGTCACAGGTTCAGAGGTCCCTCAGTCAGTCATTTAGGCGACAGCAACGGCACGCTAATCGCAGACGTCTTCCAGCGGTCTCATTTCAAGTTGGGGACAGGGTATGGCTGTCATCCAGAAACCTTAACTTACAAGTGCCTTCCAATAAACTGGCTCCCCGGTTTATCGGCCCATTTAAGATTATCCGCAAGATTAATCCGGTTTCTTATGCACTGGAACTTCCACCCTCGATGTACATTCACAATGTGTTCCATGTGTCGCTCCTGAAACCCTTGGTGTGCAATCGCTATACTACTACGCCAGTGATTCCTGGGCTGGTGGACGTCCAGGGCCAAGAAGAATATGAGGTTCAGAGTATTCTTGATTCTAGGAGATTTAGAGGAAAGCTGCAATATTTGGTTCATTGGAAGGGCTATGGTCCTGAGGAACGTTCCTGGGTTGATCAAGGGGACCTCCATGCACCTAGATTACTACGCAGCTTTCACTCCAAATATCCTTTGAAACCCAGGCCTCGAGCAGGGAGAGGGGGTCTTTGAGAGGGGGGTGCTATCACAGTGCCTGTGATTCCTGTCAGTCTCATCTGTGGCAAACAATGATTTGCTGTGTTGGTTTGGCCCGCCCCCTGGTGACCTTTTTATACCTGGCTATCACATCTGTCAGATGCCCTTTCGTGGTGTTTCTGAGCCAGTTATACTGTTGCTGTGTTCCTGTGTTCCAGATTCCTGTGTACCGACTCGGCTTGCCCTGACTATTCTCCTGTGTTCCCGCTTGTGTATGATCCGGCCCGTCTGACTACCACCCTTGGATCCTGACCCGGTTTGGCTGACGTTCCTGCTTGTGTATGACCCGGCTTGTATGACTACCTCCTGCGTGCTCCGACCCAGCCTGGCTGACTTCCCGCTCCGAAGATCGACTCCTGCTTGCTACAGTGACCTGTGTTCCAGTTGTTGCGTCCGCGACATTTCTATCTGCTGTTCCAGCTTTTGGTGTGACTGCCTTGCCTGGTGTACTCCGATCAGTGCAGTGTATCTACCTGTGCAGAGTTGTGTGTTTGTACGCCTCCCTCATATTGCAGAGCCTTGCTATACCGCTGAAAAGCCTCGAGTAAAAGTGCTATTTAACCCTAGCAGTGCCGCCTGGGTTCCACTCTCTCTCTACTCCCGTAAGAGTCTCGTTCTCGGTGATACTCCTGCTGAGTTGGCCGCTCTCCGTCGGCAGCTCTGTACATCCTTGCAGAGTATTCACATCCGTTGGGCCGGTTGGGCGCCTAAGACTCTCTCTCTTGTAATACTGGGCGATTCCATTATACAGAGTGGCGGCAGGCACAGGCATCAGCATTAGCAAATCCGGTAACTACGCCCGTGGGGCTGTTGGCTCTTGCACGTCATATCCCGGTGTCCGGTTAAGTCTGAGGAGGCTTGGCAGCTCTCGCATTGCAGGCCGGTTCCAATCACGCCCGTGGGGGCTATTTGCACTTGCACTAGCTGAAGCAGTTCCAGTAGGTACGCCCGAGGGGGCTAAGTGGATTCCTGTGCTTCTTCTTACTGAACACTGTGGCGATGCAGTCCTGTATTCAGCCTATGATGAACTTTGTCTCCAACACAGCCTTATAACACCCAGGGCGTTCCAAACATCCACATCTGAGACTGACTGTTATCAAGGACTTAACCCTCTGTGGGTATATTCAATTCTACTACTGTGTATTTGTACATGTAATTCATTTGTGCATTTACAATTGTATCTTCCAGTCCATACTGCTGATGTATATCAACCGCCACTAGAGGGCGTACTTCTGCCTTAACTTATTCTAATAAATTGTGTTTTTATTTCACACACTGGTCTGAGAGTCTTAAAAAAACGTTACAGGGTGGTAATATAGTGATTGCAGGGATATGTGGGGGCAGGGTGCAGTAGAACCTGGCTTGGGTGGGGTTGGACATTATAAGTGGGGATTTATGGCTTCCAGTGGGCAATGGAACCAGCTTTGGGATTCTGACAGTGTAGTGATGTGTGACTACCAGGCAGCATTGGAACAAGGCTGTAGTGTCAGATAGAGTGTGGTGGGATCTTTGACTACCAGTGGGCAGGAACCAGGCTGGCAGGCAGAGACAGTGTATGTGGAGGGGGGATAAGGGGGATCAGGAGGCTGGGGAAGAGTCACAGAGGGGTGTTTAATAAATTCCAAAGTAATTTTTTTAAATATTTTTTATTTTTATTATTTCCTTTTTTTTTTGTTTTGCTTTTTTTATTTTTTTATGCTTAAATCTCATGAGGGGCATCAGGACCTCTCCTAATGCCCCCAGTGGCAAAACAGGTGAGCAGAATTGCTCCCATTCTTCCACTCCTATCTGAATTTCAGGAAAATAGCTGTCAGGATTGGGAAAAGCCTCTCAATCACTGGTACCATCACTAGTGATGAGGAGGCTTTTCCCGATCCCACCAACTCCTGTAGGTTATGCACTGTGGTGTGATAAAGAGGTGATAAGTTAGAGATGACTCCTCCAGTGTCATAAACTCTCCAGTCCCTATGTTAGTCTAGGGAGTCTATGCACTGTGACCTCTCAAGTTGGATAAATCAGTGTGCTCTGGCTCCATAAAATAACACAGGATTTGAAGGGTTAATCACTCTGGACAAGTTATATCCACTTTATATGAGATGAACTAAAGGGTGATAAAGTGGAGATGACTTCTCCAGTGATATCAGTTCTCAAGTTCTTTTGTTATTCTATGGAGCCATTGCACTAATATTTCTCAAGCAGTGAATACACTCCATAGAACAGTTGTAGCCAAACCTTGTTCTCAAGAGTTACCGAGTGTGTTCAGGAGTCTCAACTGGAGCACAGGTGGACTAATTAGTGGCTCAATCACTTTAGTTGGTACAACTGAGCATATTCAGGGATATCTTGAAAACACGCATTGTTGGTAGCTCACGAGGACCTGCCATAGAATTTGAAATTATATATTTGAAAAGTTATATCACTGGAGACGTTATCTCCTCTATCACCTCTTTATCACAGTTTACTGCATATCCCCCCTGCTTCTTCTTAGTAATTTGCCTCAATATGTCATAATAAATTTGTATGACAACCAGTCAGCAATCGACATCTCAAATATATATTTTTTATTGATTTGCTGAACTATGCATCATACACAGTCTGGAAAAAAAAGTGTGAAGGACCAACAATTGAATAAAAGCATATTAACCTCCACCTCTAACAAACAATGAATAAATCATTTTATCAAATATATAATACTGATGTGTTGTTTCCTGTGATTAAGGCAAACAGTTACTGACAAAACACTGACAACTGTAAGTGGATATACATCAGGTAATAAATGACACTGTTTAACATACCAGTAACCCTTTAATCCTTTGAATGTCAGAGGAGTATCCAATGAGATGCCTTAGATTCTGCTCTGGTACTCAAAGGGTTGAGGACCAGAAGTGTGTGTGCAACATTTAAAAGGTTAACTGGGTCAATCACTGGTTGGCTTACCTTGTTGGTTCACCCTGGACAACATTTGTTTGTAGATATATAGTATTTACAGTTTATATTCTGGTTGCTTGGGGTGGGTGCTTCAAATGTACTCAATTAAATGGAATAAGATTGCCTCGTTGTGAGGGAAATACAGCTCTGGTATGCCTATTCAGTGTGATTCCATAACCTTTTCCTGTTATCAAGACTTTCTCAATGCCTTTGACTAAGCAAACGCCAGCTGAGTAAAAAGAAGGATTAAATGCAAAAGCTGTTTTCTGTTCCTATTATCTCATTACTGCCATCAATATGTCTTCAGCTACATTTGCCTTTGGTACTTGTATAAACCAAGAGCTAGTTACATATTGAAGCTACCTTTCTCCACATGCTTTTTGTGAATGTAAAATACCTGACATAGAAATAAACATTCCCAAACTCATATTGATTTAAATGGGTTCTAATGCAATGAGAAATAGTGTACCATTCAGCTGATAAAAGCCCCATTTAAAGGGATAGTAAACTCCAAAAAAAAACTGTTAGCGAAATGATAGGAATAATATAAAAAAAATGTAATGCCGTTATTCCCATCTCAAACCATTATGGTTTGAGAGATGTAAGAAAATAAAGACCTCCGCTCCCTCCCCCTTCTCATGCGTCCGCTGTATAGCGGATGTCATGAGATCCTGCTTCCGGGACCAGACAGTGGCTCTTCAGAAGTGCTTTCCTCTAGATCAGACCCGGACTGGCCATCGGGCATACCGGGCATTTGCCCGGTGGGCCGGTCCGGCGACCCAGGCTCTGTAGCAATACAGAGCGCTGGGAGATGACATCATCTCCCTGCGCTCTGTATTACTGAGAACTGCGCGCGGGAGCTTCACACCGCTAGACTACAAGGGACTCAAGGTAGGGGATGAAGGGGCTTTATGGGGCATTGATGAAGGGGCAATGTGGAGATGAAGGGGAATTGTGGAAGGGGTAATGTGGAGATGGGCAATGTGAAGATGAAGAGGACATTGTGGAGATGAAGGGGGCATTGTGGAAGAGGCATTGTGGAGATGAAGGGGGCATTGTGGAAGGGGCAATGTGGAGATGAAGGGGGCATTGTGGAAGGGACAATGTCGAGATGAAGGGGGCATTGTGGAAGGGGCATTGTGGAGGTGGACAGTGTGGGCAATGTGGAGGTGGGGAGGAGGATGGGATTGGCAGTGTGGAGGTGGGCAGAGTGTGGAGGTGATTATGTGGGCAGGAGCAGGGGATTGTGTCCGGGTCGGAGGGGGGTGGGGGCATCAAAATGCACCTTCGCCTGTATATACAAAAATCTTTGCACCGGCCCTGAGTCCGGGGCCGGTCCGGGCATTAAAAAAAAAAATAACGAACAACAAAAAATAAAAATAAGCTGCTCAGCCTTAAATGCTGGGCCTATTTTTTGTACCAGTCCGGGCCTGATCTAGATATCTAAGTATAATTACTTCATTTGAATGGTCTACATTGTAGATCATACCGATGAAGTAATTATAGTTAGATATCCTGATGACAGCGCTCCTGAAGAGCCACCTACGTTTGGGCAACTGGATTCTGCCTCTGACAGCTTTACAGCTCGTCAGGCAGAAAGGGGAGGGAGCGAAGGTCTTTATTTTCTTACATCTCTCAAACCATAACGGTTTGAGAAATTCGAATGAGGGCAGTAAGTATTTTTTTATTATTCCTATCATTTCGCTAACAGTTTGTTTTGGAGTTTACTATCCCTTTAAATCAAAGGGAATCTGTATTGTCCCCTATACTGCATTTGGTACACTCCAGTTCTTAGTACATTATCCTCCCTGTTTGTTTTAAAGAAAATGTACAGAAATCTCTCAATTCCTTTTTTTTTCTATTAAGAGCTATATAATCAAAAGAAAAGTGGATGCATCCTGGATCAAACTAGTTGCACTACAGGGGAGAATTAAAATATGCATTGATTTAAATGGGGATTTTAACTCCTTGAATTTTAGAAAGGCACCCAACACATTGCTTTGTTAGAGCCTGCAGTGAAGATCATGCCATACCATATACTCTGTTCTAGAATCTCTTCACAAGTGGTTACATCCTATGAAGCCAAGTGTGAATAAGATACCAGTGATAAAGGATTTTGTAAGACAGTTCAAGAAAGTTAACATTACAAGAACTTTTAGCCACACTAAACCAAATGAAGTTTCAATCAGCCTCATAGAAGGACACTCCCAAGTCCTTAACCCAGCCCTTAATATAATACTGGCCAGATGCATTGGGTTTCCTATACTGTATATCATGAGATACAAAAACACAAAAAAGCACAAAAAAAACACAAAAAAGGGGCACCTCATAGAGTAGTATATTAATACAACAGTATATTCAGGCTGTTCGAAATCTTGTTATAGAATACTCACAAACATATATGTCTGTCGGGCACTTATATGCACGGGCAGACAAATCATGCAAGTGGAAGTAATTCTTTACTTGCAGAGAAGGTAAAGTCCTGTTGGTTTGGAGTACGTGGAACATCCCAGAGTTGCTTGAGCGGGGACAAGCTGACAATTTCCCTGCAAGTGTATTATACTACCTGTGAGGAGAAGACACCGGTCCATTTAACCCTGTGAGTACGGATCGTTTTATTATTGCATATTGTTGCTCAGTGTTATCCATTAAGAGAGCTCTGTTAGTAGAATCCCTACTTGCGCCTCTTTCTTTTTTGTATGTCATGAAATGGTCTTCAGCACTGAGACATACCTATAATACTCAGTATGTTAGTTTACGAAGCACAGTGCCATATAGCTTGTTATTCTAGCTAGTATTGATCATGCATAGTAATCCATACAGATTCTAATTTTCTGTCCACAGCAATGATTTTCATTAAGGACCATTATCTGGACCTTAATTCTAGGAGTAGGCGAAAGGTTGTGTTCCTGTGGAAAAATCCATTAAAACCATGTGTCCCATTTTTAGAAGAAAAATCTGATTTAAATAAAGAGATTAAAATCTTTACAGTTTTTGCCCATTGCCAAAATTTTTTTGCTATTTTTTCAATGGCTACAAACTTTTCGCTCCTTTAATCACATGTTTATCACCTTTTCTCCATAATGTTTTCAGGAAGTGAAACACAATACAAGCAGCTACAGAGAGAGAGAGAGGTGCTAGGCTGTTGTGCGAAATTGAGGCATGAGAGGCTCATAGTTACTGTTATCACTATGAGCAAGTTGAATAGTAATAAAAGGAGGAGCTGGAATCCAGTGAGTCTGAAGAGGAGGAAGTGACCACTAACAACATGAAAGAGTCTGGATTCCCTTGTTACCCAGACCAAAAGATGGCCAGTTCTCCTACATCACTCCTAGAAATCTTGGGGAAATTTGTCTCACAGGCAGGGGAAGAAGAGGGTAATAGTGTGAGCAGGACAGGTCAGCTGCCTGTGCCTGCTGCCATTGCTGTGTCTGCTGTCAGTGCTGCGCCTTCTAGGGTGTCATGTGATTCTCAGGAGGGGGGAAGGAGGAGATGCCAAGTGTGACAGGAGGGGACCCTAAGTCACATTTGCCATCCCCAAGCAGTCCCGCCACTACTACTAGTACTAAGAATGTCCAGCAGCTACAGACTCAGAGTGTTAGGAGTGAAGGAGGGGGTGATCATGTAATACCAGTGAGAAGGAAGACACAGGGACTGACATTTATGTGGTTGTGGTCAGTAATAATAGTGATGGTGAAGCAGCTGGGGGACTAGCCAGCGTTACCACAGTAAATCCTCCTACTGATGCTGAGGTCGTAGGGGAAGTACTGCAGAGTGGCCAGGCTAGCGAGCAAGGTAGCCCAAACATTCCCCTGCCCCTTACCCCCACAGCATTGTCCAGATGGAACATGATCCTGAAGAAGGCAGAATTATTGCTAGCAGGTGGAGGTATGGCCAATGTATTCCCTCTGAGAGAGTTTTAACCCTTTGCCAGAGGGGTACGGAACGCACTGCTCTGGCACTCAAAGGGTAACAGTCATCCTGGAGGAACAGCTTCGGACCAGGCAGTGCATTGACCAGTGTCACAGGACTGTGCTGGGAGAGAAGGTTTGTTGTCTTTATTATTTTCTGGAAATTGTGTCTCTAGAAAGTGCTCTGGATTGAGGAATATTTGACCGCAAAACCAAGGAATACTCGTATACCATCAAGATGGTGTTCCAGATACCATTGAACACGTCAGTGTGCCCAAGTGGAGATGGGGAAATATCTCCACCTGCTGGATTTGTCAGATTCATCTCTGAACATCAGATTGTGAGTACCAAAAAATTTGTGTGGTCTTTTATATGTTTTGGCCGCTTGGAGAGAGAGAATATTCCAGGAGCAGCCCTCTTGGAGAGTCCAGTGAAAAACTAGTTTTGGGACAGCTGAATATCCCAAATAAACTCTATAGCTGTGTACTACATAAGTAGAATAACAGCAATTATGCTTGTGAGTATCCACCTACTGGGTGACTCTGGTGGAGGTTGGTGTTTACTAAGAAGTTACAAGGAGGCACCTCTTTCTTTCTCTCTTCTTCCAATTTTATAGGATGCTGAGGAGCAGGCTAGTGGACAACAGACCACAGTGGACACAGTTGGAATGGGGTCCAGTAATGCGGGACTAGGACATTCCACTTGCCAGCAGCAAAACTCCTGGTCCTAGTTGCAGTGCTGATTCTGAGGCAGTAGCAGCAACAGCAGCAACATCATCCTCCGACCCAGCCAATGAAGGGGAATGTGGAGGAGAAGAAGAAAGAGGCCATTCTTCTCTGCCTTTCCCCTCCCCCCATGAAGTCCTGGATATGGGACTATTATTCCCTTGGATCAGGCACGGTACTGTCATCAGTGACAGCACTGTGCACAATTTGTAATAAATCAGTAAAAAGGGGAAAGGAGGGAACTCACCTGATAACACACATGAAGGACAGACACCACAACATTTATGTCAAACATGTTAAAGCCAAACACCCACCAAAGAAATCGGACACCACTGTTGCTGTAACTCCTAACTCTTCCCAAAGGCAACAAGAGGCGAGGCTGAAATCAAAGAGGAAGAAGATTAGAGAAACTCAGCCCGAAAGTTTGATGGTGATCGAAACATCTAGCTTGCCACCATCTTGCTCTGGGGTCCGGGCACGGGAAGATCATGTAACTACATCTTATGGTGATCCACCTCATTCATCTTTACCTTCCCCACCACCTGAAGAAGAGAATTGGAACTGAGAAAAGAGATTAAGCATGAGAATACAAGGCATACCAAGATCGTAGATGCAAAGGGAAGGAGTGAAACTGGATGGTAATTTGAAAGACGGGGGGTTGAGGGAGGGTTTTTTGAGTGTAGGTTTGACTGTTGCATGTTTTAATGAGGAGGGAAAAGGTTCCAGTAGAAAGAAAGGAGTTAAAGATATTAGTAAGGCTAGGAACAAGAGTAGATGCAAGATTCTGTCTAACGCAGGGGTGGAACAATCACTGAATCCTGGGAGCCCAGGTTACTAAAATTGTGCCTTTGGCTCCTATATTTTGGGTGTATTTTTATATACATTTGTCTAATTAAATTTTATGTACCACAATAAGCCAATAATCACTCTAAAACGGGCATCCTCATTAAAGCGGAACTACCACTGCTAACAAACTTGTCCCCCAATAATTCCCCATGTGGCGACTAGCTGCTCAGTGGCGCTAATCACCAGAATTATTACCATGTTAATGAGAATTATCCATTGCTCCCGGGTTGACAGACAGGAAGGAGCGCAGACATCTTTCCATAGTTAAAAGCAAATACACAAAGTATTGGTGCACTTCCAAGTTTTCATCACCATTAACCCTTTACTCTGCGGCATTGTGCCTGCATATCACTACTATATTAAAAATGAGGATTTAGTCATATCAAATGGCCATAGAATGCTAAGCTTGCCAACAACACCAAGGTACCTCATTTTTTGGCAAGTACCTAACCTTAATATGCTTTGTCTTAAGAGTTGATGCTCTCCTACTGGCAAGCTTAGCATTCTGTGGCCATATGATGTGACTAAATCCTCGTCTTTAATATAGTAGTGATAAGCAGGCACAATGCCGCAGAGTAAAGGGTTAATGGTGATGGAAATATGGATGTGCACCAATACTTTGTGTATTTGCTTTTAGCTGTTTTGGTCAAAATTGGTTGCACTCCAGCAATTTTAAATGTGTTTTTTTCTTTGGGTGTGCTTACCAAAACCTGGACTGGAATCTTTCCATAGTGACATCTGCGCGCCTGCACTGTCAGTGCCTTTTGTAGCCAAACGTCTCCTAGCAACGCCCCCTAGAGTCATCTGGGACTGACAGCGCAAGCGCGCAGATGCCATTATGGAAAGATGTCTGCGCTCCTTCATGCCTGTCAAATCGGGAGCAATGGATAATTCTTGTTAACGCGGTAATAATTCTGGCGACTAGCGCTACTGAGCAGCTAGTTGCCAGATGGGGAATTATTGAGGGGTAAGTTTGTTAGCGGTGGTAGTTATGCATTAAAAAGGAAATAACACAAAAGAATAAAACACACTGTAGCCCGCAGTGATCAATTGGATCTCTAGCTGTCAGGGACTCCAGCTCCCCATCATCCCCAAGCAGCTGTTGTCTGGCTAAAGATGAAAGAAGTTGTAGTCCCAGATAGCAGAAGGACCATGAATTGATTGCCACTATTATAGCTCATTATTATACTATATCAATATTTAACTCTTTTGGGATCTCGTGATGTGCAGTGTGTTGCTTTTCAGTATGCTGTACACCCACTAAATTGAGTTAAAAGCAGTATGCAAATTATTTGTGTCCAATGAATAATAAATTGAATTTAGATCAACTGAACCAGGGGTGGGCAACTTGATGCCCTTCTGGTCATTGGCTCCTTGGGGATGATGGGAATTGTAGTCCTGAACAGCTGGAAGGCCTTAGGTTGTCCACCACTGTGCTGACCATTCCTTTGATGTGTTCAGCTCATAACCTTGGATTCATTCTGCTTTACTGTTGACTTTGTGACTTGAAAATCAACTATAAATGCTTTAAAATGCAATTCGTTAAAAATCTTCTTTGTAAGATATAACACTATCCATTTTAATCCTCCTCCTCACACATATTTAATGTATTTATTGCTTTTGTTCAGGTTTTTTTTATGTGTTTTATTAGCATTTGAAAAATATTATTTTAGCAGCTCTATTTGACTGGATTGTGCTTGAAAGAAGTGTGAAATGTGTTTACCAGATGAAAGCCTAATGAGGTCACCTAACCTTCAGTTCCCATAGCTCGTCCTGCAGTTGATTGAGGTGCTGGCTTGAGTTCCCTGCTTTATCTGACCACCTTTATTAAGTCCCAGATTTCTCTTGCAGCAGATGGCCTGTGCTCATGTCCTGTAACGCTCAAATCCAGGAAGCGAGTAGAAGTGTAATTAAAGAAAGCTACTGCATACTTGATAATTTGGCTCTATCAAACAAGGTTACAGAAAAACAACACATGGACTTTTATATATAACTATATATAATTAATTTACATAATGAATTTAGAAGGTTGGAATTAAGGACATTTCAGAATATTGAGGTTAAAATGTACACTCCTAAAGGGATAGTAATATTTAAATTCTACAAAAAACTATGTTTTAGGGTTTATCCCATGAATAAAACAACAGCACTCCCACTGCTGAAATGTCTTTTATTCAAAAGTTATTACAGAGCAAGCTTTATTTTTTTACGTGCAATATCACAGTGGCCTGTTGCTACATCATCCTATGGAGATTTGTGTTCAACTGACCAGATAGGATGGTGTAGCAATAGTGCCACTATACAGTTTCAGGCCACTGTGTTACTGCACCTTATAAATTCAAGTTTGAGCTATAGTAACTTTTAAATGAAACACCTTTCAGCAGTGGGAGTGCCATTGTTTTATTCAGGGGTATAAACCCTACAATGCATTTCTTTTTTACATTTTAATTATTACTATCCCTTTAAGAATAAAGAAGAGTCTGACTTGGTGGGTTTCCCTCAGCTTTAAATCTGTCGGTTTGCCTTAAATGAAATGTACGTGAATAGCAATAAGAGAGGACATGCTTAGGTATGTGACCTACAGATAGCATTCAGATACATCTGTATTTTAATTTGCATTGCAACTCTATTGTATAGTTGTACAATAGATTTCACCATTTGAAAATGCTTCAATGGTGTAATGCTCTCCATAGAATTTCCTTTTAAAAAAATGTTACTTTCTGTCTTATACAAACTGGTATAACACAGAACTGCTACATTTTGACGTTGTGAATATGGCCCTATCAAGGGCTTTGCTATGAAATCTGATCAACATGGCTGGCAGGGGAGCTGGGAGTGAAGTCTAAGATAGCAGTCATATGAACTCACTGCAATCTCACCAGTGGCCATTGCTGCCTATTGGGGGATGTTTAGGTCCTCCGAGGGACAGTGGAGAAAGCTGACAGTCTAGAACAGTGTTTCTCAACTCCTGTCCTCAGGACCCACTAACAGACCAGGACTTAGGGATTTCACTGCTAGAGCACAGGTGTGGTGATCAGAGGCTCATTCACACTGATTAACTCACCTGTGCTCTAACAAGGAAATCATGTGATCAGAGGCTCATTCACATTGATTAACTCACCTGTGCTCTAACAAGGAAATCATCAAATCCTGGCCTGTTAGTGGGTCCTGAGGACAGAAGTTGAGAACCACTGGTCTAGAAGGTTGTCACAACTGGGAACAAGCTCCTGAAAAATGGACAAAGGTATCACCATTAAAGTAAAAGATTATTCCATATTTAATACCCAGTTTACATTCTCAGATAGTACAGTGTAGTTTTATTTTTCACATGGGTCCCAGTTAGCGTACATTTCCATATTTTTTATTGATGAATTCCTGCTTGATTTGCTTTTCTGTTCTGTTCTTTTCGCTGTTAAATAAACCTCAACAGACACGTTCTTGTTGTTGAAAACCTGACTGTTATTTTTGAGCAGGAGGAAGCAGACATGTATCACATATCAAATCAATTAGATCCAGCCAAGCAGATAAAGGAAGGATAAATTAGGGGACAGGGAAAACAAATCCCCATTTCTACAACACATACTACTCAGCTAGGAGGTTGGGCATTTTGATGTGCCATGTACACAAGCTGAGAGGGTTACATGTTTCTTATATGAATACACTAGTCTAAAAGCCCATGTACACGGGACAAGGTCCGGGTGATGTTAACCCTTTGAGAGCCAGAGGGGTACGCAACGCATTGCTTTGCAATGTGTTGAGTACCCCTCTGGCACTCAAAGGGTTAAGAGGCCGGTCCTGCTCTGCGTCCTGCTGCCGCCGAAGTCATGCACTGTAGAGACTGCCTGAAAGCACAGAATGCTCCCAGCCCAGAATGCTCCCAGCCCAGAATGCTCCCAGCTCAGAATGCTCCCAGCCCAGAATGCTCCCAGCTCAGAATGCTCCCAGCTCAGAATGCTCCCAGCCCAGAATGCTCCCAGCCCAGAATGCTCCCAGCTCAGAATGCTCCCAGCTCAGAATGCTCCCAGCTCAGAATGCTCCCAGCTCAGAACTCCCAGCATTCTGTACACTCAGGCTGTCTCTTCTGCTCATGACGGCTTCTGACAAACATCCTAGCGAATTATTATATGAGATGGACAATAATGTGAATATTGACTATACTGTATATATAAACGTCTATGTACAATAACTCATTTGTGCTTTGCTAGTTTAACCCCTGGAGGACCAGAGGGATGTGCTATGCACTGCAAAAGTAATGTGTTGCACAACGCCCTATTCCTCCAGGAGTTCATGACATTCAGATTGCTAGGCCAGCGAATATCTATTTATCATTGTCCCCTTTGTTATCCCAGGAAAAAGCCATGTAACGATTGTGTCCCTGAAGCTAGAGTCTGCATGTAATGGTGCTTTCAGCAAAACAAAATTATTTGGAGCCGCTGACTTAAAGTAACAACTGCACCAAAACAAATTCCCCATGATTCCAGGGAGGCTTTTAACCTCTTGAATGCTAGAGAGGTTTCTTAATGAAATGGCTGAAAATCACGATTGAAGTTACTGTGCATTTCAATGGGGGGCAAGTATAAAGAAAATGGAGCAGTTCTGAGGTAAACCAACTGCCCACTGGAGATATTTCTAGCATTCAAGGAGTTGAAAGCCTCTTTTAAAATCAGTGGACATATGGGGAGTGTTTAATTTTTAGCATGCTCATTTGCTACCAAACTACTCCAGTGCAATTTACTAGATACCATAGGGCTGATACTACTAGAGCTGGTAGAATCATCAGTGTTGCTAAAACAAGTACCCACTAGCAAACATTCCAATTACCCAGCGGTTTTATATTACCTTCCCATCAGGCTCAGTTACTGGCATAGGCTGCTGAAAAACAACTTGCAGCCTAACCTCATCACATCTTTCTTTTTCCCCTAACTTGTACTAAATAGTGTGAAAAGCGGGAACATCAAAATTAGCTAAAGCTCAATGTTTGTCACAGTGCAGGGGTGTCAAATGTCGACCGTGAGTTAGTTCCACAATCACCCTCCCCTCTTTCTAAACATTAGCAATATGCTCAATAATAATTCTCCCATACCCCCTAACTTCCCAAACACTACTAACACTAACAAAACAGTAAGTCCCCTCTCCTCAAATAGACATAACAATAATGTACTCCTCCCCTCCAAACAATCACAACACCAACAGTATTGTACTCCCCTCACCCCATCACTAGATCAAACTATACCAAAAAATCTGGGCCCCATTCCCACATCCCATGTGTTCCCCAAGTGAAGAACTTACCTTGATGTCCAGGTCCAGGTCTTTGATACCCTCTTCCTCTGATACATTTTTCTCCACAGTTGAAACATAAAGTTAGTGCCACCACTAAAATGTTTAAAAAAACAAACAGAAACCCCCCCCAAACCTTAGTCCAGCTCAGACCATTGCCCAAGGTAGTTTGAGAAAAAAGTAAAGAGGGATTGGCTTTTATATGACCAATCCCTATTCAGATCCTTTTTCATGCTCACATTGACTGGAAGGGGGGAGTACAGGGGGCACAGAACGTGCCCTTGAGTAATCTCATCTCTCAGCCAATCACCATCGAAATGAAGGGGTCACTCATGCACGCAACATCACTACTCCATCTATTCCAGCATTGGAGCATGCGTGACCCCTTCATCTTGATGGTGATTGGGTGAGAGGTGAGGTTAATCAAGAGCATGTTGTACCTTTTTAACATTTTCTTTTATTCAAAAACCCTTTAAGTACCAGAGGACTGCTAATCCAATACGTTGTACACTCCTCTGGTGCTTAAAGGGTTAAATAATTCAGTGGCATGCTCCATATGTCCATTGATTTTAAATGGGGCTTTCAATTCCTCGAATTGTAGTGGGGTCTCCAAAGGGGAGTTGGTTTACATCAGCTTTTCTCACTTTTTTCTACATGCATATTTCCTCCTTGTTTCTAAGGTACATTATTTTAAAGTGGATAGTTTAAAAACATATTGAAAAAACATTTTAGCACCACCAAGATCATATATATATATTTAAAAAACATACTTTTATTGATTTTCACCACCCTTTCTTTTATTAACCTTTTCAATATTCCACTACTGTCATATGATTGTCCTTTTGCTGCAAATGGTTGCTGTTACATTAAATCAGTGATTGCATTGACTACTCTTGCATAGGAACCAGCAGCACATCACTTAATTCTTTCTTGTATAGCATACCTCCACATGGCAGGAGTTTATCATTCAATATTTATAGGCATTAAAGTTTCCCTGTGCAAAATACAGTGTTGCAATTTCTGTGTAATATAGGGAAATTAGTAATAAATCAAGTGTGATAGTCGCTACTGCAAGAAGAACATTTTTCCATCTTCAGGTTTTCTTTAACCCCTTCAGTGCCAGAGGGATGAGAAATGGGGGACACCTTCTAGTGAGCAAATTGTTAAATAGAGAGATAGCTATATGTGTTTGTATGTGTGAGTGTATTTGTGTTTTGGTGAGTGGGGACTATGGGAGAGGAGGCTTTGTGGAAACACTCTTTACCTGGAACAAATGGTAAATGGGTTTAACCCTCTGAGTGCCAAAAATGTGAAATGCATTGGATGGAACACAAAAGGTTAAAGTTGTGTTGAAGACGGGAGGGGGAAGAGCACACAGAGGCTAGATTGGGTGAGCTACAGAAAGTCAGTTGTGCCTGTTGTGCCAGCAGGGGACTTCACAGCCCAAACACAAAAAATGCCAATAGCTTGAAAAATATTTTAAAAAATAAAACCTATCAATAACAATATATAGGGCATTTTGCAAAGTGCTTTACAATAGCCTAAGTTTTTAGAGGCAGTTCAACTTTAACTCTTGGCTGCCCACCTCTCTCAGACTCAAAGGATTAACATGATATAATTTTCTCTTTGTATAATACTGGCATTGTATTTTAACAATGCTGGTGGTAATTCAAGAATGATGGAATATTTTGGGCTAGATTCTATTACAGGTGCTAAATGTTAACACCCATTTTATCAAACAGTTTCCTACTGAAGTCTATGGGGAAAACTGGAGATAAAAGCAGAGATAAAATTAGCATGTGCAATAGAATCTAGCCTTTTATCTGTAGAAGCCTGTTGACTGACATGCAGTATGATTTATTATACTGCAGGAGATCATATGATGGTGATGTTGTCTACAATAAAGGTAAGCAACTAGAGTGTAATTATGCAGGACATTGATTTACTGTGCCACAGAAGTGTACACCATATGCTGCAGTAATATGTCAATAAAATCTGTATACAGCAAGGCTATCATCACTTAGGTTTGTTTATTTCTCGTTAGACAATATTTTAGAAGGTTCCAATGGGAGAAGACATGATAAAAAGATGAGGGGTGCAATGTTCAGCACAACACAGAGTCTGTCGCAGCATTATAATGAAAAACTGTACACTGGGTCTGTAAGTAACAGTGGGAGAAAAGGGGGCTAATAAGACACCAAGACACCAAAATAGTCTTGCGCACTTAAATAAAGACTAGAGAACTGCCCTGATGTAGTAATATATATATATCAGGTAATTGGTTAAAAATAAAAAGGAGTGATTAAGCCCCTAAATTACAAAATATGTGACCAAATATCAGATTACTGCAGAGCCGGATAACTGACAAGGCATCCTAGGTGCATGCCTAGGGCCTGGTCAAGTTGAAGGGGCCCATCCATTCCCCACCAGTGCTCCCACCCTGCCACCATGCAAAGCCAAACCAGGGACTCAAACACCCATAAACTCAACTTGTTCACAAAAAATCAAAGCGCTTAGGGCACATGCCAGGACTCTTCCTGTTGTCTAGGCACATGCGAATGTGTGGGATGGAAGGATTGGGTCACACTGCTGCGCATGGAGCTCACTAACTATAAGTTAGAAGAACTCCTGCCCACTTCTCCTTTTGGCCAGTGAGATGTCCTCAACAAGAAGAAGTTGCATTCACATCCTCAAGGTAAATAGTACAATAAGAAAATATGAAAGCAATATAACAAGAAAGGCATCCCAATGTACCTATCAATATATGATAAAGATTTACTAAATTAAGAAGTGGAAAGATACTAAGGAAGCAGTTACAAGGAAATAACCCAGTTTGTTTCTTACCCTTATGAGGTGCTCCACGTGGTTATCAGTAAATCAGTGTTATCTGGTTACTGCAATGCAATGCTTTGAGCTGCAAGAGTGTGACACCCTCACATCTCAACACAATCAGGATGTTTTACGTATTTTCATTAACCCCATATAACACTGATTTACTGATAACCATGCGGAGTACCTCATAAGGTGTAAGGAGCAATCTAGGTGATTTCCTTGTAACTGCTTCCTTTGTATCTTTGCACTTTTATTATAATTTTTTTCATATATTGATAGACACATTGGGACATCCAGATGTAAAGGGTTAATTATATACACAAATTTCTGTCTTACATATAGGAGCCATAACAGCAAAAGTGGTTTCCTATGTTTTTTACTGTACACGTTGCTATGGTAACAGACTTGTTTGGGCTCCAGTTTCATAGGGTATATATGCAGGAGATGGTGTGTGTTGTCTTTTCTTTTGAGAAAGGTCCCTTAGATGACCAAAACGTTGACTTGATAACCCTTTGTTTTTCCCTTTCATTCATTATGAAATAAATGTAATTCCCTTTTTTCTGTGGCCTCTGAATGCAGTGATTAGAGCTTTTGTATGAAATAATTTTACTAGCACTCAGATAACTTTATATTTTTGTACTGAGCGTGTACCCTAGAGAAGGATTTTTCTCTCTCTCCTTATATAGATAGATAGATAGATAGATAGATAGATAGATAGATAGATAGATAATCATCTTCAGCCATTACTGATCCACTTCAGCCTCCAACAGTTTCACTCCTGTGCCTTTTGTTTCCACTGTCTACCAACAAATTTGGTAATTTCATGTACCCATCTTGTCTTTGGTCTTCTTCTTGGGTGTTTAGTATTGAATGGAATCCATTCTAAAATTTGTTTGGTCCATCTACCATGGACCTTGCTATGTGGCCTGCTCATTTCCATTTCAGGCGCTTTACTCTTTCAGTTACGTCATAGACCTTTGTTTGCTGACAAATCCAGACATAATTTTTTTGGTCTCTTTTTGTTATGTTATATTTAGCTAGATTTCTCTCTTTCTTCCACTCTCTCCACTCAGGAGGCTCTCTCCCCACTCCTCCTCCATCTGCAGGTTTTTTTTTTTCTCTCTCTCTCTTTCTCTCACTCTTTTCCACATGAGCAAACACTGAAATATTAAGACTTCTGGGGGGAGATTCACTAAGACATGATAAAGAGGTGATAAAGTGGAGATAACTTCTCCAGTGTGAAGAGGTGATAAAGTGTAGATAACTTCTTCAGTGATATCACTGTGATATCCAGTGTTATCATCCAACTCTTATGTTATTCTATGGAGCCGGTTCACTAAGATTTCTAGAACTTTGAGATCTTAGTGCATAGGCTCCATAGAATAACATAGGAAATATATATATATATATATATATATATATATATATCAACCAAATACTGTGATCACGGCGCCCCATGCACCAAGGGATCCACTAAACAAATTGTGTAAGTCAAAGGTATCGCTGCTGTTCCAAAACTCGTTAGTGTATCGAGTAAACAATAAAAACATAAACCAAACAGTAAAAGAGAGCGCTACATATGACTACATGTAACACACATTTATTATAAAAATACAAACAATAAAATAAAATGAGAAGCTAACTAAGAAGTCCATTAAGTGCTATAATATCAGAAAAAGGCTCCAGAGCTATATATTAGTTGGTGCACTTAACACGTCTTAGTATTTGGATAATGCTGTCAGATGAGGTCAACAAATCAATGAATCTTGATACAGTATCTCTTTAAATGAAGAAGTATAATATCCTGTTCTCTGTATATGTATTAGGATCTAGCGGGCAGGTCAATGAATGTAAAACGTCTTACTTGGTTTCTGTCCCGTCTCAGACTACGGACTGCGTTCCCTAGTAGCAATATGCTTGTATTACCTTGGGCAACCTGTCTTTAGAATCTCTTTTTGGGCCTATGCAGACAGAGATATCTTTTATTGTAGACCTCCCGTCTCCACCGATCCCTTATCCTTATCGCCATTGTACTGCAACAATGCTTAACAGCCTCGATGTTCAAAAGGCTGTAGGTTCAGATGACTGTTAATTGTGACCTCTGTTTTCACCAACAGCAACTATCTCCGTTAGCATTGAACATTTTGTACATTGAGGCTGTTAAGGGGATGAATAGTCCATCCCACAAACTGTATCTCACTTGCTAAATAAGTGAATAAATAACTTGTTCAGAATTACAGTTGATGTAACTAGAAATGTTACATCTTCTATCAACTGCACAACTATACTCCTTTGATACATTTTATTTAGAAAGTTTCTTATCAAGAACATACATTGAGATTGCTCTAATTTTTAAGTATGTACTGGAAAGCTTTTACAGTGGAAAGTTACAGAAATATATATATATATACTATACATACTGTATATAGTATTTCAACAATGCACTCATTTTTGAAACTGGCCCCTCTCAAGCCCCCTATGTGAACACACCCCTTAGTCCCAACAAGCAGCAAGGTTCCACTCACTGCTTGAGAGTACACGTGAAGTTAGGCTGAGAAACATGGATATCTTTCTAAATATTCTTCAGTGTCCAGTCATGGGAGGACAAGTCCAGTACAAAGGACCAAAATAAAGTAATGAAAGCTGAATGGGTGGGCTCAGCTGACTTCAGGACAGTTCATTGGGCACAGTTTTGAAGGATATCTGAGGAAGGGACCCAAGAGATGCTTAATGCCCAATATGGGCAATATGTGAATGCATATATTGAAGATTTCATGTTTTGCATCAGCATTATAAATATTGCTACACTAAGATAGTATCTGTTTCTCTCCTTTTGCACTTGTATTTCCTTACCAGATATATATAATAATACATCTGCACATTGTTTTTAAATACAAAGAAACAGTTATTTTTAAAGCTTTTAATCTGGGAGAAGATTTTTTTTTTAGGTACAATTTTCTAGGTTTTTGGTGCTCTGAAGAAGAAGGCTGATCTATCAGTTTCTTTATTGTAGTAGTAGCAGTGGAGCGGAGGTTATAGATGGTATGTAGAGTTGCAGTAAGTATATTGCTGAGGTTGTCTGGTAGCTTCCCAGACAAGTGATTATAAACTAGGCAAGAAAGGTGAAGGGTACATCTAGATTCAAATTGTTAGATAGTGTAATTATATTGGAGGACAAAGCAGCATAAGGAATTATGCAGGGTGCTGCGTCTGCACAAATTAATTTGTGGCACATAAGCAAATACTACATCCATGTATTCTATGACTGGTATCAACATCTGGTGAACAATATGTTTTCTAGTAGGGGACTTAGGATGCGTTTCTAAATAGAAACCTATTTTAGGATAAAGTTTGGATGTTAATATATCAATATGAAGATCATAAGTGAGTTTGGGGTCAAGCAATATACTAAGTTATTTGTCAGAATCAACCAGGGCCAAGTTATGGTTATACTTTCTTATGGGTATAAATGGGTATTGCGGAGTTAAAGTAATTTGCCCATTGTTCCAAATGAAATACCATTTGGAACGTTTTTAATGATCTTTCAGCTTCAGATAAATCATACTGCCTCAAGTTCATTTTAAGTGTATATTATAGTGTTGTTTGCATACATGTGCACAGACAATGGCGCGCAAACATTGAGCAGATCATTTATCAGATTTTTTTATGTATGTTTATGTGTATATGTATGTGTATATATTGATTTTCTGTTTGTGTAAATATATAAAACATTTTCTAAATAAAATAAATAAATAAAAATAGGGAAAACAGAAGAGGGGCAAGAATGGAGCCTTGGGGAATCCCACTTGTTACTTTGAGAGGGAGGGAAACATTATATAACAGAGGCATATAGTGTTCTGTCTGACAAATAGGATTGTAACCAGTTTAGAAAATTATTTCCCTATTCTGATGATTATTGCCCTCTCCCAAGATGTAGACAGACTCATGACAACCTATATAACATTTGTGAGAGGTGGGGCAAAGTGAGATCCCTTCACTGGTCCACACATCTGAAGACAGAAAGGAAAAAAAATGATAGGTTAGGAGGTACTCAAGAGCCTGTAACAGAAAATTGCTGAGATGGGTATGGGAAATAGTAGTTACATACGTTGAAAGCCATGGGCAATCTTTATGCTATTTTATTCCCTATATTTGTTGGAGTACATACCTGATGTGTCCCTAAGGGAGTCTTACAATCTATAACTAAGGTCTGTAGATAATGGTCCACCAGCTCTGTCAATGGGTCTATACAAAGGATACTCATGACTTCAAGAGGAACATACAGGGTGATACTTTGTATTAGTAGATAAAACAGGAAGTTGTTGTAAATAAACTAATACTCATTTTGGAGGCAGGAATGTTTATATACTTCTCATTTTTCTGAATTATGAGACAAAGGTTGATTTTGATGGACTTGAGTCTTTTCCAACCTAATCTGTTATGTTACTATGTTATTTGTGTACAGCACCAAAAAGGCAGCATCCTTATCATTCAGAACACCCATATTCAAACTAGCTTGTATCAAATGAATAAGCTTTATTTTGTAGAATAACATGAGTTTAGAGATCAAAGTAGTACAGGTGTCCCTACCATTAAGCTGGAGTAAAGCTTATTTTTGATAATAAATAATATCATGGACAAATATATCTTTATTCTCTTGCAATTGCATATGAGAAATTGTTTTCAGAAATGCTGAGGCTATGACAAATAGAGGATATCAGTCTATCATGTTTGATCAGTTACTTCTCCACTGCCTTCTGCAAAATGTCTAACTGGTTCCCCTTATAATGTAAAGGGGAAAAACAGATTTTGTCTTCAAGTTATTGTTGAAACAGTTGTTATAGTTTTTTCCATATGTAAGCAGTAGATTCACTTTTTTAGTGATTGAAGATTCTGAATAATACACATTAATTAGTCTCTTAAGGCAAAAGATGATGATGATGATGATGATGAGAGTGTTATATCCTTAGTACAGTGAGGGAAAAAATTATGTGATCCCCTGGTGCTTTTGTACGTTTGTCCACTGACAAATAAATGATCAGTCCATAATTTTAATGGTAGGTTTATTTCAACAGTGAGAGACAGAATAACAACAAAAAAATCCTGAAAAACGCATTTCAGAAAAGTTATAAATTGATTTGCATTATACTGAGTGAAATAAGTATTTGACCCCCTATCAATCAGCAAGCTTTCTGGCTCCCAGGTTCTTTTATTACAGGTAACAAGCTGAGATTAGGAGCACTCTCTTAAAGGTGCTTCTAATCTCAGCTTGTTACCTGTATAAAAGACACCTGTACACAGAAGCAATCAATCAGTCAATCAGATTCCAAACTCTCCACCATGGCCAAGACCAAAATGCTATCCAAGTATGTCAGGGACAAGATTGTAGACCTACACAAGGCTGGAATGGGTTACAAGACCATCGCCATGCAGCTTGGTGAGAAGGTGACAACAGTTGGTAATATTATTCACAAATGGAAGAAACACAAAATAACTGTCAATCACCCTCGTTCTGGGGCTCCATACAAGATCTCACCTCGTGGAGTTTCAATGATCAGGAGAACGGTCAGGAATCAGCCCAGAACTACATGGGAGGATCTTGTCAATGATCTCAAGGCAGCTGGGACCATATTTACCAAGAAAACAATTGATAACACACTATGCCGTGAAGGACTGAAATCCTGCAGCACCCGCAAGGTCCCCCTGCTCAAGAATGCACACGTACAGGCCCATCTGAAGTTTACCAGTGAACATCGGAATGATTCAGAGGAGAACTGGGTGAAAGTGTTGTGGTCAGATGAGACCAAAATCGAGCTCTTTGGCATCAACTCAACTCGCCGTGTTTGGAGGAGGAGGAATGCTGCCTATGACCCCAAGAACACCATCCCCACCATCAAACACAGAGGTGGAAACATTATGCTTTGGGGATGTTTTTCTGCTAAGGGGACAGGACAACTTCACTGCATCAAAGGGACCATGGACGGGGCCATGTACCGTCAAATCTTGGGTGATAACCTTCTTCCCTCAGCCAGGGCATTGAAAATGGGTCGTGGATGGTTATTCCAGAATGACAATGACCCAAAACACACGGCCAAGGCAACAAAGGAGCAGCTCAAGAAGAAGCACATTAAGATCCTGGAGTGGCCTAGCCAGTCTCCAGACCTTAATCCCATAGAAAATCTGTGGAGGGAGCTGGTGGTTTGAGTTGCCAAATGTCAGCCTCGAAACCTTAATGACTTGGAGAGGATCTGCAAAGAGGAGTGGGACATAATCCATCCTGATATGTGTGCAAACCTGATGGCCAACTACAAGAAACGTCTGACCTCTGTGATTGCCAACAAGGGTTTTGCCACCAAGTACGAAGGTATGTTTTGCAAAGGGGTCAAATACTTATTTCACTCAGTAAAATGCAAATCAATTTATAACTGTTTTGAAATGTGTTTTTCTGGATTTTGTTGTTGTTATTCTGTCTCTAACTGTTCAAATAAACCTACCATTAAAATTATAGACTAATCATTTCTTTGTCAGTGGGCAAATGTACAAATCAGCAGGGGATCAAATAATTTTTTCCCTAACTGTAGATATTGTATATTAGATTCAATATAGAAATAAATGTTTTTATAGTGATATTCCTCACAAATGTATTGAGTTCAGAATTTAAACCCTTCTTTAATATATGCTGTTGAGCAGATGTCAAATAGGTATTAGATAATTTCAAAACCTTGTGTTTGAAGACCTTGCCTCATTTGAGATCATTTTATTTCTGATTCTGACTACATCTTCTCATTGATTTTCTGTATTTTTTGCCCTATTTAGCTACAAAGCTTTTCTTGTAAGCTGTACATGGGAAAGCAGAGTTAGTCAGAAAAAAATATTTATTTGCTAGACAGCTGACTAGAAGCAGGGGGGAAAGCAACCCAAAAGTCTGTGGCTTACATGCACAAAATTCCTTAATTTGTGAGAGCATCAACTTTTAGTGTCACTAGCTACTGTGGAAGCTCTACCTGCAGCTCAGCAGACTAAATGGTGGGACTTTATATCTCACACAATCTACCTCACAGGATGAGACTGACCTGCTGATCTGCTGGGGCTCTCAATGCAGCCCTGGCTTCACTGGAAAGTCTGATTCCAGAGAAGAACTGCCAGTATGGTCTTATTCACATGGTAGTTGCACTTTAATCTGTAAGCCTTATGTCACATCTTTCTTGGAAACACCTTTTTATCACAGATTATGCTAGGTTGCTAATAAAACTTTCAGCACCCTAATTTTCTAATCCAACAGTACTAATGTGGATCCAGTATCTGATTAATGAAGTTTCTCTGTGAGCTATCCAAAATACAGATAACTACATATTACGTCGTTAGTGAGTAAGTTTACTACCCCCTTCAGAATTTTGTTTTTAAGAGATAGGGAGTAAACGGTTATATCTCTCTGTTAAAATTTTAACATTGTTATTAGGTATTTTTTTTTACCATTTTAATAAATACTAGTAATTTTTTTAGCTTAATGCTAAACACAATGCCAATAGAAGTGATTCACTTTCTCCTAAAGTGCTAGAACGGTTTACTACTGTGATGTCTGAGGTTTTGAAGATAAACAACATTACCTCTGTAAGGTAATCACGCTCTTACTTTCTTCTTTTGTGTACCTTTTTATCACAGTAAGGATAAACCACATGCTAAAATAAGGACAAAGGATCATTTTTATGCATTATGTCTATTTAAAATATGGTAGATTTGTAATGATTATGCCAAGGGGGTGAGCATTGTGAAAGTTTATTTATTTATTATTATTTATTTATTTGGGGTACCATTCCTCTGTATTCTGTTTAAACCCATTTCCTGTGGAAGCAGTGTTGGCAGATATTGGATACCTTTCTAGTTCAGAACAATACAGATACTTATGAGAATTGTTTTAATGCAGGTAGGTTGGATTTTGATCCAGGGAGAAATCCAAATGCCTTTTGGAGTCAGGTTTTTTATCCACCTGGGGCAAAACTGTAAAATTGCATTAATTTTTTTTTTTTTTTTTTTTTTTTGCCTTTCTTGGGATCAACAGAAACAAAGATGATATGGCAAAGGTTTAACTTGATGGACGTGTGTCTTTTTTCAGCCTAAATTATTATATTACTTGTATTTCACCACATGAATAGGTCATCATTTCAGCCCTCACATGAGCTCTTCTAAAGACAAGGAGCTGAATTTCAATCCAAGTTTAAATACCCAGTCATGAGGAGAAGTGAACATGTGGTGAAGAGGGCAAGATATCCATAGCTTTTAATCTTTTGAGTGCCAAACAGGTATCCAATGCATTGCAATGCTCAGTCTATAGGAAGTGGGGGACTTATACAAAAGGCATAAGTGCTTGGCAATGCTGATCAGTCCAGGAAAGTGTGACTTGGATGGAAGCAAAACGACTTGTCCCTGTGTAGGTGTAATGTAAGGGTGCAATGAGGTCTATCCATATGCAGTGAGAGTATGATAATAAGCTTAAAAAGAGATATGTCCATCAAGTTCAGCCTATGCCACATCACATCTGTTGATCCAGAGAAGGGCAACTCCCCCACTGAAGCAATTTCAAGTTAAGTTTCAAATGGTTAAAAAAGTCCTTCCTGACTCCAAATGGCAATCATATTTCCCTAGATCAACATCATGTCTGCTTTAAAACCATCTGTTATATTCTCCAAGTTAAACTGATCTAGAAAGCTATTTATTACTTTTTGAAAGCAACTATTGTATCTGCAAGCAGCGCATCCTGAGGCAAATAATTCCATAAGCTGACTTCACCTTTCCTCTAGTCTTAATACATGACCTCTTGTTGTTTTGATCAGTTCTTAGAGTAAATAGTTCCTTAGAGAGTTCTTTGTATTGACCACATATATTTATGAACAGTAAACATATCACACCTTAGAAGTTCTCTAATGTAAATAAACCCAGACTAGACATTTTTACAAATTATATCTTTAATCTTCATCCTTTTACATATTTATATGTGGTAATCATATCACACCTTAGATGTTTCTTTTATAATGTAAATAAACCTAGACTAGTCTCTCTTTAAAACTCCTTTAATCAGTTTTGCTGCACGTCTCTGCACTTTTCCCAGTTCAGTTATGTATTTTTTAAGAATTGGTGGGTAAAACTGTACTTCATGTCGACTCCTAATCAAGGATTTATAAAGTGGTAGAATTATATTCCCATCCCGTGAATCCATACCCCTTTTTATGCAGGATAGTACCCTATTGGCTCCTGCAGCAGCTGAGTAACACTGCACACTGCTGTGAAGTCTATTGTCATTCCTAGAGCAAGAGGACTTACCCAGAGAACCTGTAATTCAGCTAATACACCTTATGCTAAGACACAATTATTTCACATTTGGGCAAGAACTGTATTTCCCAAAAGGTGGGAAATGCCATGGGAATGCAAATGACATCACAATACACTAACTTATTCATGACAAAACTGGAGGAGGACTTCTTGTCCACATGCCAAATAAATCCTCTAGTCTACCTTTGTGACATAGAGTATATCTTAATAATTTGGACTGCCCATGAAGAACTTTTGTCATGTTATGAAAATTATAATGGTTTCCGTTCAACCATTAACATCAAACTCAGCCATTCACTCACACAAATTAACTTTCTGGATACCACAATTAGTAAACTTGTGCACGACAAAAAGTTTTCGGTAAAATTCGTTTTCGGACGAATTTTTTTTTTTTTTCATTTGGCGACTCCACATTTCGGATCAGGCCTGTTCGAAATTCGAGGACAGTCTGAATTATTAGTCGAATTTAAACTACTTTAAAAAATACAATGAGAAATGAAAATTACATAAATTGAACCACTTCCAGGGTCTAAATGAAGATGGTGGAACAGGGGAAGGTGGAGCTTTAGTCTTATGGTACTATGGATGAAGTAGATGAAGTATGGATGTAGCTAAATTTGAAGGAAGAAGGATGACTGAGGATGACTGGTGCAGGACATACTCAGGATGACTGGAACACTGTAGATGTAGCCAGAAGAAAACTGCAGAACACTGGAGCAGCCAGAACTCAGTAGATGGATACCGCAGACTTCAAGATACTACAAAACTGAGGATGACTGGTGTGAGGTGGACTCAGGATGACAGAAACACTGTAGATGTAGCCAGCAGCAAACTGTAGAACACTGGAGCAGGCACGACTCAGTAGAGATACTGCAGACTTTTTTACAAGAGACTACAAAACTAGGGATGACTGGTGAGAGGTGGACTCTGGATGACAGAAACACTGTAGATGTAGTCAGCAGCAAACTGCAGAACACTGGAGCATCCAGGACTCAGTAGATGGATACCGCAGACTTTAAGAGACAACTGAGGATTAGTGGTGCGAGGAGGACTCAGGATGACAGCAATACTGTAGATGTAGCCAGTAGCAAACTGCAGAACACTTTAGCAGCCAGAACTCAGTAGAGATACATCAACTGAGGATGACTGGTGCGAGGCAGATTCAGGATGACAGCAACACTGGAGATGTAGCCAGCAGCAAACTGCAGAACACTGGAGCAGTCAGAACTTAGTAAATGGATACCGCAGACTTCAAGAGACTACAAAACTGAGGATGACTGTTGCGAGGCAGACTCAGGATGACAGCAACACTGGAGATGTAGCCAACAGCAAACTGCAGAAAACTGGAGCAGCCAGCCCAGGACACTGTAGATAGACGCCGCAGACTTTTTTTTTAGAAGAGATGAAAAACAATAGAGCCATACTGAATAACCTCTATAGTGGGTCAACAATGTAGACTTTAAATCCCCCCCCCATGTCCCACCAGGTCAGGGGGGTGTCCTCTGCCCAGCCTACCATAGTTCTAGAGTTGGGTAAGCTGGAGCGCTCAGCAGATTATGGCACTATGGTACTTTTTTTCTTCTAATTTGCATTGAACCTGAGAGCAGGGTAACCCAGCTTTGATAGGATGACTTTTAAAAAAGTAATTTGCTCCATGAGCTGGGGGGCCAATTGAGAACACTGGGGGCTAAGTATATTTCCTGTTACAGAAAATACCTGCTCACTCTGGACAGTGGTTGGGGGGCAAGAAAACAACTCCTGGGCTATCAGGGACAAAGTAGCCCACACAGCCCTCTTGTTATCCCAGAAAGTCAAGGGATCTGTACTTGGGGGCAAAGAAGGTTCTGCAAGGTAAGCCTCAACCTCAAACTCAGCACTTTTCTATTGATGGGGAGCTGTTTGTTTTTTCCAAAGCAAAATCTGTCCATTGCCTCAGCATAAAAAGCAGCAGCTGCTCCACCGGAACATGATGAAGTGCTACTGGAGCTGCTACTGCTGACTTCCCTGCCACACAATTTGCATTTCGCTAGCTGGCCATAGCTAAGTGCCACATAATGGTCCTGCGCTTTGGAGAGACGGATGACTCTGGAAGGTGGTGGAGAAGAAGAAACTGAGGCGTCACTTTCTTCATCTTCACATGCTGGAGCAACCTCACTTTGCTTTTTCTTTCTACGTACTGTTACAGAGGTACCAGTAGACCTAAAGATGACAGCAGGGATGTTGGGACTGGGATTGGAGGAGGATAGTGGAGTAACATAGGTACTGGTGGCGGAGACACTAGCAGCTACTACCTGTCTGGGAGACTTAAATGGAACTGGAGAGGCAGTTGTTGAGTTGTCTATAGAAGATGCAAGTGTAACTGGAGAAACAGAAGGAGTACTATGGGAAGCAGGTGAAAAATTAAGCTAGGGAATAATCAAGGTCAGTGGAAAAATCAAGCTCAGGGGACAAATCAAGCTTAGGGGGCCTTGATCCCTCAGATTCCTCTTCTACCTCTTATAGGTTTTGACAGGAAGAAAAATCATCATCAGCAGCAGATTTTGTGGAAACCTGTTCAATTCCCCCTTCTGCCTGGTGGCTACTGCGAAATGTTAAACTATCTCCCTCAATAACATTTTCTGGAGTAGATATGCTCTCTGTGGCAGTGACAGTGGTGACAGGAAAAATGATATCCAAGTACTGCAGTAATTTCTGTTTGGGCTGCTTACACGGACATTAGGTATAAAAATCCCACGTTGATACTGCCTGCAGTGTCCAACCAGTAGTGTAACATACACACTAGGTGTCCCCAGGTTTATAGAACTGGCTGCAGCAGAGGTGGGGACTAAACTGGCAATGGCACTAGTCATTGTGCAGGTGGTTCTGGGGGGGGAATCATCACGAAACAGCTGACGAGACACAGGTTATGGCTGCATTGTGGTGTCAGAGGAGGACCTGGACCTCTCTACCCTGCTAGTAGATGTAGAATGACCTGCAGTTCCCTTCTTATTTTTATTTTTTGGTTTGGAGTGCTGCTGCTGAGTCTGACTAGTACTACTGAAAGTACTTTTCTTTGCCCACCTGTTGCTGCTAGCTCTGATTGAAAGCAACATCACTGTGGTGGCGTTGATGTTTACTGTGTCACTGAAGCTGGTACTAGGACGATGAACACCAGGTTGTTCACTAGGACTCAAATCTATGACAGATAGGTATGTAGTGAACTATAATAGTATTAAAATTTACAAACCTGGCCACACGACAACTGGGAGTCTGGCTGTGTCACTATTAATTCCTAATAATAACACAGAAACAAAGGTGACTCTCCCTTGCGGTGGCAATAAGGCACTAGGCCTGCCTGCACAACTGTGAGACTGGCTGTGTCACTCTGAAAACTATTCAAACAAATTCCTAATATTAATATTTAACACAGGAACAAAGGTGACTCTCCCTTGTGGGCGCAATAAGGTACTAGGTCTTCCTACACAACTATGAGACTGGTTGTGTCATTCTGAAAACTATTCAAACAAATTCCTAATATTAATTTTAAAATTTAACACAGGGACAAAGGTAACTCTCCCTTGCGGACACAATAAGGTACTAGGCTTGCCTACAAAACTGTGAGACTGGATGATGTGTCACTCTGAAAATTATTGAAACAAATTCCTAATATTAATTTTAATATTTAACACAGGAACTAAGGTGACTCTCCCTTGCGGACGCAATAAGGTACTAGGACTGCCTACAGAACTGTGAGACTGTCTGATGTGTCACTCTGAAAATTATTCAAACAAATCCCTAATATTTTTAATATTTTGCACAGGAACAAAGATGACTCTTCCTTGCAGTGGCAATAAGGCACCTATGCTATGCCTAATGCTACCTGCCTGCCTCCACAACAACTGGACACTCTATTATCTCCTGCTGCTTCTTCTCTCTCTGATCTCCAACAAAGCACTAAGAGGAAATCCAGGCTGTCTGGGTCTCTGTGTCATTAGTCCAACCCCCATCATGAAACAAAGAAGCTAATTGGAATAGAGACAAAGTGGGAAAGTAGAGCATAATTGGACATGGACATGGAGGGAAAGTATGGAGGGAACGTAATCTCGAGCAGGTAGTAGTCGCCGAATTTCCTAAATTTTCATCGACATTCGGATCAGGGCTACTCGGATTCGGATTTTTTTTTGGTGAACGACTCTTACCTTTCGGATGGCCAGAATGTCGCCGAATGACCCAATTTTTCGTAGAATTCTGAATGTTTATGAACCAAAATGCACAAGCCTAACAATAAGTATAAGAAACAACTCCATCTGGACATCTCTGTACCACAAATCAACAGACAGGCCTAATGTCTTATAAATGAGTTTCGATCCTAGACAAACAAAAAACTTTATTGTTTACAACCAGGAGAGATTTCATCAGTCATGGATATAATGCCAAGGTCACTGACATCCAAATTCAGAGAGCCACCAGTATACCCAGTAGAAATCTCCTGGAATACAAACAACCACAGGAAGATGCCAGAGTATTAGTAGTAGTCACCTACAACCCCCAGCTTGAAGTACTGCACAAAATCTCATGAACTCCAAACAATACTAAATACTGATGACAGATTAAAAAGACTATTCCTCAAACCTCCGCTACTCTCATATAAACAGCCCCCAACCTAAAACAATTTTGGTAAAGAGGTCCCTTAACAATTCAACAGAAAATAGTACTTTTCCCTGTCTGCAAAAGAGATGTAGAACCTGTGCACACAAATGTACCACAATAGGTCCAGTGTGAACAAGAAAAGAGATACCCAGTGGGTCAACATGTTTATAAAACTGGTCACAGCATTAAAGGGATAGTAATGTTTCATAATAAAAGCAGCTCTAATTAATCATCATAGTATTTGGACTTTGTAGAGTGTTATTTCAATACTGTCAGAGTTATAGTTCAAGAGTAATTCAATAACAAAGTATCCCCCTCCTGCCCCTTTTACTGATGTAACACTGCAGGTAGGACTGCAGAGAGGGACAATCTTCAATTAAGGTAAGGGAAAAAGCTGAAAAGCTTGTCAAGGGGGGCAGGGCTTTCATTGTTCTGATAGGAAGAATATTGTCCCTTGCTGTTATCTGTCTGGTCTATGGACTGCATTCCACATCTGAGAAGAGATGGCTTACACTAGGTAAAAAGGGCAGGAGGGGGAAACTTTGCTTGTGAATCTCTCTCAAACCATAAAGGTTAAGACTTATATCGTTCTTCATGTTTTTTTAATGCCTACAAAATAAAATAAAGATAAAACAAAGTATTACTATCCCTTTAAATATCTCAGGGTATATGTACTAAAGGGACATTTTCAGGCACAGAGAGACAGAAAGTTCTGTGACTATAAATTTGTGACCATGTTTAACACTCTAAACTGTAGCCTGAATGGTGACAAGGAATTTATATTGCATTATTCCACACAGTAAACATATTTTGGGCCCTTTGGATGATGTGTTGCACACCACTCTGGTGCCTCAAGGATTAACATCCAATATACTTAGCCATCTTTGGCTGCAATCACAAACTCTCTACACACATTTACTGGAACTATTCATACTTCAAGAGACACTTAGCCAGCTGCAAAGAGATGCCTCTACTGGGTCTAATGAATAATTGACACAGACAATGGTGATAAGAGATTCACCTCCAGTGCAATCTAAATGCAAACAATTTGTTTGAATGTAGTTTGTAATTAGCCTTCATTCTAAATATGCCTGAAGAAGAGACCTAAGTTGTCTTGCAAGTTTGCATTCTAAAGCTACTCAGTTAGCCAATAAAGGTATCACTTTTATTCTCCTAGTCTCCTGCTTTAATTGTAAACTCTGTGTTATCACTATTGTTGCTCTTTTAATTGTCAACTCTGTAGTATCACTAATGTAGCTCCCTTTTAATTGTAAGCTCTGTGGTACAACTAATATTGCTGTCTTTTAATTGAGCATCCTATATAATAATTCTCTACAATGCTTGTAACTACGCAGTCATGCGCAGTAGAGACTGCCCATGATGAGGCTGATACAGAGCTGGTCGCTCTGTATCAGCCGCGATGATGGCAGTCTCTACTGGGCATGACTGCACCGCGACCGACCTCTTCTACTAGTATTTAAATAATTTGTGCCAGTGTTAAACAGAAAATGAAAGGTTCAGAACCGGTTTAGTCCCATGAAGACACTTTGTAATGCAGTTCTCTGTTCTGTAAGTGTGTGGGTGTATGTTTTTCTGTGTGTGTGTGCGCGCGCGTGCGTATTTGGTTCATATAAACTCTAGAGTTTACCAGCTTGAGACTTTTTTAATTTAGTCCAGCGCTGTCTAGTACACCCTTGGTGTAGGTTAAAAGAAAATGACACCTTCCACACTACGCTTTGCAGCAGCACAGAAGGAAGGGGGAGAACATCTTATAAATGAAACTGGTAAAAAAAAGATAGGAAATTACTAACAAAACTAATGAAATAACCTGAATAGGTTGATTACAGATATTAGAGTTCAATACAACGCTAATTTTCTAGTGAAGTTTATCACTTTAATCTGTAAACAATATATAACAAGGTGGGCTATATATCAAAAGAAGAAGAATTCCGGAACAAATGCACTGCATACCACTCTGACCTTCAAGGGGTTAAATAAATGGGGATTTTGCTAATTATGTTTTTTTTTTGTGTTGCAGTTGGTTTTCCCCTTATGTTGCTAGGAGAGTCCATTCTTCTCCTTCTTTTCCCTCCCCCCTGAGGTTCTGGGTGTGGGACTATTTTTCTCTTGGAGCAGGCATAATGCAGTGATCAGCTACGGCAATGTGCACAATTTGTGACAAGTCATTGAATAGGAGAAAGGAGGGAATGCACCTTGACACAACCACTCTGAAAACACACATGAAACAGACACCATGAAATTTATGTGAAACATATTATAGCCAAACACCCACCAAAGAAATCGGGCACCGCTGTTGCTGTACCCCTGAATCTCCCCAAAGGCAACAAGAGTCAAGGCGAAGAACAAAGAGGAGGAAGAATAAAGGGGGAAGAATAGAGAAACCCAGCCATAGGATGAAAGTTTGATGGTGAGCGAAACACCTGGCTCACTATCACCTTCTTGCTCTAGGGTAACTACGTCTTCTGGCGATCCACCTCATTCATCGTTACATCCCCTATTGGTTGTTAGCCATTCAGTAGATGTCAGAATGTGGCAGTTTGTGTCCACCCATTGCACACACTGTGGTGCACTGAACAGACATGGCAGTGTGGTGGAGGATGGATAATCACGAGCAGGGCATAAAGCAGCATCTGAGGAAATTCCATCACACAAAATATGTTAAGCTGGTGGGAAGGAGGGTTCATCATTATTATTAAACTGTCTGCAAGTTGTCATGTGTCATTAGCGGGGAGTGGACAAGGGGCATAGTGATATGGTGGGGGGGATTTCACTCTGGGGACCATAAGCATCATGTTGTTTGGATAGAGATGTGCCAGGTGTTTGATGTGAGTGCAGATGTGCACATTCTTTCCAGTCCATGATTTTGGAGGAGAGGCAGGTGGAGAAGCATTATTGGCCAACATCATCTTTTCTCCACATATATCAGAAGTTGTGGGAGCTAGTTATGGTGCTGATACTGCCTCAGGCGCATCACTGGAGCCATCACCCATGTTACTGCTGTTGTTTATCTTATTCCATTTTAGCTGCCTAATCAAAAGATAAAGATAAAACGAAGTATTACTATCCCTTTAAGATAAGGTGAGGCTGATGTTTTGATTATTACAACAATAACATACATAACAAAACCAAAACACTTAGAGCTGCTCAAACAATTTCAATGTTTCTGGATTACTAAGAAATTACAAAAACAAAAATAATATTATAAAGGGATATTACTGACTATGAAAAATATATTTTTTTAAGTTTTTCGGTATAGTAAAAGAACTTGTTTGCAGATACTTCGTTTCAACTGTTATAACACAACAAAACAACATTTTTAAGAGAGGATTAGTGGTGTGTTTTTTGTGGCCTCTTTTCTGGTGGAGATTTTTCTGTTACAATCTATGAAGAACTGTGGTCACTGACTCCCTAAGGAATATAAAGTATGATTTAACAAGAAGCGCTTGAGCAAGTCTGAGCAAGTCTGAACAAACCAACTGCACCATAGATGACAAATAAAACCCTCCCAAATTCCCATTGATTAAAATGGGACTTTTTAACCAGCTGAATAGGTATCCAAAACATTGTTACACAAGGTGTTTGGTGAAGTAACTAACATTCAGATAGTTAAATGCTAATTTAATCAGTGTAAAGCAATATTTGTCCACTGTGATGTAGTTGGTTTGGCTCTGTTCTATTCCAGTTCTTCTTATTAAATCAGCTTCACACAGACACTGCTTTATTAAAATGTTTGAAAGCAGAGCCGTGGGGAGGGCTGAGACAGGCAATCTACCTGCAGACAGTTGTTTTGACCTCACTGGATGTCATCTGTGTGAGGCAAGATTTGGGATACTACATTGTGGAAAAGGAATGGGTACTTATATGAGATAAACAGAACATTTATACTTAGTAACAAGATGACCGAAAACAAGCGATAGGTTCATCTTAACCTTTTCTCTAAGACAGGGCCAGACTGGAAAACAACTGTAAAAGCGTGTCCTTATGCTACTAAGAAATGTGACCAAGAACAAAATAACAGGTTAGACCATCATATGCAATCAAAAGCTGATTTACCTAAATGTTGTTAAATAAAATAAATAAAATAAATCTACCTAAAATGTTGTTAAATAAACTTACTAACTCATCGTTAGGGGCAATATGCAAATAAACCAGGAGGAATTCTGTAAATAAGACTTTTTTTCTATCTGAATGCTTATAGCAAGACAATTATTTGGAGACCTCTCAACAACTGAAGGGGTTAAAAGTACCAATTTCAATCCTTGACCATTTTAAATTGGGCAGTGATACATTCTTTTTTGTGTATTATATGTTATATATGTTTGATTCACTGTTGTGCACCGGATGCATGTATATTTGTCATACACGTGTGTATTGTACTCTGTCCTCAATAAAAATACTTTAACCCTTGGAGTGCCAGAGGGGTACAGAATGCATTGCAAAGCAATGCATTCCGTATCCCTCTGGCACTCAAACGGTTAAAAAGAATCCGTCTGGGGGATTTTTAGATGTCTCCTCTGTTGATCTGATTTGCTACAGAATTATTCCTCTTTTGTTTTGTGTATATGGCACCAGACGTCTGCTTCACTACTAAAGGTGTTACATTACCGTTTAATTGCCAGAGGAGTGCTCCTGGCATTGCGGAGCAATGCATTGACCACCCCTTTATTCTTCAAGGGGTTAATAAGATTTGCATGAAGGGCTGGATTAACCATGTCTGATGTTGACGAATGGCTTTCTCTGGTCAAAGACACTAATACTTCCTGATATATACCCCCATTTACCATGGCACCTCTCTAGCATTCAGAGGATTAAGTCCCCAATTCAATCAATAGAAATGTTTATTTGTCGACTATGGTACAGTTGGTTTGCCCCAGAAGTGATCCAGTTTTTCTTAGTACATCACTCTCAATATGCGTACATAAAAACACAACTTGCATTTTAGCATCAGTGATTAAAGAAGTACATAATATCACTTTACATATTTGAAATTCACTGACCTTTAGCAATATCTCTCCAGCAATCAAAACGATCAAACTCTTACGCGGAACTATAAGGTAGAAAGTGGTCTGCAATTCAGTCATTTTTTAATCTGAGCAGAGCACATTATTACTGATCCTGAATGGGTAATTCTCAAGACACACGTTTAAATATTTTTCACTTAGTGCAGATATATTACAGTCTATAATACCCATTAGTATGAATATTAAGACATTGAAATTATGTTTAATATAGTCAAGCCAAGATGAACTTTGCCTACACTGTGTGAGATGCATCTATTAATGATGAGGAGACTGATTTGAAGTTTCCATGGAAATGCGGAAAGTTTAACTACAATTGTTTCTATATGAAATAAATGGAACAAAAGAAAAAAGTTAAATTCAGTTTAAATGACAATTAAAAATGTGCAGACATATTTCCTTAAAGGAGAAGTGCCTCCTAGTTAAGAAAAATGCATTTCTTATTAAATACAGCTTTGATAAGCTTGTTGCTGACAATTCTAAACTGCCCTACAAATCGTAAAAATACAGTTTGTTCTTGGTATGTTCACATTTGTACGAATATGTCTGTGTACAGTAAATCCAGCTGTTCTCTTCCTTTTGGTCCTTTTCCATTAAACCTCCCACTGAAAATCAGAAGAAAGACCACTGTAGGACATATAAAAGAACAGCGTGAAATAGAGGTATTTCATCAAATGGAATGGATGAGCCAAGGCATACAGTGTAACTGAAAGCAACTTTCTTGTGTTTATTGTAACAAACATGAAAGTTGTGTTCACCATTATACTCATCCATTCTATTTGATGATATATATATATATATAATGAGTCCAAAGGTTCCCTGGAACTAAAATGAGCACCGGCCAAATCCTTTGTGGTTTGCCATAGAACACTGTGGTAGCTGTGCCCAGGGTCCCGCAACTTCACATATATGTGGGATTTCAGCAGCTGACACCAGAGGAGGAGAAACTAAGTTTGAGGTGACTACCAAACTTTTAGGGTTGCTATAGCAACTGGGAATTTTAGATGTGACTTTTTATGTTCATAAGAGAAGTAAGAACAACCATAAAAACACAGATCTTGTTTTTATTTTCTTCCCTTAACATGCTTCGTAATTCGAACTCTCTCTTTGTAACAAATACCTAATTGTGAAACATCTTTCAGAAGCAATTATATTCATTACTATCTTTATTAAAATGATAATTTATTAAATATTTAGCTTTGTTTGTTTAGGAAAGCTAGGCAGGACTGGCAGTCATGCCTGCCACATACAAGCATTCACACTGCCCCGCATAACAATTGTCACTCCCTGTAAGTCACAAACTAAACCCAGCCCTGCAAATTATTTTGCACCTTCCTTGAAAACTCTAGCATCGGTAACCATTTGCATAAATATATTTATAATTATAAATATCTCATGAATTATTCTTTGCAATAAAAATCAAACATGTATATAGGCGTTTTTGAAAGCTCTTTCAAAATCATCTATTTGTACAAAGTAACATTTCCATGTTAACTGTGTTTTTCCAAGGAGACCCTACCCGATTAGCTGGTTTTGCTAATGAATAGGGCTGGCTATCTAAATATATGAGGGTCGGATGGGATTATATCTAATTACTCTGCATGAGTCTGGCCTGCAAAGGATTAAGCTAATGCAAATTAAAATGGATTTGCATATCATACAGTTTATTGAGGCCAGGGGAGTTGCTCAGTTCCTAAAAGACCTCAGACTTAGGGCAAACTAATGCATTACTGGTGCCCTGTGTATCTCATTTTCACAAGGGGCTTAACTAAAACATTAAACTTTAAATCAACTAATTTTACAATGCATAAATCAGTATAAGGGAACATTCAATCACATGGAAGAAGAAAGATGGAATTTGTTCAATGGAAAATAAAATAAAAAAAAATATATTAACAGTAGACCAATGCGGCTTAACAAAGAGGTTCACAGGGGAAATAAAGAATAAGAAGCAGGCTTTTAAATTACTTATGTCGGAAGAGTGCATCATTGAAACAATGCAATTCAATCTGCAAACATTCAAAAATAAGAAACTAATTGCAACAGAAAACAAGAAAAACCTTACATGAATATACAAAAAATACAGAACAAATGGGGCGCCCAATAGTGTGAGACTGTAATGATCAGTAAAAATGTACAACAGAAGAAAAGTACTCACAAGAAGGGTGGTTAGGCACAGGTCAACCTGACAAATTTTGCAAACGGAGAGTATCACCCTTCTCCACTCAGGTCACTCCAGTTGATGTGTGTAATACCACTGAAGTTCTAACATGTCAAGATGTAGATAAAATACTAGTATAGAGGAAACAGTGATAATAAAAAGAAAAACAAATGGTGGAATTCCATGGAATTATACACACCACCTGGAGTGACTTGGCCAGAGAAGGGTGATGCTCTCTATTTATGCAGTTTGTTTGCTACTTGTGTATATAATTGATGGTACCCTTGGGGTTCATAAGTGATGTCGGATGCATAAGATATGGATTAAGTGAAGATTCAATAATAAAGATCTTGCAATGTGTAACAAAACTTAAAAAGGGGTTAGAAGATTTTAGTTCTGCAGAGAGACAAACAAAAATGAGTTTGCATTTGAGAAGAAATGTCTAAATGGGGATATGATTACTATTTATAAACATATTCAAGGTCAATAGAAAGAACTGTCTGGGGAAATAGATCTAAGAGCTGAGCAAAAACTAGGAGTTATTCCAAAAAAGTAGGGGAAAGTCACTTTGAACTACAACAAAGACAGGGCTTGTTTTTACATTAACTCCTTAGTGACCAGTGACATGCTGGAATAGGCATTAGTAAATTTCCCTAAATGACCAATAACATTACTAGCAAGTCACATATTTTTTGCTCACAGCACCCTGGCAGGAGCACTGTGAGCACTACTGTGGTCTGAAACTGTCACGTGTACCGACTCGCCAAATAGGGCCGAAGTGGTCCTTAACCCCTTAAGGACCAGTGGTCCTGGGATGTTTCCGTCCCATAAGGACCGCTTTGATCTTTGCCAACTCTGGTTGACCTGTTGAGTTTATTGGCACGCCGCTTTGGGGCCTGAAAGAGATCGCTCCAGTCTTGGAGCAGTCATTTTTGGGCCCCATTTTTACTTACAGCGCTCCCGGTAGAGGGCTGTAAGTAACATTTATGTGACGTACTATGACCGTCATCGGTCCTTAAGTATTTAAGGACCATGACGGTCATTGTACGTCATTTAGTCCTTAATGGGTTAAGGGGAATCCACTTCCCAGAACCACCGTTGTTAAGGGGTTAAGGGCAGTAAGGTGGTGGAATTAAAGAGGCTGTGTTTGCTGTTACCTAGAGAAACTTTCAGAAATGTATTGGATACCTTTCTAGCTCAAAATACTGAAAATTATGACAGCTGGTTTCAAAGCAGATAGGATGTTGAGCAAGGCAGATATCTGACTGCTTTTTGGCATCAAAAAGGAACTTTTTATTTTTCCCGGAGGGGAAATTGGAAATGGCTCCAAAGGAATTTTATTTTACCTTTCTCTGGATTAAGAAGGGTGATATGGGGAAGGCTGAATTTGAAGGACACATCTTTTTCCAGCCTCATCAACTATGTTACCATTACTTTAACAGAGATTGGCACAGTTACTTTCCCAAGCTGGCTAAATGATTCTGGGCTTTAAGTATGAGACCTGGGGCTTTAGGCCTCTAAAACAGTATATGGAATCTCTTCTCACTGATGCTGGTGTACTAGGAGGAACTGCCTAATATCTGGAACAAACAAACCACAAAAGTCTCACTCTCTGGATACACATTTTAGGTGAAATAAAAATAACTTTCCAAACACTTAAATATATGAAAATACAATTACACTGACCAGCCTGGTCAAAATGTGCCCTCCAATCGTTCTTGGATAATCATCTGGAATTTCTCCAGCAAATGAATGCATATCAGTGTTCTATCTCTCTAGAGCGACCTGTACCAAATATGTTATAAGCCCCATAGCTTTTCTTTTTCAGACAGCACACCCACATCTCCCTTTACACACATCTTGACACAGAAGATTTGTGATCATCAAACCTTGCCTTGTGTGTTTGCCCTTACCTAAGACCCTCATCCCATATGTATTGGACTGAGAAATAAAATAACTCTGCATGGAATAAAATATATTAATATTTTTTTCTTGTTACACTTTCTGTGCATGGTGACAACAGTTTAATGCCCAGGTTCCTCGTCTTCAACTCAAAGCAGTGTGGGTCTCTAAAAATAAAAGCCCCTAAGCTGTCTATAAACTATTAAAATAAAAGCAAATAAATTCATTTCAGTCAAATTCCTGTGAACAATTGATTGAATTTTGTATCTGGTGGGGTTTAAACCCCTCCAGCAGATTTAATTTTAGTTATCAGTCTGTGATTAGCTGTTTATGATTGATTGGCTTTCATTCAATACCAGCCAATCAAAGGCTGAGAACATCTTAGCCTGTGATATGCTAAGAGTACAATCTAGTCATTTGAGAAACTTTTTCTCAATACATTATTCATACTGACTCTATGGATGTCCACTATGGATGTTGTCATCATAGCTGAAATGTGGGAAAATAAGTTACTTTATTTCCAAATAGCTTCAGATATTTAATTCAATATTTCACGACTCAAGGGTTAATTAAAAAAACATCTGAAATAAATATATGTAGCACCCAAAAGCTTGTAATGATTGCATCAAACAAAAATATATTGATTTGTCTATTTGCTTGTCTTTGAAATATGAATATTTATATAAGGTGTTTTTTGTTTATATTATATTGAATCCAGTACTGAGACTGCCTCTCTACTCATATTCAGAACTATAAATTGGAGATGAGATATTTAATATCTTTTGAATGCCATAAGACATTTATTACTTGCAGTTTTCTACCTGTAATTAATATTACAACAGTACATTCATTACAAAAGTATGAAAAAGTGGCATAAAATGAATTTTGCTTAGAAAATAAAGCTAAAATATTCAGAGGGATGATGTATTAACTCTTTTGATGTTAGAGGGGTATATGGACTGAATTGCTTCAAAATGCATTTCACAGCCCTATTGCACTCAAAAGGTTGATATGATTCCATACTATAACATTCTCTGAATTTTTTTTTTTAATTCCCAAAGCCATGCTTGGATTTATAAAGCCACTTACATGATGCTTGCACCAAGAGGAGAGTAGCGTGGGAGTGTTGGGATGTTTCTTTGCTTTGTGCCTTTTAAGTACTTGCATTAAACAGGGTGCATTGGAAATGGTGTAACTTGTCTCCATTCCCCTGCACATGGTAGAAAGGAGGAGTTTGGAGCTTGCTGGCATTAAAGTCTTAGTTGTGGAGGAGTATGTATGCTGTTATGCACAAAACTGATTATATGCTATATTGCAGTGTTTCCCAACCTTCTTGTTAATGGTTGCCTAACAGTTCATGTCTTTAGAATTTCCTTGCATGCATAAAGTTGTAATCAAAATTATTCAACCCCCATTGCAAATCAGGTTTATTGTCAAAATGTACAGTCTTTTGGCTGTTTGCCGTGAACAAATCAGACAAACACAATTGAAATAGCTCAACACAACGAATGCTTCAAGTGGTTTCCCCAAATTCAATTGAAACTTATAATGACTTCTCCAGTCTCAAAATTATTCAGCCCCCCCTGAATAGAATCCCTCATAACAGCACAAATATGCAAAAGAGATGTTGTCTCAAGCACACCTGATGCATCTAATCAAGGGCTTCATTAGTTGCACCAGGTGAGCTGGAACACATGAAATACCTGAACTGGCTATGGGTTTGTTGAGTGTCATGTTAGCTGCATGTTAGAAATATGGCTAAGACAAAAGCAGGGGAGGGCTGGACTGGGGGGGCAGGGGGCAATTACCCCCTGGGCCGGTCATATGTCTGGGTTGGTGGGCCACTGCGCCTCACTAAATCTACTGATTGCTGCTGTAAATGGAGCTACACTAGTGATACCATAGAGCTTACAATAAAAATGAAGCAACACAAAATATACCACAGAGCTACAATCCAAATGCTGCTACACTAGTACATAACCCATTTCCCTTGTAAACTCTATAATATAACTAGTGTAGCTTAACTTAAATTGTACACTTTGTAGTAGCACACTAGTGTAGACCCATTTCAACTGTAAGCTCTGTGGTATCACTTGCCGTATGTCACAACATTAATGCCAATTTTAAAATTAACAAAATGGGGTGGGCTGGGACAGTGGGCTTGCCCGATTTATAGAAAAGGGCCACTTGACTGAATTTGGCCCCCTGGGCCACAAGCCCTCCCCTGGACAAAAGAATGGTCCAAAAAGTTAAGAGAAGTAATCATTGCCCTTCACAAACAAGTAACAGGATACAAAAAGATAGCAAAGGCACTGAATGTTCCTAGAGACACTGTTGGAAGCATAGTTCACAAGTTCAAAGTCAAAGGAAAGTGGTTACACTATCTGGACTGGGCAGAAAAAGGAAGCTATTAATGGCTGCCACCAGATTTCTGAGCAGGCAGGTTGAGAAAATCCCTCAAGACTTGGTGGCAACAGGCACTGAGGTTTCATTGAGCACAGTAAGGCGCATTCTAAATGCAGAAGTTTTCCATGCAAGAACTCCAAGACATACACCATTACTGACCCAAAAAGCACAAAAAAATTTGTCTCCAATATGCTCAAAATCATATAAATTAGCCACAGACGTTTTGGGATTCTGGTCTGTGGAGTGATGAAACAAAACTGGAACTTTTTGGCCTGATGGATCAGTGGTATGTCTGAAGGAAGAAGAATGAAGCATACGCTGAAAAGAACATTCTGCCTACAGTTAAGCATGGTGGTGGCTTGGTGATGCTATGGGGCTGCTTTGCCTCCCCTGGCACTGGAAACCTGCAGTGTGTGGAAGGCAAGATGGATTCCTTGAAGTATCAGGAATCCTAGGAGAAAACGTCATGCCGTCTGTGAGGAAGCTGAAGCTTGAGCATAATTGGACCTTCCGACAGGTCAACGATCCCAAGCATACCTCAAATTCCACTAAGGCATGGTTGCAGAAGATGTCCTGGAAGATTCTACAGTGTTCATCACAGTCACCTGGTGGGATTTGAAGAAGGCGGTTGCAGCATGCAAACACAAGAATATTACTGAACTGGAGGCCAATGGGCTAAGATTCCTCATGAATGCTTCCAGAAGCTGGTGTATGGTTATGCATCTTGTTTGCAGCAGGTCATAACAGCAACATGATGCTATACTAAGTACTAAGGATGCTTGTCATGAAGAGGTTGAATAATTTTGAGACTGAGAAGTCATGGTAAGTTGCATTTTCAGTTGAATTTGGGGAAACCACTTGAAGCATTCATTATATTGAGCTATTTCAATTGCTTTTGTTTGATTTGTTTGTTGCAAACAGCTGAAAGTCTGTACATTTTGACAATAAACCTGTACCGGTGAATCAAGAGTCTCACTGTAAAAAGATATAATTAAATGCAAAAATGTATCTGTATTAAGGTATTTCATTGCATGTTTTTCGTAATGCTACGTAATATTTTGGATGCAAGTCAAAAATCAAATGAAATTCAGTGGAATTACAAATAGATCTCAAACCTGGCATGATATTTTGCTATAGAATGAAAACTGAACAAAATTATATTTCTGGATTTATGGCAAGCCAACTGGAAACTGGTTAGATTCTATAAACAACACCAGGAGCAAAACATTGAGGTTACAACAAGCAGGAAGCATTAATGTCATCGGAAGCTGTTTCACATGATACATTTTTATAAGACACTTCTTTCCAGCTGAATTTTTCTCTTGTTCATCTTTCATCTCCTGCATCTTTTTAATGCTCTTTTTGTTAAAAACTCTGAGTTCCTATGTAATACTGAACTTTGAAATGAATTTTAGTTACAGTTGAGGGTTATTGTTATTGCTGACAAATGTCCTGTTCTCTGTATTTTTTCATAGGCTTACTATAATAGTGAGCATCTCACTGCATGACAAGTCTAATACTCACAAAGGATGTCAGACTTCATGCTGGAAATGCTAAAGATTGCTTTATATTGATTTACTGTGCGTATCAAAAAACAGTATCATGACTTTACAGATCTAGGGCTGGATTCAAATGCAGGAGATAAAAATTACCTCCCGTTTTATCAAAACATTTCCTATTGAAGTCTCTGGGGATACCTGGAGATAAAAGCACCTGCATTTGAATCCAGCCCCTAATGAGCTGTTATGTATGTTAGTGCTGCATGCATAAAAAAACTGGAGCAGTTCTGGGAACAAATTAAAATGCCCAGTTATTTAAATGGAACCTTTTATGTGTTGAATACCAAAGGGTCTTCAACACATTACTTCATAAAGCTATGGAGACCTTCAAGGGGTTACAAACCTCTTTTAAATCAATGTGTAGTTTGAGAATTTTTATTTGTTCCCTATGGTGCAGTTGGATAGCTCTGGAACTGCTCTATTTTCAGCTTATTGAACACTGCCTATCGTATACCTATACAACTGCATTGACATTAGAAGTGGGGCCTTTGCAATCTAAAATGGGTAAAGGAGACAGTACGTAATAGAATTCTAAGATGTGTGTAAACATACGTGAGCAGAGTGAGACTAGTATAGCTCATATCTAGATCTTCACTGAAAATGCATCATTTTAGACAATAAATAAAGGAGGGCTAGAATTTGTTTTTGCTAGAAGCACTCATATCTATGTATGTTTTGTACATTGTAACTATGTTGCAGTTTAGAAGTAATCACTGATCACCAATCAATCTTATTCCCTTGCATAACTCTAAAGAACCATGATTAGCCTGAGCTCTATTGTGAAATATGAATCAAGGCAGACTAAAATGAAGTTAAAATACAGGTAAATGGAAATGCAATACAAAAAATATATAAAGGGATATATTCCCTCTAAAGTTTTTGGGCGAGTGTACCACAGTAAATTGGTAAGTAAATCATTTCACAGGAAGGAAAGGGGGCAGTGGGAGAGAAGAGTTTAAGATGAATGTGGTTTAGAAACAGTAGGGACTAAATGTTCAAAAGGAATTCTGCAGCAAAGCATTTGCACTCTAGGGGAAAACTAAAAATTCCCATTGATTTAAATGTGGATTTTAACCCCTTGAATACTAGAGAGGTCTCCAATGCATTGTGAAGCAAAGTTTTGGAGATCTCTCTCGCATTCAAGGGTTTAAAATCCCCATTAAAATCAGTGGGGAAACTTTAGTTCTCCCCTACAGTGCAAATTGCTTGCATCAGAACTCCTCCCCTTTTCTTCTCTACATACTGCCTAAGTGAAGGATTGGGAGCATACCTGGGACCTTTCAGTTGAGGGCTACGCGGAGGGTAGTCCTCTGTTCAGCAGGGGGTAACAAAAATGACGCTAATCGTGTCAAAAAGGGGCGGGGCTTAACTTGAGTGTTGGGGGGGTTAACCCTTTGAGTGCCAGAGTGGTACGAAATGCATTGCAAAGCAATGCATTCCGTACCACTCTGGCACTCAGAGGGTTAAATGTGTCACACAGAAGGCTGGGGACGGAGGCACAATGGGAGAAAAAGCAGATGTGGCAGAGTTTCAATAGAAACTCCCCACATCCGGAGGACTCAGCCTCTGCCCCGGAGACCTGGTAAAGCTCTGTCAGAACCGGAGTCTCCGGGGCAAATCCAGACAGTTCCCAGGTATGATTGGGAGGTGTGTACTAAGGTGAGATAAAGGTGTGACATTTTAATGATGACTCTTCCCTTTAATTGCTTCCATTTTAAAAAGGGAAATCCTTTTTAGGAAGTGCATGAATGACTGTTTAACCCTTTGAGCATCAGAGGAGTGTGAAACACAATGTGTTGCATTCCTGCTGGAACTCAAAGGGTTAAGTTCCAATATACTTACTATATAATGGTTGCGATCTTGATTTTGGCATGTTTTTCTACTTTGATTAGATGATTCTGATTATATAATTTGCTTAGCTGAAATTAAATTGGATGAATAATTGCTGTGTCTTCTTTGTTTGGACATGTGAAGCAAATCCAGACAAAACGTACCATTTTTTACCCCATATTGCATTTTTTTATAAGTTTATAGGTATTGACATGTTTTATATAATATTTATCTTTTATCTATCTACAATGCAAATATTAAGATTAATTTGTAGATATCATTATGGATTTATATCTTCAATGCTACAGACTAAGGTTTCCAACTCATTGCTTTTGGCCCCAGTGGTCACATGCATAAATTACCACTGTTCCACAGTATAAGCTTTTCTGAACGATTACGCAAAATGGAAGATGAATATGAATAGGGGGAGTATTTATCAAGGTAAGTGTGAAGTAATTCTGGGGCAAAACAAGTAAATATTGTATATAATATTGTTTATACACTAATTGATCCATTGGATTGCACTTATTGCACATGAAAGAGCTTTAATATAGTTGCAATGTAATAGTTGTCACCCTGAGAATGAACCCTGTCTGTTTTCAGTGATCTCCATTGTCACCACCATGTGTTCCCATTCTTGAAACCTGACTCACCCCCCGTGTGTACATGTATTACAGAGTGTTGGCCATTTACCAGCATTGAATGGCTTAGTATGTATATTTGAAGTACAGAGGGCTGGTTAGTCTAGCTAACAAAGAGATTCAGTGTTACAAGATAGCCCTCTGTGGATCACTGGGCAGATAGAGGAGGTAGAGCAAATCTGTGAATGGAATGTGTGTCCCATCCCCCACACATCAGATTAAGCAAAATATATATTGTAAAGGGTACCTGTGACATCAGATCTGTAGTGGGTGGGGAGAAGTAATTCTAAGAGAGAAATGCAGGTAAGAGGGAGAGAAGAGAAATGGAAATGTAGGAGCAGGGGAGAAGGCCTCCCTAGAATAGAGGGAGGCCTGGGGCCAGTCTGGAGTTTGACTGGCTCATGTGCTTGCTAAAGGAGTACTGGGGAAACTGGGACTGGTGTGCACCCTCACTGGAAGAGTTAGGGAATGTGAGCACTGAAGTGGCCTGGTCCCCCTTCCAGTTGTGTGCTGTAAGCCAAGCTGTGGTGGCTGCAGCCACAGAAAGTGCCCTGATGTTCCTATAACAAGGTTGGTGGCTGTAAAGCTAAACTTATATGGCTATGGCCCAAGAATAAGGAAAGTGACTGTGGATTATCTCATGGGACACCTTTTCCAACCCCTCTGCCAGGAATACAAGGTACAGAGACGTATTATGCAAGCCATCACCTGGTGAATGTGTAGTGGACTGTGCATCCCACTCCTACCTCTATTGGGACTGTGTGTAAGCTCCATAATAAACCTAAAATGGACTGTGAGTATTAAGTGGAACCCCTGCCAAGCTTTACAACTTTGCTGGAGTACCAAACAGGGAATAGTAGAAGAGTTTAGTTTTTATACCTTACCCCTGTTTGCTTGCCTGTAGTTGTTGTCCTATGTTTGTTTGCCATGCCCTCTCTAATGAATGCAATTTATTATCTTTTTGTCTGGCTGGATAATTACTTAACCCTCAGTCTACCAAGCAGTAACCCCGTCAAATAGTATGTTACTTGTTATTTATAAAGTGCATCTTTTTTCAATGAGATGCTGTTTTTGCAAGGTTCATTTGTGTCTCTTGCAGTTGCTAGTCGCTGATTAATTAAGCATTGGCACCATCGGTCAAACTCTAAACCCTAGTCCATTTCTGCCTGGATACAGACTGTTTCATCACTGGTGTGTGATCTTTGTAAATAGTGGGGAATATTCCCTGATGGCAAACTACACCAGTGCAGAATGACTGGGGATAATTTTGATACATTTTTAGAAATATCCTGTAATAAAACCCCCATTTTGAAAAGCTGTTCTTCAGAAATTCAGAGGTTAATACATATAATTATTACCTTTGTAACCTGTACCTCACTTATTACCCTGCTTACTGTACTTAGACAGATGATGCATATGTTAAGTCCAATTGCCTATAGTTCTTCTTTTTCCCATCTTCAGCTATTCTTATTAATTTTTTTTTATTTTTTTTTTACTTGCAGAGCGCCTGCTGAATGTCTGTTTCCAGAGAGCTTTCTGTCTAGAACTGTGGAAGCAGAGATACCACTATCTCTGCCTCATCTACAGTATACAATTCACCCAGTGCTGAAGTTATATTGATACATTGTGTTATTATCTCTGCTTCAGCAGTCCTTGACAGAAAGCTTTTGGAAACTAAAATTCAGGAACCTCACTGTCAGGTACATAAGAGTGTTAAAAAAGTATGTGAATATGAAAAAAGTATAAGCACTTTGACTTAAAGTATTATGAACTTGCAGAATATGTAGAGCCAAAAAGGTGGTTGACTGCCACTTTAATGCAAAGAGTTGTTAATGTTTCACTGACAAAGAATCCATGATTGTTGGGATACATTTTGTTTTTGAAACATCTGATTCTTTGGCTGTTCATGAAATCACTACATGCATTTGTTGCTTTTTGGTAGCACTGTTTCTTTTGAGCTCTGTGTTGACAGCTGGGGTCAAATAACTAAAGATCTGTATATGATATTCATTATTTTTGGTGTTTGGTAATTGCTGCAATTGTAATACTTGTCTCATTAATTTGTTTTTGCCAAGAATATCAACATTTTATAACATTAATGATGTCAAAAGACTTATTGTTGCTGTGTAAAACATAGTGACTATGATCAACCAAATTATAATATCCTTGAGATCATTTTCAGGTTTAAAGTAATTAAATCTTAACACCAAGAAAAATAAGGTTTCAGCTTTGACATTGTTCTTACATCCTAAATTATAATTCGCTAAGGATGTTTGTCAGAAGCAGTCATGTGCAGTAGAGACGACTGTGCGAGCTGCAGTCATGAGCAGTACAGACTGCCCCCGCCATGGCTGATACAGAGTGGGGCACTCCAAATTCATACTGGAGTCCTCTCTGCGCACCTTCCTGGGACTGCTTGGTCCCAGGAAGGTGCGCAGAGAGGACTAAGGTCTGAATTCGGAGCTCCCCACTCCGTATCAGCCGTGGTGTGTTTGGGCAGTCAGTACTGCGCATGACTGCAGCGCCGCCAGTGTTGGCCCGTGTACACGGGCTATAAAACTATTAATTATATAACTGATGAGTTTGAAAAAAGACACAAGTCCTTTAAAGGTGAACATTCACATTGGGAAAACTTTTGAGCACTTGTTTAATCAGCTAAGAAGCATTAGGCAAACGTGCTCTCTCTTTTTTTGTAACTTACTTTTTGAGATATTCAACTTCAAAGTTATCCACTTCTGCATAATGTAGCTACGGCAAGGCTCACATGACTTCCCAGCAGTCTGTCATTCTCCTCCCGCCCCCCTCCCAGCTGCCCTCGGGAGCTCGTTCATGCTTCACTTCAGTGTGGTGTGAAAGGCTCCTAGCGTTACAGGAAGTGGCGATTAGCATTATACTGAGGTTGCAACCTCAGTATAATGCTAATCGACGCTTCCTGTAACGCTAGGAGCCGTTCACACCACAACGAAGTGAAGTGTGAATGCGCTCCTGGGGGCAGCATGGAAGAGAATGACAGGCTGCTGGGAAGTCCAGAGAGCTGTGCCGCAGCTACAGCATGCCGCAGTATGCGGAAGTGGATAACTTTGAAGTTGAATGTCTTAAAAAGTAAGTTACAAAAAAAAGAGAGAGCACGTTTGCCTAATGCTTCTTCGCTGATTAAACAAGTGCTCAAAAGTTTTCCCGATGTGAATGTTCCCCTTTAAGTTCAGACTGTGCCAGATCTCCTTGATCCAGAGGAAGTCAACAGATGTCCACTGAGGCCATTTTCAGCTATGTTTTAAATAGCTAAAACAGTATCTTCCCAACTACAAAATGCAACTGAATTCCTCCATGGATCCGCATTCTACCCTTGTTGAAACCAATTGTCTATATTGTTCATAGTAAAATATGTCTTACTTATATGATGTCAACAAAGCCTCCCGATGCAAGTTTCCTCGTTTTATTTTAATCCCTTTTTCTCTAATATTAGCAGAGGTCTCCTATTTTTTTTTCTTGGGCCTTTGAGTAATGAGATGGTGAAAGACTTCTTTGTATTGGCTTTGGATATATTGGTAAAGCATTATAATACCTCCCCCCTTGATGCCTCTTCTCTAATGTGAACAACCTCAATGTGGCTAATATCTCTTTATAACTAATGTATAATCCAGGGGTAGCCAACCCTGGTCCTCAAGAGCTACCAACAATGCATGTTTTCAGGATATCCCAGCTGGACCACAGGTGGACAAATTAGTGGCTCAGTCACTTTAATTGATTCACCTGTGCTCATTCAAAGATATCTTGAAAACATGCACTGGTCATAGCTCTGAAGGACCAGGGCTGACTAATGGCTACCCCTGGTATAATCCCTTTATGAATTTTGTTACATCCTTCAGTACCCTTTCTAGTTCAGTAATGTATATTGTATAGTAATATAGTTGATGGGTGAAAAATATGCATGCATAAAATTTAGTCCTTGCCATATCACCCTTATTTATCCAGTGGAAGGCAAGAAACACCTAATCAAGACACTTCAAATTAAGCCCCAAGTCAGCAAAACTCCAAAAGGCAGTCAGATTATTCTACTTTGAAACCAACCATCATAATTTTCAGTACTGTTAAGTCCCTTCCCACTTCCTGTCACTCGCCTGCTAGCCTGTTCCTATGACATCTTCCCCCATCAAAGAGAAAAGAACAAATAGTATATAACAGTATAAAAATATGAACAATAAAAACAAGTAACAGTGTCAAACAGCAAATCATTCCTGACTTGAGCATCGGGGTAGACTACCCTAGCCCGCAGTGACATTGGGATTATTCTGCCCATTCTTCATGTTGCTGCACTAACTGGTAATATACAGTCAGCATCTCTGTAACAGATTGGAGGTTTCGCCACTCTGCCACTGGAAGTCATACGAATACCATTGGAAGCAGCGGAGACCTGGGAACCTCCAGAAGGTGCAACATAACTCTCTACTTGTGGAACAGGAGGCTTCGCACTATCCACCAGTGGGGAATCAGTACTGTGTTCCTGTAACGGTTTGCTCAACACGCAGACACAATGGTTTAGGATAAAAACACAGTTTTATTGAAATCACAATAAAATAAGAACCCTCACAGGTCCTGTAGTATACAGGCAGTATAATACCGACACACGACGGGTTAATAATATAAATGCCCACACATGTCCAGTACAATCAAGGTACAAGCAGTCTATACTGACACAGGTCAGGCAAAAGGAGTAGGTTTCCCAGGACTCAGGTACTGCAAGAGTTAAAGTTCATCAAGGAGTGTAAACAGTCCCATGAGTTGAAAGTCCTGTGATAACACTTCCCAGATAGAATGCTTCTGGACGCTAAATGCTAGCAGAACAAACGTGAACTGCCAGTGTACAACAGGAATAGCGTTGAGAGCACTGCCAGAGCAGTAACGGAGGCAGACACTAGCAACCAGCAGGAGCAGATAACGGAGGACAAGCCAGTGGCGCACTACCGGAGCAATAACGGAGGCAGACACTTGCAACCGGTATAAGCAGAAAAGGAGGACTAGGCCAAAGGCACACTACCGGAGAAATAATGGAGGCAGACACTTGCAACCGGTATGAGCAGTAACGGAGGACTAGGCCAAAGGCACACTGCCGGAGCAGTAACGGAGGCAGACACTAGCAACCTGCAGGAGCAGTAACGGAGGACAAGCCAATGGCGCAGTACCGGAGCAATAACGAAGGCAGACACTTTGCAACCGGTATGAGTAGTAACGGAGGACTAGGCCAAAGGCACACTGCTGGAGCAGTAACGGAGGCAGACACTAGCAACCTGCAGGAGCAGTAACGGAGGACAAGTCAATGGCGCACTACTGGAGCAATAACGGAGGCAGACACTTGCAACCGGTATGAGCAGTAACAGAGGGCTTGGCCAAAGGCACACTGCCGGAGCAGTAACGGAGGCAGACACTAGCAACCTGCAGGAGCAGTAACGGAGGACAAGCCAATGGCGCACTACCGGAGCAATAACGGAGGCAGACACTTTGCAACTGGTATGAGCAGTAACGGAGGACTAGGCCAAAGGCACACTGCTGGAGCAGTAACGGAGGCAGACACTAGCAACCTGCAGGAGCAGTAACAGAAACTGACTCTCGCGCTCAGTAGAGCAAGTGGAACCGGATCGCCTGGAGAGTGAGAATGTCGCCAAGGCGACAATAAGCTGTAGAAGCAGGAACGTTAATCAAGCCGGGTACGATCATGGAGCAGGAACGTCAGCCAAGCCAGGTCGGTACACAGGAACGGGAACGTCAGTCGAGCCGGGTTGGTACACAGGAGCAGGAACGTCAGCCAGGCCGGGTCGATACACAGGAGCAGGCACTGAAGAGTAGTCAGGCAATCCGGATCGGTACACAGGAGCAGGAGAACTGATGCGGAGTAGTCAGGCAGGCCAAGTCGGTACACTGGGAAACACTGAGCAGAAAACTAGCACTGGTACAGGAACACCACAAAAGGGCACTGTGTGGGTGCTGGAGCCCAGTATATAAAGGCCATACTGGACGGTATCAATACAGGACAGCCAATGGGAGCACACACAGGATAAACTGACAGGAAAACAACAACAAGGGATCACGGGCACCGTGATAGTTCCCCATCCGTTTCTCCACAGTCTAAGTCCAGGATAGCTTTGAGATGTCTGCGGTTCCTGCAACCGGTATGAGCAGAAACGGAGGACTAGGCCAAAGGCACACTACCGGAGCAATAACGGAGGCAGACACTTGCAACCGGTATGAGCAGTAATGGAGGACTAGGCCAAAGGCACACTGCCGGAGCAGTAACGGAGGCAGACACTAGCAACCTGCAGGAGCAGTAACGGAGGACAAGCCAATGGCGCTCTACCGGAGCAATAACGAAGGCAGACACTTTGCAACCGGTATGAGTTGTAACGGAGGACTAGGCCAAAGGCACACTGCCGGAGCAGTAATGGAGGCAGACACTAGCAACCTGCAGGAGCAGTAACGGAGGACAAGCCAATGGCGCACTATCGGAGCAATAATGGAGGCAGACACTTTGCAACTGGTATGAGCAGTAACGGAGGACTAGGCCAAAGGCACACTGCCGGAGCAGTAAAGGAGGCAGACACTAGCAACCTGCAGGAGCAGTAACGGAAACTGACTCTCACGCTCAGTACAGCAAATGGAACCGGATCGCCTGGAGAGTGAGAATGTTGCCAAGGCGACAATAAGCTGTAGAAGCAGGAACATCAATCAAGCCGGGTATGATCATGGAGCAGGAACGTCAGTCAAGTTGGGTCGGTGCACAGGAACGGGAACGTCAGTCGAGCCGGGTCGGTACACAGGAGCAGGAACATCAGCCAGGCCGGGTCGGTACACAGGAGCAGGCACTGAAGAGTAGTCAGGCAATCCGGGTTGGTACACAGGAGCAGGAGAACTGATGCGGAGTAGTCAGGCAGGCCAAGTCGGTACACTGGGAAACACTGAGCAGAAAATTAGCACTGGTACAGGAACACCACGAAAGGGCACCGTGTGGGTGCTGGAGCCCAGTATATAAAGGCCATACTGGGTGGGATCAATACAGGACAGCCAATGGGAGCACACACAGGATAAACTGACAGGAAAACAACAACAAGGGATCACGGGCACCGTGATAGTTCCCCATCCGTTTCTCCACAGTCTAAGTCCGGGATAGCTTTGAGATGTCTGCGGTTCCTGCGAGTTATAGTTCCTGTTTCCGTTTGAACCATATATGAACGTAGGTCTGGAGAGTGATATAGCACAGTAGCGGGGGTCTTCCATCCCTTTTCATCATCCAGCTTCCCCCTAACACTCTGGCCAGGGGATAATTCCGGCAGAGGACTTGTCGAATGTCGTCTGTTGTAGAAGAAATGATAAGACATCAGTAGCCTGCAGCGGGGTGGCCCTGTAAGCCATCAGAGCCCGATACGGATCCTGCTGCTTCATAATAAACTTTGCCGTCTGGACTGCCCTCTCAGCTGCTCCATTAAACTGCGGGTAGTGGGGGCTGGATGTGGTGTGCACAAAGTTATACTTCTTACTGAACCTTTTAAACTCCTCAGAAGCAAATTGCATGGCGTTATCACTTATGAACTCCATGGTAATGCCCCACCTTGCAAATATGCTTTTCAGATGGGATATAATATAGATACTGGTCAAGGAGGTGAGGGGCGCTATTTCAATATACCTTGAGTAGTAGTCCACCACAACCAGGAATCTCCGGCCACCAAACTCACATAGGTCTGCAGCAATCCTTTGCCATGGACCCCTGGGCAATGGAGTGGTAATCAGGGTCTCTTTCCTCTGAGTATGGTGGTTCTGCTGGCAAAAGGTACACTTGAGGATCAGTTCTGCAATGTCTGCGTTGATACCGGGCCACCAGACTGACAGGGTGGCTCTTTCCTGACGGTTGGTAATACCCTGGAGACCGTCATATAGCTGCTGAAACACTTCTTCCAGGACAATACTGTCCTGGAAGTGGACCAGACCATCCAATTCGGAAAGATGGGCCCGTTCCATGTAGTATCTACTCAGGGATGCACACGTTGATGGGCATGACAGCCAGCCTTGTCGTATAAACTGGATAGCGTCCTGAAGAACAGTGTCCCATAAAGTCTCTTGCTTTATCCTTTCTAACCAAGATTCAGAGACTGGAATTGAGGACAAGACAGAGTGCACAAACAGCTGTACCTCCTGTTCTGAATCTGGAGAGGTACCCATCTCCAGGGGGAGTCTTGAGAGAGTGTCAACCACTACAAGTCTCTTCCCAGGCACATGCAGGGCCTTGACGTTGAATCTCAGAAGCCGCATCAGCAGTTGTTGGCACCATAGCGGAGCTTTATCAAAGTTAAAGGAATTAATCAAGGGCACCAGGGGCTTGTGATCAGTTTCCAGACAGAAACATCCCAGGCCCAGTAGGTATCGCTCAAATTGCTCGCAGGCCCACACCCCTGCCAGACATTCCTTCTCAATTTGGGCATGTCGCTTTTCAGTATCCGTAAGGGTTCGCAAACAGAAGGCCACTGGGTACATTTCACCCTCATGCTCTTGTAACAGGGCAGCCCCCAGGCCATGGCAACTGGCATCGGCACTCACTACTGTTTTCATGGAGCAGTCGTAAAACTTTAACACAGGTGCAGACACTAGCATCTTCTTTACCTGCACCAGGGCATTCTCTTGGAGCTCGCCTCAGGACCATACAATGTCATGTTTCAGAAGATCAGTCACTGGGTGCAATATGGTGGATAGGAACTTGCCCAAGAAATTGATAAGTCCCAGAATCTGTCTAAGCTCCGTTACATCTGTAGGGCTTTTCATGTCAGTTATTGCTTGCACTTTACCAGCGTCAGGCCTTATCCCCTGGCTGCTGATGATGTGTTCAAATTAATGCAATTCCAAGCATTTGAAGCAGCACTTATTCTTGTTCAGCTTAAGTCCTGACTGTCCAGTAGTCTGCAGCATGGCTTGTAAATGGCGGTCATGTTCTTCCGCAGTAGACCCATAAACTAGGATGTCATTCATAACCACAACTGCTCTAAATGATCCTTTAACAGTGCACTCATCCCCCACTGGAAAATCTCAGGAGCGGAGGAGATGCCAAAGGGAAGACAGCGGAAGCAGAACCTCCCAACAGGGGTGATAAAGGTAGTCAACTTCCAGCTACCTGGATCTGCCAAAATCCGCTGGAGGCATCCAGTGTAGAAAAGAACTTTGCTCCCGCCAGCTTGGGTGCGATATCCTCAAGTGTAGGCAGGATGTAGCGTTCCCATTTCACAGCTTCGTTCAGCCGCTTTAAGAGATACACATTTTTCCATTTTTCTTAGTCACTGGCACCATGGGTGCGCACCATTCAGTGGCTTCTGTCACCTCCTAAATTATGCCCAGATTCTGCATGTGCTTCAGTTCTGCCTCCACTTTGGGTTGGATAGGAAATGGTACTCTGCGAGGTGCAGACAGAGTGTATGCTACAGCATCAGGTTTCAGCTGAATTCGGACCGGTTCACAGTTCAGGAGGCCTATCTCCCCAAACATGTCATTCTATATCTCATTAATTCTGGAGACAAGGCCTAATCTACAGGCCGCAGTATGGCCTAAGAGGTTGTTGGCACACTGCCCTCGTATGACATAAATCCAAAAGGTAAAATGCTTTGTCTTGTAGATGCTGCGGGCAAGGAACCTACCCATGCAGTCCACCCACCCTCCTGGCCTGCAGACTCAAAATCTCGTATATTCCAAGATGGGGTGGTGCGGTAGTTTTTTAAATGTCCCTTCAGACATAACGGAGATATCTGCTCCATTGTCAATCTTAAATTTAATGTGTGCCCCCATCACAGGGAGTTCCACATTCCAGCTGTCATCCGAGTCTGGCCATTGTAGTACTGATCCAAGGAAGAGTTCGTCTTCGCATTCTGATACACAGTCTGATAGTATCTCCTTAACCATTTCTGTTTTGCACACAACCTAAAATTGGCCCAAGCGATTGCACTTCCTGCATCTCTTATTGCTAGAAGGACATGGAGTTTTTGGCCCATGAGTACGGTAACAGTGCAGGAAATGTGATTTCGGTACTGCACCATTGCTAGGCCCATCAGCAGCCTGTGGCCTACTGCTCACATCTCGTCTCTCTCTAGTCGACCATATTGCATTTTGCATTTCATTAACCATACATTCAGATCTCATACTGGCATTTTGTACCTTCTCCAGCTCGCGTTGGCGTGCCATTCTGATTGCTGCGTCCAGTGTCAATTCCGGCTCTAGCTGCATCTTCTGGGATGCATCAGCTATACCTATTGCTATGCGGTCACGAATATGCTCCTTCTTGGCAGACCCAAATTCACATAACTCTGCTAGCTCATATAAGCCACATATGAAGGACTCCACCGATTCCCCGGCCCTCTGGTTTCGCTTATGAAAGCATTCCCTTTCATGTATTACATTCCTCCGTGCGACACAGTGAGCGCTCAGCTTGTCCATGACTGCATCAAAGTCATGCTCTTCCCCATTCCTGAGTGTGAATGCATTATAGATGGGCTCTACATCCTTCCCCAAGGAATATAGGAGGGAGTTAACCTGTACCTCACCACTCTCCTTATCCAGCTTGGAAGCGATGCGAAAACAGGAGAATCTCTGGCGCCAAGTGGACCATCATGAAGGCTGTGAGAAATGAAAGGGTTCAGGCGGCTGGAATTTTGCCATAGTGACAAACTTTCTGACAGGATGCGTAGGTAAGTACTTCTGACACCATGTCACGAATGAGGCACACCAGTGGTTAAAGTAGCAGTTGTTTTATTGCCATGAATACAGGAACACACTCTGAGCTTGTGGTGTCTCTACCAGTGCATCAATCCTAACTGACAAACCTAGTACTGTTAAGTCCCTCCCCACTTCCTGTCACTTGCCTGGTAGCCTGTTCCTATGACAGTTAGAAAGGTATCCATTACTTCTTTTTTAAAACAGATACAGTATCTGCAAACACAGACTCCAGAGGCAAAGATTGTCCCATTACTATAAAAAAAAAAAATTGTATTGACTTCAGGTATATTTGTACCTTATAATCATATTTTATTTCTATTTCTTATTAGAAAAATGGTTTTACCAAGAAGAATACATTGAGATTGCTCTTGTTTTCAAGTATGTCCTGGAGAATTTACAGCAGAATTTCATGTTTACACAAATAGAGAAACATTATATATAGACACAAACATATATACTAAAATGTATATACAGTTACATATTGTTTTTAGATATAAGAAGACCTGATATCACCCCTTAGAGTTTTCATCTCTAATGTATATATATATAACAGTTTCACTAGTTTATCTTTATAACTCAGATCCCCCAATGTCTTGTTGCATGTCTCTGCACTTTTTCCAGTTCAATAATGTCTTTTTAAGATATAGTGCTCAAAACTATACTCCATATTTTAGGAGAAGCCTTACCAAGGAGTTAAATAGTGGTTGAATTATATCCCCATGTATCTATGCTGCTTTTTATAATTTTATATATATAGTTTTCAAATTATATTACTATTATCTGCATCTATACCCCCTATTATACATGATAATATCCTATGGACTATTGCAGTATCTTAATGACACTGTACATTGAGGCTGATGTACTAAGAGCAGTTCTGGAGCAAAGCAACTGCACCATAGTCTACAACACAGTGTAAACTTGTTACACTCCCATTGATTTAAATTATGCTACTAATATCTTAAATGCTAAAGAGGTCTCTAACACATTGCAAAGCAATGAGTGGAAGATCTCACTAGCATTCAATGGGTTAAAAACCCTATTTAAATCAATGGGAATTTGGGGCATTTTATTTGCCCCCATGGTACATTTTGTTTTGATTTAGAATTTCTTTCCTTTTTTTAATACATTAACCCCATTGTTATTCTTCTTTAACCTCTTCACGACCCTTGATGGTCCTGGCACATCATGGGTAGATTTGTGTTAAGGACCCATGACGTGCCAGGACTGTCATGGAATTCAGGGCTCTCCAAGCGGCTGCATGCCATTCGGGGAGCCCTGAACCAGAAGCAGCAAAAAAAAAAAAAAATGGTCCGTGGTCCTTAACCCCTTAACGACCCTTGACGGTCATAGTACGTCAAGGGTCGATTTGACATAACGACCGATGACGTACTATGACCGTCATCGAGTTCCGGGCTCCCCCCGCGGCTGCACGCCGTTCGGGGAGTCCGGAACCCAACGGAGCAATAAAAAAAATTGCTCCGTGGTCGTCTAGTGACTTCCGGTTCCGGATTCCCCGGTCGTTAAGGGGTTAATCACGGCAGCATGCGCAATCGTCCATCCTTAAGGGGTTATCAAGGACATCCTACATAGTGCTCTATTTAGTGTATGAGAAGTATGCTCATTTCTGCAATCCAAATGAATAATCTTAAACTAATCTACATTAAACTGCCTCTACCACTTTTCTGTGTCTTCATCAACATTCCCAAATCTTTCAGAGAAAAAAAACATCCTCCTCTGAGTATATTTACTTAAATGGTTTTAGTGTCTTCATTAAAAAAAAAGACACTATTTTTAATACCCACTCCAAAGTCATTAATAAAAGAAAAATTACTGGACTGAACATTCCCCCGAGCACCCCAGTATATTCATAACACATCACAGCATGCTGATGTACATCGTGCAAGTACAAACATATTGTTGAGGTACACCACAAGCACCACACTCAGAGGCTTACAGAAAAAAAAGTCAAATATGACCACTGCCATGGTATTAGGATATCTTCTTGCAAGCACAATGACTGTGATCTCTCTCTCCACCCCCTCCCATCTCAGTTAGATGTATAGTGAGTTTAACTGCTTTTCTTCAACAGATATGAGCAAGGCTCTTATGGAAACAAATACATAAAAATCCATACCTTTACCTACTCCTTCCTCTTCTTTCTGAGTGAAGCCTGCCTTAGAATTAAAACTAATGGTGGCCTAGACAGGTGGTGTGCAAGAAAAATCTTTGTCTCCTATGCCTAGTGTGATAGTGTTAAGTTACTCTTATTTATGGTTATTGAAATAACACACCAACCTAACAATGTGTTCAAGCAGGGTCTCCTCCACCTCCAACAAAAACAAAGTTGACGCAAACCAGTCCACTGTCCACCAAATATAACACTTAACCCTTTGATTGCCAAAGGGGTATCCAATGCCTTGTTTCATAATTTGTTGGAGACCACTCTGGCATTCAAAAGAATAAGCACCCCATGTATTCACATGTCCACTTTCAGCAAGCTCAATTAGGAAGTTGTTCTCCCTTATGCAAGGCTATAGAGAAGCCTGTCTACAAGTGCCCCTGAGAGGTCAGATGGCCAGTACTGTCAATCGTTGCCTTATCAATTGATTTGTCTGGCTACAACCTCTGACTCACTGTCATATGCCTCCCCATCAAAGGCTGTGATAATTAGACAATGATATCTTAGAGCAGTGGAAAGCCATAAATCACATGTACAGCCTGGGACCATAGGTCTTGATCTCCAGAATGTTCTGCATATATTCAAAATGAAATATATGCATTTAAAATTCTCAGTGCATGAATATCATTTTCACTGCATGGGTGTGGTGGTAGGCATGTTAAAATAGTTACTGTGAGGCACACTGTTCATTTAAAGTGAATCGATATTGTGAAACTAGCAAAGTTATGGATGAGAGAGAAAGAGAATATGATTTTAAAATTATAGTTTATACAATATTGACTTTTCTACAAACTATCACTCATTTGATATAGATAAATACGCTTCAAAGCTTAAGGTTGTTTTTAAAAGGAAAATAAAATTTGAATTTGCTTAATATTAGTTTCCCTTTAAGTGTTATACTTAAGTTTAATAACATGTCAGATGTACAGTAAAGCATGTTTACATGTTTTAAAGACGTGTTGTATGTGTAAGGTCTTTTCACATCATTAAGACAACTAATTAATTCATGACTAAAATAGAAAACTTGTTAACAACAATTAAGCAGACTTAATTAAATTAGCTTTATCCTAATCCAACTTTTTATAGCATGAACCCAATATTAAACAAGTACAGTTAGGGAAAAAATGATTTGATCCCCTGTTGATTTTGTACGTTTGTCCACTGACAAAGAAATGATCAGTCTATAATTTTAATGGAAGTTTATTTGAATAGTGAGAGACAGAATAACAACAGAAAAAGCCAGAAAAACACATTTCAAAACAGTTATAAATTAATTTGCATTTTACTGAGTGAAATAAGTATTTGACCCCTTTGGCAAAAACCCTTGTGGGCAGTCACAGAGGTCAGATGTTTCTTGTAGATGGCCACCAGGATTTTGTCCCACTCCTCTTTGCAGATGCTCTCCAAGTCATTAAGGTTCCCAGGCTGACGTTTGGCAACTCGAACCCTCAGCTCCCTCCACAGATTTTCTATGGGATTAAGGTCTGGAGACTGGCTAGGCCACTCCAGGAGTTTAATGTGCTTCTTCTTGAGCCACTCCTTTGTTGTCTTGGCCGTGTGTTTTGGGTCATTGTCATGCAGGAATACCCATCCACAACCTATTTTCAATGTCCTGGCTGAGGGAAGGAGGTTCTCACCCAGGATTTGATGGTACATGGCCCCGTCCATCGTCCCTTTGATGCGGTGAAGTTGTCCTGTCCCCTTAGCAGAAAAACACCCCCAAAGCATAATGTTTCCACCTCCGTGTTTGACGGTGGGGATGGTGTTCTTGGGGTCATAGGCAGCATTCCTCCTCCTTCAAACACGGTGAGTTGAGTTGATGCCAAAGAGCTTGATTTTTGGTCCTTGTGGGTGCTGCAGGATTTCAGTCCTTCACGGCATAGTGTGTTACCAATTGTTTCTTGGTGACTATGGTCTCAGCTGCCTTGAGATCATTGACAAGATCCTTCCATGTAGTTCTGGGCTGATTCCTCACTGTTCTCATGATCATTGAAACACCACGAGATGAGATCTTGCATGGAGCCCCAGACCAAGGGATATTGACAGTTATTTTGTGTTTCTTCCATTTGCGAATATTATCACCAACTGTTGTCACCTTCTCACCAAGCTGCTCTTGTAGCCCATTCCAGCCTTGTGTAGGTCTACAATCTTGTCCCTGATATCCTTGGACAGCCTTTGGTCTTGGCCATGGTGGAGAGTTTGGAATCTGATTGATTGATTGCTTCTGTGGACTGGTGTCTTTTATACAGGTAACAAGCTGAGAATAAAAGCACTCCCTTTAAGAGAGTGATCTCAGCTTGTTACCTGTATAAAAGAACCTGGGAGCCAGAAATCTTGCTGATTGATAGGGGGTCAAATACTTATTTCACTCAGTAAAATGCAAATCAATTTATAACTTTTTTTAAATGCGTTTCTCAGGATTTTTTTATTGTTAATCTGACTCTCACTGTTCAAATAAACCTACCATTAAAATTATGGACTGATCATTTCTTTGTCAGTGGACAAACGTACAAAATCAGCAGGGGATCAAATTATTTTTTCCCTCACTGTATATGTAAACCGTTTAAATGTAACTTTGATTACCTTATTTATGTTGCACTGAACATCATTGTTTTTAGCTCATCAAAACCAATGTTACATCCAAAAATCCAAACAAAATTCAAAGAAAGATGGATTTTGGTTAATAACATGGCTTATTTCCTATCCCTGTATTATAATTATTTTACATCTAAAATGGAAAGTTACACTTAGATATAAAGATTATACAGACTCTGAACAGGCCATGCAATGGAATATATCGTTCTAATAATTCTAATGACAACAAGCAAAACATAAACCATCCAAAAGCGCCACAGCAAAAGGCATGATGTCAGCTAAAATTTACATCTGGTCCCTTCAGATTCAGAGAATGATCAATCATACATAGGAAAGACTATGCATACTAATTCACACTTTGAATTTGAAGGGACCAGCTATATGTGACTTCAGTTTTGTCTGAAGTTATAGCTCCCGTTTAAGGACTGGGACACTTTTATGGGAATATTCAGTGTAATGCAGTACAGAAACCATCTGGGACACTGAAAATCCATTGAAACAATGTACTTAAACATGTTATCAGTTGTGCTACTGGCTCACAATATAGGTAATGAGTTAAAGCTAAAACCTCTCTGCAAAACTGTCACCAAAGACCAGTCACAAGCGAGTGATCCATTGCAAGACTAGTTTTCATACATGGTTACACACACACACACACACACATATATTCATGCATGCGTACACATTTAAATATATGCCATGCATACATAATACACACACTCACATTCATACTCACATGCATGCTTGCATGCATACATATATGCATACACACACACACATACACATCACGCATACAGCACATATTCACCTAGACACAATACTAATGAATTATCTCTGTGTGTATATAATATCCCTGGTAATTTTCAAGATGGTGATGTGACATTCTGGAGGGGGACTTGTCTTCCCATCTGCACCCCTTCCCCCCAGTTCCTACACCCATTAGCTCTGGTATGTTTTGCAAACCAAACAGAATTTTAAAACAAGATGACTGGTCATTTAACAATATAGTGAAAGCTTTCATTTAAATAGGAAAAGCCATCCACATAAGAATATAAGGGATGGGTTATAAGGACGCCTCTCTCCGGTTAGTAAAGTAAGCATGAGGGAGACATGCTACCATGTATGGAGAAGAAAACCCAAACCCATGCATATCACTAGTACATACATACAATTTGGTATAGAAGGAACAAGGAAAATAATCAAAGAGCTGAAACCCATAATGCCAGAAATCTTTACAAAAGACTCCAATTCTTGCATTCAACATAAAAACTGAAGACAGAATAGAGGAATCTCCCTCGTGACCCTGATCATACAAACAATGGGATAAAACCATGCAATGCCACATGCTGCAGAATACAGGGGACTCCAATATCAGTGGATCATACTGCTCAGCACTACTAGTGACATTTTACTATCCCAGTAGCTTGCCAGAACAAGCAAGGAATATAACAATAACAATCTGACCCTAACTCCTTAGATTTTCAGTTCTTTAGAAAGTGATATTTCTTGACCAAATATCACAGTACCTGTGAGTCCTGTCACTCTCAATTGTGGATGTCACTGATTTGCTGACTGAGTTTGACCCGCCTCCTGATGACCTTTTTATACCTGGCTATCTCTTATGTCAGTTGCCCTTTCGTGGTGTTCCTGAGCCAGTAGTGCTATTGCTGTGTTCCTGTATTCTGAGTTCCTGTGTACCGATTCGGCTTGCCCTGACCATTCTCCAGTGTTCCTGCCTGTGTATGACCCGGCTCGTCTGCGGACCACCCTTGGATCCTGACCCGGCTAGTTTGACGTTCCTGCCTGTGTATGACCCGGCCCGGCTGACTTCCTGCTCCGAAGATCGACTTCCAGCTTGTTCCAGTGACCTGCGTTCCAGTTGTCGCCGCCGCGACATTTTCCAGTCCCTGCTGCCCACGTCTGTGCCACTGCCTTGCCTGGTGATTCCTTCGATAGTGCTGTGCCTCATTCTAGTGCAGAGCTGTGTGTATTCCGTGGGCCTTCCTCTCCTTGCAGAGCCTGATTGTAGCGTTGAAGCCTCGAGTAACGTTACAGAGCCTTGCAGTAGCGCTGAAGCCTCGAGTAAACGTGCATTTTAACTCTTGCAGTGCTGCCTCTGATTCACTCTCTCTATCTCCTGTACGAGCCTCGTTGCAAGTGATACTGCTGCTGAGTTGGCCGCTCTCCGTCGGCAACTCTAGTCTAACGTTGCAGAGTGTCCATATAGTTTGGGCCGTTTGGGCGCTTAAGGCTCTCCGGTGTTGGTTACCGACGAGATCATTGACACAGAGTGTTGGCAGAAAGGCTTCAGTGTTGGCTTATCCGGTACTACGCCCGAGGGGGCTAGTGGCTCTGGCTCTAGTATTACTGCATTCGATTACAACTGAGGAGGTTACTAGCTCTTGCATTGCAGGCCGGTTTCCGTTACGCCCGAGGGGGCTATTCGCACTTGCACATACGAAAGCAGTTCCTGTAGCTACGCCCGTGGGGGCTAAGTTGTTACCCATTCTGCTTATTATCTACCACCTTGGCAAGGCAGCTCGTTCCTCGGCACCTGATGAACATCGTCTGTACAGCACAGCCTATTTAACATCCAGGGCGTGTCAAACTTCCACATCTGAGACTGACTGTTATTTGGACTTTAACCCCTCAGGGGTCTATATCATCCTAGTGCATACTGATTTGCATTTATGTCCATTATGCTATTTCCCTTGTATTATCTCAGTCTACTTTATCTGTGTATTACCTACCGCCTCTAGAGGGCGTAATTGTGCATTATTCACTTTAATAAAGTGTGTTTTATTTTCACTTATTGGTCTGAGAGTCCTAAAAACTGTAACAGTACGAAAGGGCCATGACCTCAGATGGTAAGGGTGAAAGTAATCCTCTGAACATCCACTGGAGAATGGATGTCCAAGAGCAGCGCCTGGACCAGTTGGCACTGGCTCTACAAACGTTACTTGAACGTACAGTACATTTGGACAAGTCTGGTCCTAATCCGGTGGTCCCCCCAGTCTTGACATCGGAGAATCCCTCTGTATCTCTCAGTACTAACACAAGAGGGTTAACGGCAGCGGTACCGTTACCTCTAAGATATGATGGCGAACCCTCCTTATGCAGAGGTTTTATTAACCAGTTGGAGATATTTTTGGAATTGGCACCCCAGGCATTTCCTAACGACAGTAGCAAGGTCGGCTTTATGATATCTCTGTTGACGGGGAAAGCTTTGGCATGGGCAAATCCGAAATGGGAGAGTGCCAGACCCTGCACACTGAACTTTAGAGAATTTGTGGTGAAGTTCAGACGTGTGTTTGAGGTTCCTGGTAGGTCTGCCTTTGCTGCCAAAAGGCTGATGGAGATTCAGCAGGGCGAACGCACTCTGGGCGAATACGCTATCGAATTTCGGACCTTGGCAGCAGAGGTAGGCTGGAACGATGAGGTCTTACTTGCTGCTTTTACTCAGGGTCTCGCTGAATGATTAAGGACGAGATAGCAGCTCGAGATGTACCTAGCGAGCTGGACGAGTACATTGACTATGTCATGTTAATAGATTCTCGCATCCGGGAGAGACGCTTGGCTAAGAGGACCAAAGCAAAGAGTTATGGCCAGAACCATTTCCTTAACCCACCCACACCACCCGTGCTACCTGAGCGAACAGCTGACAGCACTGAACCTATGCAAGTAGGTTTTACTAGGCTCACTAAGGAGGAGAAGCTGTATCGTAGGAGGCAAGGCTTATGCCTATATTGTGGCAAACCGGGCCATTTATTACGCAATTGTCCTCTAAGGCCGGGAAATGAACGCACCTAGGGTATCTTGGGGGACAGGCCCTAGGTGGTGTTGAACAGTCCCTAGATACTTGCACCACTAAACCCACCATCCAGGTGGCATTCGCTTGGACTGATAAGGTCATCGAGGTCCTAGCATTGGTGGACTCCAGGGCAGCCGGGTACTTCATGGATCAGTCCTTTGCTGATTTGCAGGGCATTCCGTTATGTAAAAAGGACTCTCCTGTGGCAATAGAGGCAATTGATGGCAGACCCCTGGATCCTGCTTTCATTACGTTCGAGACAATCCCAGTGACAATGACTGTGGGGGCTTGTCACAGGGAGCAGATACAATTTCAGATCATTCGTTCCCCACATCATTCAGTTATTTTGGGGTTCCCGTGGTTGCAAACACACAATCCCCAATTTGACTGGCAAAGGTGTGAAGTTAACTCTTGGTCGGAGTACTGTAACAAGAATTGTCTTTCTCTTCCTGTTAAGATTATGTGTACCTCTCCAGCTGTGCCAACAGAATATGGGCAATTCAGTGACGTGTTTAGCAAAGGAGAGGCCAGCGCATTGCCTGACCATAGGCCATACGATTGCGCCATTGATTTGTCTCCAGGGGCCGTGCCTCCTAGGGGACGTACTTACCCACTGTCCTGTGAGGAAAATAGGGCAATGGAGGAGTATATCACAGATGCCCTGGAGAGGGGAATAATTCGAAAATCTACATCTCCGACTGGTGCCGGATTTTTTTTTGTCAAAAAGAAAAATGGGGAACTCAGGCCTTGCATTGACTACCGAGGGTTGAATAAGATGATGCCCAAGAACGCCTATCCCATTCCACTTATTACAGAATTATTCAACAGATTAAAGGGCTCTTCGATCTTTACCAAACTTGACTTGCGAGCCGCCTATAATTTAGTCAGAATTAAAGAGGGTGACGAGTGGAAAACGGCGTTTAATACCAGAACAGGGCATTATGAATATCTGGTGATGCCATTCGGCTTATGCAATGCGCCTGCAGTATTTCAGGAATTGATTAACGATATTTTACGTGACTTGCTCCAGTCCTGTGTGGTAGTGTATCTAGATGATATACTAATTCACTCTGCTAACCTTGCCCAACACATTAAAGATGTCTCAGAAGTCTTGCTCCGACTTCGTAAGCACAAGTTATTCTGTAAATTAGAAAAGTGCGAATTTCATACTTCTCAAGTACCATTCCTGGGGTTCATTATATCCAAAAGTGGCATTGCCATGGATCAGGAGAAGTTGGCAGCGGTTCTGCAATGGCCTCGGCCTAAGGGGTTAAAGGCCATTCAACGATTCCTAGGTTTTGCGAATTATTATAGGAAGTTCATCAAGAACTTTTCCACAATTGTAAGACCATTGTCAGACTTGACTCATAAGGGCGCTTCTCCCTCTCAGTGGTCTGAGGCAGCTGAAAACGCATTTGTCACCCTGAAATCTGCCTTTGCATCTGCTCCTGTACTGTCCCACCCTAATCCCTCCCTGCCGTTTACTTTGGAGGTTGACGCTTCAGATGTTGGGGTTGGGGCGGTGCTCTCCCAACGTCCTGTGGGAAGTGGCGCTTTAATGCCTTGTGGGTTCTTTTCTAAGAAATTGTCCAGCGCCCAGAGTCATTACGAGATTGGCGACAGGGAACTGTTGGCCATCATACTGGCACTAAAGGAGTGGCGACATCTCTTGGAGGGCACTCAGACTCCAGTACTAATTCTTACTGACCATAAGAATCTAACCTATCTCTCAGAAGCCAAAAGACTGTCTTCTCGACAGGCCAGGTGGGCGCTGTTTCTGTCCCGGTTCAATTTCTTAGTATCCTATCTTCCTGGTTCTAAGAATATCAAGGCTGATGCGTTGTCACGTCAGTTCGCTTCTGACACTGAGAGGGAGGAAGTCCCGGTACCCATCATTCAGCCAGATCAGATCCTGGCTACTATTCGTACCACTATAACCTCGCCACTGGGGCAGGAGATACTGGCATCACAATCATGGGCACCTCCTGGAACCCCAGTGGGGAAGTGTTTTGTAGAAGAGTCATTCCGTATCCGTCTGTTGGAGACCTATCACGCCTCTAAAGCAGCTGGGCATATTGGTAGGGACCAATTAGTATGGTCTCTCTCGCAACTATTTTGGTGGCCTACGTTGAGAGCTGACTGCGCCGCTTTTACGGCAGCTTGTACCACTTGTGCCCGTGCCAAGACCCCTAGGCATCTCCCTGTGGGCTTATTGCAACCGGTGCCTAACGGAGACCGTCCATGGTCTCATATATCCATTGACTTTTTGGGAGAACTACCGGCATCTAGGGGTTACAAGTTCATACTTATGGTGGTCGATAGATTCTCTAAGATGGCACATTTTGTGCCTCTGACTGGCCTTCCATCGGCTCAGGAATTGGCGATAGTTTTTGCCAGAGAGGTGTTCCGTCTGCACGGAGTGCCCAGAGTAATTGTCTCTGACCGTGGGAGCCAGTTCATTTCTAGGTTCTGGAGGGCATTTTGTGGTCAGATGGGCATTCAATTGTCATTCTCCTCCGCCTACCATCCCCAGACGAATGGGGCAGCTGAGCGTGCCAATCAGGTACTGGAACAGTTCCTGCGCTGCTTTGTCACTGATCATCATGATAATTGGGCTGACCTGTTGCCATGGGCAGAGTTTGCCAGGAACTGTGCGGTTAACTCATCGTCTGGGAGCTCCCCGTTTCTCGTGAATTATGGTTTCCAGCCTTGTCTGCTCCCGGACTCCTTTCAGGCGCAGCAGATTCCTGCTCTAGACGAGCATTTGGCACGACTTCATTCCACTTGGGCACAGGTTCAGAGGTCCCTCAGTCAGTCTTTCAGGCGGCAGCAACGGCACGCTAATCGCAGACGCCTTCCAGCGGTCTCATTTCAAGTTGGGGACAGAGTATGGCTGTCATCCAGAAACCTCAACTTACAAGTGCCATCCAATAAACTGGCTCCCCGGTTCATTGGTCCATTTAGGATTATCCGCAAGATTAATCCGGTTTCTTATGCTCTGGAGCTTCCACCCTCTATGCACATTCATAATGTGTTCCATGTGTCTCTCCTGAAACCCTTGGTGTGCAATCGTTATACTACCACGCCAGTGATTCCTGGGCCGGTGGACGTCCAGGGCCAAGAGGAATATGAAGTCCAGAGTATTATTGATTCCAGGAGATTTAGAGGAAAGCTGCAATATTTGGTTCATTGGAAGGGCTATGGCCCTGAAGAACGTTCTTGGATTGATCAGGGGGATCTCCATGCACCGAGATTAGTACGCAGCTTTCACTCTAAATATCCTTTGAAACCCAAACCTCAGGCTAGGAGAGGGGGTCTTTGAGAGGGGGGTACTATCACAGTGCCTGTGATTCCTGTCACTCTCAATTGTGGATGTCACTGATTTGCTGACTGAGTTTGACCCGCCTCCTGATGACCTTTTTATACCTGGCTATCTCTTATGTCAGTTGCCCTTTCGTGGTGTTCCTGAGCCAGTAGTGCTATTGCTGTGTTCCTGTATTCTGAGTTCCTGTGTACCGATTCGGCTTGCCCTGACCATTCTCCAGTGTTCCTGCCTGTGTATGACCCGGCTCGTCTGCGGACCACCCTTGGATCCTGACCCGGCTAGTTTGACGTTCCTGCCTGTGTATGACCCGGCCCGGCTGACTTCCTGCTCCGAAGATCGACTTCCAGCTTGTTCCAGTGACCTGCGTTCCAGTTGTCGCCGCCGCGACATTTTCCAGTCCCTGCTGCCCACGTCTGTGCCACTGCCTTGCCTGGTGATTCCTTCGATAGTGCTGTGCCTCGTTCTAGTGCAGAGCTGTGTGTATTCCGTGGGCCTTCCTCTCCTTGCAGAGCCTGATTGTAGCGTTGAAGCCTCGAGTAACATTACAGAGCCTTGCAGTAGCGCTGAAGCCTCGAGTAAACGTGCATTTTAACTCTTGCAGTGCTGCCTCTGATTCACTCTCTCTATCTCCTGTACAAGCCTCATTGCAAGTGATACTGCTGCTGAGTTGGCCGCTCTCCGTCGGCAACTCTAGTCTAACGTTGCAGAGTGTCCATATAGTTTGGGCCGTTTGGGCGCTTAAGGCTCTCCGGTGTTGGTTACCGACGAGATCATTGACACAGAGTGTTGGCAGAAAGGCTTCAGTGTTGGCTTATCCGGTACTACGCCCGAGGGGGCTAGTGGCTCTGGCTCTAGTATTACTGCATTCGATTACAACTGAGGAGGTTACTAGCTCTTGCATTGCAGGCCGGTTTCCGTTACGCCCGAGGGGGCTATTCGCACTTGCACATACGAAAGCAGTTCCTGTAGCTACGCCCGTGGGGGCTAAGTTGTTACCCATTCTGCTTATTATCTACCACCTTGGCAAGGCAGCTCGTTCCTTGGCACCTGATGAACATCGTCTGTACAGCACAGCCTATTTAACATCCAGGGCGTGTCAAACTTCCACATCTGAGACTGACTGTTATTTGGACTTTAACCCCTCAGGGGTCTATATCATCCTAGTGCATACTGATTTGCATTTATGTCCATTATGCTATTTCCCTTGTATTATCTCAGTCTACTTTATCTGTGTATTACCTACCGCCTCTAGAGGGCGTAATTGTGCATTATTCACTTTAATAAAGTGTGTTTTATTTTCACTTATTGGTCTGAGAGTCCTAAAAACCGTAACACCAAATCAACAGTTTGGTTTTTACTTGGCTCTTTATCAAGATAAGGACAATTTGCAAGAAGCAAGTTTAAATAATTTACAAATGGTAGAGACTTACTTGCTAGACCAGCAATCTATGTCACATCAGTTTTGTAATTAATGATGCATAGATATGTATTGTTCACCACACCATGTTTTTTTTAGATAACCCCACTACGTGAAAGGTTAAGACAGACAATGTTTCATTACACAATTACAATTTATTAAACAAAGCAAATACAGAGTATCTATCTCATTTAGAGAAAGAAACTAGATTTCTGTAGAGGAGTTTCTGTCTCCAATGCAATCGCATTTTCTATTACAACTACAGAGATGAAAGAAAATAGAGACTGGTATTGTTACAACCCCCCCAGACTTCTAACAACTCCATTCCTTGTTTTTTTAACAAATAGTCCTTGCTTTGATTTATTTAACAACATTACCTTCAGTAGAGTACTTATGCTGGACTGGTGCTCATGAAAATATTTAATTGAAGCCATTCATTTAAATTAACATCCAGTGGATTAAAAAGTCAGTCTTTCTAGGTAGAATTTTCTGGACTTACTGTGGGTTCCACCTAAGAGCCCCTGTGTCCCTCACTCTTGTCCTGTTATTGGCTAGACATGCAGAACCTCCCTGATAGGACAGTGCTCCAACATGATTATGCCATCCTATAAGATAAAAAGAGACAAAGCAAAGGCTTTATTCAAAATAGCTTAGTCATAAATGTTCATTAAGTTGTTTGGACATGACCAAGCCCAATCCTGTGATCCATGCTGCAACATTATTTCCTTGGATCCTTCTCCATTTCATTATGAATGCAGTTCCATCCTCTCCTTGAATGTTGTTGGTGTTTTGCTGAAATGTTGACTTGTCCAGTAAATCACATTCTGTACTAGCAAAATCCCATTTATGATGTGTATATTTGCCTTACCTTTATTATTTCACTTCCTGCATGTTAGAGAGGTCTCCAGGACCCTGCTTTGCAAGGCATGGAAAGCTCTCTAACAACCATGGGTTGAAGGGGTTAAGTTTTTTGTTGGCTAGTCCATGATATACACTATTCAAGTTCTGTTAATGTTTGTTGAGATGCTTGCTAGTCTATTTAATATAGAAACTTATTTTGATGTCAACCAAGCAATGCTTGTCAACAGGTTGCGGTCAGCACCTTCACTGGAGAAGAGGTTTATGTCAGGGACAGGGGACAGGGACAGGGGAGAGATTTAATTAATAAAAGATTTTTAAGAACTGTGCATTAAAGAGTGGGGCTAATGGCAGTCTTTAGAATGCATATGAGAAAGAAAAATGCAAAAAGATACTATCTCTTTAATGTCTGCAATTATGAAACATTTCAGAGTGCTGTAAGACCTTAATTGTTTCCGTTTATAACACAATATGGAGACTGTCTGCTAATCAGTTTTTTATTCTTCATCTTTTATAGCCTCATATTGAATCTTAACATTACTATGCAAAGCATTGTGTATCTTAAGCACTCAACCATACACTGACATTATAAAATACAGTTTATAAATACTGGAATTTTTGGGGGGATATTGGCATCACAAGTTAAGCATGACCTAAACACAAAGCATTCAAAATTATACAATGATTCTTTATTTTACTTAAAGCGGAAGTATCAACTATCCAAAGCCTCACCTTAATGGAATAATTCAGCTCCAATGGATTTGTATTTTTATTCCTTGCCATTAATGAATTCCATTTTGTCTATAAGCTGATTTGGAGGAGAAAGGCAAATTTAAACACGAGTCATTCATTAACATATTCAGTTTCAAAGAGGTCAGAAACCTAAAAAAAATAAAAAAAAAATCCCAAAATCCAAAATCCTATAACCCCTCACACTGATTAAAGAAAAAAAAAGATAAAAGGTTTAGGAAGCTTATACAAAGACCTATAATGTGTACATAATATATGCAAACAGACTACTACAGGTACATATTAAACTAAACAAATAACTGGCTGTGTGATTAAAGTCCATCATGACAGCATGAATCATAAAGAATTGATTACCAAATAATTTAAAAGGGATTATAATGAGGAGTGGGTGAAAAGTGAGAACATTTCCCACGTAACTTTTTCAAAACACAAATAATTTTTTGCTTTTTTCACAAAAGATTTCTCCTTTTTTCCTATCTAAAATGTTCCTGCTTTTTCTGCCAATTCCAGCTTATTTTTTCCTCTATGTTTCCTATGGTGCAACATTTCCCACCACAATGTTAATTCTTCTGAGGGCTGTAGTGGAGAAATAAGTAGCTGAAAGTCAAATTTGTGAGTCCTACAGCAACATATACCTTGAAAAATGTGTTAGCATGCAGAATGCATTTGTCCCACAACACTAACTTCCTGCTTAAATGACACTGGCACATATTTATGATGATGTAAAAAAAAAGTACATCCTACAATGTGGTAGATGTGTATAGAAGTGTTGATGGGGATTGGTGTGTTTTATATATATATATATATATATATATATATATATATATATATATATATATATTCCTAAAGCTGTTTTTACCATTATCATGTTTGTGTCAAATGTAAACTACCCTTCTTCTCAGATTATTGATACACATAACTTATTGGTCACAGCAGTATTCCCAAGTGTGGTAGATGGTAGCAACCCTTCTTCACATCCCTTCTTCTACTCCGTGCTGCTGTACTGCTAGGTGTCAAAGGTGCAGCACTTTCAGCAGCAGCAGAGGCACTCATCATAGCTAAGGTTCTAGATGTTTATAATCTGTGTTGATGTTGTTGTTGCTGCTGGTTACTAAAAAGTGTGGCTTTGTGGGACTTGTACTTAGAAGTGGCAGTGATGCTGATGATGACTGACAGGATGACTGTGTACTTTTTGCCATCTTTGCTTATCCATGGTGAGAGTTTCCAATGGTTTTCCTCAAACAGTTTATAGACACACTTCTCCTTTTCAGTGGTGGAAGACTGAGCCTTTGACTTTCTGCTAATTTTCTAGACATGTCATCATCTCTCTCACTCTTAACTTCATCTGTATCTGTAGAAAAGGAGGATACTGGAGGTATATGTTCAAGATCTGCATCATCATCAGTCATCATTATGTCATCCTCAGCATCAGGCTCACCTGCCACTTCTTGACCACTACCCTTATATTCCTCTAAGCTTTAAAGGTGTCAAACAATGTATTTTTACTTTTACTTTCACACAGTTTGCTACAGGTGTCTTGGTGCTTGTTTGTCTCACTGTCAGATGCAGCAGTTAGTTCAGCGGCTACACCTTGCTCCATTATGCCATTTCCATTATCAACAATAGAATGTCACTCATTGTCGTTTTCACTGTTCTTCATATATTTTTTTTTTGTACTGGCACTGGTGTTGGTGCAAGTTTTGGGGGGACCTTGTTTGACAAACTACACCCTACTCGGGAGGAGCGGCATCATCATCATTTATTGCACATGCTGCAGCAACCATGGCTGCAGTTAGTTTTTGAACTACCGCTTTACTCCCACTTCCCTGAACTGCTCTACCTTCCCCCCCTCCCCCTTGTGCATTTGCTGGACATTGCTAAACTAATGTGTGTGTTTTTACTCTACAGTACACAACACAACTGATAGATTGTGACGTCTTGCCTTAGCCCTGAACAAAAGTCTCAGTGTAGTCTGCTGTCTATCAGTTCTGCCTCAGTTACCCAGCTCATGTCAGGAAATTATAACTAAAACACAAAATCAACAACTTCTTTCCCCAGGCTTCCCCAGCACAGAGACAATAACAGCAAGATCAGTAAGGGAATTGCTGCTGCCTGTGTCTTTCAAATCACATCAGTCAGACAGAATGTTGGGGTATTTGGGGTCAACCTCCTTTGCTGTATTTTCACACCCCCAGACACGTCCAAAACAGAGACAATAACAGCAAGATCAGTAAGGAAATTGGACCCCAGCTGCATGTGTCTTGCCAGTCAGTCACATCAAATACTGGGATATCTGGGGTCAACCTCCTTCCTCCCTTCTTCTACCCCAGAGTTCCCACAGATTCCCCTAATACAGAGAACAAATGTCCTACCTAAAAATCTCCTTAAACTAAGCTTCAATTCCGCTTTATTTGCCAATCTTCTCTAACTCAAAAACGTGCTACTGTCGCCTCTCACAAATACAGAATGGCATGCTGTGAGAGCTTGACACCCATTTATATGACTGCAGGAAAATTAAAGAAAACTGTCATGTTGTAGGTTCTTCTTCCAATTGATTTCAATGCAATGAGCTAGGAGACAAAAGCAGGAAAATTGCACTTTTTGCAGGAAATTATTCACCAAGTGCGTAGTGCCATTTTTTGCCAGTTTTTACTGATCCCTAATTCTAATAAGCTTTCCAAACCATGAGAATCAAAAAGGCGACATATTACTTTGTTACTGAATAAGTGGAAGAATATAAAACAATGTGTAGTATTGTTATGGGCCTCCTTCCTATTTTAGATAGAGCTCAAATAGTTAAAGGGATCTTGGATGAGGGTCTCAGATTTACTAGTAGAAAGGCTCTCAGTTTAGTAAGTTTGGCTTCAAGCATGTTTTCATGGAATAACAAACCAGTGGGTACGTGGCTATCAGTCAAAGGTTTCTATAAATGTGGTGGTAGATGCAAGTGCTGTAACTTTCCTAAAGTCAACTACACACAAGGGTTACGATATATCCAGTTTTATTAATTGTTGCACTTCGGGAGTTGTTTACTTAATTACATGTAAATATTGTTCCAAACAATATGTGGGATATACTACTCACCCCTTGAAAGAAAGAATCTGGGAGCATTTCAATGTGAGTGAGAACAGTGATGTCAGGTTACCGGTGGCCAGGCATTTTTTGTCCCATAGTAACATTTCTGATTCTTTTAGTTTTAAAGTTATTAAAAAAGTATCCAGACCCCCAAGGGGTGACAGTAATCTATCCTGTTTAGGTAGATGCAAAATGTTCTGGCTACATAAATTGGATAACAGAATTCCTAAGGCATTGAATGAGGAGTGGATCCTTAGCCTTTTTTATTAACCCACTTGACCTGATATTTCTTTTCTTAAAGTTTTTTCTAATGATCTATTTTGGATGTTTCATCTTCAAGCATTCTTTAACTTTTGCATTTCTAATGCTCTATACCTGATTGTTTTGATTTTGATGTTTTTCTTTTATATTTATTTTTATTTATAATTTACCCCTAAGGAACATGTTACTGTATCTTTAAGGCAATGGTAACTGTGTGTGTGTATTGTTATCGGTTTCATTACATACGAGACTTCTTTTCATCTTTTGTTTCAGTCCTCTAAATAATATGTGGATATCATTTCCCACTGACACAGATTGGTTGGTTTGCTGGTCAATTCGTTTTTTTTAATACAGATCAGATTTTATATGTGTGTGGGGCTGAGGGGCTGGGATTGTTACAATGTAACATATTTAAAACCCTTTGCCTTTCACCTGGTTGCCTATGTGTAAGGACCTTTGAGGTACGAAACGCGTTAGGAGTTTGTTTGGGGTCATGTATCCCTTGTCTATACCTGTATTCCTCAGATTTTAATGTCTTCAATAAAGTCTGCTATATATATATATTTATATAAACATATATGAGCTTGAGTGTGGATATTGTGTCTTCACAAATACCTTAATTAATGCAGGGGTAGCCAACCCTGATCATCAAGAGCTACCAGCAGTGCATGTTTTCAGTATATCCCAGTTGTAGCACTGAGGGACTGATTAGTGGCTCAGTCACTTAAATTAGTCCACCTGCTCTCATTCAAGTATATCATGAAACATGCACTGTTTGTAGTTCTTGAGGACCAGGGTTGGCTAGCTACACCTGCTTTAAACAGATTAAAAGCTGAGCAGTGACAAGAATAAACATATCAAAACTCCAACTATAACTTCCCGTTATCAATTTTTTTAAAAGCCTTATGGATTGCATAGTAGAAATTTCTGTCCATCATAGCTGTATGAAATGTATACTAAAGGAGGAGTAAAATGTATGAAGCTGTGAAAATTTAGATAGCAATACTGCATTTTTTTGGCCAGAAATAATTTGACGTAGAAATGCATCATGTTTACAAGGGACACGTGTTTAAAATGTTCACTCATGAAAAAATGAGGGTATCTTTCACATAAAGAAAATCATGTATATGATGAGTTTGCATTAACAGACATAGCAAAATGAGCTTTAAAACACAGATGTGGATTAATGCCTTATAAACATTTCCATCAGTTTTTGCAAAGTTGGCTGGCAGCAAACTGGCAGAGTTTGTGTCAGTAAACTGCAAGTGACTGTGAAGCCTGTCATAGCTTTTCCAAGCTTGTTATCATTCTAATTTATTTTTATTTTCTTGTAGAAAAACATTTTGGAATTAGCAGCTTGAGAGTACCAGAATTGCATAGAAGGAAATATATAAACTAGGGCAACATTGGTCTCCTCTTAATCAATTCTTCTTGTCCAGGCTGTGTTTTAAATTAATTTTAATAGCTATTTGCATATTGGACTTATATAATGTGAATAAAATTTTTAAATATTACCAATGTGTTTAAAATTGAGTTTAGAAATTAGCTTGTTTTACGAAATGCCATTTAAAGTTCTCTTCTTTTTCAACTAAAGAATCATAAATGCATGATTCATAGATAATTATTAAGGAAATTAATTCTAAGGAAGAATTCTAATTTTTTTTATTGCCAGGGAACGATATGAATTTTGGGTATCCTTAGGCAAGACTTCCTACTTTCTACTAGCTCCACACAATAGCCCTCCCCTCTACACACTTATTAAATTATCTCACCTTGGAATGCCTTTTTCGTGACCACAAATTCTACAGCCATGTCTGACACACCCCGGTTATGCTGATCTCCTCCTGAATGCCTGGTCCCAGTATACAAGGGGGGGAGTGATGCCCCCTGACCACTGCTATCAAAATCTCTGCAAGGAGTTTTACCTCCTTCTCACAAAGTCCTGTCTCCACACCCTCACTCCCACACCACACCTTCTCACAGTATGCTCTGTCTCCCAGTCTCCTCTGTTACTATCATGGTGCCCGTGATTCTGGCTTCTTGCTGGTCTGATTGCTTTCTGTGTTTTCCTGCGACAGCCTGGCAGGTGACTACTTCCTGGTCACTCACGCGTCATTCTGAGCACTCGCTATTTTATAGTTTCCACCTTAATTGACCTATGTGACTCCGCCTCCTAGAGAGGCCTTATGTGCTGCTGTCCATCATTGCCTCAGTGCCCTTTCGTGGTGTATCTGAGCTCTTTCTGAGTCTTCCATTGTGATCTGTTCCTGGCTGCTGAATCTGATCTGTGTATCACCCTGGCTCTGTCTGACTACCGATTTGTGCCTGAACCTTTTGCTTAGCTGATTGTCTGCTCTGTACCGGCCTTGGCCTTGTCTGACTACCTGCTCCGTGTATGACATTTGGCCTGGCTTACTAACCTGTCCATGCTAACCTTGGCTTGTCCGATTACCTGCTCCGTGTATGACTTCTGGCCTTGCTGACTACCTGCTCAGTGCTAAGAACTGTGGCTTGTCTGACTTCCCGCTCTATACTAAGTACTTTGGCTTGTTTACTACCCGAACCACTTGACCATTGGCTGTATAGGCTCTGTCGCTTCCTGAGGCCTGGCACCTCTAGCGTTCTAGGGTGCATAGTGTTCTGTATCCCTAGCATTCCAGGGTATTGCGGTTGGTTATTAGAACACGCTTACCACTTTCCTCTACCTCAGTAGTTCTGCTCTCGCTTTGGTGTTCTTTAACCCTAGTGTTCTAGGGTATTGTAATTGGTTATTAGAGCACGTCTACCACTTTCCTCTACCTCAGTGGTTCTGCTTTATCTCTGGTTCACACCTAGCTGGTGCCTCTGTCTGGCTAAGGTTCAGTGTCAGCTCCTGGTAGTGGACTGCACACTGTCCTCACTTCTGACCCCAGGAAGGTTGGGAAAGTGTCTTATTTATTTGTTTGTGATTATTCTAAATAAAGTGGAATTTATTTTATGTACCCGTCTGAGTGTTTATTTACAAGTCTCCAGTGACAGGTCCCCCTGCATCCTCCTCTACTCACCATATCCACTCTATTTTTCAAGCCCCGTGTGTCCCCTTTCCCTCACTATAGTCACCAGTTCACTATACCCTGCCTCTCTTGCCAGCCCACTCCGTGGGCCTGAGTGCATCTGCAGATTGGTTGCAGTACTATGCAATGCACTAGCTTCCTGCTTAGTATTCCTAACAGGATACATATTAAGCATTAGTTCTTCTGTTACTTAGGCTCTCTTCCTCTCTCTTCCTCACACCTATGACATACTGCTTCCTCATGTGCTGTTTCATAGGAGCACTTAGTGCAGACATGGAGAAGTAATGTTGTGTACACAGTGCACCACTTACAAGTTAACCCTTTGAGTGCTAGAGAGGTATGCAACACATTGCACAGCAATACATTGAGTACCCCTCTCATACTCAAATAGTTAATGCATTACAATGGAGGAGTGAAAGCCACCAATGGAATACTGGGGTATGACTTTACTTGACAATGGTATTTTGGTTCTTTTGTGCTGTACCACAGAATGGACACATGGGCCAAATAAATAATGCTCCACATTTTCACTCAAAGGGTTAAGGAACGTTGCTATGACCCTCAATGCTTCCCTGGAGCAACCACTGGAGAGCAGAGATCCGCGGAGCTCCAACAGAGCTAGAGCAAACTGCTGCAGTGAAACAGATAAGATTGAGAGAAAGACCAGAAGCCTCAGCAACTGAATGAAGATATTCTTTCCAGGGTCACCTCCACAAGTTGGAAAGGGAGTAGCCTGCTGATACATGGATCTACTAGAGAGGCTGCCTGAGGAAAATTTCAGCTCTGTGCTTGATATGAAGTTGCTGAGGGGTGAAGAGAAAAATCACCCTTCTGTTTGATCTACTAAACTTTCATGTATAGCACGGGGCCCACACATATATCTTTCATACGTTTAACCTTTTCAGGACCAAACCGGTGCGCAGTGCACTCCACATCCCTGTGATTCTTAAAGAGTTAAATGAAGAGGTAAAAATAATTGAGTAGTGTGAGTTTTACTGACACTTAGTGAAGTCCACCTACCCTGCAAGCTACTACCCTGGAGACTCCAGTTTTGACACTGCAATACCGGGTCTCCGGGTAAGAGGCTAATTCTCTGGTTCTGAGGAGTTTCTGAGGAAAGGCTACTCACTTCTGCTCCTTCTCAGCCTGTTCCTTCCATTTCCTTCATACTTATCCTCCTTCCCCACCCTGTTCTTTAGGCCCCACCCAGATTAGTGGGTAAACCCTGCCCCTTTTTACACAATTCGAGTCAATTATACCCCCCCAGCAGCACCAGTCCCTTCAGTGACTCCATAACAGAAAATTCCGAGGTATGCCTTTAATCTTAATAATTGTCACAATAAGCTGTTAAACAGGACTTACAATATATTGGACTTGGGTTGAAACTATGGTAACCCAGTGAGACTTTAATATAAAGATTTAGTTTTGTGCTTTAATAGTAATAGCAGAGCGAGCGTTACTTTGAACTTCAAACCAAACCACTTTGCAAAAATTCCTACACTGTGCCATCAAAACAAAAGTCAATTTTTCAAATAATTTTACATAGAAAAGGGCTATTACAACATTATAGCTTTAATGAGTTTAAAATCCCCTTTTATGTTGATGGGAATTTATTTGTTGCAGTTAATGTGGCCCAAAATTGCTCCCCTTTTGACTTTATACATATGGCCAGAAAAGTATAAAAGTATTCATTAGTCTGTTTGAACAGTTTTTTTATTCAAAGGCTTAATAGTTTTAAAATACATTTAATTGAAACTAAATTCAGAAGTCTTCGCCAATTACACCAGTAAAAGGCAAAAGCAATAACACTTTCACAATGTATAATAATAATTGACAGCAATCATTCATCACACATATAACTTATCCAGGTTGTTAATCAGGATTAATGGCACTTCACTCAAAATAATTTGTGCTTCAATATTTGTAAATGTATGTTAAGAATAAGTAACACGTTTAGCAGAATCTGATTCTTTAGAACAACAAATAGCATTTCCATGCTGGTATTGAATCCTTTATACATCTTAGTAAAATATAATATAATGCAGGGCTTATAATTTTAAGTCCTTTGCTACTAGCCAGACCTGAAAAGTTACTCGCCACTGCAAGCCAAAACATACCCACCAGGGCTGAATTTCTACTCCCCAGGGCTAAATTTTCACTCGCCATTGGCTAGTGGCGAGTGGAAATTTTGAGCCCTGATATAATGTAATATAGCAATATTATTAACAGTTCAAATGTATATTCAGTAGAATCTGTATGTTTTTAACCAACACCATACTGTAGCCATTTTATGGTTAAACCTTGATATACCGTGCTATTTCTGAAGAAACTGATACTTTTTTTTTCTTATCATTATTTATTTATAAAGCTCCAACGGATTCTGCAGCATTTTAAAATAAACAAGACAACAGAACAAGGTATAATGGAATACAGTGTATAAGGATATTTACAATCACCATTAAAAAGGCATTGGAAATAGAAGAATATGAAGTTCCTGCTCACTAGAACTTATGATATATAGGACAGTAATACTCAACCAGGGTTCCTTGGCAATTAGGTGCACCACAGACATTTACTTATGGTGCCCCTTGTTTTATAGAAAGACACTGATAAAAACGTGAGTGTATATTTATGGAAATTTGAATGTTTGTGTTTGTTATTCTGATATATATATTCTTATTTATACCCTTTATAACACCCTTGACTAATTGCATCTAAATTGCTAGGGGTGCCCCAAAAGAGTAGATTATGTGTTAAGGTAAACTGAGCATAAAAGATTGAGAACCACTGATATAGGAAGTGAGGGAACTGGATACAAAATGGTTCCACGGAATAAAAATAACATATATTTAATTTTCCTTCACTCAAGACTGTTTTCAAACCATAGAGCATATCTTATCTGCTTTGTAAGCTGAATTTTATGACAGATTTGAGGATCACTGACATATTATATTATATTAGAGTTGTATACAAATGTTTGGATATTACTGGCCAAATTATATTTTGTTGATTTTGTAAGTGAATAGAATTTGACATAACCTCTGTATTGAACACACTTAAAGGGACAGTAATGTCCCATGAAAAAATGCTTAGAGTTTTGTAGAGCTTGAAAAAATAACACTGTGCCATAAATCCTATCTCTCAAACAGCTATGGTTTGAGAGATATTCGCATTCAAAGTTCCCCCCTTCCTCCCCTTCTCCTGATGTCAGCTGTAAAGCTGACAGCAGGAAATTCAAGTTGTGCGACTCGAGCAGGCTTTTCAGCAGAGCCAAAATCGCATTATTTAAAAGTAATTACTTAATTGGAACAGTCTACAAAGTGTGCTTGCAAACCAGGCACATTTTGTAGACCTTCCTAATCAAGTAATTATTTTCCAATAGCGAGATTTCGGCTCTGTGGTTTGAGAGATAGGATTTGTGCCATAGAGTTTATTTTTTGAAGCTCTACAAAACTCTAAGCATTTTTTTTGGGACATTACTGACCCTTTAACCCCTAGAGTGCCAAGCACTTACGCCGTACGAGTGGACACAGCTGTACCTGCTGTGCCACGCTCGTACGGCGTAAGAGTGAAATACGGTCACTGCATGAGCCGGTATAACCGGCATGCAGTGGCCGCATTTAAAAAAAAAAAAAGCTTGGCACTTGTGGGGGGACATGAGGATCACTCCTCATGTCCCCCCTGTTATTGATCTCCCAGCCGATCGCGCTGGGAGATCAATAAAACAAGAGGAGAAGCACAGCAAAAGCGCAGCTTCTCCTCTCCTGTCTCTCCTACCCGAACTTCCGGGTAGGAGTGGGCGGGACCAGGGGAAGCCTCCCAACGTCATCGGTGACATGGTCACTGATGACGTTGGGGAAGTTTCCCCAGTCCCATTCACTCCTACCGGTGGTAGGAGAGAAGGGCAGGAGAGCTTTTGCTCTCCTGCAGTCGCCTTATTGATCTCCCAGCCGATCGGCTGGGAGATCAATAACTGCAGGGACACCAGGAGGGGTCCTGATGTCCCCCACGAGGTCTGAATAAATAAATAAAAAAATGCAATAAAAAAAAAATGCAATAGTAACCCTGTGAGTGCCGCAGGGGTCCCCCAGCACAGTGACACTCACAGGGTCACTTATTTTTGGGGGATTTTTTTTTCCAAGACCTCATTGGGGGAATCGGGGGGGGGTCCTGATGCCCCTCAATGAGGTCTATGATAAAAAATTAGAAAAAAAAAAAAAAAAATATTAACCCTGTGTGTGCCACAGGGAGGTCTAATGCACCCCCCCTCCTGTGGCACACACAGGGCTTTTATAATTCCTTTGTTAACAGAGATTGTTGGGGGGCCATCAGGATTGGTCCTGATGGCCCCCCAACAAGCTCTGATAACAAAGTAATAATAATAATAAAAAAAAATAACCCTATGAGTGCCACAAGGGTCCAATGCATTGCTTTGCAATATGCTGGAGACCCCTGTGGCACTCACAGGGACATGTATTTTTATTCCTTTTTTTTTTTTTGTAAGACCTCATTGGGGGGGATCAGAGGGGTCCTGATACCCCGCAATGAGGTCTATAATAAAAATATAAGTAAATAAAGAAAAAATGTACCCTGTGTGTGCCACAGGGGGGCCAATGCAGCCCCCCTTCTGCGGCACACACACAGGGCTTTTATCATTACTTTGTTACCAGAGATTGTTGGGGGGCCATCAGGATTGGTCCTGATGGCCCCCCAACAAGCTCTGATTACAAAGTAATGAAAACAAAATAACCCTTTGAGTGCCACATTGCTTTGCAATGCGCTGGAGACCCCTGTGGCACTCACAGGGTCACTCCTTTTGTGGACATATATATATATATTTTTTTTTTACTAAGACCTCATTGGGGAGGGATCAGGGGGTTCTGATGCCCCTCAATGAGATATATAATAAAAAAAAAATTAAAACAAAAATTAACCCTGTGTGTGCCACTGGGAGCTGGGGTTCAATGCAGACCCCCTTCCTGTGACACACACAGGACGTTTTATCATTACTTTGTGATCAGAGCTTGTTTGGTGGCCATCTGAATACAAAGTATTGCTTTGCAATCCACTGGACACCCCTGTGGCACACAAAGGATTTTTTTCCCCCTTTGTTTTTTATTTAGACCTCATTGTATGGGTTCTGATGCCCCCAACGAGGTCTACACAAAAATATTGGGGGGAAAAAGCCCAAAAAAATGCACGTGCCACAGGAGGGGGGGGGGTCCAACGCAGTGCTTTGTATGAGGGGACATACAGTGCACACTGGTTAGTCACAGATCTCCCATACACACTATCAGACACTGCCCCACCATCACCACCATCCTTGCTCCTCTGCTCATACCCACACACACTGCCTAATCCCTCACCCTCCCACACACTTTGTTACACTTGTAGTCACAGGTCCGCACGTACACCGGCTGACGTCCTAGCTTCTTTCATCTGTTAGCCATAAAATCACACATACACTGTTTGCTTTCCCATTCCTGTTTCACTGGTAGCTACGCTCCTGTAGTGTAAATTGGTATGTCAACCCACAGCAGTGGGGTACCATTTTTCTTAGGCTGGCAAGAAGTCCTCCTAGGAAATCCCACGCCATTGAACCATTTTAGTGACTGATGTGTAAAACAAATGTTTTTTTTTTTTTTTCCTGTAGCACCACATTCTGGAAATAGTTGTGCCAACTAACTTAGGGGTAAAAAGGCAAGTGACCCCTCATTAGATGCTGCAGGTTGTCTTCTTTCCAAAATGGTATGGTTTATCTACCTTTTCTTCAATTCTGAAGGTGTTATAGCCATTTTTGTACAGGCAAGTCAGGTTTGAGAAAATGTTAGAAACATCAGAGTTTGTAGTAGGTGTAGTTTTCTACTTCTAGCACCCCCTAAGGTAGTTCAACTCATACCAATGGGGTGTCGTTTGACTCCTAAGAGCACTAGCAAACAAATGCAGTTGAAAATTCCATGGTTTTCACAGAGCTCCATACATTTGAAGGGCAGAAATGTAAAAAAAATGCATTTTTTTTCCTATATCGCCTCCTTCTGGAAACATTTATGCACACCAGTATTGGGGTAAGAAGGCAAGTGACCCCTCATTAGATGCGGCAGGTTGTCTTCTTTCCAAAATGGTATGGTTTATCTACCTTTTCTTCAATTCTGAAGGTGTTATAGCCATTTTTGTACAGGCAAGTCAGGTTTGAGAAAATGTTAGAAACATCAGAGTTTGTAGTAGGTGTAGTTTTCTACTTCTAGCACCCCCTAAGGTAGTTCAACTCATACCAATGGGGTGTCGTTTGACTCCTAAGAGCACTAGCTAATGAATGCAGTTGAAAATTCCATGGTTTTTACAGAGCTCCATACATTTGAAGGGGCAGAAATGTAAGCAAATGCCTTTTTTTTCATTAGCGCCACCTCCTGGAAGCATTTGTGCGTACCAGCCTTTGGGTAAGAAGGCAAGTGACCCCTCATTAGATGCGGCAGGTTGTTTTCTTTTCAAAATGACATTGTTTCTCTACCTTTCCTGCATATCTATTATGGTTATAACCATTTTAGTGCAAGCAGATAATTTAAAAAACAAAAGTGTCAGGTTTACGTACGTGTTCCTAGCACCCACATATTGTATGTTAACCCACACAAATGGGCTACCATTTTTCTCATGTTGGTAACAAGTACTGAATACAGCAGGAAATGTTATGGTTTTCAAAGATTTTAGTATCTTTGAAGTGGTGGAAATGTAAAAAAACATGTATTTATTCCCATAGCGCCACCTTTTGGAAATATTTGTGCACTTCAGCCCAGGGGGTAGAAAGGCAAGTGACCCCTCATTTGATGCGGGAGAATGTCTACTTTACGAAATGGTATACCTTTTATACCTTTCCTTCATGTCTCTAACAGTTATGGACATTTTAGTACAAGCAGACATTTTCGAAGAAGCAAACAGGTAGGTTGACTCACTCCAGTGGGGTGTCATTTTTCTCCTAAGAGCACTAGCTAATGAATACAGTTGGAAATACCATGGTTTGCACACATTTCAGTACATTTGAAGGGGCAGAAATGTAAGAAAATGCCTTTTTTTTCCATTAGCGCCACCTTCTGGAGGCATTTGTGCACTCCAGGCTTGGGGTAACAAGGCAAGTCACACATCATTAGATGCAGCAGGGTGTCTTCTTTTCAAAATGGTATGGTTTGTGTACCCTTTCTTCACTTCTGTAGTTGTTATAACCATTTGTGTACAGACAAGTAATGTTTGAGAAAATGTTAGAAAAATATGAAGTTGTAGTAGGTGTCGTTTTGCACTTCTAGTGCCCCCTGAGGTAGTTAAACTCATACCAATGGGTGTCATTTTTCTCCTAAGAGCACTAGCTAATGAATACAGTTGGAAATACCATGGTTTGCACATATTTCAGTACATTTGAAGGGGCAGAAATGTAAGAAAATGCCTTTTTTTTCCATTAGCACCACCTTCTGGAGGCATTTGTGCACTCCAGGCTTGGGGTAACAAGGCAAGTCACCCATCATTAGATGCGGCAGGGTGTCTTCTTTTCAAAATGGTATGGTTTGTGTACCCTTTCTTCACTTCTGTAATTGTTATAACCATTTTTGTACAGAAAGGTAATGTTTGAGAAAATGTTAGAAAAATTAGAGGTTGCAATAGGTGTAGTTTTGTACTTGTAGCGCCCCCTGAGGTAGGTGAACTCATACCAATGGGGTGTCATTTTTCTCCTAAGAGCACTAGGTAATGAATACAGTTGGAAATGCCATGGTTTTCACACATTTTACTACATTTGAAGGGGCAGAAATGTAAGAAAATGCCTTTTTTTTCATTAGCGCCATCTTCTGGAGGCATTTGTGCACACCAGGCTTGGGGTAACAAGGCAAATCATCCCTCATTAGATGCAGCAGGTTGTCTACTTTCCAGAAATATATAGTTTTATATAATTATTCCACTGTTTTAGGGTAGATTTACCACAAAAACTGTAGAATGTGCATATTAGTTTATAAAGTTGAAAATGTCATTTTGCGCTGCTGGTGATTAGGGCTCTACGCTAGCCATGGACGTAGGTAAAACTATACAAATTTGGTATTTTTTTACTCGGGGACTCAAGGCTTTTTCAAATAATTGAAACTTTTTCAATCAAGGTAAATATTTTTGATACATAGTATGTGATTTTAGCAAAATGAGTAAATTTTCACTTTTTTTTGTCATTATGACATCATAGCTTTTTGCACGATGTAAAATTTTCTTCATGTAAGGTACCACGAGAAAGCTCAATTCGTTCTGAAAAAAACAATATATAGTTTTCCATATGTAACTAAAAATCCCCAGAGGAAATCAAGCCTAAACGGAAGGATAGCAAAAATGTTGAAAAAGTGTCTGGCCTGCAGGGTTCAGAAAATGGCCCAAGCCTCTGGCACTGAAGGGGTTAACCCCTTAATGACCTATGACATGCCAGGACGGTCATGGCAAAACTTGTCTTAAGGACTCATGATGGTCCTGGCACTTTAGGGTATTCAGAGTTCCTAGCTGAGCATCTCTGTCCAGCTCTTTGCATATTCAGAGGTCCACCCCTTTTTTCACAAAAAAAAAAAAAAAAAAGCTCTGTGGTCCCTAACTGCCGGCAGCGCTTTAAGGGTTTAAATTGCAAATTGTAATTCACAGTTACTATTTATTTTGTGGCATTTGCAAAAGTTTGGCCACCCTTCCAGTTGATGCACTAGTTTTATTTTTTGTAAGGTCTTACAATTTAATCTAAGTTAGGTGATAAAAATTTCAATGCGTAATAAATTCCTTGACTCTTCTAACATCTCAGGGTGTTGTGCTTACAATCAACATCCATGGACATCTCTAAGCAGCTGAATAAGAATTGGAAAATAAAGACAACTGGCACTTACAAAGCAGGGGAAGGCGAGAAATATATCTAAAAGCTTTCTCCTTGCAATTTCCACTCCCCGAAATGTCATTAAGAAAAGGAAGTTAAGAGGAACTGTTGAAGTCAAGACAAGATCTGAAAGACCAAGAAGAATCTCAGAGAGAAGTGCTCATAGACTGGAAGGAATGCAAAGCAAAATCCCCATATCACTGCAATGGATCAGCAGGAAAATTTAGGTGGCATGGGTTGTAGTGTTGCACCAGTCCACTATGCAGTGTTACTTGCACCATCATGATCTGCATGGAAGTCATCAGATGGAAACCTTACCTGTGATATCATAACAAAAGTCAAGTTTGGAAATGTGTAACAATATTTAGGTAAGCCGGAGGCATTTTGGAACCAAGTGCTATGTTCTGATAATGTTAAAACTGAACTCTATGGCTATAATCACCAAAGATATATTTGGAAAAATAAAAGATAAGCATTTGAAGAAAAGAACACCAGCAGCTAGTAGCTCATGAAATATTGGAGACCTCTCAAGCATTCAAGGGGTTTAAAGCCCAATTTAAATCAGTGAAGGTTTTGTAAGTTTTTATCTGCCCCCTGTATTACAGTTGGTTTACTTCAGAATCACACCAATTCTTAAAGGAGAACTCACAAGTCCTAATAGTAACCCCCAACTTACTGTAATGGTCCTTATGATTTTTTTCCTTGATTCAAGACATAACATCTTCATGTTATTTATTTCTGAATATCAAGTCAAAGGAGGCAGACATAGTAGTTTCTAGCAGGACCACAAACTCTGCCCACAGCACATGATAATTCTAACCTAGTAAAGTTCTAGAGGGATGTGCATTGCATTTATTCACAATGTATTGCACACCACTCTGGTCCTTAAAGGATTAAGTAGGTTTATGCATACTGCCTGATTCAGTTTGCAAAAACTGCCAGCAACTGTTATTTCTACCTCCATGAACATGACATTTTGGACTGATTGAATAGCAAAGCAAAACTCATAGGGGTGTTAGGATTATTATTAGGATGTATTAGTTCATCTTTACTATATCAACCTTGTTACTTTTCATTGAGAAGTAAAAGTAACTTAAAGGACACGAACACCAAAAAAAATGATATTTAGTATATATATTTAAATATAATATACTTCCAGATAGTATATGTATGAATATATCTACTCTTAAACATGCATTTTTAATGCATGCGTATCTTATGTAGACACAATTTGGTTAATTTCTTGTGCAGAGATAATACTGTTAATCTGTTAAAATTAGTACCTACTGCTTTTCTGTTCAGGCCCATTAACTGACAGTAAAACGCTATCACTTCTGATACATCTATCAAGCTTGCTATTGTAATGGTAGCCCTGGAAAAGGCAAAGATGAGAACCCACTGAGAGCATATGTAAGAGTAGATTTTAGGCCTCAGAAAACAAACAGATAATATTTATAGAGGCATGCATGAATTACAAGGTATTTCTGTGTATAATCCTAGATCATTTAGGTATCTTTAATAGTACAAATTTGAGCCCTATGAGAGCTAGAGTGGCATGCAATAAGTGGTGGGAATATTGTATAGAAATCTGAAAGAATGGAGATATCCTTAATACTGAATGGAAGGGAGCAAAAAAAAACCACACAAGCAAGTGTGCATGCTTCAGTTAGTGTAATTAGGAGTGAAGTTTCACTCTTCAACCTCCTAATAGGGATGTGTAAATTGGAGAGAGAGCTGAGAGAAGATGACAGCTGGGAAAGCAGCTTGTGGAACATTTTGACAGGGTCTGGCATGCCCTGGAATTGCTATCACTGGAAACAAAATGTTGTGAACATTAAATTAATTCATTAGGAAAAAAACCTAAAAGTGGCAAGTCCTATTAAACTGGTAATGAAAAAGAACGCATTCATGATTAAAGGTCCATTCTGAAATATCTGCCTACACGTTATACAAGTGTGGTATAGCAAGATGGGCACAATAAGTTTACCATTCAAAGCACTGGGCAATGCAATGCATTGGAGAAGTATCTACAACCCAGTGGGTTAGCTCAGTAATAGACACAGAGATACAAATCCAGGGCAGTATACATGGTCCTCAGGTCTACCCAAGGGCCGCACATTATAGTTAAAATATTGAATATGGATTGGAAAAAATCTCCCTTCAATGCCTGAGACCTCTATAACATTCAAAAGGTTAAAGTGGACCGATTTAAGTGTAAAGGTATGTATTTTACAACCAAGAAAACAACTCTGCTCTGTCCAGTGATGATTCTCCCTATAGGTACTTGTTAGACGATTCTTTATGAATTAGGAGAAATTGGAAGTGTACTTACTATAGTATAAGTAATCATCATACCTGGGAACTTTCAAGATGAGCTGACCCTGAGATTAACCCTTAAAGCTTCCCATAATGTAGATTTTATGCGATATGTGCCTGCTTGCTCTAACACAGAGGTGCTCCGGTCCGTGTGCGAGGGACCTTTAACATGCTACAGTTTGGATAACTCACTGCCTGAACACAAACAAGACAAGCAGGACATCTCCCACTGTCTTTCTGGTACTAATGGCACCAGTTTAGAGGCTAAGGAAACATTTAATTGGGGAAATTCATATAGTAGGTGACACAGACCTCTCTCACCCTGAGAATTTAGCCCTTCACCCTGAGACCCTGAGATCTGGGTCAAAACCCTGAGAGTTCCCAGGTATGGTAATCATGTATTTTTGTTGCTTTACTTTGTTTTGGGTACCTCTCATATTATTTTAGTTAGTATGTATGTTTTTAGATTTTTAATTTGCCAAATAAATTAATATATTGTTTAAACCCTGAAATTGTAAAGCGCTGCGTACACTTGTGGCGCTATATAAATAAACATATTCATTCATTCATTCATTCATTATTATATGGGCCAACCATGTCTAAGTATTTGTCTGAGTTATATGCCTGTTATTAACTATGTCATATTTTTCACCATTTATTGGAGAATTAGAACTATAAAACTGATTTAGACATATGTGTAAAGAGTTGTATGTTCTGAGGCAAAAGAAAGAGGATTTATGCTTTCTGGTGTGAAATAGCATGTGTGTTTGCGTGTGTGTGTGTGTGTGTGTGGTAGAGAGATAATCTGTGTGTCTGACTCTTGAGCATGTCTGTCTGTGTGTCTGAGTCTTGAGCATGTCTGTGCATTAGAATCTGTGTATATAACTCTTAAGCGTGTGTACATGAGAGAGTGTGTGTTTCTGATTCTTGAGTGTGTGTGTGTGTATGAGAGAGTATGTATGTCTGACTCTTGTGCATGTGTGAGTCTGTGTGGCTTTTGAGAATGTGGGTGTGTGAGTCTGAAAGTCTGACTCTTGAGCTTGTGTGTGTGTGTGAGTCTGTGTGTCTGACTCTTGAGCATGTATGTCTGTGTGTTTGAGTCTTGAGCATGTCTGTGCATTAGAATCTGAGTATATAATTCATAAGGCTCAGGTACTAAGTGGTACAAATCTGTACTAAACCAGCTATATGATAGGGAACAAATAAAAATGGCAACTTATTTAAATGGTCCTTTTAACACCTTGAAGTCTAGAAAAATCTGAAATGCATTGCAGAGCGATGCTTTGGAGATCTCGATATCATTTAAGAGGTTAAAAGTCTCATTGATATTGGGAATATTTATTTGTCCCCTGTGGTGTAATTAATTTGTACCTGAATTCTACCTCTTTTATTAGTATATCAGCTTCCGTGTAATTGATGTTTGTGGTTCTTGGGGTATAATACATCATAAACCAAATCTTAATAATTAAATATGATAAGAAACACAATATCTTGATTTAGTGCTGCCATCCTCTGAAATATAGTTCAATATGCATGGACCTTTCAGTATTAGGGCATATTACGATTAAAATATATTTCTCTTGTGTACCAGAATTGATTCCTAATTTTACCACTTTTGCTTTTGCTGAAAAACAATGCAAAAGCAGTGTTACCTGTAAATAATTATTTCTGTCTAGAAGTAAACAAAATATGTATTACAGCAGACAATCATAAATCATTAAACACATTTGAGTGCTTAACTCTATATATACAGAATCTGGATGCCTAGTTTTATACTCAAAAAGTGATACATGACAATGACTCCATACATATGAATAAAAAAACACTGAAGGATACTGAAGCATCTATTGCACTGAATACTAGATACTATACAACTTCAATTTATATAACAGTGTTGTTGAGTAATTGTTTCTGAGTCTCCATTAGTTTAAAAGAGGTGTAATCCGTAAGCAAACCAACTACATCATGGGGTAGAAATTAATATTTCACAAATCCACATTAATTTAAATGGGGCTTTAAACTCCTTAAATGCGAAAGAAGTCCCCAACTCTATGCAAAGCTATGCATTGGTGAATTAGCTATCATTCAAGATAATAGAAGCCCCTTTAACCCTTGGTGCTTTGGTCCTGAATGGCACCTCTTTAAGTTGATGAATAAGGCCCGGTGCCCATTGTTACTAGGCTGTAGGAGTCAGCTTAAATTAGGACATATGGATATGATTAGGCAAATGTTCCTGTAAGTAGGCAGCTAAGTGTTAGCAGATAGTCAGTGGGGTGAAACTTATTAGAAGAGTGACTCCTTGCCTTCTGTGTAGAGTCAGTATTTAGTGCCATTTAGGGAGTGAAGGCTGTTCCAGATCAAAATGCTTTGGTTTATGGGTGCCTGGTGGGACATCATACAGGATCCTTATCAATGAGAGATCATCTGGAATTTAAATAAACTGCAAGATTATTGAAGCTAGAAAAAGGCCCGCCAACAGCACAGGTACACCCCAAGGTAACTCAGTGTCTTTCAGAGGATTAACAAGTTTGTCCTTGGAAAAGGATTCCTTGGAGTTGGGATTTGGGAACTATGAACCTAGAATGAACTGTACTGTTGCTGAAAGCAGTAATGCTTAAACTATTTAATACAACTGCAGATTGCTTTTATCCGAAGTGTGTGTCTGTGTTTGCAGTCAAGGTGAGAATAATAGTTCTTTACAGACTACCCTGCTGAGTGGTGGCAATGGGTCATTAGATTTGGTTCTAATATATCCCTACAAAATGCTAGAAGCCCAAGATCTCCAGAAAGAACAAATGGGTGCAGAACCACAGCAAGAGCTAACACAGGGTAGAGCAAACAATGTGTTGTATACAGATAGAACTGACTGTTGTGTGAAAAACACCTACTGACGTAAGTCCATGGGGGAAATATGCTAAATTTGGAAAAATCGTAGTACATAGAATAGCATAAAAACTGGAGAAGGGATATAACTGTCATCTCCACGTATCACCTCTCCTTATCACACCTTTAAATAAATTAAATCTATAAGGACTATGAACAATGAGGTGCACACCCTTATATTGTTATGAGCCTCTCATTTAGGGTCTAGTTCCCCTTATTTCCGTAAGCTAGTATGTGTGTTCTTGTGTGTGTCAAGGGTTTTGCTGTATAGTGATGCATTGCAAATGTGCACAAAGCATACTTTTAACAATAATGTGATAACATTACTTGTATTCCATCAAATAGATACAAAGTTTCAGCCTAGAATCCCCAAAGGGCACAAAAATACATGATTCTAGGAGCAACCTTAATACAGTTGTGGAATCCGTGTTCAAGCCTTGAGAAAAATAAAAATTTAGACAATAAGGGGCCCTTGTGGGGATGCAAATATAGACTATTGCTTTGATCCCTTTGGTGGCCAGATGTTTCCAATTCATTAATTTAAAATATCTCTGGCATCCGAGGGTATAAAACAATTTAATATTTTCATGTAATATCAAAGGGGAGATTAACCTTTTGGATACTAAAGACATCATCTACTTGTTGCAAAGAAATATATTGTAGACTTCTCCAGGATGTAAGGGAGTTAGGGCTCGATCCAAATGTTTGCGTTAAAACCAACATGAAGAAAAAAACTGCCTTCGCGAGTTAAGCAAGACCGGGTAACGTGAGATTCAAATCTTTCTTACCCAGAAAGGCTAACGAGCGATGACAAACAAAATACACGTTAACCTTAAACCTGCGTCGCTTACAAAATCTTACCTAAAAACACACGATACCTCTCCTCTCCTCACGCGTTGGCATTGTGCCCACGCGTCGGCGAATTGTGGAACACGCAACGCCAGGCAGGGGACAATGCTGATGCGTGGGCACAATGCCAACGTGAGGACAGGAGAGGTATCGGAGGAAGCGGGCAGCAAATACAAGCCTGCCACCCGCTTCCTCCGATGTCTCTGTCCCCTCCACCCGCTTCCTCCAATGCCTCTGGTACTCTTCAATGCCCCCAGCCAGCAATACAGCATTTTTATGAAGTAACTGAAGGGAGCACTGGGGAGGGCTTCTTCAGCAATGGTTTATGAATGAGATTCATTCATTCATAATGTCCTGTGTACTGTGTCCCATTGCTATTAGTACTTTTGCTCCACTCTCCGTTTGAAGGAGAGTGGAGCAAAAGTACTAATAGAAATGGGACACAGGAGGTAGGGCATTATAAATGAATGAATCTAAGTCAATATATGTTTATTAATGGTATTTTAATAAAAAAAATGTGTTAAAAAAAACCACACACACATGCATATATACAGGCAAGGTATGTAGTCCATACCTTGCCTATTAACCCTTTGGGTACCAGAGGGCTAGGAAACATGCTAAGCAATGCTTTCCTACCTCTCTGGTACTCAAAGGGTTAATTGTGGAATAAAAGACAGATTTGTCCACTACATGGAAGTCCATGAGGTGGATGTGGATGGGGTTAGAATGTCCCATATATGCAATATATGTGACATACTAAGGGGGGGTCAAAGGTGGGCATTGTGTAGTGCTTGGTGTACTACTTTTCATTATTGTAACCCTTTGAATGCCACAGTGGTGAGCAGTGCACATCCCTATGGCATTCAAAGCTGCCCATGGTGCTGAAAGCCATCTCTGTGTTCCCCTAGTGGCTGGGTAGGGAAAAGCACAGAGAATGCTGTTCAGAACTGGAGACGTTGGTTTTTTTACTCTGTGTGGTGTGCTGTTATCCAAAAAAACATAGGCGTTAGATTTCTGGAGAGAAATGTTGCAATTTAACGTGAGTTAGCCCTAACTCCATCATTTGAATAGCTTTTGGCGTCCCTTGTACATTATCCTCTATGGGTGAGATCTTGCTGTTCTGGCGACGGGCGACGTGTGTTTCAGAACTGGCATCGCTTCTTACTAGTGGAACATTTGCATTGCTCAGTTGACGTTAAAACCAGCGTCGCCAGTTTTTTCTGGCGATGCCAACATTTGAATCGAGCTCTTAATTACAAGCAAAATGATAAAATAAGGCATTATATCTTACACCTGATTCTAAGAGCTTACATTCTGAATTAACAACTGGGGAATGCAGCACATTCTAAAGCAATACATTGCTCACCCCTCTGAGTTTCAAGGGGTTAATGTTTTGAGTGCCAGAGGTACGGAACGCATTGCTTTGCTATGCGTTCCATACCCTCTGCCACTCAAAGGGTTAAAATCATTGGACGCTATAGTAGTTTGTCACAATCTTGTATACTATGTTTGTGTCATGATGGTTGGAAAAGTCTCTATCATCCAAGGAATTAATGACAAACAACATGCAAATTCTGTGACAGTTCCATAGCTGGGTCCATTTTTTTTTTTACATGCCATACCTCTGATATGACTGCGCAGACTTGAAATAAAACTTGATTTCTACCTTCATGAAATATCTTGTTTACAGTGTTCTAGTTCCTAATGCTGAACACTGGATGAGATGAATAACATTTGTGGGCAGGAATATATTAACCCTTTGAGTGCCAGTTGGGTATACAACTCATTGCTTTTCAATGTGTTGCATAACCCCCGGTACTCAGTGTTTAAGAATTTTGTTGCAGTCAATACATAAAGGGCTGGATTCTATTACAGGTGCTAATTTTAGCTCTGCTTTTATCTCCAGTTTTCCCCATAGACTTCAATAGGAAAATGTTTGATAAAACAGGTGTTAACATTTATCACCTGCAATAGAATCTAGCCCAAAGGCTGTTGTACTTTCTGACTCTTAAGCTCACTGTTTGCCCGTAATTTGTCTGCCACCTCTTCCTTCTTGTAGTAATCTGAATACTTTCAGTCTATGTAAAAGATGTCTATATAATTTCCCAATTCTGCAGGAAAAAAGTGATGCAATTGTCACAAAAAGTACCAACTGCTACATTTTATTGAACTTTATATTTGTGTAAACATGTCTACACATACCATCTAGTGCAAACAGACACAACAGCTTATTCTCAATTTTGCCTTAGGTTACGTGTTATACAAACCACAGTATGTTGTATTATTTGGGGAGTAAACATGATCACTAATTCCACTTATGTACCATGGTAATGACCAGTTTTACAGTTACAACATTAACCTCTTAAGGACAAGCGGTCCAGGGGTGTGTGGTCCTTTAAGGACCAGATAGGAAAGTTTAACTTGCTGTCCCACATGACTGATCACATGTGCCGGCACGCCGAACAGGTAACTGAAAGAGATCGCTCCAGTCTTGGAGTGATCAATTTCAGTCCCTGCTATTACTCACAGCGCTCGTGCAGGAGCGCTGAGAGTAAAAAGTATGTGACGTGCCAGGACCGTCACTGGTCCTTAAGTACTGGACAGCCGTGAAGGTCCTGGAACGTCACTAGATGCAAAGGGATTAATATCTTATATATGTGATCATATATACAAAACAAATCTAGTCTAAAATATTATTATTATTATATTGTAGACTGTATACACCTTATGATCAGACCTTTTTGAATCCCTTGAAGACCAGAAAAAGTACCATTGCAATGCGTTGCGTACTCCTGGCACTAAAAGGGTTAATACAAATATTTTCTTGTTTACTTTGACATCCTGGTAAACATAGCCATCCACTGGTTATAATTAAAATAATCTATTTGACTGCATAAACCAATCTTTAATTGCCCGTTTGAATATGCACTGTAATTTATTCTAAATTCCTTCTGATAAATAACAGGTATTGCAGCAATGACACTAATGTTTTTCAAAGTAAATTATGAAATATTTTCATATGTATGGACAGTGAGCAACGTGTCTCCTGTTGAGATAAAACTATTTATTTTTCCTTTTGACCTTACAAGAAACAGCATGCAACTAAGGCAAATGCCAGGATCACAAGCTTTAATTTATTCTACTTTTACTTAGGCTAGGAAAGGGACAATTATTAAAATTCAAATTCAAATGAATTTTTAACTTAACATTCAGTCTAAATATGTGTGTAATACTACTTTATATTTCCCATGTTTCTCAGTTTTTATATCTATGCTGAACACCTGCATATGTATGAAAATACCTCAGATTGCTATATTTAATATAATGTATTAATACATTTTCTGCTCAACACTTATTACGCTTGGGATTTATACAAACAGAATACTTTTATTTTATGTTTTCATTAATTTTTCAATCTTTACTTATTTGATTAATGTTGAACACGCAAAACCCAAAGGAGGCCTTAGAACAAAATCCTGAATACAGCAGTGTAAGGCATTAGAGTAACAAGTATGTTCTATTTAAATCAATTCAATCTGCTCTGCTACCCTAGGAATAAATGGCTCTTCATTAATTTATCAGATTTATCTAGTATGTGTTTTTCGTATAGCAATTAGGTATATACTGGTTTAGATTGAAAGGCAGGCGTTAGGCAAAAAAAACACCACCGGGTGTTTTAACATGTAGTAAGCCATTCAAAGGACAATGTAATGAACTACTAACGGCAGTTCATCAAGTAATATGGCCGCAACACAAAAGTGTGTTTTGGCCCATTTAAAAAAAAAAAAAAAAACACTCCAATTTGCCATTTAAAGGACTGTGTTAGCTGAAAAAATCCCGCATAAAACTTAAGACCCGCATAAAACTTAAGCCCCTTATCGGATCTTTTGCCAGCTAACGCAGCAATTAACTGGCAAAAAAAACCAAAGTCCTCAGTGGATGTATTGATATGGGGCCCTAAGCCCCATATTAATACATCCAAAGTGCTTAAAACGTGTCCATAGTTAGTAGGATTAACACTATGAGTGGCAGTGGGGTATAATTACCCCACCGGAATTCATAGAGTTAACCCGACTAAGTAAAGCAACATCGCATTAACACTTACCATTAATCCTGATGTCCAGCGGAGTCCACAGCTTCCTGGTCATCTTCTGTCCTTCTTTTCAATCTTCTCTTCCTTCTGTCTTCTCTTCTTTCTTCTGCCTTCTCTTCAGTCTTCTTTCTTACACATTACAGAGACTGGTAACTATAGTGCATGTCAGAGAACTTTTCTGCCAGCAGACCTGTTATACTGGTCTTATAGCATGAACAGGAAAAAGGATTAAAGTTACGGTATTTTCTGTACACTGTGTTTAGTACATAGCATTTAATGAAAATGTCCTAGAAAGGAATTCCCTGAGCTGTCCATAGGCTGTTCCACTGCCCACTTTTGGTACAAGTGGAACTAAGGGAAGACTTTTGTCATGAGCAGCTTTTTAAATTGGCATCATTCAGGTTTTTTTTTTTTTAAATAAACCGGTAATTGGATTACGGAGACCATACTCCCCAGATCAGAGTCAGGTCAGGGTATAGCAACAGAAGGTTCCATGTAGCTGTATCAAACAATTTATTTTATCCCATTACTTTCCATTTTTCTATATGAGCCTCCACAGACATATGTGAGTGCTAATTCTTCAGGATTATGTTTCCTGTTTTTGTTGCCAGATCTTTTGTTTGTCCCTGGCCCTAGATATCATTGTTGTTAGTCTTCACTGCGGCTTAAACTCAAAGTGCAGAGAGAGCAGTGTACCCTATACTCTGCTTTTCCCCCTGAATACTGTCAATGCCTTTGGGTGTTCATCAATGATCAATCATATTTTCCTATCCTGAATATGAGAGGCAGGGAAATACAAGAATAATATGGAGTAAGGGCTGGATTCTATTACAGGTGCTTATTTTATCACTGCTTTTATCTCCAGGTTTCTCCATAGACTTCAGAAGGAAAATGCTTGATAAAATGGGTGTTAACATTTGTCACCTGCAATAGAATCCAGCCCTAAATGCCTCTATTATTAATATACATACAAATAAGCTGTATGCATATGCATGTCCACACCTGGTGGGTGGAAATGATGGATTTGACAGGGACATGATCATAGATGTATGAATTTGAGAACACACAAGAAAATTGGAATTAACATGCCAAAGTAAATAGATTATTTTGTCATTGGGTACCAATATTATCACCAGCTATTAGCTTATGGAGCAGCCAACCATTTGCACTCCTATCTTCTAGCTGCTTAGGACTGAATTCCATTGCAGGGGATAGCTGTTGCTGGCTTTTTCTATAAATTCATCCATGCATTTCCATAGGATTCTGCAAGATAAAAACAGGGATAAATGCTATCATATGCAATATAGTCCAGCCTTTATTGAGGTTTGGGTCTTTTCTTCTGTCTCATCCCACTGGGTGGATCACTTTGTCGCCATTTATAGCTGCTGCTTGTTGAATTCTGTTTGTCAAATGACTGATAAAGCAGGACATTCTGTGTGAACAAATGTGACAGTATACTCTTAATGGGACTTGGTCCAGAATCGATTGCTAGTTAAAGTAGGTCTTGGTTTATAATGGATTCACACCAGAGAGCAGCTTGTATACAGAATGTTTTATTTGAAGCATTGGACTTTGGCCTATAAACAACTATTCTGTTCCATCCTGTAAAGCGCTCTTTTTGTGCTGCAGGCCTGTCTGGATCACACTTAAACAGAGCCTGCAGATCACCCTTAGGTTTCATTATGCCAGCTTCACTGTTGTGAGTCATTATGAATGGGGTCATGTCAGTAATTTGGGTCATTAGTGCTACTCCTGACTTATATATCAAAAAATAGGTACAGTCTCAGAAATAAAAATGAACAAAAACATTTCATGTGCTTGTTCTTCAGGTAGTCATGGCTTACATTTTAGCTCTCAATGGTGAAGCACACATTTCCCTATTTGCATATTGAGACTACTCCTGTAGCAAGTGGCAGTCCAGCTCAACAATGACAGGCAAGTGTAATCGCTATAAGAATGTCAGCCAACCTCAGGTGTTTCTGTTGACTTCATCAGTGAGGTGTAGCTGTCCTCTCTAGGTGCTGAGTGTAAGATATCCAAGACTAGAATACTCATTACCGTTTGGTAGACACCCTTACATTTTCAAAAAATAGGGGGGATTTCAGTAAGAATGAACAAAAACATATAGTTTGCTTGCTTTCTGAATAATCCTTACTCATACAGTAAATCAATACATTCAAATAAATGTTAATCCATAACACACATACAAATAATATAATATGCATAATTCATACAATTACTTTACATACTCAACTATTCTAAAGTACTAAAATGAGCTCAAACGATAAAACAAATGCATGATAAATAGATATAAAAACATTATCATATATTACAATATACACAGTGTAATTAAATATATAATGAATAGTGTGAAAGAGATTAATGAACAACTAATCTTTTTTGCACATGTGTTTGGAGGCTGTATTGTGGTCTTCCATTTAAAGGTGATAGTGATAGAGTAGCAGACTTTGATGTATTTGTGGTCTCAGACCAGAAGAATGAATGAATGTGTGTGTATCCTGAAACATCTTGATGTTTTTAAGGACACAGTAAGTTGTTGTTAAACTTTGTTATTAAATATTTTCATTCTTTGGAAGCTACTGCTTTGTATTTCTGTTCCTGATTGCCTGGGAGTCCTCAAGCAGGGATGAGTTTTCCTTTGCAAACAATCTTGCCAGTAAACTAGAGTTTGACTCCAGGCCAATTTACAAGCATGAATAATCCAAAGCATGTATAGTGTAATCTGATGGTTAAAGTGTGATTTTGTATAAAAGCAACACTGTTCTCCTTCTCACCTTGTTTGTCTCTTTTTTCTGAGATTGCTGTTGGACCTAAGTGTGTAGGAAGTTAATATATCTTCCAGAGGTGCATATACTGTTTAACAATTGCAGTGAAGATAAATTGTGAGTGTGGATATTCTGTTTGGTGTGAATTTATTTTTGTGCGACTTTATTGCACTATGAGCTTCATTATTTTTTTATCAAATCTGGAGCAAAAAGAACTGTTACATTGCGGACACAGAACTTCTTTGCAGCACATTGGATCCCTAAAGCATTCAGGAGGTTAAAAACAAATCTCAGTCAATGTTTATTTTTCTTCTGTGGTACAGTCAGTATGTCCCATGTGGCTTAGATTGATAATAATGTGGAGAAGAGGTCTCAGCTATGAAAGTGGCCAGTGGAAGTGTGCAGGAAGTTTATAGCCTACTGGGGATGTGATCTGCATATGCGCATGTGGTCTACTCCCTGCTAATGTGCCAACTCTCTGAAGAACTATTAGCAACATATAAATGGTTCCCCATCTGTTTTACTCTGCATAACAAGGAAACTGTATTAGATATGAAAAATTCATAATATTATAACAGTCATTCTTTAAACAGGGGCATTTGTATAAAGAACAAGATGATACATATTGGGACAAACCAATTGCACCATTGAAAATAAATATAAATTCACACTGATTTAAATGGGGCTTTAAACCCTTGAATGCTGTAGAGGTTTCCAGTTCTTTGCTTCTCAATACATCTTGCACTAGGTATTTACAGAATTTTCTACAGCAGAAAAAAGTCTGCAGTAGTAAGTACTGTGAATACAGTGGTTCTGCTTTTCTCCCGATATCTTCTGTGCTGTAAGATGGTGTGAAAATGTGTGTGTTGTTGCATAGTAATATAATTGGGAGAGCAGCAGAACCACTGTACTTACTACTGCAGACATTCAGCTAAGAAAAGTAACAGTCTGCCTTAGAGCAGGGTTCTCTGTTACCTGGCAGTTCTACATTCACACTAGTCCACCAGTGAAAAGAGCACCCTGTTTTAATGGAGATATGTGGCTCAACACTGGCAGCTGAGTCATCTGTAGGAAAATTAGATAATAATAAAAATATGCGGAGCACTCTGTATATTTTTTTTACATACATTGATCCTATGAGTGCCACACAGTTGGATGAAGGGAACATCTCAAGCCTCCATTCTTCCAGTCTTTCCTTTAGCCAGGATAGTGGCACATTCTCCTGCTGTTCTTGCTTCTTTAGTCAGATGAGGTCAGAGCAGGGTTCTTCAGTCTAGAGGGAGAAGCCATGAAGTGAATAATAAAATCATTTACACATTGTTAAAGAAAATTGCACAACAAGAAGTGCCCTGGCCCAAATGGCCTTCCACCAGAGTTTTATAAAATACTGAAGATATAATAGCACCTCTTTTTTCTGATATAACCACATTTTCACTTCCAAACACATGCCTACAACATTTAATATTGCGAGAATCATTTTATTACCCAAGCCAGGCAAGGATTCTTGTTTGGTGGAATCTTAAAGGCCAATATCCCTTTTAAATATAGACTACAAAATATTAAATACGATCATGACCAACAGACTAAAACAAGTTCTCCCCATGCTAATCTCTTCTGAGCAGACTGGCTTTATACCTAGTAGGTTTCCGGTCACCAGCATATGTACAGCATTAGCAGCTATTATAAAATCTACAGATTTCCCCAACAAAAATAAGTTTCTTATTAATCTTGATGTGGAGAAACCTTTTGACAAAATTCTTTAGCCCCATCTTTACCATTTGTTATACATTTAGAGTTTTGGTTTCCTGTTCATGATCTACGTTAAATTGATTTGCATGTGACCTTGAACCAGACTGACTACTAGCAATCTAAATTATCCATTAAATGAACATGCATCAATTAAATCAGGCAAAGGAATTTAAGGGCATCACATTATGGTCTGCGTTTGCACATGATCTCCTACTTTTCTTGAGGATCCCCCAGACAGCTTTCCCAGTTATTACTCACATATTCTAAGACTTTAGAGAAGTGGCAGGTTTTAAAATTAATTAAAAAATTCTGAGGTCCTGTGCTTGACCCCATGCCCACCTCATTCTTTTAACTCAGAAGGCCCTCTTCGATAATTATATTCTATTAAATACCTTAATCTCCCTAAAGATATCAAGCAACTTTACCACTTTAACATGCTTCCTTTATGTGGAAAGCTCACTTCAGACTTCCAACATTAAAAAACTTCCTCTCACCTTTCTCAGATGCCTTCATCTTATAAAGATGATTTTCCTCTGCAAACTTTTATATATCTCTAACACCGATATCCACATTTTCAATAGAAAATTCTAGGGCTTTGTTCAGAATGGTAGAAGACTCAAAATTGGACTATTAAAGCTACAACAACCAAAACAAGAGGGTGGAGGTTGCCAGAAGTAGCTAGCCTGCTTTGATTTGCTAAGGATTGGATTGACCAAACTAGTATTTACACTGAATCATTTAGAGACCAAAGATTTATTCCTTACATCAACCTCATCTATTTGCTCCATGCCCCCTGCTCCCATATACCAAAGCAATGTGCAACTCTTATTTCTACTGAAATTAAAAAATGATAATATATGAGAAATATGTTGCGCAGAAATAAAAATGTTTGTCCTTTTGCCTTTAATAAATAATCTAGAATTTCATTGTGAAGACTCAGTTATCCATTTTAAGATTTGGGCTGAATGGACCATCATGTTTATAGGCAATATGCTTAATCCATAAACTAAACTCATTTATACATTTGATTGCATCAGAGACCAATATGACCTCCCCTTGCGCCACCTTTTTGCATACTTTCACTTATATTCAAACACTTCTCATTCTTCACAAACAGTATGATAATAATTTAAGGGACTGTCTGCTTAAGTAGGATCACAACACAACTTACACTTTAAAAGTTCCTGAATTTTTAAACTACATTTGACCCTTCCAAATAAAACTTTAGTGTTGGGCAGTTGGTTACTAAATATCCAAATTTTGATGGCTGATACAATCTGCTATCGTAACTAGACACTTGAAGAGCTCTTAAACATTGCATAAGTAACACTGGTCCTCACACATCACATAGGTCTCACTTCCTCTCAATCTTGTCCTTTATGTAACAGTTCTTTACACAATTCTTTATACTCATATCCTCATATACAGTCTTTCTGTAATAAAAGTATCTCCTACACAACAGAGACAGTTGGGATCCCTGTATCATTAATTACCTCAGCCTTTATTTTAGATATCTATGAGAACTTCTACATACATACTAACAAAAATTGGACTTCATTTTCACAGTGTCTATAAAATGCATCCTCATACAATGGCTAATGCTGATACCCCCTTGTTCTAGCATTAGAAAACAAAATTAATTAAACTTAACATATACAGATATATTGGTCTCTTACTTTGACTAATGAAGATGCTCTGGGTGAGAACTTTATGCATATTTGTGAACCATGCATACTGTGACCGCGCTCAACAGGCTGACTTTTATAGTTGTATTAGATATATGAAATTGATGGCAGAGAAGACACTTTTAGACAGCAGACTTTCTGACTTTCACTAAAAAATCTCTGTCAGCTGACACACCTTATTGCTTTTCTCTTGATGCTTACTCTAATGGTGGCAGGGCTTACACTAGCAGTGAACTCATTTTGGATGATATTTTTTAGAGATCCTTGTTTCTGTGTTCTGTTTTTCTTAATTTCCCTCTCCTTTACTACTTCTTATCTAGCAGTCTTAAAGGGATAGTAATACTTAAAATGTAATAAAAAATATGTTGTAGGGTTTATCCCTCTGAGTAAAACAAGGGTACTCCCACAGCTGAAAGGTGGTTTATTAAAAAGTTATTACGGCTCAAAATTTTTTTAGGTGCAATATCACAGTGGCCTGAAATTGTACAGTGGCGCTGTTGCTACACCATCCTATGGACAGCTCTGGTCCCAGGACCATAAATCTCCATAGGATGGTGTAGCAACTGCACCACTGTACAATTTCAGGCCACTGTGATATTGCACCTAAAAAATTCAACTTTGAGCTGTAATAACCTTTAAATAAAACACCTTTCAGCAGTGCGAGTACCCTTGTTTTACTCAGTGGGATAAACCCTACAACATATTTTTTTTTACATTTTAATTATTACTGTCCCTTTAATCTAAAATTATGCTTTGAAGTTGACAATTAATCCGGCTGCCAAGACACTACTGTACCACATTACACTTATTATCATCAGCACATGCTTACATACTGAAGTCACTTTCAAGTCATTTATCCCCCCCAGCGACCCCATATGTGTTGGAAAATTAGAAAAATGTGAGAGAAAAGGAGAAAAATGTGTAAGAATAGGCAAACAATTTGCTGGAATAAGGAAGAAAATGTTGCACTGGAGAAAAGGAAGACAATTTTTCTCACTTTTCGCCCACCCCTAGTCATGAGAGATTATAACACAGATTAACAAAAAGAGAAAACACTGAGTAATGTAGTAATTCTGGAGCAAACCGAATGAACAATAGGGGAGAAAAAATTGTTATCCTCTTGAATGAGATAAATGTCTCCAACTCATTGTTTTGCAATGTGTTTCAGAGCTCTCTCTCATTCAGTGGTTTAAAATTCCCATTAAAATAGGAGTCTCTGTGGTGATGGTTTGCCCTAGAATTGCTTCAGTTTTATTTTGAACATAAGGTTCTTAAAGAGGAAGTACATTTTTAATGAACTAAAAAGTGATATGTTTTTACCTGCAGAATAAAAAAAAGATACAAAAATTCTTATGACTCATATTTGGTTTTCCTTACCTTAAACTGACACTGCTCACCTAATGGTACTGATCTTATTATTGCTATGGAGAGCTTCTAGTCAATTATTCCATGCACATCCCTCTGGTCCTTAACAGATTAACATACCTGGGAACTTCCACCTGAGGGCTACCCAGAGGGTAGTCCTCTGTTCAGCAGGGGGTGACAAAAATGACGCTAACCGCATCAAAAAGGGGCGGGGCTTGACGCGAGCCGGGGGGGGTGCTTAACCCTTTGAGTTTCAGAGTGGTACGGAATGAATTGCTTTGCATTCCGTACCACTCTGGCACTGAAAGGGTTCAAATGTCACACAGAAGGCTGGGGACGGAGGAACAGCGGGAGAAAGAGTGTAAGTGGGTAGAGTTTCAATAGAAACTCCCCACATCCGGAGGAATCAGCCTCTGCCCCGGAGACCCGGTAAGTCTCTGTCAGAACCGGAGTCTCCGGGGCAAATCCAGAGAGTTCCCAGGTATGCAGATTAAAGACTTGACATTAACTTTCCAACAGTTCATGCTGATTCCAAAATGCATATATCCATTCTCATTTACAGTTTTGTGTAGGCATGCCATATTTTGGTTGTAATGGTGACTTCAGTGGTGTAATATGACAAGATATTATGTCTAAACCTCAAACACTTTACTGGAGTAATAATCCTAACCAATTGTTCAGTCTCTAGAACTAATGATGTTACAAGTTGTGAAGGGAAAGCTACTCCCTTTCTGTCATTATTGCCCAGCCTTCTGGAACTCTGCTGAGTAAAGTGAGATAAAGCGATAAGCTAGTCTTAACATAATGAAGGTCACAAATTAAATTAAGAACAGATGAGGAATTGAAAAGAGAGGAAATTGCCTAGATCTAACTTATTTGATTAAGTTGTAGTATTTAGGTAAGGTGGAGATGTCAGAATGTCTTTCAGTTTTTAAATTTTTTATAACTATTCATCAGGCTATATTAATCAGTTAGCCTGAGTTCAAATTTGTGGCTATCCGATATGAATACTGCAGTTAAATAAATATTATCTGTCTGATGTTCTTTTGGTGCGATGACAGCGTAAACCTTTCTGTTTTCCTCATTATGCAGTTATGATCCACTTTGTAAATGTCAGTGAAAGTGTAAAGTAATTAACATGAAACACATCTAATTAAAGTGTGTATAATGTGCATTGTTGAATGAAGCAATACAGGAAATATTATCAATATATGTGGTTTAGATCAATTGCTTAAAGCAGTACTAACCCCTCCTTATATATTAACTCACTATTTATTTTAATATAGGCATAAAATCCTAATGGTCACTATGAATCAACTTTGGATTGGTTCTCCAAAATGAATCTGTATTTAGTTTTATATATATATATATATATATATATATATATATATATATATATATATATATATCCAATATAATAATTTGCTAAATGGTTTGTAACAACGCAGTCATGCGCAGTAGAGACTGCTGCGCGTGCTCCAGTCATGCGCAGTAGAGACTGCCCGTGACAAGGCTGATACAGAGCGGGGTGCTGAAGTCTGACTTCGGAGCATCCAGCTCTGTATCAGCCATGGCTTGGGCAGTCTCTAATGGGCATGACTGCACCGTGACTGGCCGGCACTGTGGCCCGTGTACACGGGCTCTTCAGCTAGCATATATATATATATATATATATATATATATCATAGTGGTGTAAGCAGACATGGGGGATACACTAAGGTGTGATAAAGTGTAGATAACGGGGGATATGCACTAAAGAGGTGATAAAGTGGAGATGACTTCTCCAGTGATATCACTTCTCCAAATCCTATGTTATTCTATAGAGCAAATGCACTAAGATTTCTCAAGTGGGAGAGATCTTAGTGCATAGGCTCCATAGAATAACATAGGAACTGGAAAAATGATATCACCAAACAAGCTATATTCACTTTATCACCTGTTTATCCCACCTTAGTGCATAACCCCCCAAATCTCCAGTGATATCACTTCTCCAAGTCATGTGTTATTCTATGAAGCATATGTACTAAGATTTTTCCAGTTTACTAACACTGGAGAAGTGAAATCTCTGGAGAAGTCATCTTCACTTCATCACTCCAAGGTGCATAACCCCCTTGATCCTTGATTGCAGGATTCCTGGGACCATATGGTCAAAAGAAAAATATATGCATTCTGGGACAAACCAATGGTACCATATGGGAAAAAAGGAAAATTCCCACAATTCCCATTCTCCTTTGAGTTAAAGTGACCACATATCCAAATACCTCAGGGACACATAAAAACACATATGGCAAGGCTACATATATTCCTATGCGGTCCTGCAAAATAAATTTTTTATAAGCATCCCTGAGTTGAAGAGATATGTGGTCACCCTACAAGGCACTGGAGACCTCTAGAATTCAAGGAGAAGTTAAAATCCCAATTTAAATCAATGGAACATTATACATCTTCCATATGATACAGTTTCCTGTAGAATTTCTGCCAAGGCCCCTGAAACCCTCTCATTGAAGTCATAAGAAGCCTTTGGTGTGGTGACACTGTCCCAAATTTATAAAAGCAAGCAGGAATATTCTGGAGTAAACCAACTGCACCATAGGGGACACATTTAAAAAAAATCCTAAATTCCCAAGTATTTGCAAAAGCTTTTGAACCCCTTAACGACCGGCCAATCGGCGTGGTCAGTTAAGGACCACGGAGCATTTTTTTTCCATTTCCCGGAATTCCATGATGGTCATAGTACGTCATGGGTCGTTAAGTCAAATCAACCCATGACGTACTATGACCGTCAAGGGTCGTTAAGGGGTTAAACCATTGAACGCTAGAGAGTTTTCCAATGCATTTGCTCTCTACCATTCAAGGTGTTAAAATCCTTATTTAATTCAACAGACATTTTAATTTGACCCCTATGGTGTAAATGGTTTACTCCATAATAACTCCAATTTGCTTTTATACATATGGACAACTGAGTCCTGCAACAGATAAACATATCGGCCCCAATGCCAATAATCTCCAGTACTAATTAAAGATACATTTGGTGAGCCAATTTACTCAAAATTAAATCATAGTGGTTATTATGTTTTTCTGTACAAAATTAGATAAGTGAGGGTTTACTTTACTGTTAGGAGGTGTTAGTGTTCCTGTAATTGATATAAAGTTTGTACAGTATGAGCAGATGTTCTAGAGCAGAGCTGTCTAATGCATTCTGCCTGCCACTCAGGTGTAACATAGTAACGTAGTTGATGAGGCTGAAAAAAGGCAAGTCTACATCAAGTCCAGCACATGCCAAAAACAGCCCTGTTGATCCATAGGAAGGCAAAAAAAGCCTTCTGAAGCCATTTCCAATTTAGCCCCAAGTGGGTAAAAAAAATCATTTGTGACTCCAAATGGCTGTCAGGTAGATCCCTATATCAAAATCCTATCTGCATTGAAGCCATCTATCATAATTTTCAATATTGTTCTGTGCTATATAGGCATACATTGCTTTTTTGAAAGCAGTTACATTATCTGCAAGTACAACATCCAGAGGCAAAGAATTCCAAAGCTTTACAGCCCTTACTGTAAAGAATCCCTGCCTTTGTTTTAGTTGATTGTGCTTTTCCTTTAGTCTTAAAGGGATAGTAATACTTCGTTTTAACTTTATTTTATTTTGTAGGCATTAAAAAAAACATGAAGAATGATATAAATCTTATCTCTCAAACCTTTATGGTTTATGAGATATCCACAAGCAAAGTTTCCCCCTCCCGCCCCTTTTACCTAGTGTAAACAATCTCTTCTCAGATGTGGAATGCAGTCCATAGACTGGACAGATAACAGAAGGGGACACTCTTATTCCTATGAAAACAATGAAATCCCTGCCCCCCTTGACAAGCTTTTCAGGTTTTTCCCTTATCTTAATTGAAGATTGTCCCTCTCTTCAGTCTACCTGGGCAGCTCCCTTCTGCCCTGGCTGAAAAGTGTTACATCAGTAAAAGGGGCGGGAGGGGGATACTTTGCTTGTGAATATCTCTTAAACCATAAAGGTTTGAGAGATAAGACATATCATTCTTCATGTTTTTTTAATGCCTACAAAATAAAATAAAGTTAAAACGAAGTATTACTATCCCTTTAATGGATGACCTCTTGTTCTTAGCTCAGCTCTTTGTGTAAATAATTAATTGGATAGTTCTTTTTATTGACCTTGAATGTATTTGTAAATGGTAATCATATCACCCCCTTAGACGTCGCTTCTCTAATATAAACAAACCCAGTTTGGCTAGCCTCTCTTTATAACTCAGATCTTCCAATCCCTTTATCGGTTTTGTTGCATGTCTCTGCACCTTTTCCAGTATAACAATGTTTTTTTTAAGAACTGGACCCCAAAATTGTACTCTATATTCTAGATGAGGTCTAACCAAGGATTTATACAGAGGTAGGATAATATTAACTTCCCTTGCATCTACACCTCTTTTTATGCAGGCTAGAACCCTATATGCTCTTACAGCAGCTGAGTGACTCTGCACACTGCTGTGAAGTCTGTCATCTATCAGTGCTCCTAAATCTTTCTCTAATGAAGATTCCCCAAGTTGTTTCCCATTTAGAGTATATGTAGCAAGTTTGTTTCTACAGCCCAAATGCATAAACTTACATATATCTACATTAAATGTAATCTGCCACTTTTCTGCCCATTCACTCTATCTAAATCCTTCTGAAGAGAAATATCATCCAGCTCTGTATGTATTTCCTTACATAGCTTAGTGCCATCAGCAAAGATTGACACGCTACTTTCAATTCCTTCTTCTAGATCATTAATAAACAAATTAAAAAGCATTGGGCCCAGGACTGAACCCTGCGGCACCCCACTTATAACTTTAGACCAATTTAAAAAGGTACCTTTTACAACAACTCTCTGCCATCTATCATTTAACCAGTTCTCACTCCATGTACAGATAACACTGCCCAAACCGAAGCCATTTAATTTATGCAGTAACCTGTTTTGAGGCACTGTATCAAAGGCTTTTGCAAAATCCAAGTATACTGCATCAACAGCAATTCCCTTGTCCAAATTACTACTTACTCTTTAATAAAATGCAAATAAATTAGTCTGACATGATATATTCTTCATGAAACCATGCTGATTCCTACTAATAATATTGTTTGCCTTCACATAGTTCTGAATACTGTCAGTTAGTAACCCTTCTAGTATCTTACCCAAAAGGCTTTTATCTTCTGTTAATTATTAGGTTGCAGTGGCTCCCATGCATCAATACAGCAGGCCTTTCTTTATGTGTCCTATCTTAAAGGGACAGCCTGGAAACCTTACATTTATAGAAATAAGGCCAAGAATGTTGATTCGTACTCCTTTTTTTCTCCTTATGTATGGCAGAAAACAACTTTATCCTCTGAGTGCCAGAGTGGTATGCAACACATTGCAATATTTTGTGTTCCCCTCTGGCACTCAAAGGGTTAAATGGTCTGCAAAAATAATTAATAAATTAATGTAGCTGATGTATCGAGAAGAGCTGGAGCAATTCTGAGGCAAACCAACTGTGCCGTGTAAACAAACATTCCCATAGATTTAACCTTTTGTGTGCCAGAGGTGTGCCCAATGCATTGTTGTGCAATGCACTAGCTACCTCCCTGGTGCTCAATGGGTTAATTAGGACTTGTAATTCATTCAGTGTTACAGAGGTCTACAACATATTGCAATGCAGATCCCCTAGTATTAAAGTGGTTAAAAGCTCAATTTCAGTCAATAAGGACGTTTGGATATTTGTATTTGTCCCTTGTGTTGCAGTTGGTTTACTCCAGAATTGCTTCAGTTCTTCGTTCTATATCAAACTAAATGTGTCATAGACTCAGTGATAACTAGAGCAGTTATAGCATTTGTGGAATCCGCTTACATCATTTAGTGCAGAATATATACCCTTGACAGGAACTGCTTGCCTTATTGAATTCTTCTTCAAGGATAATTTGCCCCAATGAAAGTCTTGACTGTTTGCATTAACTTATGCATACATCAGTCTGAGACAAATGCTATGTTAATTTTAACTGCTTTACCTAGGGGGAGTAAACACTGTTGACACAATTCAGGCTGGCAGTCTTAAAAATGTTTAACCCTGCCAATGCCAGAAAAGTGTGCCACACATTGCGAAGCAATGCATTGCAATTTTTAGTTTTTGGAGCAAACCATTTTTTGGAGCAAACCAGTTTTTATATATGTGTCCCTTTAGACAACTGAGCTAATACTTCCTGGTAGGAAGTGACAGTTGGTAATGCAGAGCCATGTGGAATGTTTGAGGACTCACACTATAAATAAATAAATAAATACAGCTATATAGCATATAAACTCTTATAGTAAAAAAAAAATCCTAATAAATATTATTTGTTTTTGAATGCTCTTTCTAAAACCCCTAGTTGTTACAAAGTGAAAGTTCTACTTTCTGGTTTCCACTCGTCCCAAAATCAGGGAGGCTTACAAAAAACTCACACTGCAGGGCTACACAGATTCTTGTGCAATCCTGCAAAATGATGTTTTCATAAGAATCCAGGATTTAAAGGGATATCTGTTCTCCTTACCCTATATTCAAAAGAGTAGTGGAGTTATTCTGGGACAAACAAATTGCATAATAGGGAACAATTAAACATTTTCCTATTGATTTTAATTGGGGCATTTAACACAATGCAATGGACACCTGTAACATTCAAGAGGTTTTATTGTTCCCAGTTTGCTCCAGAATGATTACGCTACTCTTTTGAACATAGCCCTAAAGATTTAACCCTTTATGTTCCAATGGAGTGGCCAATGTGTTGCAGAGCATTGTATTTTAATAATGTGGACACATTACATAGGCTATCAACTGATTTTTCCTCAAAAACACATTTTTTTTAGCAAAGAAGCAAAATTAATCCCTCGGTTTTGACTTAGGTACTTTTTTAGTGAGACATATTTATTTAAAATAACCTGTTTGCATTATTTTGTTTATACCACCCCTTGGATGACAGAGGTATCTCTAAAGCCTTGTGTATCATCATGATGAATAAACTCTGCTCTGTTCATGCATTTGTATAATTCCAATCCCACTACTGCACAAATCCAGACTGAAATGGAATTCCCACATTCTGGAATACAGACACATACTAATAGGATTAGACACTACAACAGGTGTTAGAGTCAGATTTTGTTGTTGTTGTGCCTGCTCAAATTCCTGTTAAATGCACTTGGTTACCCCCAGCATGCCAGGGGTTAGAAAGCTCTGTTCATGTTGATGGGAATTTAGGAGTTTGTATTTGTCCCTTTGGTCATATCTAAGAACTCTCTGGATCTGCCCCAGAGGCTTCCGTTTTTAGAGTTAATTATCAGGTCTCTGGGGACAGAGGCTGATTCTTTGCCATTGGTGAGTTTCCCTGTTAATTCCACCCAGTTCTTATCATTCTGCTTGCTTCCAGCCCTGATCTGCTCACTTCCTACTCCTTCTAATAGTAAACCTCACCTTTCCTCCTCTCAATCCTGATCAAGTCCTGCCCAACTGATTAAGCCACACCCACTGTATGATGCAATTCACTTCATTAAATATGCCCACTCTCAGCCCATGAACCCTCTCTGGGGACTGCAAACCAGAAAGTCCCCAGGTATGCTTATGGTGCAGTAGGTTTCCTTCAGAATTTTCTCCAGTTTGCAGTTATAAATATGTGCCTACAGAGCAGCAATAGAGCGCTTTAAAAATAAATACTTCAATGAAATGGTCTACAAAGTGTGCTTGGTTTGCAAGCACACTTTTTAGACAGTTCCAATGAAGTATTTATTTTTGAATCGAGTTATTGCAGCTCTGCTGAAGAGCCTCCTCATGTTGGACATTAGGGAGAGGGAAACTTTAGAACTCAAACCTTTATGGTTTGAGAGATAGGAATTGCAACGATGGATTTCTTATTTTATGGCCTACATTATTACTTTTGCTATAATTATGACATTACTATCCCTTTAAAGGGAACATGTAACCTAGCACATAGCTAGATGTACAGCAGCTTGATTTCCTATGTCCATACACAAATAAGCTGTGCTGTTGTTAGATACATGCATCCCTCTCCTAATGATATAGATACTGAGAAGTTTGTCATATAGTAATACTCTCCTCATCTGTCCCTGTGACCTCAAAAGTTATGTCATGCCACAGAGATATACACATGCCAGATAATTTATTTTCATTCTGTCCTGTACCCTCCAGACAATCTTGGGCTAGATTCTACTGCAGGAACTAACAGGGCCGAACTGGCCTACCGGGATACCAGGAAAATCCCCAGTATGCCACCTGTACTGGGCTTCCTGGGGGCCAGCTGGAGCTGCTTATAAACATGCGTCAATTAAATTTATCCGTGGCCGCAAGGTGACAAGACCACACGGCCGCGAGATTTCCAGAACGGGCCGCATTTAGTGAGTGGGGGCAGGGTGCCAGGCCGGGTCTAGAGTGATGTCAGACGCAGCATGAAGAGCACTGCGTCTGCGCACCGGGTAGGCCGGCTGCACCCTGACCCAACTGAAGCAGTGCTGTAGTGAGCTGATCATGAGCGGGAGGCCGGGAGCAGAGAGAGACACACAGTCAGCAGCAGACTCATGCCAGACAGTCACGGTGAGGTCACAGTCAACTTAGGCAAGAGGGGTAAACAGGCAAAAAGGGAAGATCAAGATGAGGAGAAAGGCAAGGGGATCAAGAGGGGTAAAGAGAGGTTAGTAATGGGGAGAAAGGCTAAAGGGTGATCAAGAGGGGTAAAGAGAGGTTGATAAGGGGAAGAAAGGCAAAAGGGGGATCAAGAAAGGCAAGAGGGGGCATCAAGAGTGGGTGAAAGAGGCAGAGGGGGGTCAAGAGGGAGAAAAAAGAGGCAAAAAGAGGAAGAATCAGAAGGCAAAAGGAGAGGGGACCAAGAGGCAAAAGGGTGTAATCAAGAGTCAAGAAGGGGAGAGAGAGAGGCAAAAGGGGATCAAGAGAGGGGAAAATGGGGAAGAAAAAGACAAAAGGGGGGGATCAAGGGGGGGGAATGAGGCAAAAAGGGGGAATCAGGAAGGGGAGAGAGAGGCAAGAGGGAGAGAAAGAGGTAAAAGGGGGGATCAAGATAAGAGTCAAGCGTGGATTAAGGCAAGAGGGGGAAAGAGGCAAAGAGGGGAGTAAGAGGCAATGGGGACGGGTGAAAAAGGCAAAAGGAGGGTCTTAAGAGTCAAGAGGGGGAGAACGAAGCAAAAGGTGGGAATCAAGAGGGGGAGAAAGAGGCAAAAGGGGGGAATCAAGAGGTGGTGTGTATATATATATATATATATATATATATATATATATATATATATATATATATATAGAGAGAGAGAGAGAGAGAGAGAGAGAGAGAGAGAGAGAGAGATTATAAACTCTATATTGCTCTGGTGGTGGCATATAACTCTGTATTGTCTTATGGTGACATCTAACTGAATTGCTATGGAGGTGGCATATAACTTTATTCAAATGTGTTTTAAAATGCATGGTTTCCCCTTTTATAAACAAGAAAAAAATGCCATTATGCTATGGGGCTGGTGTAATGACGTACTGCTATGGGGTGGAATAATGAAGCAATGCTATGGGGTGGAATAATGAAGCAATGCTATGGGGCTGGTATGACTCAATGCTATGTGGCTGGTAAGCAATTTTTTCCAGGTCTGGTTTTTATTCCCAGTCCGGCCCTGGGTGCTAAATGTTAACACCCGAACATAACAAACATTTTCCTATTGAAGTATATGGGGAAAACCGGAGATAAAAGCAGTGATAAAAATAGCACCTGTAATTCAGCCCCAAATGTGCACAATTTAGTTACCTTATACATGACATTTATCTAATTATTATACAAGACTCATCCTTCTGTATCATTCTATCATGTGCATTCTAACTAATCTAGCTGCATATTGTAACTATTATACTATGCAGATTTTAGGTATTCTATTCTGAATATTGTTTCATACACATTCTAACTTATTAAAGTGGAACTACCACCTAATATAAAGTTGCCCCCCACTAGTTATGCATATGGTGAATAGCTTCTTAATAGTTCTGTTATCTGACACAAGTACCAGCATCCGAAGTAATCCTTTTTCTTGTGAGACCGACGGCCAGGCTTGCACGCAGACATCTCGGCTTAGAGACGTCTGCGCGCCTGTGCTGTCCTTCTCCTTACTAGGGTTACACAGGGCATGCATGGAGAAGCAGACAAGCTACTTGATGATATCATTGATTATTTTGCAGAGCACAGGTATGTTAACCCTTTCAGTGGCAGAAAAGTGCTCAATGTGTTGCAATACACTGGATACCTCTCTGGTATTTAAAGAGCTGTTTTACCACATATCTGTTTGAGGGAGTTATCTGGCTACTAGTGGGACAAGATGAGGTGTAAGACAGTGTATGTGTGGTTCTGTGACTACCGATGGACAGTGGGATAAGACTGAGGAAGCAGTGTATGTGTGGCTCTGTGATTAGCAGTGTACAGTGGAACAGAATTGATGAAACCAGCAGTGTATGTGTGGTTCTTATGGCTATCAAAGGATAGTGGAACAAGTTTGGGGTAGATGTATTTGTTGATTTAAAGGAGCAGTAAACTGTATTTAATGAAAATCTATTATATGGTTTTTCTTGATGAGTAAAATAAGTGTACTCTCACTGTTGACAGTTGTAGCAAAAATTATAGCTGTTCAAACTGTCAGGAAGTGAGTAACAGCTTCATTACTTCCAGAAGATTCAAGCTGACAGCAAGTGATAAAGATGCTACTATAACATTCTACAAAGAACTCCTGTCAGAGGCTCATCACTCACATAGAACAACTACTTGAAGTGTGGCCATTAGAACAGCACTGTTAATATAAAAAAACAAAAAAAAAACACTGTATTAACGCAGGAAAATACATCTCAAATCCCTACAATATATGTTCTCATTAAACAGTTTACTGCTCTGTAAAGTATTTAATAATTCCATTATTTATGTACCAAAACTCAGTGTGTTATACTTTTCTAATAATTTATTTTCATAATAATATTTGGGAATGAAAAGATAAAGTTATCATGTCTCTCTTTATCTCTTGATTTAAAGTTATGACTGTGCTTTTAAGAGAACAGGTAAATGTAATTTCCTCATTGGAGGACTAACTAATATACATTACAGGGACATTAGTAGAAATTAGAACAGTTTTCTAACTGTATAATCAGACCAACTAAACAAGAATAATGCAAAACTCAGCCAGAAAGGAACATGTTCAATATTGGGAATGAATACAAAATAACTCCCCATATTGCTTTATTTATTCATATTATGCAATGTTTTGGTTGTCTAAATAACCAATCACTCTGTCAATCTATCCCCCAGAGGCGACAACTTTACATTTATATAGTAAATATACAGCAGAAGACTATGAGACGTAATGCAGGCAATTAATTACTATATTTTTCTCTCATGCCGATACATTTTAATGCCTAGATTGATGTTCCACTGGCAAAAGAATTGTAAAAAATCTGTTTTTATAATTTAATTATAGATAGTATATATATTTAGTTTGGCAATTAGAGATACATGCAAAAGAGGGTGAAAAAGAGCATTGTAAAAGCCATTGTGCGATTAAATCTTAGCATGATGGCCTTTGAAGTGCCCCCTTTTGTGACACTTGGGATACTGAGCTCCCATATCAATCTTAAAAATGCCAGAGGAAGGGGTCTGGTACCCCTTTTCCTGCCCTCCCTTAAGGAGTGGATGTGTTATAATAAATTCATTGTGGTGTTTGAAGCCTCCATAGTAATTAAAATTGTGTGTGTTTATGTTTAAAAACACATACATCACATACATACCTGGATGTCAGAGGTCCAGTGGCGTCAGGAAAGTCCCAGCCCTTCTCTCCAGTTACCCAAAGAAATAAAATAATAGAACTAAAAAGCCACTGCCATTAGGTATAAAAAAACAAGCAAACCTCCATTCCTCTCCCTCCCCACTGTGAAAAAAGCTTATATACAGCTTATGTACAGTCATCTCTGTTTAAATATTTTCCCATTTGACAGGGTCTACGTGTGAGGGCTGGCACCCCGGTGCCTGTGGGCAGAAGATACAGCCTGATACTCAACTCTGATCCCTGATCCCTGGAGCGGGCTACTCTACCGCTGCTTTTTCCTCTACCACTACAAGGAATGATGCATCCTAGCAAATTATATATATACTAGTTGAACAGCCCGTTACATGGGCCACAGTGCCTCTGGCAGCCGGTCGCGGGGCAGTCACACGCAGTGGAGACTGCCCGCGCCTCGGCTGATACAGAGCCTCTGGCAGCCGGTCGCGGGGCAGTCACACGCAGTGGAGACTGGCTGCACCTCGGCTGATACAGAGCCTCTGGCAGCCGGTCGCGGGGCAGTCACACGCAGTGGAGACTGCCCGCGCCTCGGCTGATACAGAGCCTCTGGCAGCCGGTCGCGGGGCAGTCACACGCAGTGGAGACTGCCCGCGCCTCGGCTGATACAGAGCTGGACGCTCCTTCGGAGCGCCCAGCTCTGTATCAGCCGCGGCGTGGGCAGTCTCCACTGTACATGACTGCCGCACGCGCAGCAGTGTTTACTGCGCATGTCGGGCGTTACACACAACTTGGCGAATTATTATATAGGATATAAATTCCACAAGTCTGTGCTCTCACATGTAAGATCAAGACTTGGGCCTGGGTGCTTACATAATATCTGTAGAAAAGAAAGCAATCACAAGTCTTCTTAGAGGTGAAACAAATGTGTTGATTTATTCCATTAATGTTTTGGGCCTATTGTGGCCTTTCTCAAAACAGATGTTGTTTTATACACACACTTCTACTACCAGTCTGTTCACCAAATCTGAAAGTTTCAGGCAATCTGATGAATCATCTCATTAACTGAACCATGGGAGAGTCGCTCATCTCTATGCCTAGAGTACAAGATCCATAAGTCAGAAGATTAGTGACTGATAAATATAAATAATTTAATGTTACTCAGACAAGATCATTTATATATGTATGTTCGCTTAGGTTAGTAAATAAGATATTAAGAGATGGAAATTGAATTTCCTTACCTGTTTTCTTGTACATTACTTTTAAAACAAATCAACAAACGTCAGCACAGCTATATCCGATGTTAATGTCTGTAATTATAAGCAATGGCTTTCAGCTTTTTCTCTTGGTTGAGAGTTAAATTGTTTCCTAGAATACATTTTAATAGGGTGTATTAGCAGCACTAATGCAATGCCACTTCCTATAAATGTAACAGTATAGCATTATTCTTTTAATGCACCTTAATGAACCACTAATGTGGCTATAATTGGTCTACCAAGAAACATTTTGCAATGCGGTAAACCAAAGACTTTGCTTTGTAACAGCCATATACGTATCAAAATTATGCATCTGTCATTATTTCTACATTATTATAATAAACTGCCCTTGTGCAGTCTATAAATTCTCATAATGAGCTTGTATCTGTATGCAAATGCATTATGGACTCCTTCACATTCTCTAACAGTTTACCATTAATTTCAAAGCATAATAGCATAACAATTTGCAGTAAACATATGTTATAATTCCAGTGTATAATGGTGTGATATAGAGCACAGTTTAATAATTATTGTTTCCATTTTACAGCTTTGGATTTAGAGCAGCAAATAGGTTTGTCCAAAATGCAACAAAAAAAACTGTTCTGCAGTTTCTGGAAAACATTTTCCAAGTTTTCTAATTCTGAATTGTGGTGGCTATATAAACAAAGAAATGGCAAAGCCAAATGGAGAAATATGGGCTAAATAAAAAATCCTATTGATTTAAATGGGACTTTTGAACCAAGAATTCTCCAGTATGTTGTGAAGCAACACATTTGAGACCTCCAGTATTCAAGGGGTTAAAATTCCCATTTAAGGCAAAAGGAATGCATACCTGTCCCCTTTAATACAGTTGGTTTGCACAATAATTGCTACACTTTTTTACGGAGTACTAGTTGAAGAGCCCGTTACACTGGCCACAGTGCCACTGCCGGCCGGTTGTGGGGCAGTCATGCACAGTAGAGACTGCCTGCACCGCTGCTGATACAAAGCTGGACACTCTGAAGGAGCAGCGGCGCGGGCAGTTGCTGCTGTGCATGACTGCAGCACGCGCAGCAGTCTCTACTGCGCATGACTGCGTCGTTACACACGTTTTAGCTAATTATTATATAGGATATGGTCTACATTTTTCTCCAAATTTATTCTACATGAAAAAGAATAAGAAAATATTTTTCAGCAATTTTAGCAAAAAAGAGCAAAAAAATCTAAGCTAGGTTCACTTGCTAATAAAAGTCTTTAAGTCTTCTTTAATTAATTACCTTTTTCAGAGCTAGGGATGTGTGCAAAGCATTGCTGTTAGGGAACACACTTGGCATTATTATAGAGGAAGCATGTCTATTGGACCTGTGAAAGACCTTCTGAGCATACTCCTGGGCTGAACGATATTCAGGCAAGTGGAACGGTCAACTATTTTGTTCCTTATAAGGAGGATTTTAGAGGATGGAAACTGGCCTCAGTTTCTCTTGAAACAAACCATTGAGGAGCAGGTATGAAAGTGAAGCAAAAGGCTGTATATTGAATCAAATTGGGCCTTGGGAACATTGACCATTTTGCTTCTATGTAAAAAGCATGATTTGTTTTCATATAGCCTATTGAGTGCATAATGGGTTGTGCAATGTGGAAGTGTGTGGTTATTTCATGGTGTTCCTTTTCTCTGTGTGGTTATTTCATGGCATTCCTTTTCTTTGTCCACAGTATGGACAAGCTGACTGAGAGGCCCAAGGTATACATTAAAAGGCATGTGCACCAGGAGATTGTACGATACATGCTTACAGACACAGTGCACAGCATGACCCAGCATGGTTATATATCATGAACTGTGCACCTCTTTAGTACATCGGCCTCAATGTCTCCTCCCTATTGGAGCCTGCTTAGGGCCTTATACACTGAAGAAAAGAGCAATTCTGGAGCAAAGCAACTGCACCATAGGGAACAAATTAAATTTCCCATTGGATTAAATTAGATTTTTAACCCTTTGAGTGCCAGAGGGGGTATGCAATGCATTGCTTTGCATACCCCTCTGGCACTCAGAGGGTTAATCCTTTAAATGCTAGGTATGTTCTCAAAGGAAAAGCTCCGGTACTACCACCCATAAGGAATCAATGGTATCAAATGGTCGACATATCAGGAATTACTCATTCAGAGATTAACCCTATATATATAATCGACCTAATCATACTATACCCAATAGTAGATTCCTTTTATTGGTAACATCTCATTCAGTTACTCACCACTGGCTTGGAATCCTCTAAAACAAGCCCGTAGGGTGGTCTTACAAACTGGAGAACTTGCTTTGTTCCGATTAGCATATGGGTTGAATAGGATAATCAGGGCGCATCAGGAATTGCATCACAGAATGTAAATCGCAACCCTATAATAGCAACCCTTGTTCCACCAAATCACTCCCACTGCTAATGGGTAGAGTAGCGGTACTTAACCCATTAACCTCCAACCTAGATCAAATAGATCACACTATATAAATAATATATAAATAAGTAATGTCTGTACATTTTTTTTTTCATTTACCGTGTTGGAGCTTGTTGCACATTGTAAAACTTAGTTTTTGTGAGGCACAATGAAAAATCTGAAAAAACACAATATATAGTTTTCCATAAATAACTTGAAAGTTACCAATGGGAATCATACCTAAACAGATGGAAAACAAAAATGCTGAAAACATGACTGACCAGCACTGAATACAAAAAATTCCCTAAGCATCTGGCACTGAAATGGTTAAACAGAGTAGGCAGCTGTCTAGAGTTTTCATTTTTGAGAGACTCTTCATTCTAAGGTGCAGTACATCAGTGGCCTGAAATGTTGTGTTGGTGCTATTTCTACAGCAGTCTATGGACAGCTAAGTTCAGCCAATCATAAACCTCCATGGGATGTTGAAACAACATAGTCACTGTAAAATATCAGGCCATGGAGATATTGCACCCAACAACTGCAAGTCTGAACTGCAATAATGTTTGAAGAAAACACCTCTCAGCAGTGGGAGTACCATTTTTTTATTTAGCAAGATAAACCCTAAGATATATTTTCAGTATTAAGTGTTACTATTCCTGGAAGGATTGCACAAGTGGAAGAAGCAATGTGAACTGTGTCTGGGGAACCCAATGATGATTCACATGGAGAACCATGTAAATATGTTTATCAATATTTACTGAATGTCATTATATCTTGAAGCATGTTTTGAGCCTTTGAAATAAATACTATATTTTGGGCCTTGTTCAATAAGCTACACAGTTTCAGTTCTGGATCAAATGTAATTTCCACTGATTCAAAATACGTTGGAGAATTCTTTACTATTTATGGGGTTAAAAGCCCAAATTACATCAATGAGAATGCATGGGATTTGAATTTCAACCCTAATGCAGTTGTTTTGCTCCTGATGTGCAACTCTTTAGCCATATGTAGCATGCTTTTCTTCTGGTTTTATTTTGAGACCAAGTAATTACTGAGTATGGACACTGATCTATAACACTTTGATCCAGTGCTCTCCACTCTTTTGTTCAAGGCACCCCTATGACCTGGAATTTTCAGTACACCCCTCATATTCTATCAGGACTTAATGAAGGTTACAATAAATAAACGTATAGTTATTCTTAGGTGTTACTGTCAGAATAACATCAAGAGGGATATTGTATATAATAATTTCCATAAATATACATGAAAAAATCAACTTTAATAGTTTGTCCATCTTCATGGAAAAAGTAGGGCGCCCAGAGTTGGCGCCCACTGGACCCCACAGCATCTTGTTTAAGAACCACTGCTTTAATCTTTTGAGTGGAGCACTACTGGAGATTCAGCACATGGTTACTACATTGTTTTGACAATCTTAAAGAGATAGTAAACCTTGAAAATAAGTTTATTTTATATTATAGCTCTTAAAAAAACATGAAAAATTATATGTCTTACCTCCCAATCCTTTATGGGTTGGGAGATATTCAGAAGCAAAGTTTCCCCCTGAGTGACATCACCGTTCTAGCTCTCAGATTTGGAATCCAGTCCCGGGACCGTCTGCGGCTCTCCAGAAGTGCCAAGATCACGATCTTTAAAACAAATTTCTTAATTGGAATGGTCTATAAAAAGTGTGCTTGCAATCTAGGCACACTTTGTACACAGTTCCAATTAAGTAGTTCTTTTTAAAGATCGTGATCTCGGCACTGCTAAAGAGCTGCCGGTTGATCTGTGGACTGAATTCCAAATCTGTCCACTAGATGGCAGACTTGGCTGAAACAGCCAGGAAAAGGGAACTTTACTTTCTTTTACTTCTGAATATCTCCCAAACCATAAAGGTTTGGGAGAAAAGACTTACATCATTTTTCATGTTTTTTTAAGGGCTACAATATAAAATAAACTTATTTTCAAGGTTTACTATCCCTTTAAACAGTATGGGCCATATGTTCAAAGAAGTAGCGAAATAGCTTTTGTCGTTGTAAAGACTTTTCAAAGTACAGTGTCGTTGGGATCATTAATATTTATAGAGAGTGTCGGTTGTGATTGGAAATATGTTGTTTGTCCTGACTGAAACTGTCGTATGTTACAAAAAAAAAAATGTCTTAACTAATGACAAAAATGCCTTTAAAAATGTCTTAACGACAAAAATGTCTTAACTAAAGACAAAAATTCTCACATTCAGAACTTCACATTCCCTCCACTTTTTTCTTAACATACAAATTTTGTCTTTTGAAAGACACTTTTTTGTCATTAGTTACAACAAATTTTCTTTTCCTCTATACGACACTGGGGAATAGTTTAGCCACGCCCTTGCCCCGCCCCTTTGCCCATCAATTCTGGAGTTGTGTCATACACAGCGGACATTACTATTTTTTTGTCATATACTCTATAGAAAATATGTTATTCATGCATTCAATGACTTACTTTTGTCTTTCATATGACAATTTTTTGTCGTTATCCCTTTGAACATACGGCCCTATGTCTCTTTTGTAAATTGATTTACATTATAGGGCAATATGTTCAAAAGACATGTGGAGGAATTCTGAGAGGGGCATCAATTCTAAAAATTCCCATTGATTTAAATTGGTACTTTAACCTCTTCAATATTATAGAGATCTTCAACATATTGCAAAGCAATGCACTGAAAAACTCAATGATTCAAGTGAATAGACTTTCCATATAAATCAATTGGCATTTTTAGTACTTGCAACTGATTTACCCCAGACTTTCTCCACCTTTCTTTTTAACTGTTTTTATATGATTTTGCTCACAGAGGTAATTATTGAAGGTAGCAAACAATGAAATATGACATGTTATAATGTTAAAGTGATAGTAATGTTTCACAGTAAAAACAGCTCAAATTAATCTTCATAGTATTTGAGCCATGGAGAGTGTTATTTCAATTATGTCAGGGTTGTAGTTGAAGAATAATTGAATGATAAAATATCTCCCTCCGTCTCCTTTTACCTGGTGTAAGTCACCTCCCCTCAGATGTGGAATTTGGTCCCTTGACCAGACAGATTACAGCAAGGGACAATCTTCTTATTGTGAACATAAGGAAAGCCCTGCCCCTTGACAGGTTTTTCAGGTTTTTCCTTATGCTCACTGAAGATTGTTCCTTTCAGAGATCCATCCGGACAGTCTTGCTGCTCTGAGGTGAGCAGTGTTACATTAGTAAAAGGGGAGGGAGAGGCATACTTTATCCTTCAATTACTCTTGAACTACAACTCTGACACTATTGAAATAACACTCTCAATGGCCCAAATACTATGAAGATTAACTGAAGCTGCTTTAATTATGAAATATTACTATCCCTTTAAGTAAATCAGTTCCTAGAAAAACCAATACTTTAGGGTAGGTGTGGAATGATGGGGGTTGTAGTGTCCAACAATTGACTATCCCTGCATGTTTGCAAACATTTCCAATGAATTTGTATTGTATTTAAAGGAGATTATACTCTAGAATTAAATGTTTTTATATTGTTTTAACAGAATGACTTACCTTCATACATGTATCATTATAGATAGAGAAAAATATAGTCTGTCTCTAGATTACACCTTCTCACAACAAACAATATACTTCAACACACTTGAATGGTTCATAAGGGACACTAGTATTTTAGTATTTAGTATCAACTAGCAACAAGTGTAAAAATAAAACATACCAATATAACTTACTGTTATTTGAAAGATACCTAGACAGGTAAGTCCGTCTGTTAAACAAATTAAGAAACGCTTTTGCCAAGGGAAAAGGTTACCTTTAAAAATGTAAGTGGTAGGTGGCAATGCTTTAATTCTATATATCTTTTAATAATTATGGCACTGTAACGCAAAGCTGACATTAGATACAGACATGTTCCTTGAAACAAATGTTACCCAAACTCTTTACTGACTGACTCAGGAATTACTTGCTGTTGTGCTTCTAAATTATTCTTTGTATAGTGGAATCACTCATAATTTGGAGCTAGACAACCTGCTGTGCCTGAAATACAGCGTGACTCACTTCACCATGTAACACTGGCTATATCATTTTTATGGATTTGACTGACTGAACCTCATTAATTATTTCTGTCTTTTGGCATCTCAATATAATAGACATTGAGAACAAAAAACATTTGAAGAAAATGTGAATTTCATAATTCCAAAGAACTAGGGAGTTTTTTTTATCACAAACAGATTCATACCAGTGTGCGTGTTAACCCTTTGAGTGCCAGATGGGTGCACAATGCATTGCGGAACAATGCGTTGCATACTCCTCTGGCATTAAAGGGATTAAATAACAAATTGAAACTGTGATACAATATGGATCCTGTCATGTGTTTGAAAAGATTAACCTATTGCGTACCAGAGAGGTATCAACACATTGCAATGCAAAGGACTGAATATTAAAAAATAAACTTAAAAAAGGTAAGTAGGTGCAATTCTGAAGCAAAGAAGTGGCAACATAGGAGCTAAGGAAAAATTCCCACTGATTTAAAGATGGCTTTTAACCCGTTATTTTGCTTCCCAATGCACTGGAGATCTTGCTAGCATTTAAAGTTAAAAGCCCCTGTCCTGTATTGAAATATACAAATATACAATATGATGACAGATATGAACCAAATGGCCCATCTGCCTGCCCATTTCCCTACCTAGTTATCTCAGGTTCACTGCATTCTTAGAACAGTCATATGTCTATCCCATGAGTTCTTATGTTCATTTACTATTGTAGCCTCAACCTCCTCTGCTGGGAGGCTATTCCATTTGTCTAACACTCTCCCAGTAAAGTCATTTTTTCTTACTTTCATCTTATATTTCCTCCATCCAATTATATCTACTTGTACTAGTAGTTCTTTTATTCTGAAAAACCCTGCTGAGCTCAATTAAATCCTGATTACATGCCAAAAAAACAAACAAAAAAACAATATGAAGTAGTGGTCTGGTGATTTTTAACGACCGCATTGGGTAAAACCTTTTAGACTTGTGCACGGGCAAAATTTTCGATTAAATTCGAATTTGGACAAATTTTTTTTTCTAATTCAGATGATCCTAATTTCGGACCGGGCCTATTCGATTTGAACGAAATTCTGATCCATTCTGAATTATTCGGCCAAATTTAACATGGGTTAAATTATAGCAGTGCACGCTGCTATCATTCTTTGCAGACAGGGTATGCATTTAGAAAAAGATCCATCCCAAAAACGGACATTGTCGTACATTGCCAGTCTGTGCATGTCACCTCTACTCCAGCATGGGATGCCAGTCACAATGCAAACGTCGAACATCGAGAACCCATGCCTGTCATTCAATTTAGCATATGTTCGAACATCGAAAACCCATGCCTGTCATTCAATATAGCATATGCTCGAACATCGAAAACCCATGCCTGTCAAATCCTACTCAACATAAGTGGTCGACTCGAACATGGACAAACTACATGTCACATTCTATGTTAGTACATGGGTAAAGATTAAGATTTCATTTTCTGGTACCAGCCTCCTACCCTACTGTCCCTCTTTAGTACCCAAATTCCTCTCTCTCGTTTTCCTATCCTGATTTCCCCTCATATCAGATAAGTCTATGTGCATATACATTGTAGTGTTTCATACTACATCAAGAATAAACATCAATGATTGTAATGTGATAGATGTAATGTGTGAAAAATTGAGACATTCTGTTGTGAACGAACTGCAACACAGGAGAGAAATAAAAAAAATTCTTGACATCTATACTGAAGAGGGGTCCACAGCATTGTCTTAGTATAGCAATATCACCGTTTTCCGTAAGTGTGCAATACAGGGCTCTACGGTAATTGCTGGGCATTTCCCAACGTCATAATCAGGGGATGATGGGAGTTGTATTCTAACTACTGTTAGGAAACACATAAGTGATGCACATTCATCTCCCACCTAGAAATGATTTACACACGAGGCAACTCCCCCAAGTAATACCTAGCCCCTTTCCAAGTGAAAGGACTTCCAGAAAGGCTTCAGATCTCTTAGTGACTCACCTGTTATTGCCAGTCAGCAGGACCCGGAGAGTAGGAGGGGGTGATGCTATGGCTGCAGATTAAGTCTGGCACGGTGCTCTTAGTTGGTCACTCGTCACAATGTTGAAGCTCAGCCCGGCCAGCACCTTCCGGGTGGAGACACCTCACAGCAATCCTGTTCAGGACACATCATGCACTGTCGTGCACTCATACTAGGGATCCCAAATGTTTAGACTCATTTCGTACAGGGGGCACCCTCCTGTATTTGTAAAACCTCTCTAGCAAATCTGGGACGGTAGACCTATTTACTCAAGTCTTGACTTTAGGTGGGCGATAAACAATACAAAATAGGCATAATGTTTGACTATCACATAATTCACGTCACTGAAGCAGCCAGCATGCATCGCCACTGAGTGAGCATAGGGCTACCCGGCTGCTGACAGTCACACTGATGAGACACCCTGCAACACAGAACTGGCGGAAGCGCACAAAATAAACATGCTGTGGGACGGCAAATTGCCGCCCCTGTCAAAGTGCCACCTGGGTCCATGGACCCACTGGGACCCATGTAAGGGCCGGCCCTGTATTTGAACAAATACCTAATATTTTTTATATTTTGCACAGGAACAAATATTACTCGCTCTTGCAGTGGCAATAACTGGAACTAATGCTGGCTGCCTACCTATGCCTAGTCTAATGCTACCTGCCTGCCTACACAACAACTGGACACTCTCTAATCTCTTCTCTCTCTAAGCTCCAACAACGCAATGAGGAAATGCAGGCTGTCTGTCTGTGTGACTGTGTCATTAGTCCAACCCCCATCATGAAATGAAGAAGGCTATTGGAATACAGACAAAAGAGGGAAGTAGTGCATGAAACGGAGAATGGAATTGGACTAGAGACATGGAGGGAAAATTATGGAGGGAAAGTAATTGAGCGCGCACAGGAAATACAAAAAAGTCCTGGTCGAAAGTAGTCAAAACTTTTGGAAATTTGTCGATTGCCGAAACTTCCGAAAGTTTAGACGAATTTCGGTCCTGGGCTGTTCAGAGTCGGATGATTTTTTCCGAATGACCCTTGAGTTTTGGATTGGCCGAATGTCTCCGAATGACCCCATTTTCAATGAAATCCGAATGTCTCTGAATGAATTCGCACAAGTCTAAAACCTTTAAACAAGAGGAATTTCGTACTCCTGCAATGTAGTGACCTGTTTCATTTGATGGGGAAGATTAAGGATCCTCTCTACTGACAATGTGATAGAACACAGTAGTTTTAAAGGAGCAGTACATTTTTTTATGCAAAAATATATATTGTAGGGCATTTCCTGTTCAGTAAAATAAGCGTACTGCCACTGCTGATAGATGCATATTTCCAGAGTTATTACTGTTTAAACCTGTTTTTTTACATTATCGGTGCCCTCTAGTGGTCAAATTCAAATTAGTTATTCTGTTACATTCTAATGGAGAAGAAAGTCAGTGACTCATAGTTCTCCATAGAATGTGATAGAAAATGCAGTCGCTTGCTGTCAGAACAATCAGGAAGTAAACACAGTAAATTCACTTCTTGGTTATTTGAACTATTATAAAGTTTGAATAAAACAACTGACATTGGTGTGATTACCCTTGTTTTAATCAGCAGGAAAAGCTCTAAAACATATAGGTTTTCATAAAAAAAAATTTACTTCTCCTTTAAGTATAGGAACATATGTGCGTGTTACATAGTAAATAGTACATGATGGAGTCAATGCTTTCCATCAAGGAGATGGAACACATGCATTTATATACACGTCAGAGTGCAGGTGTGTTGCATTTTGGGTTAGGATAGAACACATATGTGTTCAGGAAGAAGTAATGATGTATATCAATTTCAGATTAGGGTGGAACGTATATGCATTCCAGAAGATAGACTGACATATATCCGAATGGGAGGGATTGTATGAGATGCTGTCTTTTGGAAATATATAAATGGCTACAATCATATGATTTCCCTGAGGAAGGAATAACAAAATTACAAACACGCTGAGCTATGGTATATATATATATATATATATATATATCAGGGCTCAAAATTTCGACTCTCCACTAGCCAATGGCGAGTGAAAATTCAGCCCTGGCGAGTAGAAATTCAGCCCTGGTGGGTATGCTATGGCTTGCAGTGGCGAGGAACTTTCCAGGTCTGGCTAGTAGCAAAGGACTTCAAATTTTAAGCCCTGTTATATATATATATATATATATATATATATATATATATATATATATATATATATATATATATACTAGCAATGTGGGAGGCGCTGCCCATTAGGATATATAGGGAATTAATGCACACACATGGATGCAAGACAAACACACACAGAGACACACACACGCAAATGCACACGCATGTACTGAGATGCATAAAGAGCGACACAGTCATACACACATACATGCAATGCACAACATGCAGACGCATAGAGTGTGATACAGACATGCAACACACACAGTGAGGAACACACAGGCACACACTTAGACGCACACACACACAGAAGTGAGTCATAAGGTGGTGACTTATGTGTCATTGTAATGAATTTGTGTTTGTACTTATGCCTCCACTGTGGCATTCATTCATATAGTTGAAATGCATGTGGTAATTGCACATACTATGGTGGAAGGTGGCTCGTGCTGGCTCCCAGGGTGTGAGTGAGTGTGAGTGTATGTGAGTGAGTGGCACTCATTCATGTAGTTGAAATGCATGTTACATATTATGGTAGAAGGTGGATAGTGCTGGCTTCTGGGGTGTGAGTGAGTGTGACTATGGTGGAAGGTGGATCGTGCTGGCTCCCGGGGTGTGAGTGAGTGCGTGTGAGTGCGAGAGTGAGTGATTGCATGTGGGTGTGTTAGTGAGTGTGTTAGTGTGTGTGTGTGATTGAGTGAGAGTGTGTGAGTGAGAGGGTGTATGAGAGTGTGTGAGTGTGTGATTGAGTGTGTGAGTGAAAGCGTGTGTATGATAGAGTGAGAGTGTGTGTGATTGAGTGAGAGTGTGTGTGATTGAGTGTGTGAGTGAGAGTATGTGAGTATGAGTGATTGAGTGTGTGATTGAGTGTGAGTGAGTAAGTGAGAGAGTGTGAGTGTGTGAATTATTGTGAGTGTGTATGATTGAGTGTGTGAGTGTGTGTGTGTGTTTTTTTTCTGATGAGTTTGTGTCTGTGGTGTAGGAGCGAGTGGCAGCCATTTTGTTTTTTCAGTTACTTGGATAGTGGTGGGCGGGCTGGATAGTGGGGGCAGGCCAACTCCCTGCATGATTTAAATCACTCCCCCATTGAATCACCCAATGGGAGCAGTAACTCCTCCTTACTTAACCTTTTGAGTGCCAGAGGGCTTTGCAATGTGTTGCGTACCCCTCTGGCAATCAAAGGGTTAAGTTATTGTAACATAGCAATATAACACACGGTGGCTCCTCAGTTGAGGCAGCATAGCAATATGCTGAGGGAAAATATAGGTAGTGGTGTCTGAGGCTTGTCCTCTGTAACATACAGCAAAGCATCTCTCTCCCTTTAAGGAGAAAGGGCGGGAATCAGGAAGCAGGAAGTGGAGGAGTCACAGTTGAAAACAGACAGTTAGTGAGGTTGACTGAAGAGATGAAAAGAGTTAAATAAAAGAGTTGCTATTAAGTCTATCCCTGATTTTGTATTTTATGGAAACATTACACCCTCGTACTGAAACAGAGTGTATGGAGGGTTACAATTTTCTGTGGGAGGTGAAACAGTGTGTTTGTGGGGTCATGATCCTGAGTGACAGTGTGTGTGGACCAGGAGAAGTTATTGATATCCCCTAGTTCAGGAGCGAGTGGCAGCTATATTTTTTTTGTCATTTGGATAGTGGTGGGCGGGCTGGAGGGGGCGGGCCAACTCCCTGTATGATAAACATGCCCCCATTGAATCACCCAATGGGAGCAGTAAAGTCCCCATTGAATCACCCAATAGGAGTTGTGTCTCCTAATGAGACATAAATTATGTAATGAGGCATTCTGTTCAATGTGTGTTTGTTTTCTGAGGACACATAAATTATGTTCTGCGTGTGACGTACCATAAATTATGCAATGAGGCTTATTCTTGTTGCTGTGCTTAGTCTTGCCATGGCATATGACTTTTGACATTAAACGGTCTTCAGCAACCTCACTATCACAGTCTCCCTTTGAGGCCTAAGCGATCCTGTGCTCTTACCTCTGTATGGCCGCTGGCCGGCATGGCCTTCGGCCACTTCCTCATTGCTAAGTCATGTTACAGGCACTGGAAGTGCTTACTCTTCCTTATCTTAATAAACTGGTTAAACTTCACTGTACCTGTGTCTTGTGTATTATTTACTCTGGTGTCCATGACACTCACCTTGTTAGCTGAGTTTGTCTGTTCCTCACCCAGTTTTATTCCTCCTACAAATCTGTTTCTGTTCCTGTTTGGTACAATTGTTTACTCATACACCTGACTATATGCCTACAAAATCCCTGACAACTGTGCAAATGTACCTAGAAGAATTGATGCTGTTTTGAAGGGTGGACACACCAAATATTGATTTGATTTGTCTTCTGTTTTATTTTTTTAAAGCATTCTTACATTACAGCATTTTTTCACACTTGGCTAAGAATTTTGCAAAGTAATATTATATATATATATATATATATATATATATATATATATATATATATACACTAGTTGAACAGCCCGTTACACGGGCCACAGTGCCTCAGGCAGCCGGTCGCGGGGCAGTCACACGCAGTGGAGACTGCCCGCACCTCGGCTGATACAGAGCTGGACGCTCCTTCAGAGCGTCCAGCTCTGTATCAGCCGCGGCGCGGGCAGTCTCCACTGCTTGTGAGTGCCGCGCGCGCAGCAGTGTCTACTGCGCATGTCGGGCGTTACACACAACTTGGCGTATTATTATATAGGATATATATATATATATATATATATATATATATATACACACACACTAGTGTAAAAGCCCGTGTACACGGGCCAAGGTCCTGTGAGGTAAAGAGGCTGGTCCTGCTGTGTGTACTTCCGCCACCTCACTGGCAGCACACACAATGCAGTCATGCACAGTACAGACTGTCCGATCGCACATGCGTTTGAGCATTCTCTACTGCGCATGACTGCATCTGGCCTTTTATATTATATTTTTACCCTTTCAATGTAATGAAAATTACAACATTATTAGTTAAAAAGAGCATGTATACTTTTCTAATGTAAAAACAAAACATTATCATCTTTAACACAGCACTTTGTAAATTCACCATTCATAAAAACATCCTTTAGAACAGTGCTACTTGGAGAACCAACTGGTGGTAACTGATCATTGATTATGTAATGTTTCTGGAACTCTGTTCAAATACAGAAAAAGTGAAGAAGAAAATTGTCCCCTTTCAAATAAATAAATAAAATAAGAAACACACACTCCAGTGGCCCACCACAAATTTTAGAAATCAGTAAGTACCATTAAATGTTATTGACTTATTTGCTGGACGTGGTAGGAGAGGAAAGTAAGTGCAGAGAGAATAGCTCAGTGTCTGGTGAATGAGGTAGGTTTGAGAAGAAAAAGCTGAAATCACTTGGTTGGTGGCTAAAAGAGTAGAATGCTGCAGAAAAATAAAAGTTTGTTTATTTGCAGTTCCCTGTGCCTACTGATATATGTACTCACAATGCAAATAAAGGCATCACATAATTCTGAGATAAACATAAATTTAGTTTTTATAAGACAATTTTGTGTCAGTATTTGCTGCTTTCATTGGACCTCAATCTATATAGGCTAGAGCAGAAGAAACAAACAATTGTACATTTTCCATATTTTTCCAAAAATCAAATCAAAACAAAATCAGCCTGTGGGAGAAGCACTGAAACGATTGACTGTGATGCACATTTTCCATATCAAATGTTCTTATTTTGTTCTTTTTTCTTTGTAATGTGAATTAGTTAAGGTTATTACAATTGATCTGACCAAGAAATAAAGGGGGGATTCGTCTCCAAACCAAGACTGAGTTTCAGTATCAGATGCTTTTTTGACACATCTGCAGATATTTTCTTCTAACAAATCTAGCCCTTACGTATGGGATGATTACTGAATATCATTTTTTTTTTATTTCAAAGACACTGTATTAAATAAAGTAATACAGAGATAAGGGGGAAAAAACAAGAGGGGAAAATAGCAGATAATACCACAAAGTAAAATACAGTCCAGTATCTAAATATTACAAAGGAGATGCAGCAACATTAGCCACTATCTTTTAAAGAAAGCAAAATAAAACAAAAATACACGAGATGGAAAACATTTCAAAACTACAAATCCCCATATTAATTTAATTATGGCAATGGAAGGACAGCTGTCTACTCTCCAATTAGGGAGGCTAAAGTGTGTGCATTTTTTATTTTACTCACCTGGATGTAGAGGTCCCATAGAATTTTGGTATTGCCATAGTCCAGCATGTAGTAAAATAAAAAGTAGGAATATAAAAAATATAAAAAAAATAACATTAGAAAACAAAAAAAACAACATGTGGGTAATAATCCCTCCTTGGCCACTGCCCAGGTAACACAAACCCTCAAATTGGCTTATTTATAAGCCAGTCCATGTTTTAACTTATCTCACTGTGTATTGCATGCCCATGATGGATACCCCTTCCTCCAAATCACTAATTGACTAGGATAAATTTATACTTGAATTTGCTTATAAAAAACAATCAGAGTTGATTTCTTTTTTTATTGCTACATATGGGTAATTTTTTTGTTATTTATGGCAGCAGTTTTTTTAAAAAAACTTTACTTCAACATGGAAGAGAGGATCAGGATATTGTTGAAACAATGTGGGACATCTACATCCCGGTGCATAAAAAAAACCCACAAACATTTAGCCTCTCATCTTAAGGAGAAATAGAAAAGGGCCTATACGGCATCTCAGGCCCCAATATTAAAGTATTTTTACACTTCCTCAACTGCTAGGAAGGGATCCAAATGAGAGAGATGAGGTGATAATGTTATCCCCACCCACATGTTTTGTGGCCAACCGACCACTTCAGGACGGTGGACCATGAAACATGCTGGAATTTGTTTTTTTAATACATATAATTTTGATCATCAATAAATCTTTCAATTTTTATTTTTGTGGTCTGTCATAAGTCACTACATGACTGTGGATGTTAAATGAATACCTGATGGTGCTGACATGTGTGATCCTGTTGTGGGGGGTTGGGGGCAGCACCTCAGTCCTCCACTGGCTCATAGTCTGTCGTACACGTACAAAGGCTGGTTATACGGGTTCATGTGAGTATTATTTGACTCAATATATGATCAATTCACTATTAGTGGCATTCCAGTGTTGTTGCCAATAGAAGATCACTTAGCGGTAGTGAGAACAGCTGCTGTGTCAGACAATGATAGTGACACACTGATGCAGGATAGTGGTCATTGTTCTTTAAATCCTCCTTAGTGGAAAGTACAAATAAACTTCTTTCATACTGTAAAATAACCTACAAGAATATGAAAACAATAGTGGGAAGGGATAGACTTTCAATGTGATACTGTTGGATGCTTCTAATGTTGATGATTACCTAATTATTGATTATGTTAATTTAAAATGTCTCTCTATGCTTCTTACCTTCTGATACAGATCAAGTAGAGAGCAACATTGACATGGCAAAAAATTACCTGTATCTGAAAAGAAAAGTCTAAACCTTTCAGGGATCAATATGTCCATCATAAACTCTTTGAGCGATCAACTGGAAAGTAAACATGCCTAAAAATACATAATAATCACTGTCACCACTTTAAATTCACCCTCCACCTAGTAATACTCACTATTCTTGACTAAGCAACAACACTGGTCAACCTCAATAAACCTTGCTATGAGTGGTTCTGCTGATGTTTGAGGCGCACCACCACTGTTGTCACTGCTACTACTACTACTGCTACATCTAGCCCCCATAGTAGTGATTATGTAATAAGTTGTAGTGCCTCAGGAACTCCATAGTCTATAAAATGTACAGTATGTAGATTCTTTACCCATGAACCAAAAGCAAAACATGTTACTACCTGTTGTCTCTAAAAAAATGTGAGCAAGGGGAAGCAGGATCACATATAGGCATGCCCTCATTGAGATTCCACTTGCAAAACAAACACAAGCCTGACTGTGAGACACATAGCCTCATGTTATAGATGCAGCAACTGTCAGCATGAACACTAAAAGTGCACGGGGCCAAGGGAGGACATAATAGTGTTGTAAATACCTTAGGTAGTGGGACAACTGTCCTCAATAACAATAACACTCATGTCTCCTACTGCATTGTTAGAGATAACAAGTCCTAGGGGAAGATGTGCCAAGGCATGATAGGGGTGATAAAGTGGAGATGACTTCTCCAGTGATATGTTATTCTGTGGAGCCAATGCACTAAGATTTCTCTGACTTTGGAGATCTTAGTGCATAGGCTCTATAGAATAACATAGGAACTGGAGAAGTGATACCACTGGAGAAGTCATCACCGCTTTATCATCTCTTTATCGCGGCTTAGTGAGTAACCCCCATAGAGTTCCCACAACTGCCTCACCCACCATGACCACTGCTAGTCATGTTAAAGCAATTAAGTTACAGGGTTCTTCTGTGTGCTGCCAACACACACTCACTGAGTTCTTAGAAGTAAGTACAAAATGCACAAAAAGAATTTATAGTATGCCTGAGGAATGGCAGACACGCTAAAATTAAGGCTGGTGACATGCTACCCTATTCTCTTGTAGAAAAAAAAAGGTTTTAAAGAACTGATGTCATGTGTTTCACCTCAAGCCACAGATATTTTTCAAGAAACACTCTGCCAGAGTCATACAACATGTAGTTAGAGCCATGGGCAAATGCCTGGAAACATCATATGTACATCATTTGTACAGACTATTAGACTGTCACTGCTCACTTTGTAACCTTTGCATCAGTGGGCAGCAGTATGCACCATCAGGTCATTAGTGTTACCTTTTTCACTAGCATTAAAGGTCAGCAGCAGTGTACCCCATACCAAAACTGCACCAGGACAGATGAAAGGCTTATACCCCTCTCCTTGAAAGCTCGATTTGTATCTCCTAACAATGGTTGCAATATAATAGCTTTCCTGAGAATAACAGATATGGTGAATGTACCCTGTTTCACCATGTCATAGATCTAATTGTTACTCAGTTCCTCTCATAATTGCAAACTGTAAAAGAAATGCTAAATATCATCTGCAAAATCTGTGCACATTTTAGCCAGTCCTATAGTGCTTACGATGGATTACATTCATTGTACGTGCCTATCCACCTAGCCCATGGAAAGCTTAAAAGGTCCCTATCAGGTAGAATTCCACATTGCACATGTTGGACCATTTGTATGAGCAGTGAAAGGCCATTTGTTAGAGTTCAATGCTTAACTGGAGAACTTGGGGGGGGGGGCTTCTTCGTCACTTAGTCAATGTCACCTAATGTGTCCTCCTAAAACCTTTTGAGAAGGCCACTTTTCGGGTTAGTAGTGCTGGTGCAAGAGTTCGTGAGATAATCCCACCATACTTACTACTTAAAAAAGTAAGAGATTGGCTGACAATTCTTACAATAATTACAAAGTACACCTGAACCAGTTTGTGAATCACATTGGCATGCTTTGAGCAACATTCTCTCATAGTGTCCTTATAAGCAGTACAGAATACATTCTTGTTACATTTCTTACAATCACAATAAACATAAAATACTTGCATTTGTGCCATGGCATGAGCATCAGCGTTCTGTGATGCTAACTGAAAAATGCATTATGGTATATGAGGGAAAATGCGTGAAAGAGATGCAGGGGCAAATCTACTAGAAAGCTTAATGAAGTAAGTAAGGAAGTAATAAAACAAATATACTCTCAGCATCAACAACAAGAAATCACAACAGTTTACAGAATTCATCATAATTACAGAAAGCAAATACTATATCTCAGCAGCCTAACATTTTTGGTTGTTGTGGTGGCAATGGAACATCTCTATGGGATTTGCTCATAAAATATGGGCTGATAACTGATGCACATGAACACCATCAATTTCCAAGGAGTAGCCCACTGTATGTGAGATGGTTACAGCATACTTGCAGGATAATTTTGTTCTAGGCTGTAACGATGACCCAATTGAGTACTTGCAAAAACTGTGTAATGGCAGTACTTGTGCTTGCTGCTGTGGATAAACACCCAGAGCAGGTTTTCAGTTCAGCTGGCTACATCGTTAATGTCCAGCAGCAGTGTTGGTAGAAATACAGTTTTAAAAATTAAGCAGCATCTAATACTATAAGAATATGTAGCAGCAAAGGGAAAACCCCCCACAAGACTGAAATAAATATGACACGTAGTCTTGGAACAACACTGAGTTTCAGAAGGAAGATGAGGTATTTGCACAGTTGCCACCAACTTTGACAGTTGTATCCAGTGTATGATCATTGATGAATGATTGGCAAATAATGGAATGTTATCCAGTCACCATAATCTTTCTCCTCCTGCACCTTCCCTGAAATTATGGGTTTTAAAATATGTTTTTCCTTAGAGGAAGATACTGTGTGTTCTAAATTAAAAACCCATACATTTAAAAATAGTTCCTGAATAAGTTGCCTTTAAACAAACATATCTCATGCCTAGTTAACCCTTTGAGTGCCAGATGGGGCAAAGAATGCATTGCAAAGACCTGAATTTCTGATCATATGGTGTACAAATAAAAAAAATGTGGATGCCCCTGACCTAAACCATAACTCATAAAGAAATAAAATATCTACTGTCCTCCTGGTTAGATTGACTTGCTTTCACACAGGAATCATCTGCAGTGAGTGAGTAAGTACACAAAAGGACTGGAACACCACCACCAGTACCCTCTTGTAGGTCCATCCCACACCCCACTACAAACTGCAATTAAAGGCCATACAATAGGAAGAGCATTATAGTAGAGGGTAGATTGTAGTTGGCTAAAGGACCTTTGGTGACATCACTAGTGTGTAGGGATGGGAACGGTAAGAAAACTACATGCCCAAGAGAGCGGGAATGGAAGGTGCAGAGGGGCCGTGTGGGTGCATTATGGATCCTTTTGGGCCTTATATTCCCAAATACTATGTAAATGGTACATATGAGTGCTAGAGCATATCATTCTGGGCACATGCTGTTAAGTTACGTAATCCCCCTGGGGCAAATCTCAAGCAACACTAAGTGCACCATAGGGATAAATAAAAAAAATCCCAAATTTCAATTGCTTTAAATAGGGCTTTTATCTCCTTGAATCCTAGAAATGTCTCCATTGCATTGCAGATCAATGCATTGGTCACATGTGTTGCATTCAAGCAATGGAAATTTTATTTATTACCTGTGGCTCACTTGGATTGCACCAGAACTGCACCACTTTTGGTTAGTATATCAGCTTAAATTCTCCACAAAACAAACTGGACAAGCAAGCAATTCTGGAGCAAACCAAATGCACCATGGGAGGGGGGGGGGGTTGAAATTCTTCAAATTCACCATGACTTAAATGCAGATTTTTTTATCCTTTTCAAAGAGCTTTATTGAAAGTTAAGAATACATTGCTAAAAGTGGGCAAAAACAAGGAGATGGATAAGGGAGGGGGAATAACAAAAATGTTGATACTTAGCAGTAGTGTATAATTGAATTATTTTTAGGTACAAATAGGGAGAGCAGAAGGGAAGGGTTATGTAGCATCCAGTATATTGGCGAAGTTCAAGGAGAGCCATGTAGAGCTTCCAGTAAAGTAGAAAGAACAGAGTAGAGGTGGGTGGGAGTAGAGTGGGGGGAGAGAGAGAGAGAACAAAAGAAAAGTGGGTGGAAGTGGAGAAGAGGGGGTTGGGAAAGGAGACTAGGAGGGGGGAGGGAATAGAGTGGACAAAGGGGAGGAGGAGACGAGTAGGGTAGAGGTCCAGGGCAATTGTGGATGAGTTGAAAGAAGGTGAAGAGCCCTATGTAAGAAAGATAAGGGGGTAAATAACTGCCAATTTGTCATGGTAATCAGGCAAAGAAGGACAGACACAGTAATAAAATAAAACCACCTTTATTGATGATACACTGCAATAATAATACTACCCACACAACCCAAGACCACTGGATGTTAGTCCCCAGGCTACTACACAGAGCAGAACACTGTGCTGAGCACTGCACTACTGCACTGTACCGGGGGATACTGGAAATGGGTTAGAGTTCAGCACCGGTAGAACCAGTATATGATAGCTCAAGTCTCCACCCAAGGTATAGAGAGCCGGAGACAACAGGGAGCAAGAGCAAGCCAGAGCCATGGGACACAGATACAAATAGTCAGGAAAGCTGGGTAATGCACTGAGCGAGTAGTCAGCCAGAGTCACAGGTCAGAACTGATGTGGGTAGTCAGACAAGCTGGGGTCATATAAGGAGCTAGTTAGTCAGCCAGAGCCACAAGTCAGAACCGATGTGGGTAGTCAGGCAATCCGGGGTCTACATGGAGCGAGTTAGTCAGCCAGAGCCACAGGTCAGAACCAATGTGGGTAGTCAGACAAGCCGGGATAATACACAGAGCGGATTCAGAGGTCAGGCATGGGTCACAACGAGAACGCAAGAGCTACTAGCAGAAACACCACGTAAAGATAATGACTTCTAGGCCCAGGGAAGTATATAAAGGAGCTGACAAAGGTGGGAACTAATTAGGCAAATCAGTGCACATAACAGCGCCCGCTCCAGTAGACATCAGGAATGCAGAAGTAGCCAGCCTCCATGCCGGCCAACAGCAACACAGCAAAAAGGAAGTACAGGATCGCTAGGCCTCCTAGGGATACTGTGATACAATTAAAGAGGAACAGCAGGAACTTGAATGCTTTTGGTGATCCAGGGTGACCAGATGGAAAGAAATGTGCACATGGACTCAGTAGTGATATATGAAACAAGGAACCATCTCTATGAGATATCTCCAACAAGAATAAGGTGCATTTGGTTTGCTCCCAAATTGCAACACTTTTTCTTAGTACACTGTGTGGTGCACCATTTTCTTTCTTTTTTTTACTTATTTTTTTCTTGTCTAATGTGAGTCTATGGATGGGGTGTGGGGGCAAGTGAGCCCATATGTGGTGGGTGAAATCTGATGGGGCAGCCACCTCTGTTTGTGGTGAAAGTGGAAACCTGCAGAGGTTTAGAAAGACATTTGTTTGTTGGTTTATGAGAGCAGAGGAAAGAGGAACCTTGCTAGAAGAGAAATGCGAGGGAGACCTGGCTAAGGGAGACAGAGGCCTGAAAGCTGCAGAAATATAGACTTTTTATGTGAATATGGGGGGTGAGACTTATGGAGGAATGAAGAGGTGACAGAGGCATGCGTTGAGGGGCAGAACTATGATTAGAAGAAATCAAACCATTCTAGGGTTGGAGACTGTCCTGGATGGGGAAGTTAGAGACCCATGCATATGTGATTCTGTGAGTACCAGCAGATATTGGAACAAAGCAGTGGCACCAATGTATCATAGATCTCGACAGTCACAAACAATTCATATAATCAATATATATATATACACACACACACACACACAGACTCTAGTAGGAAATGTTGTTGCTCTCCTTTGAGGTAAATCTTGAGTATGCAGCCCTTGACTGTATTTAAGTTTGACAAGCCTGGCATAATCATAAATTGCCAAATTATGGAGGGAATTTAATTGGCATTAGGGAAAAGGTGGACATTTTAATGAATGTTCTATAATTTGGAAGTTCTGACAAACAGAGAAAACTGTGTTTTATACAAACACTACTTTTGCCCAGTCCTAATCAGGAGCTGCCAAGGCAGGAAATGTCTCATTGACTGAAAAAAATCCAGTTGCTGTTCTGCTGTATGTGGTGTGAGAATGCTTTTTTCCATTTTTTGCCCTTTAACTTGTTATGCATCCATATTCTCAATGATGGGTTACATTGTGAATTGTATGTAGTGGCTAGCTCCACAAAAATGCAAACAAATTGGCTTTTGGCTGCAATTTTGGCTTCCAATAACTCTTTCATGTGGAAAGAAATCTAAGCCAAAATAAAAAGTGCATTGTGTGGCTCACATATCTACTCTCAGAATGTGAAGAGGGTGGTGTAATTTAATTTAAAGTAGAGATAATGCAAAAATGTGTTTTGTGTGATATTATATAAGTGATGGATTTTTTTATTGTTTCTCTCTATATGTTTTTGGGGAATATTGTCCTGTGGAAGTTCTCCATCTTCAAACCTCTCAAAATAAAGCTAAAAGAAGGAAGGCCAATTATTTGGGATATTTACAGAAAACATACTTAGACGAGTTAGTTTTGTTTTCACTGTATTAAAAAAATCATAACGTATAAAACTCAGAGAGCTTTGAAGTAAACATAACTTCAATTATTTACTACTTAATTTGTATTGTCTGTAGTTTTTTAATATGCAATTGTCAAGTATAGCTGAACAAATGCACTTTACATGGGTTTGACATTTTGCCAAAAGCTGTGAAAACCAATATCCAGGATCCTAATTTAAACACTTTAAGACACCATAACTGTAGTAATTGCTTAATGAATATCAAAATTGCTCCAATTCTTCTGCAACTAATATGTTTGTACTTTAGAAATGAATCCATATAAATATATACAATGTACTATTCCTCAGACATTTTGTTGTTATCAGTATTGCAATGCTACACGCTATCTGGGATTACAAACACAACAAACCTCAGTCACCACTGGTAATTAATATTTAATAGAATCCTTCCTGTAGGAACTCAACAGATCTAATGTGTTGATTAAGAAGAAATTGCAAATACCATCCTGTCAAGTTTATTTAGCATATTTTTTTCAGCTATTTCTACACAACAAAATTAACCATTACTTCTGATGAATTATCTCAAATCTCAGTTAAAAAGTGGGATCTTTGTAAAGCATGAACTCATGGGAGATACTTTTTAATTTATATAGTGATACATTAGAATGTTCTTAATATGTATATATTGTACATGACTAGTTTTATGCTTCCCCCTAAGAGTAGTTAATTAATTTTGCTTCAAGACTTTAGTGTTCTTCAAAGCCCTTGCATATTTTATCTGACTGGCATTAATGTAAGAAAAGGAAAGAGTTGCTAGTGATTTTAATCTATTAAATCAGAAAAATGTATTCTGGTATTAAAGGAAATATTATCTGGCCGTATTAAAAGAGAAACTAACAATTTTATTATTGAGAAACATGTTTTAAAATTATCTGCAGTTTATATGTTGTGTGTGCAAATCTGTACTGTGCTGTCACCAGTGGAGCAGCAACCTATTTAAGGGCTGAATCTCTTTAAATTCAAAATGTATACATTGATTTTGTTTGGGAGGGCCCTTTAAGAAAAGACTAAAGTATTTTAGTAACAGAAATATACCCAAATCAATGTTACTTTGTGAAGCCTATCCACTACAGTGAGTAACACCTCTCAATTACTAAAAACAGGAGATATTATATTGGTAGATATACTGTGTGTCACAGGCCAGAAACAGACATTAATGAAGAAGAAAACATGAATGATTTATACCATCAGGTCATGATTTATGGATTTCCCTCCTTGATCACATGTGGAAACTCAGTGACTCTCTCTTTTTGACATAACCCTTTCAGTGCACTTGGGTATACAGTGCACATCCCTATAGTATGGAACATTTTTTGGTGCTGTTTGTGGTGCTGAAGTCTGAGCCCATCCTCCCTGCACCCCAAAGCTTAATACTATTACCACCTGTACTTTTCAAAAACAACGGTGATGGTTTTGACAGCACAGTTTACAATTCAATAAACTGTGCTGTCAACAACAAAAGCCCCTCAAAAATGTCCAACAGTTGCAACATTTTCACCCATTGGAAATCACGTAAAAAAGTGGAGTTTTCTGTCCTATTCTATGTGGTCCTGAAACATGAAAAGGCAGGAGCAGAGTCCCAAACAAGCGATGAAAACCACTGCTATGTGTTGGAAATCTGGTTTCCAGCACATACTTGTGGTTGAAAAAAAGGAAAAGATTAACCCTGTGTGTGCTAGCGGGGTACGCAACGCATTATTGCATTACTAGTTTAAAAGCCCATGTACACGGGCCACAGTGCCACCCAGCAGCCTCGGCTGGTGCCCGGATCCTCTCTGCTCACTGGCCGTGCTGCAGTCATGCTCAGTACAAAGTGCCCAAACGCACCGCAGCTGATACGGAGCGGGGAGCTCAGAAATCAGACCGTAGTCCTCTCTGCGCACTTTCCTGCAGGACGTTTCTCTGACTTTTCACCAATACCTATTAAAGAGATTACATTAAAAATATTAGATTCCTCCTATGGGTAAATGCGGAAAGCAATAATTTGTCATTTTCATTTCCACACTTTTCAGTTGCTGTTGACCTGTGTAATTTGAAATAGTGCAGTTAGTTTTCTCCAGAATTGCTCAGTGCTTATCAGTACATAAGATTCATATTCTCATGGTTTAAAATTTTGTTTTTCTGGAAAATATAGTAACTTTCAATGATTCACATTTCTGTTTCAGCTAGTTACTTTGCATTCAGCACTAAGCAGATACATTAACAAAAGCGGAGAAAGATTACATGTTAAATAGGTATATTATTAAAACATTTTGTAGAATTTTGGGGAGTTTAAGGTGTAGAGCAGTGTTTCTCAGCTCCTGTCCTCAGGACCCACTAACAGGCTGGGGGGTGACATATTTCAGTTCAAATTTCAAACAGAATACTCATTTAACTCTTTGAGTTACAGAGGGGTATCCAATGCATTACGTTGCAATGCGTTGGATAACTCTCTGGCGCTCAAAGTGGTAACCAAGTTTAAATTAACTGCATCTGGCTCGTGTGTGTGGGGCAAAATTCATTTCATACTGTAAGATGTTTATAGATGTATCTAAGTTATATAAAAACTCTCTGTTCATGGTTTTGATAATGTAAGCCTAAGTTACTGTATCTTTCTTCCCTCTACAATGTTTCACATTTTGCATTACAATATCACACCATTCCAGCCTTGTGACATTATGCAATGCAATGGTAATGTACACAGCTATTAACTGCCTCCTCACAATGGAATTCAATGAAAGTCCCATTGTGTGAAGGCTGATAATGGACAATAATAAGATTAATTACAGTGGATGTTATTTTAATACCATACCATACATTTTGTTCAGAATGATTAAACAAAAATTTACTGAATCTCTGCTTTCTTTAATGATAAAACTAATATATAGAAAGATACTTTACTCTTTTGTCATGTTTATAGTACAGTGCAATATTGGGAATAAAGCATTTTGTATGTTAGTGTTTGGCCAAACATTTTTTCTTTTTCTTACAGTGTGGAACACAGGAAACATTAGGCCTACAGCTATTAGGGCAGGACACTTGCCTTAAAAGGCTCTCTAGAGGTGGAGATTCCCTCTCTACTTCACTTTGCCCAGACCAATCAAGCTCCATTTTAAAAGTAAAATGAAAACAAATATAGAGCGCCAAATAGGCTAGCAAACTCCCTCTATGGAAACACTCAAGACACCCGATACTAGATGTGGAGATAAGCGGCAGACGGACAAATAAATAACTCCAAAATAATAAAGAGAAAGAAAGAAAAAGAAAGAAAAGAAAAAAATAATAATAATAAATATATATATATATATATATATATATATATATATAATAGCAATATAAACCAAAACAATAAATAAAGCAAAAATGATATCTCTTGATCTTACTGTCCACCACAATATCGTCCACTATAGTTCAACATACAAGAAAGATGGATTGATGAAACGATGAGATGATAATCATGAATAATAACTTGATGAAATGGTTAACAATGATGGAGAGTGTCAATATTGTTGTTGTCAATAATATTATGATTGATCCGCAAGCCACTCTTGGAAAACTTATTTTCTGCAGCTCTCAAAATATGGCCTTGTCCATAACTTTCAATACTTCTATAACAAAAGAGAGCAAAAAAACAAGATCTAAAAGTGGCGTTTATTTCAATAAATAAAAGACTCAAAAGATTGCACTTACAAACGTATAGACAAAGTAGCGCTTTAAGCCCTCCTGGATACCAACAGATTGCTCAAGCTGTATCCTCCATCCAGTCCTTATCTCCCTTTGAGCTGAAAAATTCTCCTGCCGCTTCAGCATCTATTCTTCTCCAGCTCTTACAGAGCTCGTTCTGGGTGCAGGAGTAATATACACAGAGCGTTCTAGGAGAGGCTGGCTATCTACGTCCATCTAGCATCCATTATAATAATGGAATTCCCCACACATATAGCGGGACACACTGCAAGCTTTCTCACCCTTGAGAAGGGTGAGGTGGCACATTTTTAGATCTATAAGGAGGTGAATGAAACAAGGAAAAGTTAGACTGAAGGCAAAAGAAGAAAGTTATGTAAATGAGAATAAATGTCTAGCTGACTGCCTCAATGAATATTTCTGTTCAGTTTTTACAGTGGAAGGTGAAGAAATGAGACCTCTGTTAGGAAAAATTAAACAGAAAGATATTGGCAGCATGCATATTTACACATGAAGAAGTTCTACTTCAGCTTTCTAAGGTAGATAAATCAATGGGTCCAGATGGGATACACCTAAAGTTATTAAAATTGAGATGACTCTTTGGAAATGTCATGACAGAAGTCTTGTTTAGTGGCTTCAGTTCATTATATGTGAAGGTGCAAGTAGTGTCAACGGTAGTCACTGATATATTCCTAATGATAGGGATATTAGGTGTTTCCAATTACTAATCCTTGAAATTCATGGACATTTTTCAGTAGAAAAATTAACATTTTCCTCAAGTCAAATGATATTTGCTGGTGTTTCTGCCCTCCTTGGAAGAAAATGTTGACTATGCTGTCTTAAACGGCATTTCAGTTTATTATGGTTGCTTTAAGCCAAAGATATTTAAACTGTATTTGATTTTGAGTTATACAATGAATTAATCTGATCCCCTGAAATTGCAGAATGAGCATACTGGTCTGACTGAAAATATTTCCTTGTATTTTTGTTTTTTTGCATATAATCAATCTTGTGTAGCAAGTTAAAGATGAGGAATGCTTAATGTTCAAAACTTTAATGAACATAATGCAAGCAGTTTAAATATGTATTGATTAAAATCATTCTGTAACAGCCAACTGGATATCTTTGGTGTGCTCGAAAATGACAATACCACACTTATTCAGCAGAAGTGATACATTTGTAGACATAATCACAATAGCACAGCACTACTGAATGCAAAAACATGCAACAATAGCAAAAGAAAAGTTCTCAACTGTATGGCAGCTCTTGAATTTAAAAAGCTACAAACCAGCAAAGCTGAAGAATTTATGTCATTTGTAACAATATATTATGTTTCTATTATTTGTATATGATCATTCAACTTGGCAAAGTTACCTGAAACAGAACACCAGCTGCTATAATAAGCACAAACTAAATAAAGTATGGTAGCCTGTGGTTCCAGAGCCGATATATACTATAGGTTGATAAAGGCTTAGGATGGGTTGTGTCACGTTTGCTTTGAAGGCTCACTGTGTGAGAGAGATTGCATAAATGCACTTGTATGTGTGTTTGCATGTATGTATAATGCTTCGTGCCTAAATAAAACAAGGCAGAATCACAAGAAATTTCAGCCACTATGAGGTTCTACACTGGACTGTCAAGTAAGGGATTACCCAGGGGCTGGGGGAGATGCACTAAGTGCAAAAAAGAAAATAAATGTAAAATGTCAGTCTGGGTCAGGGTCAGGGATTAACTGAACACTGAGAGCAACAAGTAAGTCTTCTCCCCCTTTCTATGTGGAAAAGAAAAACATATTTGAATAAAATGCTACCTGTGCAGTTCTCTAAATCTGGTTACCAGATCATGTGTATAATGGTATTAATTTGTTTTACTAAGATTGTCTGTTTTTGTGAATAATGAAGGCAGCACAAAGATATCTAAGCACCCTTCATGTTTAAATTCTATTGCTAATAGGATATTAATGCACTTGTACAATTATTAACCTTTTGAGTACCACAGGGGTGAGCAAGGCATTGATGTGTTGATTGCGTACTGCTGTTGTTCTTGGTGCTGAAGTGTCTCTGCATCCTCTAGCCCCCCCCCCAACACTTTGTCACTTTTATGGCAGGATGGTGTACTAATGATCACACTATCTCCCCCTCCCCTTGGATTCCTAATTCTGATTGCATATGGCGATGTGTTGGACATACATTGAAAGACACACATCTCCACAGGATGAAATTTTAGTGCATCTCCCCCCCTCCATTGTTACACTTCAACTCCCATCATCCTCAGACACAGAACGAGGTGGACACAAAGTCAGAGAGATATACACAGAGAGAAAAAGAGAGAGAGAGATGGACAGAGAGATAGAAATAGAGAGAGCGAGAAACAGAGAGAAGTACATAGACTGAGAGAGAGAGATATCTTCAGAGATAGAGAGAGAGTTGCATAGTGAGAGAGAGAGAGAGAGAGAGGCGTTCACAATGAGAGGCAGGATGTATCAGAACAAGAGGAGAATGATGGAGGGATATATTCTTTATCTGCATCATCATCATTAGGTCAGCATCAGCATCGCTTACCACTTCTTGCCCACTACCTTTATATTCCTCTAAGCTTTTAGAGGTGTCAGACAATTTCTTTTTACTTATAGTTTCACACAGTTTGCTTCTACTTTGAGGACAAGTGTTATGGGTCTTGTTTTTCTCACTGTCAGATGCAACAGTTGGTTCAGCTGTAACACCTTCCTCCATTATACCACTGCCATCATCAACATTAGAATGTGATTCATTGTAATCTTCAGTGTTCTTCTTTTATGTTTTTTGTTTTTGTACTGGCGCTGGTGGTGGCGGAACTTTTGGTGGGACCTTGACAAACTGCATCCTCCACGGGAGTAGAGGAATCATCATCATTTATTGAACGAGCTGCAACAACCATGGATGCAGTTAGTTTCCGAGCTACAACTTTAATCCCATGTCCCTGCACTGCTCCACCTTTCCCCCTCCCCCTGCCCCTTGTGCTTTTGCTGGACATGACTCAACTACTGTTTGTGTTTTTACTCTACAATGAACAACACAACTGATGGAGTATAATGTCTTGCCTTAGCCCTCAACAAAATTCCCAATGTTGTCTGCTGTATATCAATTCTGTCTCATTCACACAGCTCACGTCAGGCTCCCAGGCACTTGTCTGTCACCTATATGTATATCATTATTTATATGGAGCCACACAGTGTACTCAACTCCTCACAGACGTTTGTTACAATAAATAAAAGGGGATAAAATAAGTGTCATAGAAACAATAGGAGAGAGGTCTCTGCCCCAAGGATCTTACCGTCTAAATGGGTACTAGGAAACAGACAACAGGGTAAGAGGGTGTCAAATGCTGAGATTACAAGTCCTGAGTTTGCCCAAAGGTAGTGCATGGTCCTAGTGCTCCAGAAATACGATTTCAAGGTTGACTTAAGGACAGAGGGGATTGTTCAAGACTTGGGGAGAAGGGTATAGAGTTCCATAGGTAGGGAGCTGACAGTGAGAAAGGTTTGAGAGGGAAGAGGGCAGAGGATGTGGATGTTGCAACAAGAAGGGTGTTGTGTGCTAAGCGAAGGAGGTGTCCAGGAACACAAGAGGGAAGAGATGTAAGGAGGGGTATCACTGTGGAGAGCATTAAAGTTGAGAAGAAGGACTTTGTAAGCAAAGCATTGCTGAATAGGGGGCAATGTCAGATGTCTAAGAATGATGTGAGCAGGTTCAGTTTTTGGGGAGAATGTGGTGATTCATGCAGCCGAGTTTAAAACAGATTGCATAGGGGAAAGATGGGTAGCAGGGAGGCCAGTTAGTAGGACATTGCAATAGTCTAAGCGGGACAGAATGAGGGCATGTACAAGAGTTTTAGTAGTTTTTTTGGGAGAGGAACGGGCAATGTTGCAGAGAAGAAGCAAGATATTCTACCTAAGGAGTTAACGTGAGGGGAAAAGGAAAGGGAGGAATCAAATATGGCCCCAAGGCAGCATGCTGAGCTGACTGGATCAATATCAATTTCATCAACTGTAATGGTGAAGCTAGGTGTTGGGCAAGGTCTTCTAGAAAAAATGAAAAGTTCAGTTTTGGACATGTTTATCTTCAGCTGACGGTGGGCCATCCAGGCGAATATGGCCAAGAGCCAGTCTTAAATTTGTAATGTATTTGAGGTGAAAGATCAGGAGTGGACATGATAATTTGAGTATCATCATCATATTGATGATACTTGAAGCCAAATGAATTAATAAGGTCACCCAAAGAAAGGGTGTACAGTGAGTAAAGTAGCGGACCCAGAACGGAGCCTTGAGGCACCCCCACAGACAGAGGAACTGTAGAGGAGCTGTTATTGCCAAAAGACACAAAAAGGAATGTTGTAAAAGATATGAGGAGAGCCATGAAGCAGCTTGATTTTGGAAACCAAGATTGTGGAGAATTTGAGCAAGAAGAGAATGGTTAACTGTGTCAAAGGCAGAGGATAAGTCGAGTTGTATAAGTATAGAAAACTGACCTTTAGTTTTGCAGTCTGGAGATCATTAGCCACTCTATATACAAAATATATACAGAATATATTTTCAAATATTTTGTGTATATTTTATTCCCATTTCGCAGTCCCCGGCTGTTGATTCCAAATGGGCTATATATTTTTGCTTTTATGGGGTTAACAGCTGGAATACTGTGAATTTAGGTACACATCTGATTTCCACAGGTGTTTATATATGTGTCCAATTGGCTAGTATACTCAGGTGCTAAATATAAATGGTGTCAGGGCTTCACACGGTGAACAACTCTTTACATCCCTGAAGATGTATTGCACCGATACAAAACACGTTGGATATCTGGATACCTGGAGAACCATTTTATTTTTTAAACATTTATTCCAGTCCATCTTATTGGAATCATCCTAGAAGGAGTACCTCTTATTACAAACAGGAGGGCTGATATTGCATTGAGGAGGCTCTGCCCTCAAGGTGTGAGGTAGTCCAGACATAACCTACAGCATCTATGCACAGTATTACACAGACAGGAGAGCCCTTTCCAACAGATATTATCATTGCCGGAGAAGTTGATACTACTCTGTTTGAAACGAAGTGTGTGTACCTGCCGCTGGGTGTAGGCAGTCCTCAAGGGACCTACATCGATCATTACACTCATCTAACGGACAAGAGAGATGATCTCTTGCCTAAACAGCCTATACAGCACCTTCCCACAAATATACCTTTGGATTCAGGTACCAGACTTTATTATAGTTTTCATACAATGTGTACACACTTATCTTTACATATTATCTTACTGTGATCCAGCTTCAAGTTCAGATTGCACTGTTTTTTCTTTTACTATTTTCTTCCTACCTGGAAATATATTTGTTATGCTATGGACATTTAATATGTTTAGGTGATTGTATCCTGTATTATTCTTTTTTTTATTATGTATTATTAATATATTTTCTATTTTGAGTAATAGTGTTCTCCTTGTGTAATTTATATATATATATAAAATATGGAGGTTTCAACTTTAGTAGAGGAAAGGGTTTTTTACAGTAAGGTCTTTTAAATTATGTAATTCCTTGCCCAAGGATGTGGTTATAGCAGATAGAATGGATATTTTTAAGAGAAGATTAGATACATTTTTTTCAAAAGAAAACATACAGGGCTATACTGTGCATTAGTAGGCAAAACAGGAAGGTCTGATAAAGACTAACTTATCTGGCAGCAGGAAAGTTATATAATCCTTATTATATTCAGTGGCCACCCTTATCACTGTCCGAAAAAGAACTAACTAAAAAAAAACAATATCAACAACGTCTTTCCCCAGCACAGAGACAATTACAGCAAGGAAATTGCTCAGACCATAGCTACCTGTGTCTTTCAAATAATTTCAGTCAGACAGAATATATGGGATTAACCTCCTTTGCTCCCTTCTCACACCCCCAGACTTCCAAAACAGATATAATAATAACAACAGCATGATCAGCAAGCAAATTGGACCCCAGCTGCCTGTGTCTTACCATTCAGTCACAACAAATTTTGGGGTATTTGGGCTCAACCTCCTTCCTCCCTTCTTCTACCCCAGAGTACCCCCAGACTCCCCTAATAAAGAGAACAAATGTCCTACCTAAAAATTAACTAAACTCAGCTTCAATTCCCCTTTATTTGCCTGTCTTCTCTAGCTCAAAAATGTGCTGCTTTCTCCTCTCACAAACACAGAATGACATGCTGTGAGAACCTGACACCCTTTTATATGCCTGCAGGAAAAGTAGAGAAAACTGCCATGTGGTGGGGAGAAATTCAGTCTTTCCATTGATTTCAATGCACTGAGCTAGGTGAAAAAAATAATTCTCCAAGTGGGAAGTGCTGATTTTGCCCATCCCTACATGTAAGTGACATGAATGGAATCTGATGATATTTTTCTGGAATAGCTCTTAAATCAGCTTTTTTTCACTGTGTTGGTCCTGTTGTGGACCAAATCTTTGATCAAAACATTTTCCCACTTGTTACTATAAAAAGCCCCACCAGAGCTGTCTCACTGCTTATTTATAATAATGTTAAAGGATATTGCACTATCCTCAACTGAAGAAAATATATACAGTAGTGTGCAAAAGTTTTAGGCAGGTGTGAAAAAATGCTGCAAAAGTAAGAAGCTTTAAAAAAATAGACTGTTAATAGTTTATATTTATCAATTAACAACATGTATAGTGAGTGAACAGAAGAAAAATCTAAATCAAATAAATATTTGTTGTGATTACCCTTTGCCTTCAAAGCAGCATCAATTCTTATATATACTTACACACAGTTTTTTAAGGAATTCTGCAGGTAGGTTGTTCCAAACATCTTGTAGAACTAACTACAGTTCTTCTGTGGATTTAGGCGGCCTCAGTTGCTTCACATCCTTCATGTAATCCCAGATAGACACAATGATGTTAAGATCAGGGCTTCTTTACACTGAAGATAGTTCTTAATGACTTTGACTGTATGTTTAGGTCATTGCCATGCTGCAGAATAAATCTGGGGCCAATCAGATGCCCAACTGATAGTTTTGCATGAAGGATAAGTATCTGCCTATACTTCAGCATTGAGGATACCAAATTGTAGACAATTTTCTATGCATTCATGGCATTTATCCCAGTACTCCTAGATGGAAGGACAAGTCCACCAAATGTGAGCAGGGGTGCCCTAGTGGGAGTCAAAAACTTGTAGTGGGATTCAAGATATGTGCAGATATGGACAAGTTATGCACCTTACTCCAAATACTTGTCCAGTCTTCTAGATCAAAGGCCAAGCCCAGGTCAAAATGTACTGAGGTTTTTCTTCCCAGCTAGATTTAATAGATGGAGATTCTAAAAAGTGTTTAATTCTAAGAAATTTCCAAAGTTCGCCCATGGAAAGCTGAAGCTTTTCGCAAAAAGTCTTTAAAATTGAGACTCCTACTGAATGAGGGAAAGTCAGAGAGTCGCAAAGCCATCCCAGTAGTCCACAAATGGATAGTGCGAGAAGATAGAGCATTGTGGGACTGTGAAAAAAACATTAGCGGCCTTGGAGGGGTTGGGAGCCAGAATGTAATGTAAATTGCACGGATCCCAGGTAGAGAACACCAGAGAGGTTATCGGGTGCGAGCACAAAAGGGGACTGCGAGTGGATGAAGGAAAGAAGACCTCTATCAAAGGGTTGAGTAAGGGGAAGGCATGATGCTCTAATCATACCCAGCTTTTGTCCTGGAAACTAAATGTCCAATCTACCAAAGAAGCAATTAGGGAAGCTTGATGGTAGCTAGCAAGAAAATTCTAGGAAATTCCTCTCTGAACGAGAGAAGCAACCAACCCCAGATATATGTTTTGGCTTCCTTGGGAACCCAGCTGCACTTCGCTTATGAGGCCCAAAAAGGATGAAATGTATGTCTGTTAGGGACCAGGAGCCAGACAGACACAAAAATGTAAAGTGCAAAACACCTTTATTAAAATAACTAAAGCAAACAAAGCAAAATCATGATCCAGAAGCGTAAACCAAAAGACAAGCTGGGGTCAGGAACCAAGACAGGTACTCAGCCAAGCCGGGGTCAGGAATATGGAAATCAACAAAGTCAGGAACAATCCAGGAGTCAAGAGCCAGAAGGGATGTCACAGGAAGCCAGATCATGCACAGATAATCAGCAACTCAGGATAACGCACTTGCAGCCAGAATCAGACACAAGGGCAATCAGGAAGTGAGCCAAGCTGCTTTAAATACCCTGGGAGGGTTGGCTAATAACAGTCAGGTGAGCAACACAAAGAGGTCAGCTGATTCAGCCTGATCCAGGAAATAGAAGGCAGCAGTAATGGATAGCACTAGAACACTAGATTAGCTCAGGCAACAGAATCAATCGGCAGGGTTAGAGCAGCTCAGCCAAACCTTGACAGTGTCTGAGATTGGCTGCTTCTCTTGTTCAGGGAGAATTTGCCTGTCATTTTGTGACTAGACTGTAACCCAGGCAAGACCAGTATTATATGCTTCAGGATATTTTTTTGTGTGCTGCACTTGTATTGATCTCTGGGTGGGAATCAGTCCTACCAAGATGATCACCTCTGATCACCACTTTGAAACTCTGAACATAGAAGGATAGATGGATTAATGGATGGATAATATATAATATAGAGATATACATATATATACACATTTAAGTTCACATAGGGAAACATTCTTTTAAATGCTTTATCCTAGCAAGAATTTCCAGTTTACTCTTTGGCACAAGTAAATATAAAGTTTTAATAAAGAAGGTCACCAATGACTGCATTTCAGGTCTAAAGTACAACATAAGGACAGACGTGTTCATGGAATAGTAGAAAAAGTGCTGTACAGACTTAACAGTTTCTAAGAGCTATAATCCTATTATGAATGTTTTAAATGTTTTGATTTTAATGAATATGATCAGCCCTTCTTATTAAAGGTTTATGATTTATTGTACATTATAACCTGGTTTCTGCTCTTATTATGTGAAAGGGCCACAGTTCATACTAAATTCTTCATAAATTTATGATGCACCCATCAAGTATTTTTTGAATTAACATTATGTTACTATTCTGGTTGATGCCACTTGTTTTCCAAAATATACTGGATGTGCAAAGTAAACGAAAAATGTAAAATTATATTCTTGTACAAAAAGATGTAAATTGTGATTTACCTTACAGTGTCAAAAGGGCAAGCAATGCATTTATCTGCAATGCTTTGCATGCCCCTCCAGCCCTCAAAGGGTTAAGATTGAAATGCTTTCTTTCTGGACATGGTCCCGTACACTTTGTCTAGAAAATATTTACATGTTAAAGTAAATTATATATTTAGGTACTAATGACGTTCCGAGTACAATTGATATAATTAAACCTGTATAGATCATATCTTGGAGCCTACTTTTATGCAGAATTTTATTATATTATTTCTATACTGTAATGAACCAAATGCCCCTCATCATATTCAAGTCATGGTTACTTTAAGAGGTACATACATATGGAAATGTTCCCATATTTTATCTTTGAATAAACAGTACGCTTTCTTAGGAGGATGTTAAATGTGTTTTTTTCCTGAAACTGGAATCTTGTACTGTGATTTACAACAGAAACTGTTTTGATGGTTATACCATAGATCTGGTTTGGAATCATAGAAAAAAAACATAGTTTTATTCTTTCTTGAAGCTAAATTTCTACAACTTACGTATAATTTCAAACTATTGAAAGTGTACAGTGTGCTTTTAAGTTACAGCAAGTAAGTGATGTGAATAGACTACAAATACCCAAGTACAGCTTCATTTTTATTGCAATTTCATGTATTCATATTAATATAATTCTGCTGCATTGCTACTGATAAAACATGTAGAACTTACAAAGGTGTAACAGGGACCTCATTTACATCTAGCAATTTAATTGCACTTAATATAAAATGTAGATGTATTCTTAGAATAATCCAGGGAAGAAAGTGAGATTTGGTAGTGTATTTAAGGTTAAGGCTAATGGAGTGAGGGATCGATAATATTACAACCAGTAAAAATGGCGATAAGAGTAAAAATAAGACTGACCGATAAAGCCATAGAATATATGTATTCTTTAGCTGGTGAGGTACATGGAACAACAAGCGCTGGTGGCCAAAACGCTCTTTATTGTTTTTTGTTCCCATAACTCATGCTACATAGCGCAAATTGTGGGAACATCAAAGGAAAACTCTTGTTGTTTGACAAGAGAAGCAGCCAACCCTAGATGTACGTTTTGGCCTTGTTGGGCCTTGTCAGTGAGGTGTAGATGATCTCAAATTTGTATTGCAGGCTCGTTCCTAGTTGATCGTCTCTGACTTCCAAATTTACATATGCAAATTATCCTTGGGATTTGTCACCCTAAGTATAATAAGTGAATCCAGCATTAGACCCCTTGCTCATAGTACCTAGAGAGAGACTAGCTGCACCTCACTGACAAGGCCCAATAAGGCCGAAAACATAAGTCTGGGGTTGGTTGCTTCTCTTGTTCAGAGAGGAATTGTCTGGCATTTCATGGCTGGACTGCTGTTATGGCAGGACCAGTATGATAAACCTTAGGATATTTTCTCTCTGTGAAAGGCATTAGTGGGCTAAAGGAGAATGCACCCTGGGGAGGTCACCACTCCTAGAGAGCTTGAAAATTTGTATTGCAGGCTCTTTCCTAGTTGAGTGTCTCTGACTCCCAATTTCTGTAGTTAGATTAACCTCAAGTCACTATAGATACTGATGAGATATGCAGGCAGATGACTAGCTGCGAGATAGAAATGCTCTGACGTCCTGTCTGGGTATCTACCCTCAGAAAGGCATTCAACACTCAGCCTGTTCTCCAGTCTCTGGATCTCTAATATAATGTGCTGGCCATGTATAGATGGTGGTATCCCACGGGCAGAGTAAATGCCACTGCGATGTGCTATACACCTCCCATCTATAATGTGAGGTAGAACCTGATCCAAGAGTTGACAATATGGAACAGCTGGTGGGCTCATTGCAGTAGACCTGTATGGAATATATTAAATATAATGTCCAAAACTCCTAAACATGTTTCATACCATAAGGCACTTCATCAGGAGATGTTGGTATAGCAGAAATGGCATCTATTTAAACTTTGGCACCTGTGTTATATCCACCAATCAGCTCTTAATCGAAGAATCTCCCTTGCAACATTTACATGAGTGGAGTATTGACTGCTATAATGTAATAAATTCTAATAAACTAAACAGTCAATATGTAACTAATTAACTAATTCAAACACATGCAAAAAAAAATAAAAATAAAAGTACATAAATAAAAATAATAATAGTAAAATGAAAAACTAAAAATACATAGAAAATAAAAATAATTAAAGAATACAAAATGTAAACTAAAGTATGAAAAATGGAAAATAAGAAAGAGAATATAAAATAAAAACTAAAGAATAAAAAATAAAGAATATATAAAAATATAAAAAAGTCAGCAACTAATAATAATAATCAATACATATAAAAACAACAAAAAACAATAACTGTATATACAGTGGAAAGGGATCCAATACCAACAGCAGAATCAACACGCGAAAGAGACCTAATACAAATCTGTGGACATCCAACTTTTTATTGTGTCCATTGGGAGATAAAGTCACGCTCTAATACACAGATTCAGTGGATTCAGCCAAACATTTGTGATAGTGGGGGCACTGGAGCATGCAATGGAACTTGCTTCCAGAATATGACTTGGTAACTGATTCACATAAACAAAGTCTATCTTCAAGAAGGGGCCCAACTACATAAGAGATGGTTACAACATACTTGCAGGGTAACTATGTTTTAAGCCTAAACAATGACCCATTTGAGCACTTGCAAACAAAACAGTGTATGTGGCTAGTGTCATCCCTTATCTTGTATTTTCTGGCCCTGGTGGGTTTCCTTACCCGAGAGTACTTGTCATCTATCTAGCAGTATTTAGTCTGCCTGGCCCATTCCTTACCTGCTCGATTATTCGTGCTCCTTAGAGTTCCCCTCTTCCGGTTCCTCCCGTGGTTTCTTGACCTGGTTCCTGTTCCCTCCTGGCGTCTGTCGCTCCGGCCTCCTTCCCCCTCGTCTTGCCTGCCTGCCGCGTCCTCTGTCTGTTGCCGGTAAGCGATTTTTCTTTTGGGTATCCTTTGTTCCTCTCTCCCCGTTTGGCTGCCTGTCCCGGTCTGTGTGAGGACGCCCGACGGATTGTTCCCCGGACGCCTCAGTCTTGACCTCCGCTTGCCAGTTGTTTGCCCTGGGTTGCTTCCGGCTGAGTGCGTGCCCAGGGTGGCCTCTGCTCCTCCCGCTCCGTCCACCTCTTGTCTGCCTCCATGTGCGGTCGTTGGCCCGCTCCGTTCCTTTTCCCTCTCCCTTTCCTGTGGCCGGCTCCCTTCTGCGGCCTATCCAGGGGTTTCACCCTCTGGGTATTCCCCGCGGCTGGTGGTGCCGGTCTCGGGTTGGGCTCTCCTCCGGGTGGCGTCCCGCTGGTCTGGGCGGGGCATCCCCCGGCTAGGGGCGCTCAGTAGCCTGTCTGCTGGGGAGCCTGCTTTCTGCCTGATCCGCCCACTGTTTGCAGAAGATCTGGGATTCAGCCTTTGGTTGGGTCTTGGGTCAGGGGACAGTATTGGGGCTTTTTGGTCTGGAGCCTACCCTTCGGGTTACTTTGGTGGTTCTTGCTGTCCCTGGGCACCCCTGTTCTTTTGCGGGGATTTGGTTAGGCACAGATGCTTGGCAGGGGTTGGTCCCAGTCCTCCGGATTGGCTGACCGGGATTAGGGGTACTCTGAGTTTAGTGGGCCTCGTTTACCTTGCCGGTCGCCGACTGGGATCCTGGGGGGTTGGCAGGGTGTTGAGGTAGGTTTTCGCCCGGAATTCTGGTGGTTCCCTCCCACCTCCCTTGGATCCTGGGGGTCCCCTCAGTGCCAGGTGGTCTGGGTTCCGGTCCGCCTGCGGCGGGAGCTTGCTGGATGCCCATCCCAGTTTAGAGGGGATTAGTTCAGGGTTCCCTTGCCCCCTGCCTCCTCAGCCTGTCCCTTCACCTCTACCTCTGCTTTAGGGTCCTCTCCTTTCACCTAAGGGATAAGGGTTACCCAGACTTCCCCTTCCTTCATCCTGGTCAGGGTCCCGGCTCAACTGGGATCGGACATCTGGCTTTGTGGCCAGCACCTTTAACTCTGCTGCGGCCGCAGCAAGGAGGCAGGGGTGACTGTCACCGGTCACAAGCATCTCTCTCAAGCATCGCTCTCAAGCTTCACCCTTGGTCCCTACGGTGTTTCGTGACAGCTAGTATTTGTGCATACTGCTGTGGAAACTATCTGTTACAGTTGGTGATCAGTGGTATGAGCATTGAGAATGAGTGACAAATAATAATGCAAGGTTATATTGGAATCAGACATGATACTGCATATAATTGTTAGTAGGCTTAAACAGCAAAGCAAGCTGTGGAAAAATTGCAGGACTATTACCAGGTACATTATATTCCACCCAGCAGTGATGTTATGGTCTTATGAGCATCAAATCTCACAATATCAGTCTAGTATACCCATTATGCCATCATTGTCACAGACTGTTGGTAGAACTAGCAGCAGCAGCAATGATGGACAGGGGGTGGTGATTCCTACTAGTCCTAGTGCTGAGGCAACAGCAGCACCCCAACAAGTTAATACCACTTCTGGTGCATCCTAGCAGAAGGTGTCTATTCACCATAATCCTTCTCCTCCTTCACCCCTCCTGAAACTGTAGGGGTGTGAATATTTTTACTTGGGAGCAGAAAGGGCCCATGCAGCATGGCAGAAAAAACTGTGCTATTTATATTTTATTTATTCTTTTGTGAAGAAAAAATGTCACATTTTGTGGGTTTGGAAACACCCACTTAAAAAGTGACTATTCTCCCATACCTACTAAAGAGTAATAGTACATTTTGATTCAGAGTACAAAAATAACATATTCAGCACTATTCAGTACTATTCATTTTTCTTGTACACACAATAAAGCTTCTGCAGTATAAAACTATTTTGGATGGGGAGCTGGGAGATTCTTCCTCTTCCACTATATTTTAATTTATCATATTAATTTAATTTGTTTAATTTCACTTAAAAATCACACTATCAAAATAGTTAGTGTTATGTACTTGAATTCAGATCACATTCATCAGTTATGCCTTTCCAGAAATGATTAACAAGCCTGCTACAGCAGCATGGTTGTAGAGGGAGGATGGATGTATTGGAGGTGCACTGTAGATAAGTAAATTATTATATACACCTTTATAAAATTTATTTTTTATAAACTAAGATTATGCCCCTTTATAAAATTATAAGTTCATGAAAGAGTTTTACAGAAGGGCTAGCCATAATAGCCAATAGACAATAAAGTTAAACATTTAGAGAAATTGACAGAATAGCCTACCACTGCAGGGTACACCTGAAAAAACAATATTAGCAAGTATATAGAAAGGCAAGCCTTGAAAAAGTGTTAGCAAGCCTTTAAAAAAAAACTGTTTCAAGCAGCTTGCCTTGCTTAAACAAGACATACCAAAACCTGGATCGAATAATGGGCCACCATAGATATTACGATGTTTGCTAATTTAGTTCTTGCTGCTGATTCATCGGAGCATCAGATGTCACAGGATCAGGCTGCCCTAGCTATCATGCCCATGAATAGTAGTAATGGTGGTGTGAGTGGGACTGGCACATTCATTTCTACAAATTGTGCTTGTGGAACCAACAGTAGCAGATACATGGGACAGGTGCTGGTGGTGGTTCCTACTACCCCAGTGCTAGGGCAGCAGCAGCATCACAACAAGCCACCACCTCTTCAGATACTTCTGGTGAGAAATTGTCAAGTCACCATAATCCTTCTCTTCCTATACCTCCTGTAAATTCATGGGGAATGTGATGGAGATGGTGGAGATGGCAGCACCATCTACTGGTATACTGCTGGGCTCTGAGCCTCACTTCTTCTTGTTACAGTTAGAGGGTTACTCTTCCACATTAGCAGTTATCCAGTTCTTCTGTATCGTTTTTGGACAGATTGTCTTACTATACACTGCACTCTGAGCAGAAATTTGTAATGTTTTGGCATTCTAAAATTTATACTAATAAATTAGTATCATACTGGGCACACAGTGAATCCAGTGGAAGGAATATGTTTAATTACATGAATATGATTCTTAAGACTTGTGCCAATGGTGAAAATCTTCTTGTGACCAAGTTTGGAAAAGTTTGACAATATTTTGTTCTGAAAATATAAAGCTGTTTAAATTGTATGTTTAGAAAAATGAAATAATCTCCACAGGTTGCTGTCAGAAATAAGGTTGTAGCTATGACTCAGTGATTAGCTTTTTTGGCTATATTACAACTCTAGTATGCACACCAAAAGAAATAAAAATAAAGCTGGTATGATGCAAAAGAAACCCGCTTTCATGTATAACAAAGAAATAAAAAGGTGGACAACTGTAACAAACAAATGTGGATAAGCCACTGATCTGCATAACAGAGCAGAAGTAGATACATTGCTATGCAAAATATATAACAGAATCAGCAAAAAGAGCAAACAGAAAGTGAAATAGCACTTCATTTCAGCAGGTAGTCTTTTTTGAATGGAATATAATTTACCCATTTTGCTATGCTTGGGGCATTTTACCAATAGGGTAAAATGGACAGCTGCTGGAAGGGAAGCTCCACAGTCAAGTACCACTATTATAATAACGTAAGTCACTTTAAAACCTTCTCAAGCAGCATATTCCTGACAATCTAAGGAACACAAAACAGCTCTGGATGCTGAGATAGTGTAAAAGAAAAAGTGGCATATTATTTGCTGACTTCCATTCCCTTAAACCTTGTTTTGTCTAAACTATAAATATACTGATTTGGTTATGTGACACACATAACATTATACTGTATGATTCCAGGTCAAATACAATATTAAGCCAATAGCTTAACACAGATGCCAAAACTTTATTCCTTGAGGGTATCTTGGGATTCAGTGATATTCCAGTAGCTCAGTCTTTTAATAGCCCAACTGTTCTTGAATAAGGAGATCCTTAAATACTGGAATGTGAGAATTCATCAAGCAACACAGTTGGGTGCCCATAATATAAAACAAGAAGGGGACTGTATTAATGTAGCCCAGGATCTATTTTGAATTAAACATACATTTCTAGACTCAAAGCAAGTCCAGCATTTGCTTAATGACTAGCTCTTTGGTTGTCATAATGACTTCTTTGCACTGGGGTGGGCAATATGGAATGTGTGAGTGTTTTTGGCAGTACAATTCCTCTGTGTATAAATACAAGCAACATACAAACTGATCACAGAGGAAGAAGTAGAAAAACTCATTTTTAAACTATTTGTGTGCCAGTGGGGTATCCAGGTCACTGCAACCAACTCATTTCCAATAGAGTATAAACAGGTACCTCTTTGAAATTCAGTGCACAACTTTTCACCTCCAGTTGAGCCCAACCTATTGTCTTCTTGTGCAAAATATTATTTTTTAATTTTATATAGTTTATTATTTCAATAGAGATAAATAAAAACATATACCAATGCAAAAAAAAAGCAAATCCTAGTTTATATTTTATGAAATTGTTGGTTAAATGAATCTCAGCAAACCTATGATACCACAAAATTTAGACTCACACACATATGAAATCGGCCAGAGATACATACCTGAAAGCAAGAGAAATATAATCTAAATTTCAGCCCCAGATGGAATACTAGCGACGTGAAAAACCCCTAGATCAGTAACATATACCTTTTTATCAAGATCTGGAAATCAATGTCTAGGGTTCCCATATATCATAACATAGATTTAAATTATTTAAATTTCTGTAAATGTCTTTTTCCATATAACATCGGTAATTAATTTGATTTATTATCGCATTCCAACTAGGGCAATTATCTGTTCTCCAATGTCTTACAAGACATATCTTAATGGCCATTAAGATATGTATAATTAATAATTTAATAGGTTTATTTACCATTGGGAGGTCTAAATAAAACAAAAATAAATTAGGTGTCAATCCAACGGAATATTAGAAATGCCCCTAAAATCTCAGTAGCTTTATTCTTCAGAGGGGCTAATTTAGAGCAATCCCACCATATGTGTTTTTGGGACCCTAACTCATCTTTACATCTCCAACAGATATTTCATGTAGAATCTTGGAACTTAGTTAATGTTGCCGGGACCATGAGTTTGATTTTCCCCCAAGTTTATGTTTATATAACATTTTATATACCTTAGAAACCAGTTTATATCCACTATCTAATACAAATAGAACATCTATTGGGGTATCTTTAACTAATGTCCTAGATCTAAAAATCTTCAACACTCTTAGGTAGGTAACATTTTCATTAGATCGAAGACTGTAATTTTCCTGTAACTGCCAGAACAGTATTACTGAAAGATCTTCAAAGAGATCTCCAATTTAGACTATACCTGCCTGTCTCCATCTTTTAAAATTTAGAAAGTTTGTCTTTTTCTATTAACTTTTTTCTAATTACTTTCATGATATGATAAATATCCCCTAATATTCCATTACTAATTCTCAATTTCTTGAATGTCAAAATGTCTGTCCGATAAAAAAGAATTGGATCAACATTTTTGCAAGCATATTTTTCCTATGAAATCCATATATTATTATCAGTTTTTTTATATTTCCAAGCAAGCAAATGGGAAAACATAACTAAATTGTGAAGACAAATATTGGTAAAAGACATTCTTCCATCTGTTAACTTTCTAGTTGAGTTGAAAAAAGAGATTCTGGGTTTCTTTATGCCCCAAAAAAACTTTTTAAAAAAATGTTATTAAATAAATGTAACTTATATTTTGGCACTCTTAAGGGAACAGTTCTCAATAAGAATTGTATTTTAGGCAGCAGATATGAGCTTAGTGTGTTTATTCTACCTAACCAAGAGATATAAAGATCTTTCCCTTTTGTTGTAACACATTTTAATTCTTGATATAAGTAACTGTAAAAATTAAATTGTATACCCAAATAGTTAATTTCTGGAGTGGACCAATTAAACTCATATTTAGATTTTAAGTCAGATAATTGATCTACTGTTAAATTAGTGGATATAACTTTTTTATTTAAGTTTACAATTTGAAAACTACTGTATTCACTTACACATCTTAACATCTTAACACCATAGGGATGGATTTCTCCAGATTAGTAAATGTAAGAATAATATGATCTTCATACAGAGTAATTTTAAATTTCATTGGAATTCCTGTAATCTCTGCAGACTGTCAGATATAAGATACCAATGGCTCAATGAAGAGCACATATACAAGTGGAGCTAGGGGACAACCCTCTCTCATCCCATTACTGATCTTAACCCCTTAATGACAGGATTTTTTTTTTCCATTATAGCGAATGACTTCCTGGACTTACCAGGTAAGTCGTCTGTCACTAAGGGGTTAAACCAATCCAAATTTAAACCATTCCCCATAATCTTAGAAGATGGTACTGTATATAAACTCAAGATTAAATCAAAATATTCCTTTAATCCCAAATGAGATTAAGACCTTTGATAGAAATTCTCAGTTGACTCTATCAAAGGCCTTCTCGGCATCTAAAGTGACAGAGGCCGCAGGGATAGAATTATTTAAAATTTCTTGAATTGTATTTAATAACTTGAGAACATTGTCGCCACCTATTTTGTTCATTATAAAACCGGATTGGTCTGGATAGATCAAATCAGGGATTACCAGTTTCTGCCAAGATCTTGTAAAAAATGTTAATATCATTATTTAACAACAAAATTGGATGATAATTTGTAATGAAATTAGGGTATTTATCAGGTTTAGTAATCAGAGTTATTAATGCTTGCAGAATTTCAGCTTGAAAGTTATACAGTAACAGTGTAATCACAGAATCAAACTATTTAACAATTATTGCTGCATATATCTATCTGGCCCTGGAGCCTTTCCAGATTTTAAGTTTTTATTTGATTGGGAAATTTCCCCAAAGTTATAAGGGAGTTCAGAACATCAAGATTCTCCATATTCAATTTAGATAAATTAAAGGGGTAGTAATGTTTCACAATAAAAACAGCTCCAATTAATTTTCATAGTATTTGGAACATGGAGAGTGTTCTTTCAATACTTTCAGAGTAGTGCAAGAGTAATTGAATGATAAAGTATCTCCCTCCCACCTCATTTACTGATGTAACACCGCTCACCTCAGAGCAGCAAGACTGTCCAGATGGATCTCAGAGAGGAATAATCTTCAATTAGTATAAGGGAAAATCCTGAATAACCTGTCAAGGGGGGCAGGGTTTTCCTTATGTTTACAGTAATAAGATTGTCCCTTGCTGTGAGCTGTCTGGTCTCAAGACCAGATTCCACATTTGAGGGGAGGTGGCTTATGCTAGGTTAAAGGGGTGGGAGGGGGGATACTTTATCAGTCAATTACTCTTGAACTGCAACTCTGGTAGTATTGAAATAACACTATCAATGGCTTAAATACTATGAAGATTAATTGAAGCTGCTGTTTTTGTGAAGCATTACAATCCCTTTAAGTTTCCCCAAGAATTATTCTACCTCCTTTGTAGGTGTCTGGTTAGTAGATAAATTATATAAAAATGTATAATAAGCTGCAAAGGCATTACCGATAGCTAAGAGAGATAAATGTACTTTGTCTCCTTCAATAATCTACTATCATGGTGCCCCGTGCTCCTGGTTGTGGGCTGCGACATTATTACTTTCTGGTCTGAATGTCGCACTTCTTATTGGCCAGTGTAATTAACTCCACCCAGGGCCAACTCTTTATATATCCTTTCATGTCTGTAGACTGGCTCCCTTTCGTGGTGTACCAGTGATTGCGCTAGTTCCTGATGCTGCTTGTTCGTGTATGACCTGGCCTGCCTGACTACGTTCCTGTGTTCCTGATTCGCTTGATTCCATTACCAACTGGACTGGCTGAGAACCCGCTACGTTGCTGACTGATTCTGCCTGAGAACCCGCTCCGTTGCTGACTGATCATGGCTGAGTACCCGCTACGTTACTGACTGATCCTGGCTGAGAACTCGCTATGTTGCTGACTGATCCTGGTTGAGAACCCACTACGTTGCTGACTGATCCTGGCTGAAAACCCGCTCCATTGCTGACTGATACTGGCTGAGTACCTGCTACGTTGCTGACTGATTCTGGCTGTTGCCCGCTCCGTTACTGCCTGACCTTGCTGTATCCACTCTGCTGCTATCCGCTCTGGCTGTGCTGTGCTTTCCATTTCATTGCCGACTGTTGGGCTGAGCCCTCGCTGCTTCAGCCATTCATTCTAGTATCTACCTCCTCTGGCGATGTGCATGCACAGAGTACCGGATCTCGGGCTACTATTAGTTCGGCCGTGTTACTCAATTATCTGACGTGTCCATATACCACTCCTTAGCTGTGCTCACTCCCTGTGGGTAGTTGCAGGCTGTCACTGGGCGCTTACCATCCATGAACCTTGCAGTCCTAAGTTTCCCTAGGTCCGGTTCACTTTGCTCCAGCCTTCACCATCGCTGTTGCCGTTTAGCTTGAGAGCCAGCTGTAGGTGGGTGTATTGCTTTGGTACTCTGTACCTGGACACAGTGGCCTTCCGTGTTGGGTTGCCTTGCCTCCGTATTCACTCCTAGCGCTCTAGGGTCTCTGCTACTAGTAGCTGTTCTCTTCTGTACTGGGGTCCTCTCCGCCAGCTTCCGCTGTTGTGCCTTCGATTTACTCTAGCGTTCTAGGGTCCTAGTTGCCAGCCGAGAGCTTGGGACTCCTAGTGTTCTTGGGTCTGTGTTGCCGGTCAAGAGCCTTGAGGTTCCTAGCGTTCTAGGGGTCCTCCTTCCAGTGTCCGTAGTGTTTGCCTTATGGTTACCCTAGCGTTCTAGGGGTTCTGTTGCCAGTATCTGTTGGTCTCGGGCCTATCCTGATCCCTAGTGCGTACTGGGGACCCTAGGTTATGTGCCTCCTCAGCAGGTTGTTGCCTTCCATCACCTTAGCTCGCTAGGGAACCTGCCATTCATTTACTCACTATCATCAGGCACCATCCTACCACTGTGTGCTGTACTAACTTATGCTGAGCCCTGTGTGGGTTATTACGTTTGCTGTTTGGTCTTTATTTTCAGTAAAGATCTTTTAACCTTACAAGTCTTGTCTGAGTGTTTATCAAAAACCGTGACATCTTCCTAATCATCACATTTGAATTTAAGTTTATTTGAAAACAGCTTTCCTGATCTATTATCACAGTGTTACCATATTGGTTCAAATTCATAATAGCATTGTTTACTTCTAATTTATTTTTTTATTTCTCATTTAATTTCTTTAATTTGAGCTGTACCTAACACAGAGATGTTCCTTTTTGTCCTCCTTTTTTAATTTTGCCAACTAAATATATAAATCTGAAAGATCCTTTTCTTTGAATTTTTTATTTTTGCCCCAATTTTATTAAAATACCTCTCATATAACATTTAAAGGCACACCATAGAGTGCCATTAGAAACTTCCTTGTTATGGTTCAATTTAAGAAATTCCTCTGATTGATCCCTAAAATAATTTATATTTTTATCAGATTGCAAAACGTTCTCATCAAGTCTCTAGGAAGTTCTATTTTTATAATCCAAATTGTTTGATAAGATATTGAATCAATACTTGAGTTCCTAAAGCATTCTAGATGGTTTAAACCAAAAGAATCAATTCTTGAATATGATCTATGGACTTGGGGAAAAAAAAAGAAAAATCTCTCTCCTTGGGATGTTGAACCCTCCACATATCATACAGATTAAAATAAAAAAAACATTCTGGAAATACCTGTTTTTTTTATATTGCGATCAGATTGACCATTAGAGCTAATATAACTTCTATCTAAAACTTCATCGGGGACTACGTTCATATCGCCAACAATCAACAGAATTCTTTTCTTTATTTTTTCTACTTTGGAAAATACATTTTTAAAAAACTTATGGGAAAATTCATTCGGAACATAAATATTCACAAACGTGTATATAATATAATTGATTTTACATATGAGAATTAAATATCTTCCCACACTATCTTTTTGCTCTCTAATTTTAATTTTGCTGATAATTGCTACACCTCTTTTCTTTTTATCAGGAAAACTCAAATTAATATAGTAGGGTATCTGGAAAATTTCCACCAAGAAACATTATCATCTTTCCAACGTGATTCCTGAGTGAAACATACATCACTCTTATTTTTCAACAATGAGTCAGGGAGAAAGCCCCTCTTTTGTGGGGTATTTTTTTACATTAAACTCCTTAGGGAATCTCAAAGTCCAACAGAGGGCTTCAATATAATCATTGACTTCCATTCTGCTCTCAGGACGATTCTGATATACAAACACACAAATTTAAAAAAACAAAACACTTATATCTGCCATTAGACTGTAGTCTATTAGGCTACAACATAGCTAAAATGCTAGGAAACAATTACAAATGGATTTATGGTGTTAAGAAGAATAGCAGTTAATTTGTAAAGCACAATTTTCCACAAATAAACTTGGTTAAACATGTTCCTAACTATATATCAAGAATTGGCTTTTAGTAAACACAAATTTCATTATAATGTGTACTTTCTATTATATAATCCACCAACTACTATCCTAAAGTGCATTTATTTCTATATTAAGTGCCATATAAAGAAAAAAGGGTAATATTATCATATGTATACTAAAGTACTTTCTGTGTAAATAATCCCAATCCCATTTATTTTAAAGTGGATTTGTTCCCTTATATACTACCTTATATACATCTAATACATTTCTAAAATACTACAGCTTGATTTGTCTATCTTAATTACCCTCAAAAACCCAAATATAAAACTCTCCCTAAATATACGTATCGCAGTGAAAATATAAATTTAAATATACTATATTCAGATGTTCCATCTTTACCTCATAACCACTTTACTTATAATTCAACTGTATAACATATACAAATATAACCCTATAGTCTAGCCATCACATTTAGATCGATCTGCACAAGCTTTCTACAAGTCTGGTAGGCACTACAGCAACACAGCCCCATCCAGGAATCTAAAATTTCACCTTCACAGTGTATATTTTTAAGATATAATTCACAAATGAACCTAGTCTCCCAGCACTCCAATTACTAAATCCCCAGGATTACTGAAAACAACATCAAATAAATTCTTATTTCATGACAACAAACAAAAACACTTTGAAAATTCATCCCTTTTAACTGAATACTTATTAAAAATATTAAGATATACCCAGTTTTGAAAGATCTTCTGATGGGTCATTAATAACTATTGTTTTCCATTTATGAAAGATTAAAAGTTTTATAGGGAAACCACATTTATAGGGCATATCATTGTTTCTAAGACGAGACGTGATATGTGAAAACATTTTTTACTTAATCCTGTTGACAATAAAAGGCCTGGGAAAATAGAAATTACATTATATTTTGGATCTTTCAGTTGGTTAAATATAACTTTTTTCATCAACTCATCTTTAACTGAGCAATTTAGAAAATGGACAATCACATCTCGGGGCACCTCCAGATTGATTTTTACAGGCTTGCAAAGTCTATGCCATCTTTCAAAGGATGTTAAGCCTATATGTTGAGAGTTTAAATATTGCAATAAAAATTCCTTCAAATATTCTTCCAGCTTATCATTATTGATTTCTTCTAGGATGCCTTTAATGCATAAATTGTTTCTATGCAACCTGTCTTCAATCTCAGTTATCTTTCCCTACAAGTTCTTAACTTGGTTTTTTAACAAAGTAATTTGAGTCTGAAGTAGTTTAACCTCAAGCTGAATATTCCCTAGAACTTTATTTTGTTCAGCCATTTTATCCGTTAGTGCAGAAACTTCATTCTTTAGCTCAGAAATATTCATTTCGGTTTGGGAGGTGGAATGGGATCTTGTGGGTACCTGGAGAGGGAGATCTTCTTATCGATTTTGAGGGGGAGGGTATTGCCTTTAGGAGAGTAAAGGGTATTTATTGTTTTGACTTTTTCATGTTTATCTCCATTATGTGATTTATTGTCTTCTTGTCCAAAATATTATTTGAATATAATATTAACTTATGTCTTTGAGTGCCAGAGAGGAGTGCAAGGAATTGCAGACCTATACGTTGCACACCTCTCTAGCACTCAGTGGGTTAAATGTAGGTATTATTTTTTCAAAGGAAAATATGAAACTTTTGGCAGCATACAAACAATACAAACTGAAATTTTTCACACAAAATAATTTTTATATATTTTTGTGGAAAAAATCAAAAGAGCACTTAAAGAGTCAGAAAATAATCACGCTTTTATGTACAGTTACATTAAGCTAAAATTGCAAATGTATATTGGTTTTCCAGTAACACAAGTTATTTGCAGTTTTATTTATCTGTTCCATCCAGGTCTTTATATATATATATATATATACACACACAAATATAGTTTAGGCACTCCTAGTGAAGAAAAAACCATATAAACTGCTTGGGCGCTACTAGTCAATATACGCATATAAAAAGAAATGGTATATTGCCATGAGACCAGTGCGTGACAATAAAGGCCCTCTAGGGGGTCGAAACGTTGACAGAATAAAATAACACTTTATTGATTCAATAAACTAGCACAGATATTGATCTTCAATCAATCCTTTGGAGTATCTGTATCATACTACATTTGTCTTACACCCAAGCAAGTGACTTTATGATATAAGCAGGGCTCAAAATTTCCACTCACCACTAGCCAATGGCGAGTGAAAATTTAGCACTGGCGAGTAGAAAATCAACCCTGGTTGGTATGTTATGACTTGCAGTGGCGAGTAACTTTTCAGGTCTGGCTAGTAGCAAAGGACTTCAACTTTTAAGCCTTGTATAATATATATATATATATATATATATATATATAGATATATATATATATAGATATATATATATATACTAGTTGAAGAGCCCGCATACACGGACCACAGTGCCAGCTGGCCGCGGTCCTGCACAGTAGGGACTGCCCACCCCGTGGCTGATACGAAGCAGGAGCTCCGAATTCAGACTGGGGTCCTCGTCACAAGCAGTCTCTACTGCGCATGACTGCGTTGTGACAAACTTTTTAGTGAATTATAATATATGATATATATATATATATATATATATATATATATATATATATATATACACATCTTCATCTTCAGATGCAGGATGAAGGCCTCCTCAGAAAGTTTCCAACAACTTCAATCTTATGCTTTTTGTTTTCCCTGTGCTCTTATATATTTTTTTATTTTATTTTATTTTTTTGAGGAGCCCATGCATTGCAAAAGTTGTGCCAATTTGTTATGCAATGGGAGCCAAGATAATAGCAGGTGCTTTGTCAAAATGAGACTCCTTTTCCTTAGTAGCAAACAACCCAAGGTGCATCTGCTATAAGAATCCTGAGGTGTAACCATCTTTATTTGATGCTGAACTCCCACATTGCATATCTCAGCTGAGCTGTCTCATTAGTGAAGCCATAGGAGAACTTTTCCTTTGAGGGTTTAAAATAACTGACATACATATTAGTTTTATCATAATTGGGCTCATCATTTATTTTTCAGTCTTTTTAAGACAAATTGTATTTTCAGTATGCAGACTAATAAGGTCATGTCATGTCACCATTTTATGCATCATGTTACTTGACAAGCACAATACATAGAAAAAATGTGTACATTTATTTATTTTACATGGTATTAATTAATGTGATATATCTAGAAATACTTACATTTCAGGCTTTGTAATTATAAACTGTAAATCAAAAAGGAAGCAACAGTGCAAATGTTATTCTATGGCAATTAGAAACATAGAATTTGACAGCAGATAAGACCCATTCGGGCCATCTAATCTGCTATTTTTTTCTCCTGTAAAAACCACAAACTTTATTTGGTAATTCATTGGTCTTGTCTTATGTTCAGGATTGCCTTATGCCTATCCAATGCTTGCTTAAATCCCCTCACTGTATAACCTATACCACTTCTGCTGGTAGGCTGTTCCACTTATCTACTACCATCTCAGTGAAGTAAAACTATCTTACATTGCAGTAAAACTTTCTAAAAATACATTTTGATCTTAATGCTACAGATGAGGTTTGCTAGCAGCACAGAGTCCAAATAGGGGTATTTTTATGAAGCTAAATTAATTACACTTTCAAAATCCAGGGAATAAAAAATACAATATAAATCTGTTTGTCTGTATCAATGTTGGATAAAACAGGAGAACAAGCTTTCAACACTCTATAAATAAAAATGATTATAAAAAAGTACTACTGAAAGAAGGCATGTATCATCAGATGTCCATTGATACAAACAAGCTAAAACAAAACCAGGACAACAGTAAAGATCACAGAAAGGCTGGAACACAAATGTAGGAACAATAGATCTAGCAACTTCCTTCTCCCTCTGTATGGTGTGATAAAGAGGTGATAAACATGTGGTCAACTGGAGATCACTTCTCCAATATTCTCAACTCTAAAAGTCCAGTGTTATTCTATGGATCCAATGCACTGAGATTTTTACAACTTCAGATATCTTACTGCATTGGCTATATGGAATAACAAGGAATTGGAGAAGTGATATCACTGGAGAAACAATCTCCACATTTTCACCACTGCATAACCACCTATATCTTTTAAAGGGATAGTAATGTTTCATAATAAAAGCAGCTCTAATTAATCATCATAGTATTTGGACTTTGGAGAGTGTTATTTCAGTTCTGTCAGAGTTGTAGTTCAAGAGTAATTAAATGACAAAGTATCCCCCTCCTGCCCCTTTTACTGATGTAACACTGCTCAGCCAGAGCAGAAGGGAGGTGCCCAGGTAGATTGCAGAGAGGGACAATCTTCAGTTAAGATAAGGGAAAAACCTGAAAAGCTTGTCAAGGGGGCAGGGCTTTCATTGTTCTCATAGGAAGAAGATTGTCCCCTGCTGTTATCTGTCTGGTCAATGGACTGCATTCCACATCTGAGAAGAGATGGCTTACACTAGGTAAAAGGGGCAGGAGGGGAAACTTTGCTTGTGAATATCTCTCAAACCATAAAGGTTTGAGAGATAAGACTTATATCGTCCTTCATGTTTTTTAATGCCTACAAAATAAAATAAAGATAAAACAAAGTAGTACTATCCCTTTAATAGCAAATTAGTAAACATGTTGACATGTTGAGGGAGATGCACTAAGGCATGATAAAGATCTCCAAAGTTGGAGAAATCTTAGTGCATAGGTGCTATAGAATAACATAGTAATTGAAGAAATGATATCACTGGAGATGTCATCTCCACTTTATCACCTCTTTTTCATGCCTTAGTGCCTAACCCCTGTTGTGTGCTCTATTTTTTTTCAACCACCTTGGAAATTTAACATAGATATATACAGGGTGGGGCAGGTATCTATGTACACCACACCAACTGTATTATTAATAGTAACAGTCAATTAACTATTGCTATTCTGCTGTATTTAAATATTGCTAACCTATAGCCTCTGGATATGTATTTGTAAAGACTGAACCTTGAATGGTGGGAATTTCATATTTTTGTATTGCAATATATTTTACTCTATTTCAGTTGTATATATATCTTACTATATGACTTTGTCATATATGTGAGGTATAATGGTGTGTTGAATTTTTGTATTTACTAATGTTTTAATCTTGCACACATTATTATTTTTAATTATTCAATTTTATTTTATATCTAAATACATCTTTCTATTTGTTTACACAAGTATGTGTAATTGACTTTATTCAATTTATTTACTGTGAAGTAACCTATCCAACCAAGTTTGTGAAACCAGCTCAAATGTATTATATTTGAATTATTATTTGTCTCCAGTACTCTATTCTTACCTATATTGCTGATAGAGGCAAGTATACAGTTTCCTTGTATATTCCTCAACAGTCTGTAATGAATGAATGCTCATCATACTGGCTGGTTAGGTGAAGAAAGCAGACCCACAGGGCAGAGGAGAGATACACTGCACCAACATGAGAACCTGGGAAGAGCAGCAACTGGAAACTGGACTGGAGATCTGGATATTCTGGACAAAACAGTAAAGTAAGCTTACAAGCCAGCACAACTTGTCTGAGAATGGACAGGGTACAACGCATGACTCTACCATGATACCAGCACATAACTCTGAATGTAGGTAATAGCCATTTTGGCTGGGTTCCAAGAAAGAAGCCTATTACTCGAAAAGCTCCCTCGTTCACATACTGAATTTATTTAAAAATAAAAAAAATCTTAAAAAGCATGTAGGTCATTTTGCAGACATGTGAAAACAGGTTGTTGTTTTTTTAACTTTGAAAATGTTGTTCAAACTTAAACAAGTCAGACACTGCGCAACATACCACTCGAAAATGGCTGTGTCTGTATAATATTAAGGGGCTACTTCTTTTCAGTTGTACTAACTTTGATACTTTGGAAAATTTAGGTGCACCTAGGATAATTCAGTCCATTGGCAATCCCCTACAAACTAAAATGAACTGAAGCCAATTTCCTGTGAACCATGGGCAAAAATGTCACAAATGTACTCTGCATATCTAACAGATGTGTATCTAAAAAGACTCACATTAGTGATTGCTATAAAACGTACGTCTACCAAGTGCTAACTTAGAAGACTGAATACTTAAACAACTATCACATTTATTTTTGGAAAAACTATTTTTTATGATTTTCCAATTTATTTCTCCACTAAAGAAAGTTTGAAATACTGTGCACAAATTATATACCCTTCAACAAAATTTGACATTATCAGTAGGGGGTGAATGCTTCTAGAAAGCATTTTATGTATAAAGTTGGATGGGAAAACTCATGACTTAAAGGGTTTTGTGCCCCAGGTGTATATTCAGAGATTAGAAGATAACCATGTTTATGATGATTAGAACTTGTAGGTCTTTAGAAAGTTTGCACAAACATTTTTTTTTCTCCAGTAATATTTTCTACATCAGTCTGGAATGGAAAATGTAACATTTGTATTTTCTTTATATCCTTTTTATTCTATAACGTACATTACAAGTATAAATATTGTTTGGAATGATTTCTCTCACAAAGTAAACAAGTTTAAAGTTTGTATTAACCCTTTGAGTGAGAGAGGTATCCAATGCACTCAAAGGGATAAATGTACTGGGCCTCTGGCAAAAACAAAGGCACCAAAGGGATAGACTGTAAGAAAAACAATATTGGTAATTATTAGCAGTTTTAGCCTGAGTTTTTCTTTTGATAATCCATTTTAGCAATTTAAAAGTTAGGATATAGAAACAAAATGAGCAGAGTCCCATTGGTTCAAATGATGGCTCAGTTGGTTACTGCACCAGCTGTAGGATCTGTAGAACCCCAAGGTCACAGGTTCTAGTCCCAGCAAAGTCAGTTCAGCCTTTCACCCTTCTGAGGTAAATAAAATGAGTCCAGGGCATACTTGAAACCAACAGACAATCTCAATGTATTCTACCTGGTAAACTACTTTCACCAAAAAAAGATGCTTAACCTTTTGATTGCTAGAGATGTCTTCAATGCATTTTGAAGCAATGCATTAGAAATCTCACTAGCATTCAACCGTGTTAAAACCTCCATTATAATCCATGGTAACTTTCATGATAGACCTATGGTTCGGAATGTTTCAGAACCGCACCTATCTTAATGAATTAGACACTATATATTATCCATATTAGCCAGCAGTAATTGTGTAGAATAGCTTCACATAATACATTCTTTGCCTTCCAATAGAACAGTAGCCTTGACTGCATTTGCTTAATGTTCACACGTTATGCACTGCACATTATGAAGAATAATGTAATTCTGGGGGTAACTAACTGGACCGTAGGGGGACAAAGGAAAATTATTTAAATGTGTCTTTTAGCATTTTGAATGCCAGATGTCTCCAGTGCATTGCAAAGCCAATTGATGGGAATTTGGGGGATTTTTATGTATCCCCTATGGTGCAGTTGGTTTGCTCCAGTTCTTCTTCATATATCTGCATTACTATATGCTATCACATACAATCATGATCATTTGTACAGAAAAAGTAATACATAATGACACTATAAAGTACATATATTGACTTGCTGTTCTAAAGTGGCTTGTCTTCTAACTGAAAGTTTGATTCATTTGGGCTTTGGTGGCTTCTTTGAGTTGATAAATGGTTTAACCCTTTAAGTGCCAGAGAGGTAACCAATGAATTGCATTGCAATTCATTGGATACCTCTCTAGCACTCTAAGGGTTAAAGAAAGTCTCCCCCACACCCTTATGTGAAATGTGAGTATGGCTGAAAAGGGTTTATAGCTAAGTTATATTGCCATACAGAAGTAAGAAGTTCAGCCCACTGTGTTAGCTCACGTCTTACTGTTAAGTGGCCTGTGTTTTAAAGGGATAGTAATACTTCATTTTAACTTTATTTTATTTTGTAGGCATTAAAAAAACATGAAGAATGATATAAGTCTTATCTCTGAAACCTTTATGGTTTAAGAGATATTCACAAACAAAGTATCCCCCCCCCGTTCAAGCAGATCAGAAGGGAGATGCCCAGGTAGACTGCAGAGAGGGACAATCTTTAATTAAGATAATGGAAAAAGCTGAAAAACTTGTCAAGGGGGGAAGGGCTTTCATTGTTTTCATACAAAGAAAATTGTCCCCTTCTGTTATCTGTACTGTCATACAACCTGACTCACATCTGAGAAGAGATGGCTTACACTAGGTAAAAGGGGCGGGGAGGGGAACTTTGCTTGTGAATATCTCATAAACCATAAAGGTTTGAGAGATAAGACTTATATCATTCTTCATGTTTTTTTAATGCCTACAAAATAAAATAAAGTTAAAACGAAGTGTTACTATCCCTTTAAATGGCATTGTAAATCAATAGGAACTCGAACTAAGCCATGTTTTTCAATCTAATTTAACAGACAGTATTTTTTTTTTATTATTATTATTCTTTATTTATATAGCGCCAACTAATTCCGCAGCGCTGTACAATTGGGGAATAGACATACAGAGATATTAAATAGTACAATCAGATGTGGAGAACAGAAGGATCAGAGGGCCCTGCTCGTGAGAGCTTACAGTCTAGAGGAAGGTAGGTTTGATACAGAAGGAGTAAGTGCTATTGCGTTTAAGTGCCTCCTGCCACATGAACTGCCAGTCAGTGGGTGGGAGTGAGAAGTGCCATTGAGTGCAGTAGTCCGTGCAAGGGGTGAATCTTGGTGATGATGTTTATGGATGTAGTTGATAGGCCTCCCTGAAGAGGTGAGTCTTCAGGGAGCATCTGAAGATTTGAAGGCTGGGGGAGAGTCTGATGGGGCGGGGGAGGGAATTCCACAGCTCAGGTGCAGCACGGGAGAAGTCCTGTAGGCGGGAGTGGGAGGATGTGATCAGAGCTGTGGAGAGCAGAAGGTCATGTGCAGAGCGAAGATGGTGGGCGGGAGTATATTTGGAAATGAGAGATGAAATATAGGGGGGTGCAGTGTTAGTGAGGGCTCTATAAGTTAGCACCAGAGTTTTGAATTTTACTCTGTATGCTAATGGGAGCCAGTGTAGGGACTGACAGAGGGGTGTGGTGTTAGAGAAGCGATGAGTGAGATAGATTAGTCTTGCAGCAGAGTTCATTATGGACTGTAGCGGGGTTAGTCGGGTGAGAGGCAGGCCAATTAGTAAAGAGTTACAGTAGTCAAGACGGGACATGATGAGTGTTTGGATTAGAATTTGTATTTGCCTTCAATCTAAAATTTCTATAACAAATGGGATAATCAGTATTAGCAGGAGTGAAGACATGGCTAAGTGAATACTTTTCCATATGTTTGCATTCCAGGAGCAGCCATTCCAGGGTTCATTTCTTTGTTACGTAGCTTCTTTGGAAGCTCAAGTTAGAGATCTGAATAGGCAGGTTACAAAACAGAGGAAGATCTTGAGAGGAGGTTGCTGCTCACTAAGAAGATTGTAAGTGGGATAGCTAGTACTGAGGGTGGATATATTCCTAATCATGAAAAGATGGCAAATGATACACATAGCTAGGAACACTCCAGATTTGCCCAGGAGAGTCCGGTTTTTGCTGCTGATTACTGGGTTTCCAGGACAGGGGACAGAGGATGTGGGGAGTTTTTGATAAAACTATGCCCACTTCTCTCCTTCCCAGTCTGGTCATCCCACTCCCTGCCCACTTCTCCTCCTTCCCCAGCCTACTTTTTCCTATGTTTATGAAGCCCCGCCCCACTGACAATAAAGTCCTGCCCCCTTTTAGACGCAAATCTCGTCACTTATCTCCCCCACTGGCACCACCGGACTCCCCCTCTGGGGAGTCTAGAAGAAAAAGTTCCCAGGTATAATGATACGTATGATAAATATATATATAGTGGAAGGGGAAGGGGGATCAGGTTTACTTATACTTATTTATTATTATTATTATTATTATTCTTTATTTATATAGCGCCAACTAATTCCGCAGCGCTGTACAATTGGGGAATAGACATACAGAGGTATTAAATAGTACAATCAGATGTGTAGAACAGGAGGATCAGAGGGCCCTGCTCGTGAGAGCTTACAGTCTAGAGGAAGGTAGGTTTGATACAGAAGGAGTAAGTGCTATTGTGTTTAAGTGCCTCCTGCCACATGAACTGCCAGTCAGTGGGTGGGAGTGAGAAGTGCTGTTGAGTGCAGTAGTCCGTGCAAGGGGTGAATCTTGGTGATGATGTTTATGGAGGCAGTTGATAGGCCTCCCTGAAGAGGTGAGTCTTCAGGGAGCGTCTGAAGATTTGAAGGCTGGGGGAGAGTCTGATGGGGCGGGGGAGGGAATTCCACAGCTCAGGTGCAGCACGGGAGAAGTCCTGTAGGCGGGAGTGGGAGGATGTGATAAGAGCTGTGGAGAGCAGAAGGTCATGTGCAGAGCAAAGATGGCGGGCGGGAGTATATTTGGAAATGAGAGATGAAATATAGGGGGGTGCAGTGTTAGTGAGGGCTCTATAAGTTAGCACCAGAGTTTTGAATTTTACTCTGTATGCTAACGGGAGCCAGTGTAGGGACTGACAGAGGGGTGTGGTGTTAGAGAAGCGATGAGTGAGGTAGATTAGTCTTGCAGCAGAGTTCATTATGGACTGTAGCGGGGTTAGTCGGGTGAGAGGCAGGCCAATTAGTAAAGAGTTACAGTAGTCAAGACGGGACATGATGAGTGTTTGGATTAGAATTTTGGTAGTGTCTTCTGTGAGAAAGGGTCGGATTCTAGAGATGTTGCGGAGGTGGAGGCGGCATGAGTTGGAGATTGACTGGATGTGAGGAATGAAGGATAGGGCAGAGTCAAATGTGACCCCCAGGCAGCGTGCTGTAGGGGTTGGTGTGATGGAAGTGTTGTTAACGGTGAGGGTAATGTTTGGGATAAGGCTGGTTGTAGATGGAGGGAAGAGAATTAGTTCAGTTTTGCTAAGGTTAAGTTTGAGTTGATGGGAGGACATCCAGGAAGACACAGCAGACAGACAGTCAGACACTCGGGACAGGAGGGAAGGAGAGAGGTCTGGGGAGGAAAGATATATTTGGGTGTCATCAGCATAGAGATGATGGTGAAACCCAAAGGAGTTTATTAGTTTTCCAAGGGAAGCAGTGTAGATTGAGAAGAGCAAGGGTCCCAGTACTGATCCTTGGGGCACACCAACAGACAGTGGGAGGGGTGGGGAAGTGGAGCCGGAGTATGAAACACTGAAGGAGCGGTTGCAGAGATAAGATGAAAACCAGGAGAGTGCAGTGTCGCAGAGGCCTAGGGAGTGGAGGGCTTGGAGGAGGAGTGGGTGATCGACTGTGTCAAATGCGGCTGACAGGTCCAAAAGAATGAGTAGGGAGTAGTGGCCTTTAGACTTGGCTGAGAGCAAGTCATTGGCCACTTTAGTGAGGGCAGTCTCAGTGGAGTGATGAGGGCGGAATCCGGATTGCAAGGGATCTAGCAGGGAATGGGAGCAGAGGAATTTAGTGAGCCGGTTATATGCAAGGCGCTCGAGAAGCTTGGAGGCAAACGGGAGTAGGGAAATTGGCCGGTAATTTGACAATGAGTTTGGGTCCAGGGAGGGTTTTTTTAGGATGGGAGTGATTAGTGCATGTTTGAAAGAGGATGGGAAGGTGCCGGTTGACAAAGAGAGGTTGAATAAGTGAGTAAGGATTGGAGTTAGTAGAGGGGAGAGTTCTTGGGTGAGCTGAGATGGGATTGGGTCGAGAGGGCATGTGGTTAGGTTTGAGCGAGTGAGGAGAAGGGAGACTTCATCCTCAGTGACAGGTGGGAAGGAGCTTAGTGTGTATGTGGGAGAGGCGACAGGGCTGGGCTGGCTGGGTGGGGGTGGTAGTGATGAAATATCATGTCTGATAGATTCAATCTTGTTCTTGAAGTGGTTGGCGAGATCTTGGGCCGAGAAGTTAGTGGAAGGTGTTTGTGTTGGTGGGTTTAGAAGAGATGTGAAGGTTGAGAAAAGGCGTTTGGGGTTGGAGGAAAGATTAGAAATTAGAGAGGAGAAGAATGACTGTTTAGCCAGGGAGAGGGCAGAGCTATACGAACGGAGAATTAATTTGTAGTGTGTGAAGTCGGCTGTGGAGCGCGATTTCCTCCAGTGCCTTTCAGCAGTGCGTGAGCACCTTTGGAGGTATCGCGTTAGTCTTGTGTGCCAGGGTTGTAGTGGGGTTGTGCGTGGGTGGCGTGGAGTTGCAGGTGCAGCGATGTCAAGGGCTGAAGTGAGAGTGCTGTTATAGAGAGCAGTAGTTTTGTCTGGGCAAGTAAGTGTGAGGATGGGGTTGAGGATAGGCTGCAGGGAGGTGGAAAATTGTTGCTTATCAAGAGAATGTAGATTTCTCCGCATGCGCTTGATTGTGGCGGGGGTGATGGGTTTGCGTGGTATGATGAGGTTACCGGTGAGGAGGTGGTGGTCAGAGAGGGGAAAAGGGACGTTAGAGAAGTTGGAGACCGAGCAGACGTTAGTGAAGATCAAGTCGAGGGAGTGACCATCACTGTGTGTGGGAGAGCTGGTCCACTGCGATAAGCCTAAGGAGGTTGTTAAGGAGAGGAGTTTGAGGGCAGGGGGGGTGTTGTGATTATCTATAGGGATGTTGAAGTCACCCATGATGAGAGTAGGGACATCAGAGGACATGAAGTGAGGGAGCCAGGAGGTGAAGTGATCAAGGAATTGTGCAGTGGGACCAGGTGGCCTGTATATGACAGCGACACGCAGGGGGAGGGGAGAGAAGAGGCGAAGTGTGTGAGTTTCAAATGTAGGGAAGGAAAGAGAGGGAACAGTGGGGAGTACCTGAAATATATGGTTAGGGGGCAGCAGGATGCCTACTCCCCCTCCCTGCCTGTTGCCAGGCCTCGGTGTGTGTGTGAATTGAAGGCCTCCATATGAGAGTGCGGCAGTGGAGGCAGTGTCTGATGATGTGAGCCAAGTTTCAGTGATGGCAAGGAGGTTTAGGGAATGAGAAATGAACAGATCATGAACAGCTGTTAGTTTGTTACACACAGAGCGGGCATTCCAGAGACCAAAACAAAAGGGGGGGGAGGAGGTTAGGTGACGGGGTACGGTTATTAGATTGTGAGTGTTGCGTGTGTGAGTGGGTTCTGTGGTCCAAGAGAGAATGGAAGGGGGGCCTGGGTTAGGTGAGATGTCACCTGCAGCAAGTAGGAGGAGAAGGGACAGGGACATAAGGTGAGAGTGAGATTTGAAGCAATGGGTCTTTTTTGCAGGGGTAGAAGGAGATGGTGGTGATAGGGAGCGGAGGAATGAAAAAAGTTCATGGGAGCAGAGAAGTGGTGAGTGAAGAATTGAGGGTGCAATGTGAATGGCGTGACACTTAATGTGGACACAGGAGGAGGAGACTCTTATGCATGTGAGAATGGCGATGACAAAACAAGGAGTTAATTTGCCCATAGTTGGGTTAATGAATGGGGCAGTAGAGATGTGCAACAGTCAGTAATCCAGGAGAGTACAGATGACTTGGCAGTCAAGGGTCAATCCACGGAGCAGAGGGTATAGGTGCCAGGGATGGTGAGGAGACTCAGTAGCAGAACTGCAAAGTACTTGGTGAGGGTAGGAATCAGTGCAGGGTTAAATGAAGTAGTCCAATGATGATCAGGAGAGGCAGAAGTTGTAGTGGTTAATGGTGACTGGAAATCCTGGTTTCTTGCATCAGGTGGTCATTAGTTTCAGTAGAGGAAGCAAATGTCAGTGCTTGGTGAAAATGACTGTTTCTTCATTCTGAATTCAGCTTGTTTACTTGCCTCTTGTCTGTAGGTGGCTGCAGCAGCTGTCTCTCTCTTGTCCAACTCTCTTGCCTAACTCTCAGTACTTAGATAAAGATGTACTTGGATAAAGGTGCCAACTGCTACCCCTGGCAAATGCCACCCCAGGCAAATGCCACCCCTAACTGGGCCTGAATATATAGTAACTGGAGTCCCTAAGAACACTGAATGACTGACTGAGGGATTTCCAAATTACAAATTGTTTTGGGATGGGATAGCTCTGAGTGCGTTCAGGTGTGACACCATTAAATCTCTGATAAGAAACAGACACAGAGAGATATAGGAGAGGAATGGGGGAGGAAGGCAATATGGAGACTGGAACAGGGGGTCAAAATGGCTAATTTAGATTAGTACATACAACAAGGGGTTAAATGGTAGAGGGAGACTGGATGAGATTGGAGAGAGGGAGACTGGATGAGATTGGAGTTCCAGGTGAAGGGTAGATTAGTACATACCAGGAGACTGTATAATTAATAAACAGTTGGGTTACAGCACAAGATTTTTAAGCAGACTGGATGGGAAACACATACCAGGAGACTGTATAATTAATAAACAGTTGGGTTACAGCACAAGATTTTTAAGCAGACTGGATGGGAAACACATACCAGGAGACTGTATAATTAATAAACAGTTGGGTTACAGCACAAGATTTTTAAGCAGACTGGATGGGAAACACATACCAGGAGACTGTATAATTAATAAACAGTTGGGTTACAGCACAAGATTTTTAAGCAGACTGGATGGGAAACACATACCAGGAGACTGTATAATTAATAAACAGTTGGGTTACAGCACAAGATTTTTAAGCAGACTGGATGGGAAACACATACCAGGAGACTGTATAATTAATAAACAGTTGGGTTACAGCACAAGATTTTTAAGCAGACTGGATGGGAAACACATACCTGTAAGGAAGATGAGAAAGTTGTTAGAAGACTGTCTTCATAGAGCATACAATGCAGCATACTGGATAGATATTAACATATTATTTCTCTTGCCTAACTCTCAGTACTTAGATAAAGATGTACTTTGAGAAAGGTGCCAACTGCTACCCCTGGCAAATGCCACCCCAGGCAAATGCCACCCCTAACTGGGCCTGAATATATAGTAACTGGAGTCCCTAAGAACACTGAATGACTGACTCATTTATTTAAATGTCTTTATTTATTTAGAACGTGTTTTGCCAGGATGAATAAATTGAGATTTCTCTTGTTTCTCAAGCATATCTTGGAGAGCTTTTACAGTATAAAGTTACATATACACATACATAAATAATAAATAAAAATTACTTTTTTATATACCATTACATATTGTTTTTAAAAATACTGAAAGAAGCATTTATTTTTAGGGATTTTAGTCTGAGAGAAGACCTGCTTTGTTTCCAGTAGATTATTCCAGGTTTTCAGAGCTCTGAAGAAGAAGAAAGAGAATCAACCAGCTTCTTTCTTGTAGCGTGGAACAAATATAAACTTGGCATATTTCTGCAAATTTGAATATACGGTTGTTATTTTTTACTAGATTTAACAAGCTGAAAAAATAAAACAGAAAATGTGACAAATGCAAAAGTTTGGGCACCCTTCCAACTGATCCATTTATGTTATATTTTGTGTAAAGTCTCAGAACTTAATTGACTTGTTAGGCCTACATGTACTTTAGGTGATGACAGTTACAAAGCTTAATAAATTCCTTGATTCCTCAAACCTCTAAGGGTGCTATGCTCACACAAAACAACCATGGGCTTCTCTAAGCAGTTGGCTCAGTATCAGAAAACAGATAATTTATTTTTACAAAACGAGGAAGACTATAAAAAATTATCTAAAAGCTTCTGCTTGCAATTGCCACTGTCTTAAATGTCATTAAGAAAAGGAAGTTAAAGGGAACTGTTGAAGTCAAGACAAGGTCTGGAAGACAAAGAAAAATCTCCAGAAGAATTGCTTGTAGGCTGGTCAAGAATGCAAAGCAACACCCCATATCACTGCAAAGGACCTGCAGGAACATTTGACTGGCATGAGAGTAGTGATGCTTAGTCCACTGTGTAGTGTTGCTTGCCCAAACATTGTTGTTTTCTTATAAATTTTATTATTATTTCAAAAACAATAACGTATACAAAATTAAATGCAGTTATAAATAACACTACTATTTATATCAGCATATGGTGTAATTACTTCAATTAATTAACCAATTCACTCCCAATAGCAATTTCTCATAATGAAATTAACCATAGACTAATGACCAGTCATACCTAAAGGGCATCCGTTTATCATTAATGCTGAATTATCATCTTCTAACCCATTTTACACATAACCTTTACTAACACCCATCATCTCATACGTTAACATATCCCCAACAACATACACACAGTGGAGCTCAACCCCCGTCTGATTCTTTAGGAATCCTTTCCCCTCTTAGGGGTGTAATTCCTGTTTTAGTGGATATTGTTGTAACCATTGGTGAAAAAAAAATAATTAACCCTTTGATTGCCAGTGGGGTAAATTGCACACCCCTCTGGCACTCAAAGGATTACTCCCCTAAAGCTAACGCCATCCCATTATTATTTAACAGTCTCATCTCCAGCATGGTCTTCTGCACCCTGGTCCCTTTTCTGTAAGCTTCAATCATCTTCTCCTTCATCTGTCATCTTCTTCTGTAAAATTGGTGTTGCCCCTATAAAAGAGAAATAAGTCTTAACTTGAATGCCTCCATAAAATATCCCACCGGTTGCAGAAGAAATGATTCACACTGAGAGAAATTTGAACTGAGACTGGCTTTAATATGGCCAGTCCCTGTTCAAAATGGTTCCCACTCTCCCATTGGTTGGGTTGTTGGATTACACAAGGCGCAGAACATACCATGCTGTAACCATACCTCCCGGTCAATCAGCTTCTAGCTGGAGGGGTCACAAATGTGAGCTTTGTCATCCCTCTAGCTAGTCAATGATTGTGTGGATCCTGTTCGTATTCATTTTTGCCCTACTGTGTGTTTTTGGCATCACATGCATTTTTGATTATGATGAGCATCACATCAGCAATCAAATGTTACTTGAAGCTATGGGTTTTAATACTTTTCCCAGCAATGAATCCCCCTTAATGTACCCCAACAGTTATATAAAAATTAGAAGATTTGGAGTTAGTAATTAGAGAAGAAGATGAAGGAGGTGCTATGTTTTAACTTATTAGGCATATCAAGGAGACATCTAGTATAAATGCACGGAGGCAAAGTAGACAATTCTGAGGCAATTCTGGGGCAGAAATATTATGCAATATATAACTGAAAGACATATGGAAATCAGTGCACTTCTCTTTAATACATAGTTATTCTACCTCAGAATGTTCCCAATTTTGCCTAGATGCTTATTGGGATATAAAAATAAAAGGTACAAAGGAGATTGTTTGTCATTACAGTGCTTTGCAATCCTTTTAAGTACTAATAGGTTTAGAATTCATCATGGATTTTCCACTTTACCACTAGTGATGAAGACCTCAGGCCCTGAAAATCTCAGAAGCACTCCTAGATAAAAAGATAGGTCAGTAGCAAGTCGCTGTGATAATGAGCTACCTGAAAGCTATCAGAAGTACTTCTCTAGTTTCTAAACTGAAAACGCCTGCTGAAAAAAATATTTTCTAATTGGACTTTGAAACATACATATCTTGCACACCTAAATCCTTGAGCATTTATTCTCATTGTATTTCAGTTTAAATGGTAGCTCATTATTTAATCTCAGCTGCAAGTAATTGCACTGACAGTCAATGTTACTGAATCAGGAGTAGAACAATCAAAACAAATGTATTTACTGTTAGTGAATTTTTGATGAATTATTATGTAGCCCCAAAATGATGGCTATTATAGTGCTTTATAACATCAATAGCTGTATTTCTTTTATTATGTAATTTTAGAGAATAATGTTTTTAAGTCCGTAGGAATTGCCTTTAGTGTATATTGACAAACATAGCAATCACAAAGGCAATCATAATCATTATGTTAATGGATTTCCACTTGAAAATATCTAAATGTTCTATAGCTTCCTGGCTATTACAGCAAAAATTATAAGGTAAACATGTAGATTTACATGGGTCACTGGAATTTAGCTATTTTTTTATTAACATCTACCTACAGATTGTAATAGTAGTTTGATTATGCCTGTGTATTTAGGCTGTCTTACCTTTTCTGCTGCAACTTAAGCTCTTCCAAGTGTTTGCATTCTTACCTTGGTTGCAGAGCACTCAGTCACCCATGGTATGCCCCATCTAAGCACACTGGCCTTTATATAGGAAAATAAAGTGGTGCAATTCTAGGGTAAACCATCTGCATGATAGGGGTCAAATAAGCCTTTGATTTAAATTGTCATTTTAACACCTGAAGGCTTAAGAGGTCTCTGGCTAAACAATGTGGCAAATACCTCTCCAGCATTCAAGGTGTTAAAAGCAATTTTAAAATGAATGTTTATTGGGCAGTACAGTGCAGCTGGTTTACAATAGAGTTGATTCAGTGCTTCTTAGCATATCAGCCTCATTGTCTCATCACTCTATGGAAAGTGGCGAAACATTAAGAAGGGAAAAAAGAGGAAAATATTGGTAAACAAAAATAGTGAACTATGTGTGAGGGTTGTCCATAGAAACATAACGTTTCATGGCACAGAACCAATTGGGCCATCTAGGCTGCCCATTTTCCTATCTAGATACAATGCAGTCTTACATAATCTCAGACGTATTTCATCCTTTCTGTAAAGCAACACTTACTTTAGTATATTAACTCTTGCACTAGTATTTATTTTTTCTGAAAAATGCTTTCCTCCAGAACTTTATTAAATTCTTTAATATATTAAAGGTTTATATCATATCTCCCCTTTCCCTAATCTTCCAGTCTATACATATCAATAAGGATGGGCGAAAACTTTCGCCTCAAATCAAAATTGGTGAAAAATGGCACTTTTCGCTTGGTGAAATATTTCCTGTGAAAAGTGCCATTTTCCCACTTTTCTCACCTAGAGCATTGCATTGAAATCAGTGGGAAGAAAAATATTTCCCCACCACATGAGAGTTTTCTCAACTTTTCTACAGCCATATAAAAGGGTGTCAGGTCTCACAGCATGCCATTCTGTGTTTGTAAGAGGAGAGAGCAGCATGTTTTTGAGCTAGAGAAAATAGGCACATAAAAGGAAATTGAAGCTTAGTTTAAGGAGTCTTTTAGGTAGGACATTTCTTCCTTGTATGAGGGGAGTCTGGGGACACTCTGGGGGAGAGAAGGGAGGAAGGAGGTTGAGCCCAAAATACCCCAAAATTTGGCTTGAATAACTGGTAAGACACAGGTAGCTGGGGTCCAATTTGCTTTCTGATTTTACTTTTATTGTCTCTGTGCTGGGAAGTAAGTTATTGATTTTGTTTTTTAGTTACATTTTTTTTTTACTTACTGTGATAAGATAGGATAAACAACTTAAAATAATTTAAAACATTAAATCAAAATAAAGAATTATAAAAATGAATACATAAATAATTAATCAAATAATTAAATACTAAGTGAAAGACATGACTGGGAGCCTGATATGAGCTCTGTGACTGAAGAAGACTTAATAGACAGCAGACAACATTGAGAATTTTGTTGACGGCTAAAGCAAAACATCACAATCCATCAGTTGTGTACTGTAGAGAGTAAAAACACTGACCAGCAAACATACAAGGGGGAGGGGGAATGGTGGAGCAGTTCAGGGATGTGGGATTAAAGTGGTAGTTCAAAAACTGACTTCAGAAATAGTTGCTGAAGTTTGTGCAATAAATTATGATGATCCCTCTTCTCCCGGGGTGGATACAGTCTGTCAAGGTCCCACCAATCACACCATGACAGTCCCCTACCACCACTACCATAACCATCTGCCACATTGTAAGTTGTACTTTATTTTTTGTATCACTTGACATCATCATGAACATGTACCAGTGTCACTTAAGCAGGAACTTAAGTGTTGGAAAAGGAAAAAAAGTTGATGACCACAAGTTAACTCCAATAATATGTCAGTATCATTGAAGTGTTGGTGCACTGGTCTTTCAAACTCACTGACACAAGTTGCAGGAAGTTTCATAATAACAATGAAAAAAATTCTATACAACAGGTTTAAAATTTCCCTAACAATAGGAATGTAGGCTTGCTTTCAGGTTGTCACAGGAAGGGATGGTTCATTATCCCATCATGACTCGGATCATCAGCTTGATAAGCACTTGAAGAAGATATATAGGCTAGGAAAGGAGTCATCAATACAAATCTTAACACATGCTGAAAATGGAGAAAGGCTTTTCCGATTGTAGGTAAAAAACATAATGTGGTGTAATGCATGAGACCTGTCTACCATACAAAGGGTTAATACTCCTTTCTGTTTAAGAATAACTCAAGAGGAGGTATTTTAAGTTGACTGTTGCATTATCCAGAGGGGGCTAATGGCTGCTGCTCTGGGGCTTCATTGTAGTACAAATGGGGGGCTACATCTGGTTCATGAACCCCCCCCCCCAACACTTTTAGGCAGCTCCAGGACATTTACGGGAATAGGGACTCTTTAGGTGCTAGCTTCCTTTCAGAAATAGGGAAGGTGGGTACGCTGTTGTTAAACAGGTGTCTGTGACTGGGGAGTTAATGGGCTAAAGCAGGAAATGCCTGCATGGCCTGCCTTGACTAGCATAATCTATAAATCTGAATAACTCAACACATAGTTTTGTAAGCAAAAAATTGATATATGCCATTTGTATGGGTAATTGTTCTAATCGCGGATGCCAGTTAAATAATACCTGTCTGTAATATGCATTACATGTGTAATAGCTTCACAATGCCTGCTTAGCTTCCTTTGAAGAAGCTTTGAATTGCCTGGTACGTCTCTTCTTAAGTTTTCCTTATTGATAAACAAGTATATGGTGGGTGTATGTTATTGCAAATTGCTGCAATTCAGTGGCAGCTTAACAGATCCGTGATGAAATAGTTTTTCATTTAAGCCATTTACCACTTAAGTGCAAAATAAAAAGCTATCGTAGAGCAGGCATGCTAGGAACTAGGAATACCACATTGTATTATTTGCCATCTACTTTTCTTTTATAATCCTGATCACCTCTCCCAGTCACCTGGAGCAGAAGTAAAATGTATTAAAATATTTACTACATTTTAACTGGAGTGTTGGAAAACTGCATCGAAAATCATTGAAAACAAAACAAGAGATCAATGAAGACGAATATATCGATTAAAACAAAATATTTAAAGCCTGGAAATGATTGGGTGATGACCATAGTGTTACATGTAGCTATCATGGCAATATACCAATGGGAGAGGGTGAGCATAGTTAGGCCAATTTACAAGATATTTTAAACCACATTACATAATTAGGTATTGTTACACATGCCATTTAGCACCACATAATATTTTAATTTCAAACACTGAGAAGTACCATCACCATCCCCTCTCATATGCATTGACCCACTGGCAGCTAAAGAAGTCTGCAATGTGTTATAAATGAGTGAATCCCATTCATCAATTAGGACCCAAAATGCAAAAGAAAAAAAAGTCAAAAACAGGTTCTTGCCACTTTTACAGGCAGCCTAAAATCCAATTACGCCTCTCCACTTACAGAAATCACAAAAATAGCTTAAAACAGGCACAATCATAAAGACGGCTATTTTAACACAAATAGAGCAAATCACAGTAGTTTCTTCCAAAACACACATGATGGGATGTGATTGCTTTTCATGCTTGTTCCATCAGCAGAGCCAGTTTATATACTGCAACGAAGTCCTTGTTAACCCTTTGAGTGCCAGAGGGGTATGCAACGCATTGCAAAGCAATGCATTGTGTACCCCTCTGGCATTCAAAGGGTTAAACAAAAACTCCCTAACAATGGATAACATGGAAAAAACTGTTGGCATTATAAGAGATTTGAAATGTGCTCTCTGTCCTGTTGTTACATCATTAGTAATAGTAAAATGAGCTAATTTGGTTTCACTAGCCTTCATGCTATGATTTTTCCCATTATATTTAAGGGGACCTATAAATAAATAATTATATGTCTCTTATATTGTTCATCCTCTTGAGGACCAGAGGGTCAGGCAAATCACTGCAAAGCAATCTGTAGCACACTCTTCCAATTGTTAAGGGGTTTGAATGCCAGAGGGATGTGCAACACAATGAAAAGCAATGCACTGCATACCCCTCTGGTTAATATAATTACTTGCTTTGGTAGGAGTCTTTAAAACATCAGTCTGGTATATCTATATATCTTAAGTAATATAAATATACATACATTTTTCATTAATTGTCTCTTTAGTTACTGATTGCTTTAGTTACTGATTTCCACTGATGTATGCATTTAGTTAACCTACGCAAAATGGAAAATAGAGTTCACCAGTAAAACCTTATAGAAAAAAGGTGAATCCATTTTTCTGTAGATCTACTTTATATAAGAGTATTATATTATCTAATGAAATATATAGACTATAGATCACAGGGGTTAAAGTGCTAAGAAAGGATAAAAAGTAAACCTGTCTTGGGTATGAAAGCATTTTGAAGTACTTACCAAGGCCGTGGAAAATGTGTTGCAGTTCCTGACAGCTAAAGCTTGGGCAAACAGAACGACACAGGACTGTATCCTTCTATGAATCCAACCAACGAAGAGCTGATTAGCCAATACATAGTACATAGTAAAAACGCTGTTGCTCTTTTTTTTTAAACCTACTTAAAAGCAAATGAATAAGGATATATAGGACAGAAACAAAACACCTTACTCATTTTGATATATAAGGTCACTTAATCATAGGAATATAGATGTAATTTAATGCTATATAAAGAACTTTTACCTAACAATGTCTCTTACTATGGCAATTAACATGAAAAAATATGTGTTATAGTTCAGTATTTTGCTAGTTACTCACTGCTATGTACAACTCTGAAAGTTGCAGCATTACTTATTACAGGTTCCCCTGAGCTGCTTCTCACTGGCTCAAGTGCTGTGAATTTCAGAGATATAGTTGGCTGGTTTGATACCATACTCACCTACATGCCCAATAAGTATAAGGCAGCTGCTGGCAGCATCACATTTGCAAGAACAAGAATCTTGGGGCCAATCTTTAAAAATTAAGAGTCACATTGTTTTCCTGTATTGTAATTTTCCCAACAAAACTAGGACTACAGCATTTTTACAACATTATGTCATATTATCAGTCTGATAAAGTGAAAGGTTAATCTAACTTTTATAATTGGAAGAGGGCTGAATGTGACTCACAGGTAATCTTAAACTATACAAATGAAGTAATCAAAGTCATCAAAATAATTCAGTATAGATTATGTCGGATTTTCAGAACTGCTGTATAAACTGTTATCAAGAAATATATATTATAAAGCCTTCAAAATATTAAATTGACTTGACAACTGAAAATAAGTGCTTTTGTTTTAATTCTGGAACAGTAAGTAGGGACGGGCGAAAATGTTTGCCTCAAACTGAAATCAGCAAAAAATGTCACTTTCCGCTTGGTGAAAAATTTCCTGTGCAGTTTTCCCACTTTTTCCACCTAGCTCATTGAATTGAAATCAATCTGAAGAAAACATTTTCTCCACCACACAAAAGTTTTCTCTAGTTTTCTACAGACATATACAAGGGTGTCAGGTCTCACAGCAGCCATACTGTGTTTGTGGGAGGAGAGAGCAGCACGTTTTTGAGCTAGAGAAGATAGGCAAACAAAGGGGAATTGAAGCTTACTTTAGGGAGTCATTTAGGTAGAACATTTGTTCTCTGTATTAGAGGAGGCTGGGGTCACTCTGAGGGAGAAGAAGGGAGGAAGGAGCTTGACCCAAAATACCCCAAAATCTGGTGTGACTGACTGGCAAGACACAGGCAGCTGGGGTCCAAATTGTGTGCTGATTTTGTTTTTGCTAGGGAAGTCTGGGGAAAGAAGTTGTTGATTTTATTTTTTAATTATATATATATATTTTTTTTAGAACTAACTGTAATAAGATAGGGTGGACAACTTGAAAAAATACATACATAATTAAACAAAATATTAGACAGCTGACTGGGAGCTCTGTGAATGAGGCAGACTTGATAGACACCAGACGACATTGAGAAATTTGTTGAGGGCCAAGGCAAGACATCACACTCCATCAGTTGACTACTATAGAGAGTAAAAACACACACACAGTAATTGAGTAATGTCTAACAAATGCACAAGTGGGAGGGGGAAAGGTGGAGCTGTGCAGGGACTTGGGAGTAAAGCGGTAGTAAAGTGGTAGTACAAAAACTGACTGCAGCAATGGTTGCTCCAGCATGTGCAATAAATGATGATGATTCCTCTCCTCCTGGGGTGGATGCAGTTTAAGGTCCTAATCACACCATGCCAGTCCCCCCCCACTACTATATACATCTGCCACATTGTAGGTTCTACTTTATTTTTTTTAATCACTTGACATCATCATGAATACGTGCCAGTGTCACTTAAGCAGGAAGTAAGTGTTGTGGGTAAAGGACAAATGCATTCTGCATGCAAACACATTTTTCAATGTATATTTTGTAGTAGAACTCACAACTTTGACTTCCAGCTACTTATTTCTCTACTACAGCCCTCAGAAGAAGTAATATTGTGCTGAGAAATGTAGCTCCATATTAAACATAGGAGAAAAATATGTTGGAATAGGAGAAAAATGTGTTAGAATAGGAGAGAAAAAAAATGTGTTGGAATAGGAGAAACATTTTTTGGAATAGGAGAAAAATATGTTGGAATAAGAGAAAAATTTAGTGGAATAGGTGAAAAGGAGGAACATTTTGCATTGGAGAAAAGGAGAAAGCTTTTGTGAAAGAGAAAAATCTTCAGTCTTTTGTAAAATATCAAGCAGGAAAGTTTTGCCACGCACCCCTAGCATTACACATTAAAAAAAAATCTAGGACAATGTTGAATAAAGCAGCTCATTGACAACATGACTAGGCCTTAGTCCCTTGCATTGCTTATTTATTACAAGGCATGTGTTTAACAAAGATACTGAAGCTGGCACTCAAAGGTATAAAAATAATAAGAGCCATTCTGGGGAAAATCAGCTGCACTTTAGGACATCAATAAAAAAAATCAGCCTCAGCCTATCAAAACTGGTACTAGACAGAAAAGAGCAGCTATAATTTTATAAACACATTTAAAGTGGAACTATCACCCCAAATAAAGAACCCCGCCCCATAATTAACCTTCTAGCAATAAGCTTACCAATAGTACTGCTATTCAGAATAATTACCACGTTACAGGCAACAGCGCAGACATCTTTGCTTACAGACATTTGTGTACCTGTGCTGTCAGTCCCGATCTCCTCCAGGAGGCGTTGCATGGTATCTTTTCTTCTCAGAGAAGCTGCCAACTCTGGGAAAGTCTATCTGTCCAGACAAAGGACCATTGCCACAGCTACTCTGCTAGAATGTAATAGCAGAATAGCCATTTAACAAAGCTGTTTTGGGCCATTTTTGTTTGTGTCTCGAATCGGAAATTTAACGTACATACAGGATGGCATGTGATAATAGAAGAAAGAAAAGACTAGAAAAACTTACTTTCTTACACTTTTGCCAGACAAGTTTCAGTTCTGCTGGACTAGCATCTCAGTTTTTATCAGACGGTAAACACAGACAACTAGCAGTGTGCCACGAGAGAGATCAAACTCATAAAAATAAACTATATAGAATAACCTGATTGCAAACTGAAGGACATTTACCTAAGTAAATTATTGTTAAACAAAGTAAGACCACATATATAATTCCTTGTACATTTCCTCTTTAATGCCAACATTCCTACCAGAAATTCCTTAACTGCTTGTTTTGATGCATACATGAATTTAGATGCAATAAAACCAAATTAAATTCCCTTTTATTTCCTTGTGAACAGAGTGAAACAAAATTTTATCCCAGTACCTTTGTGAGTAAAGTTCTATGGAAAGTGGCTTCCCTTATGAGAAAACTTCTATGTACAGTTGCAACAGGCTAAATTCAGCCATAAGACACTATAGGGCTCAAATATCTGTGGTTGTTGTTTTCCAAAGCTAGTTTGTTGCACTCAGGTATCTACTGGTTCTCCCTGGTCAGCCTGGAAGTATAATCAAGAGTCACATACTGTTTATCTTTCTGCTAGAAATCTGAATTGAATTATCCAAGGGAAAGCTGTGTTTTGAACTTGTGTACATTGGTGCTGTGATACGTCTGTACTCCCTGCTCCCTGATCTGAGGCTGTGCTTAAAGGAAATTGCTTCATTGATTCTTGTTTGTTACACTAACTAGGGAATTCATCAAGACATAAATGTTTTATTTGTTTGGGGAAGATGTCCTTGCTCATTAGCCATTCACTAATTCAGCAATGTCTGTACCATACTTGGCCATCACTGGTGGATCATATTTTAGGCAATGGGGACCAACATATGCATACACATACATAGGGACAGTAGTGTTTATTTAATTTTTAATGCATTCTAAATTATTAAAGAGTGTGATTAACAGACACTCTTCCGTCCCTTTTCCTCATGTAAGGCACTTTTCCATTGAAAGAGCTGGTCTTGTTAATCAAATAGCAGAGCTTAGTTGTTATGGGAATCTGACCAAGCCTCTCACATATGTGGAGACATTTTTCTCTGTGTTAGCAGTTATGTATCCTGAACACTCTCCACAACCCAGCCAATGCTTAGAATACATTCAAATTGTTCACACAGAAACAAATGTGTGAACACCAGGAGGGGTGCCATGGTAGCTGCATAAATGCATAATGCACAAAAAGTAACCATTAAAATTACTTTAAGACAGTGGTATACAATTTACTGTCATTTATTTGGTGATAAAAATTAGGGATGCATCAATTTCTGTTATGAAAGTTTTCAGCAGTTATAAAACAAGCTTCTGCTGCAGTAGGGTACCACACTTCCCCAAGTCGACCCTACTACCCAAAGATAAACAAAGGTTTTAAGTGAAGTCAGAAAATGGATTTATAAAAAAAATTGTGCCTGCAAGTTGGTGAAATGAAATACATCTACTCTGAATTCAGATAAAATCCAAATATTCAAGTACTCTGTAAATCCGTTTTTGGAGATATTTTGTCTGAACTTTTGTTTTGCCAAAGACTGAGGCTAGCACAGAAGTTCCATTTCCTAGGGTATACAGGGAAAGAAATGTCAACTTTTATGACCTCATGCACAAGCAGGAAATGTAGCTGTATCTATTTTTTACAAGGGAAGATCCAAAGATAGGAAATAATGATGTGGCCTTTTTGAAAAGGATAAATCCAGGAAAGGCTATAAATAGGTCATCTTTGAGAAGAGTAAGCCAAAGTTAAAGAAAATGTTGCCATCTTGGAGCAGGGTAAGGGCAGGATTTGGCAATGTGGCCATCTTTGATGCAGGGCAGGTATGTCCAGTTATACCCTTTAATTCACCATATTAGCAAAGGTAATTAATATCTGATGCATTCTGCATGGCTTGACACTTACCCTTCCTAGAGGAAGAGAAAATGAACAGCTGCTCTATCCTATCATACTTTTCCTCATCAGTAAATGCAATGGACATCTCCTTTGTCCCTTTGTCTAATTTCCCTAAATCTGGAAATGTATGACTGCTCTGGGAGGGAATCGGCCCTTGGTTTTTGTCTCCAAGGAAAGTGGTTTGACAAATCTGAGGAAAGGAAGAGACTTGAGAGTTTCTTTAGGTTTCAGCCCGATGCCAAATCCTCTTTAAAAAAGATGATTTGTCTGAAGCCTATTAAATTGTTAAAATTTCTAAAAGAACATAATTCAATTGCAACTGATAATTTATCAAGGATTTAATCTACAAATTTCTCTGTAGACTTCAAAGGGAATCTTTTAGATAAAAACAGCTAATATCATTTTGTAACATTGCCTAAGTAAGTAAAATAAGTCTGAAAACGAAAGATTCCAGGACATAAAAGTCAGTTGTGATTCCTTGCTAATATGTAAAAGATATTTCAGATTCAGATGACCAAATCTCAAGAATTATGGTGAATCCATAGTTTAGTAATAAAAACTAGATTTGGTATGAATATCAAACCAAATCCAGAATGGAGTACATCACTAATTTGAATACAGAACCAAATCCTGGATTGAATTCACCCCCTTTTTTTGCTGAATTGTGAAACATTTTATCCCACAGTGTTGTGTTTAGTTTCCCAAGGTGTGATGAAATAGTGCACCTAATTAGCCACACGCTGTGGTTGTATTTTTTCTACGCTATTTGTTAGGCAGGCAGAAGGATCTACTCTGCAGTGTATAGGTAGTACTGAAGGTTTCTCACCTGGGGAAATACTCATTTTCAACGGTAGGTTGAACAGTCCTAAAGATTCAACTTCTGGGGTTGAAACATGTCTCCGGCTGAGCTAGGACAGTGCCTGAAACAAGCACTATGGTGAAGCCATTAACATGATCAAAAAGCGTCACTGGAATATTGACCACTGGGGTTGGAACATGCCTCCATTTGAACCAGGAGGTGACTGGAACAATAGCTTGAAGCTTAGCTGTTAATGTAAATTGTTCTGGTTGAGCCAAATGTGTCCCTGGAAGAAACAGTAGACAGTGGAGTCATGAGACAGTGGTACAAACTGGAGCACAAGTATAGTTGACACCTTGACTGATCACAGAAGTAGTGGATGTTAGAGCTAGAATATAGCAGCAGTAGATGATAAGGAAACAGTCTGGGTCTGGACTGGCAACTGGCAAAAGTGGAGAGTCAGACAACAGGTTATGTGGCTGGTGGGCACAGATCATGACAGACAGGGAATATCTGGGCTAGACCTCTGCGGGTCAACACAGGTAAGTTTAGGCTTTGAAAAATAAGAATCGTATGGACAGAAATACAGGTTAATAACACAGTGACTGTCTGGACCTGTATTTCACATTAGGTGTGAGAAACCTAATTTGCTGCATGTTGTGCTATTATTTAGCAGCTCAGTCTAGAAATGATTCCCTTTAATCCACATTCAGTGCTACTATTTAACTGCACTGTGTATAAAAGAAGCCTATATAGTGGCATTCTCTGCTACTATTTAACCTTATGCTAAACAAAAGAAACCTTTTTTACCATATTCTGCCATACTATTTAGCCATCTAGACTACAAAGGGAGCCTTATTAACCACATGCTGCCATACCATTTAGCCTCATGCTGTGCTTCTATTTAGTCAGCTTTTTACAAAGAGCTCCTAATTAACCACACACTGTGCTACTAATTTGTCATATGCCATGTTACATTCTAGGTGCACGATAAGGCTTTTCAAACGTTTTGTAATTTTATCCAGTTCTGTGAAATCTTAATTAGATAAATATATACATTTAAAAAGGGCACATTAATTTTTGATAAATCTATAGAAAACCAATGCTATAAATTAAATGATCAGTTGTTTTATTTATAATTAGTTCGTTATTACATACTCTATATGCAACCACTTGAAAAACAGCTAGAAAAAACAGATGGGCTTCTTTAACTTTTTGAGGATGTTAGTGGTGTGCATTGCTCAACTCCTCTTGCTCTCAAAGGGTTAATTAATAGTCAATAATCCCTAAAAGGGCTATGTTTTAACAAAATGACAATAATCAATATTGTATTTTACATCCAGCTTTTTTCATGAAATCAACTATAATAAAGCTTATTACGAGACTGGCCACACTATTCATGGTAGCAAAGCTGTCTATATATACACACATTATAATGATGGTAGTACTATCCATCTCCCCAGTGTCATTTATGTGAGATTTACGCAGGTCATTTACACAGGTCTTCTTAAGGTCAAGAGAAAATCCAGATAACTCATAGAAAATCTGTGAAAGTTTGACAGGTTTGCAAATAGAGAAGAAGATAAATGCTAATTCTGACTACCTGGCCAAAATGTTTCAAATAAATAATTACTGTTATTAATGTATATATATAAAATAAAGCATTACAGTGGCTAAGATATTACTATAATCCCAATTTAGTGAGAAACATTTTACTAATATTAAATCATTCAAATGCAGATGGTACATGCATATATTTCACGTCAACATTCCTTTTATTCGTTAGTTTATTTCCAAATAAGGAACCAACCTGAATAGAATGCAGGATTTTGCATTAATAATTATTTGTTTAAAAATAACTATAAAAGGGCCAAATTCACATCTTTATAAATCTAAAATAATGTACTTTTAAATAATCAGAATTATGCTACCATTTGCGTACTACATAATAACCAACTAAGAAATTCAATTTGTAGAAAGTTTCTTATCATGTGTTATTATATTATATTTCTTCTATGTCTGATGCATTCACTATCATTAATTATGGAAATGATAGATCACTGAGCAATTCATGAAATGTGAAGTAGTTAGTAATGGTGGGACAGACAATTCACAGTGGAAAGATGTATGCAGAAAGCAGCCCATTTCTCCTAATATGGGAATTCCCACAATAATGCCATTTCTGTCAACATCTTCATGTGATCATGTGAGGTAAGTGAATGTGTGTTTGTCTGCGTGGGTTTTATTGATTTGTATATGCACATGAAAACGTATGTGTGTATGATGATATGTGCACATGCGTAAGTGTGAATGCACAAAGTTTAAACCTGTTGAAACCCTCCTGTATAGCACACTTACATTTTTGCCAGCATTTTCTTTCTAATGGGAATCCTATATAATAATTTGCTAGAAAGTTTGCAACGACGCAGTCATGCACAGCTGAGACTGCTGCGCGTGCTGCAGTCATGCTCAGTAGAGACTGCCCGTGACGAGGCTGATACAGAGTGGGGAGCTCCGAAGGAGTGTCCCACTCTATATCAGCCACGGCGTGGGCAGTCTCTACTGCGCATGACTGCATCGCGACCAGCTAGCACTGTATCAGCCGCAGAGTGGGCAGTCTCTACTGTGCATGACTGCCCCGCGACTGGCAGTGAAACGGGCTCTTCAACTAGTTTCACATAAAAGAGAAATATCTCTCCTTTTCCATTAAAAATTCCTGTGGGAAGGAAATTTAACTTTTTTACCTTACCCTAGTAAATATTTTTATTGCACAGTATATGTTTTCATATACACAAAGTTTACTGTATGGTAGCAAAGCTTAGAGTATTTCTGCAATACACTTCAAAACTTATAGCATGGCTTGGTAACCAGAAAGATCAGAGAGCTGCAGACTTCCCAGACACCACCAAGATTAAAGGGGCAGTAAAGTTTAAATGGAAGGACCTTCTAGCTGTAGGTAGATGCCTCACATCTATGAGGGAAATAGCTTAAAGTGCAGAGTGATGTCAGCACCTCACTTGGCTCATATGGGAGACATCTGTCCTCTACATTCAAGCACATTGTTTGTGAATTCACAGACATGGGGCTTCTATGCAGGGGATAATGGTATGACTTCCTCTTCCATAAGAACAAAGTGAGGTGCTGATATCTTCTGCACATCACAGAGATCTACAGGGAGATCAGTAAGTGAAACTGACATGTTTAATTCTTTGAGTGCCAGAGAGGTATCTAACAAATTGGCCTAATACACTAAATGTCGATGTGGTGTTGGTATGATATTGTAGACTAGTTGAACAGCCCGTTACACGGGCCACAGTGCCACTGCCACCCGGTCGCGGGGCAGTCACGCGCAGTGGAGACTGCCCACGCCGCAGCTGATACAGAGCTGGACGCTCCTTCGGAGCGTCCAGCTCTGTATCAGCCGCGGCGCAGACAGTCTCTACTGCGTATGACTGCAGCACACGCAGCAGTGTCTACTGTGCATGACGCAGCGTTACACACGTTTTAGCAAATTATTATATAGGATGTATTCAAATCACTCAGACAATTCTACCCCTCCTGATAGCCCCCCTACCATGGATCAGCTATCCAAAAGGATAGCTGATCCATGGAGCGACCCCAAAGGCATTTACAACCTTCTTGATGCTACAGGCTTTTTCTAATTTCCTACCTCCTTTGTCCCATTGCAATTACTACTTTTGCTCCACTCTCCTTCAAATGGAGAGTGGTGCAAAAGTAGTAATGGCAACGGGACAAAGGAGGTAGGAAATTAGAAATTACTTAGAGCTAACAAAAGATTAAATTCAGGAATCAGCCCTGTGCTCTGATCACTTAATCACTTAATGATGGGACCACAGCGCTCCCTTTACTTTCATTCATTCATTTATTTCTTGGTGCTGCAGGCGGCTGTAAAGTCTGCAGCATCAAGAAGGCTGGAAATGCCTTTGGGGTCACCCCATGGATCAGCTATCCTTTTGGATAACTGATCCATGGTAGGGGGGCTATCAGGAGGGGTCCTGGTGCCCCACATTGAGGTCTGAGCATTTCATATCAGTATAAAAGCACATATAAGCTATGTTTCACATAGCTTATATGCACTTAATGTTATTAAATGGCAATTGTCAGCCTCATGTTAGGGGGGGTGTCATGAGGGGACACTGCTCCAAAAGAACATCGACATTCGTAGCCCTCTTCGACCTTTAGTACATCTATGCCATCATGTTGCAATACGTTTGATTCCTCTCTGGCACACAAAGGGTTAAGTCATGGGAACTCAGTTCTTATTACTGTGAGACAACAACCTATAGGCAGGTCTTTTCCCATTACCCTTTACTGCCCCTTTGACCATTTGAATGATAGAGAGATAGCTCCAGTGCATTACGTATCAATGTGCTGGGGAGGTCTCTATCATCCAAGAGGCTAATAGCATTTTTGAGAGCACACATTTTTTTTTTTTAGCCATGATAAGAGGTGCCATTTTGATAAATTGTACTAATTAAGTTAAGACTTCAAGTAGAAACCTTATTGAGGTGTTTTTTTTTTTAAACTTGGCACATGCGTGGTGCTAGTCAGTAATGAACAGATGTACCACAGAGGCATAGCTACACTAATCTAGCTTAGTCATCTGATCAGAAGAGGGCTGAGGTCAGGTAGTGATTTTGCAGATCGGTTAGTGAAGAAAACAGCTGCCTTGTTTCCTTCTGGCACACAATGACAAGATGTATGTTTTAGAAAGTTTTTAGCTCCTTTCACAACTTTTCTTTATATCTTGCAGTGAGGTGAACACATGAAACGATTCATTGAAGCCAAATTTGTCTTTGCTTCAAAAATAAAAAAATACAAATCCAAAGTATATATATTTGAAGGTTACAACATCTACTGTTTGTCTGTTTTTCAAGTACTGCAGTAGATTGCAAGTACTGTAATTAAAAACAATAAGGAGCATGTCCCAAAGTATATATAAAATAGGAACACTAAATACATTGTTTAGCTTTGCCTTTTTTCTTTGTGCTCATAACTTTGCAATGCATCCTGGGACTTATGCTCAAAGCAGAAAAAAAAAGAAAAAAAAAATAGAATAAATTCTGGAGCAAGCTAATTACAAATACACATTCCCATTTATTTAAATGGCACTTTTAACTCTTTGCGCCTGCTAAACAGGTCTCCAACACATTTTATAAACCAGATAGGTATCAAACACATTTAATATACTCATTTAACCCCTCTGCAATGCGTTGCGTACACCTCTGGCACAGAAGGGGTTTAATCAACGAGAATATTTATTTGTGCCCTATGTTGCTTTGGTTTGTCCCACAATTGTTCCTCAATTATTTTGTGTTTATGTTTGTTTACATGCCTGTGCGCATCATATTTATTCCCCATTTATGCTTCATCTACTCCTTAGCATTTTTCATTTGCAGTGACGGTAACATTGCTACAATATATGTCCACTAAAACACTTGAAACTTAGGTGAAAAATGGACACACAGCCTCTTTGTGCCCAAAAATGTCACTTCAAGACTGCGGATGCTGAAGAATGACAATTCATTTTTGTCATCACCAATGATCAAAAAGGATCCATGGTTATTATAGTAGATGTCTACTACTTTGGGGTAATGCATAATAGAGAAGTACATTTGTGGGGAAATGTATGAATTTGCTAGCACAACTCACTGGTGTTACCCTGCAACACAGAGACTGCACTTAGCAGTATTCAGTAGGGATGGGCAAAAGTTTTTACCTAAAAACAGAAACAGGAGAAAAATGGTCCCTTTAGCCAAGTGGTACATTTTTTGCAAAAAGTGCCATTTTTTTCACCTAGCTCATTGCATTGAAATCACTAGTAAGACTGTACTTCTCCACACCACGTGCCAAGTTTCCCTTCTTTTCCCACAGACAGTATAAAGAAGTGTCAGGTTCAACAGCATGCCATTCTGTGTTTGTTAGAGGACGAAAAAGCAGCAAACTTTTGAGATAGAGAAAACCGTGATAAAGTGGAGTTGACAATTTAGAAGGTTTTTACAGGCAGGAAATCTGTTCTCTGTATTAGGTGAGTCTGGGGGTCTTTGGGGGACAGGAAGGAAATAAGAAACTTGAACAAAATGTTGGAGGTTGACATGTTGCACTTTTTCTTTTGTTGAAAACAGAGGCTTTGAAGAACTAATGTCACGTGTTGCACCTTGTTGGAAAATCCCAAGCCGCAGTTATTTTTCAAGGACGGTTGTGCCAGTATTACTTAATCAGGAAGTTAGTATTGTGGGCAAAGGTCAAAGGCACTCAGCCTGCTAACAATTTTTTCAACACATATATTGCTCTAGGACTTACAACTTGCCTAAAGTGCAAACACAAAACATAAAACCAACCTGGTCTCCTCCAGTCTAATTGTGAATAGTGTGCCCTCTGTTAGGCATGTGTAATAACTATTGATAAATTTGAGGTTTTAGTGCCCACGTTTTTGGCCCAAAAAGATGGTGTAAGCTTGCCAGCCCCACCAAGGTACCTCAAGTGTGGCAAGTACCTGCTCTAAACACTTGAGAGCCCTATCTAAATTAAATCTTTGTTTTGTATTTATTCAAAGAGCTGAGCAAAAAATCAATGGTCATATATTAAGCTAGAGAAAAGATGCTTTCAAATACAACAGGCATGGACTTTTTAAAGTAACGGTAATAAAGTTATGGAATTATTTGCGTCTGGATGCTGTGCGTGCAGATACTGTAGTTTGTTTTCAAAAATATAATGGATACCTTTTTAGCTCAGAACAATATTGAAAATTATGACATTTTGTTTCAAAGCAGAGAGTATTTTAATCCAAGGAAATGTCCTTCTGCCACTTGTCCAATGGTAGTATAGAACCACACATCCTGACTACCCAGCCTTGTTCCACTGCACAGGTGGCCACAGAACCACACACACGGAACTCCCAGCCTGTTCCACTGCGCTGGAGGTCAGAGAACCACAAATTATGACTTCCCAGGAGTCCCAGCCTAGTTCAACTGAACTGGTAGCAATAGCATCACACATGCTAAGTCTGCATTGCTATGGGAATTCTTGGAAATAGGTGGACAGTTGCAAATTTCTCTTGGAAAATTTACCGGGTTTAGCAAGGTGGAAATTTTATGGATTTTCAATGTGTGGGAGATTTCATGGGAAAAGCGGGAAATTGTGTTTGTTTGTTTGTTTGTTTTATTTTTTATTTTTTTATTTTTTTGCAAAATTTCCCACAGAATGTGTTTTTGACCCATCTCTAAGTCCTCTAGTAGATAAGACTAGGATTATGGCTCTGCGTTGGAGTGCATGTGTTTTTTTCATAGCTCATAAGCACTGGAATTGATGGGCCTAGCCTTAGCAGGCCATTATAAACCACTTAAGCATTCAATACTTTTCCAAAGTTCCTTGAGTGGGGTCACAGTGAGGAGATAAGGGCTGCATGTTGCCACAGATCACATGATTGATATTCCTGCCGTATGTGATCCAGAATAGGGATGGGTGAAAATTTTCGCCTCAAACTGAAATCGACAAATAATGGCACTTTCTGCTTGGCGAAAAATTTCCCTTGAAAAGTACAGTTTTTTTGCTTTTTTCTGCCCATTGAAATCAATGGGAAGAAAAATATTTCTACACCACACAAAAGTTTTCAACAGCCATATAAAAGGCTGTCAGGCTTTCACAGCAGCCATTCTGTGTTTGTGAGAGGAGAGAGGAGCATGTTTTTTAACTAGAGGAGATAGCTTCAATTCCCCTTTATTTGCCTTAGTTTAGGAAGTCATTTAGGTAGGACATTTGTTCTCTGTATTAGGGGAGTGTGGGGGCAATCTAGGGGGCAAGAAGGGAGGAAGGAGGTTGTCCCCTAAATACTCCAAAATTCCATGTGACTGACAGGCAACCTAATTTGCTTGCTGATCTTGCTCTTATTGTCCCTGTGCTGGGTGGAGAAGTCTGGGGAAAGACATTGTTGATTTTCTTTTTCAGTTATAATTTTGTTGGACAGACTGTGATAAGACAACAGGGTAGACAACTTAAAAAAATAAAATAAATAAAATAAAACAAAAAAAAAAATAAAAAAAGAATAAAAAAACAAAATATCTTAGGTGACCGTGACAGACAGCTGACTGGGCTTAGACAAGGCATCATACAGCTCCATAAGTTGTGTTGTGCACTGTACAGTAAAAAAACAGTGTAGTTGCAGAATGTCCAGCAAACGCACAAGGGGAAGGGGGAGGGGTGGAGCAGTGTAGGGACATGAAAGTAAAGTAGTAGTCCAAAGACCTACTGCAGCAATGGTTGTTGCAGTGTGTGGAGGATGCAGTTTATCAAGGTCCCAGCAAAACTCGGTCCAGCACCCCCAGTGCCAGCAGAAATATAGAACCATATAAGAAGAACATTGAAGACGACAACAAGTCACATTCAAGTGTTGATGATGCTGGCAACAGCATAATAGAGGAAGATGTAGCAGCTGAACCACCTTCTGCATCAGACAGTAAGACACTAAAACACCTGTCCTCAAAGTAGTAGTGAATTTTGTTATAGTAAAAGTAAAAAAAGAAATTGTTTGAAACCTCCAGAAGCTTAGAGGAATATAAGGGTAGTAGTGGGTAAGAACTGTCAGGTGATGCTGATGCTGCTGAGGATGACCTAATGATGACTGATGATGATGCAGATCTAGAATATATCCCGCAAGCATCCTTCTCTTGTTGAGATACAGATGAAGTTGAGAGTGAGGATGATGACAGGGCTATACGGTTAGCAGAAAGTCAAAGGCTGCATCTTCCGCCACTTTTAAGGAGCACTGTGCCTGTCTATAAACTGTTTGAGAAAGCCACTGGAAAGTTTGACCCTGGACAAGTACAGATGTCAAAAAGCACACAGTCACTCTATCAGTCATCCTCAGCATTGTTGTCTCTTCAAAGTCCAAGTCCCACTTAGCCACATACACCTGTTTTGAGTACCCAGCAACACAGGTTGTGTTAGATATGACGAGTACCTCTGGTGCTGCTGCTATAAGTGCTACACCTTCAACACCTAGTAGTAGTGGCAGTAGAATTACATCAACATCCAGCTCCAGTAGTTGTAGTAGCAGCAGAAACCACACAAAGCCAGGACAAATATATTAACAGCAGCACAGATGAGGAGGTGGAGGATAGAAGTGAAGAAGGGTTGCCACCACCTACCCCACTTGGGACCACTGCTATGACCGATATGTAATATGTGTCAATAATCTGAGAAGGAGGATAGAGTATGACAATGGTAAAAATACATACACAAATCACACCATGCCAGTCCCCCACCACCACTACAATACATATCTGCCACATTGTAGGTTGTACTTTATTTTTTTATTACTTGATATCATCCTGAATATGTGCCAGTGTTGTGGCCAAAGGACATATGCATTCGGCATGCTAACACATTTTTCAAGTCATAGTTTGCTGTAGGACTCACAACTTTGACTTTCAGCCACTTATTTCTAAACTTCAGCCCTCAGAAGAAGTAACGTTACAGTGGGAAATGTAGTACCTATAGGAAATATAGGCGAAAGATGTGTTAAAATAGGCGGAAAATGTGTTAACATAGGTGGAAAATTTGTTAAAATAGGCGAAAAGGTGGAAATTTTTGTATAGGCGGAAAGGCAAAATTTTTCACAGGAAAAACAAAAAATCAGCACGTTTTTCATGAATTTTTTTGCTGGAAATTTTTCACACTTTTTGCCCACCCCTAATCCAGAATAACACACAAGAGTAATATTGCAAACCTTTGACATACACATTGGGTACTGCAGTTTGATTAGTTGGCAATCACAATTTTCTCTGGTCCAGATAATGCACAAGAGTTTGTCTCCTGGACAACAAATCATCTGCTTTGTGTCAGAAGAATAACTTTCTTCTTTTACTTCAGTTGAAATTGTAATGAGTGAAGGGCATTGGAGTCCAGGATGATTAATTATTTTCTAAACTTATTAATTAGAGAAGAACAAACATTTTTAAATTACAACTGTTATATTATTTTCTACTGTCTCCATGGGAACTCCAACCTTATTAAATACATGTAGGTTGTGAACTAAAGAGTGGAACTGCAAATTAGTGTATATTCATTAATTACATATTTCATTTATTGTTATGATACAGTGACAAAGATACTTTAGATGCAATAACATTGCATTGTTTACTGTATACTAAGGCAGTTTATCTAAGTATAGAAAATTAAATTCAATTTAAATTCTGCCTCCTATTTAAAGGAGAAGTATCACCTCCTAAAACATTAATAAACCCCACATATTATACTATGATCATAAAATCCTAATGGCCCTTATGTTCCAGAAGCAGACATGACAGCTGTTGACAGTTCCCTACTTAGTCTTTTAAGGACCAGAGGGGTATGCATATCATTGTGAAGCAATGCACTGCACACCCTCTAGCCCTTAAAGGTTTAAAATTACTACGTGCAGTGAGCGTGGTTTAATGTCATGTGGTCCTGCTAACAACTGTTATGCCCGCCTCCATGGATAAGACATCTAAGACCAATTGAAGGTGTATTCTGGGACTAAGGCAAAAGGGAAAATTCATAGGAGCATTAGAATTTTCTGGCCAATATAAGGTATTAGTTGACACAGGAAGGAATCTCTCAACAGAACTGCCAAAACAGTCAATTCCAATAAAATTATCCATCTTTATTATTCTAATTAAAAACTACAAATGGTATGGGAGCAACACATTGAAATAAAGGAGAAAACAAAAGATAATGCAGCTTAAGCATTTTATGAACAAATCACTTAGTTATACCCAAGAGATTGTGTGTGACAGTCCTCCTTATTTCAGAATAAAAGCAGCTCAAATTAATCTTCATAGTATTTGGGCCATGGAGAGTGTTAATTCAGTACTGTCAGAGCTTTAGTTCAAGAGTAATTGAATGATAAGTTACCCCCTCCGCTCCTTTTACACTGCTCAGCTCAGAACAGAAGAGCAGGGAGGGACAATCTTCAATTAACATAAGGGAAAAACCTGAAAAACCTGTCAATGGGGGCAGGGCTTTCATTGCTCTCACAGTAAGAAGACTGTTTCTTGCTGTGAGCTGTCTGGTCTGTGGACTAGATTCCACATCTGAGGGGGTGTGGCTTAAATTAGGTAAAAGGGTTGGGAGGGGTAACTTTATCATTTAATTACTTGAACTACAACTCTGACAGTATTGAAATAACACTTTCTATGGCTCAAATACTATGAAGATTAATTGAAGCTGCTGTTTTTGTGAAACATTACTATCCCTTTAAATAGAACCCAAATAAATTTCCTGATTAAAACGAATGGAAACATGCTTACCATGCCAGAGGGACCAGTGAGTACAATCTTTCAACTTCATTGTTGTAGAACCTTGTAACTAATCAAGTTATGGTAATACATTCTGGACAAGATCTATATCCCAAATTCCACAGCTACAATAAGGTGCTATAGGCATTTCATTCAGTACGCTGGCCGTGAGAGATTTAATACTGTCCAAAAGTCGATTAAAAGCAAATAGACAATACCATGACCGTTACCATACCCAAAATGTATGTAAACAAGTAGCATGCAAAATACAAAAATATACCTCAGTTCAGATTTGCTTTATTATTATTATTATTCTTTATTTATATAGCGCCAACTAATTCTCAGCGCTGTACAATTGGGAATAGACATACAGAGGTATTAAATAGTACAATCAGATGTGGAGAGCACAGAAGGATCATATAAAAGCGTTTGTACTTTAAAATAGATATATGAAAAAATCTCATTGTGCAGTAAATGTGTTTTTTGGAACTGTATGCTAAAAGAGAAAATAAAATAAAAAAATAGTAATTATTTTGTTACCACTGTGTAAAACATAAATTAAACATATACAGTGACAGTGACAAATTCTGAGACTTCTCAGATAAGAATCTGGACTTATAGTTTCTGTGAAGTGCTTCCCCATGGTTAAAACTACATAAGGAATATCAGATGAGATACCTGAGAAATTATAGTAAACCAATAATACTGGAATTCATCAATGTATGGAAGAGCAGCATATCCAATATGTTGCTCTTTACCATGATCACTGACAGATATCTTTAAGTACTTAATGATCTGCTGCATTTCCCTGCCTTGTACATGCATGATGGGAACTATGAAAACAAATGGATGAAAATGTCACCACTATAAATGTGCATAAGCATACAATGTATGGGTGTGAGTAAGGATGGGCTAAAGTTTCCACCTCAAATGAGAAATAGGAGAAAAATGACACTTTTATCCAAGCAGGAAATTTTTCTTGTAACGTGCCATTTTTCCACTTTTTTGCCTAGCTCTTTGCACTGGAATCAATGGAAATACAGCATTTCTCCCCAATACGTGGTCGTTTTCTCTTCTTTTCCAATAGACATATAAAAGAGTGTCAAGCTTTCACAGCATGTCATTCTGTGTTTGTGAGAGGAGAAAGCAGCACATTTTTGAGCTAGAGAAGGCAAGCTAATAAAGTGAAGTTGAAGCTGAGTTTAGGGAGGAAATATATACTCTGTACTAGTGGATTCTGGAGGACAGGAAGTGTTGACCCCAAATATACCTCAAAATTCAATGTAACTGACTTGGAAGACACAGGCAGCCACGTTACAAGTTTCTTCCTGATTTGGCTGTTATCTCTGTCTTACGGGAGTCTAGGGGTGTGAGAAGGGAGCAAAGGTGTTTTACCCCAAATAGAGTAGTTTATTTTTGATCTGGCTGAGACTTAGATCACAGCTGCCTGTTTCTACTCAATCACACAAAATTTGGGGGGTATTTGTGGTAAAAAACCTTTGCTCCCTTCTCACACCCCTAGACTCCCATAAAACAGAGATAACAGCCAGATCAGGAAGAAACTTGGAACATGGCTGCCTGTGTCTTTCCAGTCAGTCACACTGAATTTTGGAGTATTAGGGGTCAACCTACTTTCTCCCTTCATTTCCCCCAGAGTCCCCCAGATCTGGTGTCAGGGGAGTCTGGGAGTGTGAGAAGGGAGCAAATAAGTATTACCCCAAACACCCCACAATTCTGTATAACTGACTGGGAACACACAGGCAGAGGTGATCCATGTTTCTTCCTGCTCTGGCTGTTATATCCATCCTAGAAGACTATGCAGGTTTGAGAAGGGAGCAAAGGAGGTTTACTACAAATTCCCCAAAACTGTGTGACCAAGTAAACACATGCAACTGAGATTCAAGTTCCTTCCTGATCTGGCTGTTATCATTGTCCTAGAGGAGTCTAGGGGTATGAGAAGAGAACAAAGGAGAATTACCCAAGAATTCTGAGTGACTGACTGGGAAGACACAGGCAACATGATCCAAGTTTCTTCCTGATCTGGCTGTTATCTCCATCCTAGGGGGGTCTGGGGGAAAAAAGCAGTTGAACGGGGAGTTTTTTTTGTTGTTGCTAGTGCTAGGGATGGGGGGACAGTTAGTTAAAATAAATACAATTTTAAAAAGATTGATAGGTGACTGAGATATGGACCCTGATGTGATCTGTGACTTAGGCAGACTGATACTAGATAAAGTATTTTGTAGAGATTCAAGGCAGGATATCACACACAATCAGTTCTGTTGTGCACTTTAGTAACAACACACACAATAGTTGAGTAATATCCAGCAAACACACAAGGGGTAGGGTTAGGAAGAAAGGATTAGCAGCTGCACAGTGACGTGTGAGTTAAATAGTAGTCTGAAAACTAACTGAAATCATGGTTGCTGCTGTGTGTGCAATACATCATGGGGATCCCTTTCCTCTTGAGAAGGACATAGTTTGTCAAAGCCCCACCAAACGCTCCACCATCACCAGCAACAGTACTATTAAAAACCATCTAAAAGCACTGACGATGACAATGAGTCACATTTCAATGTTGATGAAATAGTGCAATAAGTTGTAGCAGCTCAACCAACTGCTGCATCTAACAGTGAGACAAACAAGCACAAAAACACCTGCCCTTAACATTGTGAGAATCACTCCAAGGGGAAAAGTAAAAGGAAATTGTTTGAGACCTCTAAAAGTCAAGAGCAATATAAAAGTAGTGTGGAAGAAAAGGCAGGGGATGCTGATGATGACCTAATGACTATTGATGTTTTAGATATAGGATATATTGCTCCAGCATCCTCCTCTTCTTCAGATACAGATTAAGTTGAGAGTGTGAGAGATGATGACATGGTTAGAAAGTTAGCAGAAAGGCAAAGGCTCAATCTTCCACAACTGAAATGATCAATGTGTCTGTCTGTAAACTGTCTGAGAAAACAATTGGAAAGTCTGACCCTTGAAAAGCAAAGATGGCAAAAAGTACACAGTCATCCTGTCAATCATCATCAGTATCATCGCTGTTTCCAAGTCCAAGTACGACTCAGCCACACACTCTAATAGCTTTGAGTAACCAGCAAAAACACAGGTTATCAGCATCTACAGCCTTTAGTTCTGAGTGCCTCTGCTGCTGTTGGAATTGCAGCACCTGTGACACATAATAGTAGTAGTGCACATTCAGCAACATCTAGCGGTATTAGTAGTAGTAGTAGTAGTAGTAGTAGTAGTAGTAGCCTCTCAGGAACCTCACAGTCTATAATGTTCATATTATAGAGATAATTTACTCAGGATCCAAAAGCAAATAATGTTGCTATCTGGTGTCTGGATAAGAAGCATGTGAGTAGGAGGAAAGCAGGTTCTCATTTCCTCACTGAGTTAGCACCTGAAGCACAACCACAGGTCTGACTGGGAGACATACCATTAACAGGTCAGAGGTTCCATAACTAGCAGCAGCAGCAGAAGTACTCCTATATGTTCCCGGACTCTGGGGTACATAATAGAAGTGCTGTTGATGTGTTATAGAATGTGCCAAGATTTTTTGCTCCTGATGCATAGGTGTATGACTCTGAGTTTGTTTTTGGAGATGACAAGAGTCATAGCATGTCTACACATACCTCTACCACCACCACAAGTCATGTCATTAAACCAGTAAAGTTACACAGTTCTTCTACTACGTACTGCCTTCCCACACTGACTAAGTTCTTAGAAAGAAGTAAAAACGTGCACAAAAATAATGTAAGCATATACCTATGGAATAGTAAACCTGCCAAAATATGGGCGACTGACATGCTGCCCTTTTTTTTTGTTGCAAACAGAGGCTTTAAAGAACTGATGTCATGTGTTGAGATAGTCCAAGCTGCAGTTATTTGTCAAGGATGGTTGTGCCAATGTTACATAAGCAGAAAGTTAGTGGACAAAGGCACTCAGTCTACTAACAAGCTTTTCAAGGAATATTTTGATGTAGGACTAACAACTTTAACTTTCAGCTATTTATTTCTCTTCTTCATACCTCAAAAGTAATATAGTGGGGGGGAATTGTTGCAGTCATAGAAAATATAGGCAAAACGTTTCCTGGCAGTGGCGAAATGGAGAAGACTTTTGCAATGGTGAAAAGGAGAAAACCGACGAACAATCATGTAGGAAATGTTTTTGACTTTTCACCCATCCCTAAGTATGAGTATGATGACCCCATAGATTAGTTTGAAAAGGTGGACTTAATGTATTCTCACTTACTGAATGAGCAAGTGCATATATTATCCAGCCATTGATACATTTCTAAATATTGGATCAGCAAGGAAATACAATAATTTTCTTGCATATTCAGACATTCACCTTTGATGAATATCCCCCTAGGTCTTTATATAAAGGCAAATAAACAGCAACAATAATTCAATAAGATAGACCTCTTGGAACACTGTAAAAATATTAAACAAAAAAACAGAATATACACATAGCACTCCTACCATATAAGCAACAACTAGACTAGGCCTCTAATAGCCACCATATGTGAAAGCACTCCCACAATATATATATATATATAAGTTAATATATAACTATAAATATATAAAAAATGAGAATACAAATCAAATATAATCTCTTAATGCCTGATAATACAGTATTTTCAGAGCTCAGACAGAAAAGCATATTTAATCATCTACAGAAATTCTCTCCTATGTCTCAAAAGATAAATGGAGGAAATAATGAAATAAATAAAGGACAAAAGCCTCCAATAAGCAAAAAATAGGCAGATGAAATACCCCCTCCCCACCACCACCACCAAAAAAAAACCCCATCAAATAACTTGCCTACTTTACATGATCACCTTGGCCCAGTATGATGGTGATTTTCCTGGTCCCACTGAAGAGGTTACCAATGACTTAGAGACATGCAGGGATCATCAATGAGCATAAGGAAAAGCCTGCCCTCCTTCATCAATGGGGGCAGGATTTTCTTTATACTGATAGACTGAACATTGTCTCTTATTGTGATATGCTTGGTCAAGCAACTGGATTTCAGTTCTGAGGGGAGCATTAAGCATGGAAAAGGTCTGGGAGGGGGACACTTTATATAAAATGAAGATGAAAAACTTTATGGACAGTTAGAAAGGTACACTTCATTATACAAAAGTATGTTGAAGAATCAAACTTGACTTAATATCTAAACATTACTATCTCTTTAAAAATGGATTTTGATTAATAGATAAATATGGGCGAAAAGTCATGTTTTTTTTACCGCAGGACATTTTGTGAAGAATACAAGATTTTCCACTTGTCTCTAGGGAAATTTCAACATAAATTCTGCCAGTGAATTTTCATCCTATATGTTTCAGGCAGAAATTTCCCTCATATTACAATTTCCCACCTCATAGATAAACACCCCTTATTTTACCACCTGCTTCTACTATAAAAAACGAGAATTTCCTGCACTTCATTGTACATTTTGTTAGTAGGAGAGAGTTTAAAAATACAATTTGGGATTTATGTAATGTGTGAAGTCCATGTGACTTAGGGTTAGGTTAGTGAAAGTCAGTCAAATGAGATTTAGTGTTAGGGCAATGAGGGACATTCAGTTTGTCCAAGTTAATGTTTGGACAGTGAGGGAGGGTTGTTCAAATTCTGAGTTAGTGTTAGGGCACCGAGGAGTATTCAAATTCAGTTAATGTGAGGTGATTAAAATGTTGTGAGTTATTGTTAGGGTAGTAAGAGTCAATGAAATGTGTAGTATGAGTAATTTTTTAATTATTTTCTTTTAATAAGAAGTTTGTATAAGAATTTTTTCTAATAATTATTTTCCTAAATAATAATTTTTTTGCTCATAATAAGAGACATACTCATGTCTATCAGAAAGACTTGGTGGGGCCGGGGAGGAACTGGAGAATCATTCTCATCAGGAGGTTGTAGGCCATGCCTTTATTGGGGTTCTTTCTCTATTTCCAAGATGGAAGGAGAGGCACCAATTATTAGCAGTGCCATTGCTACTACGACCACCAGCAGCACTGCAGTGGAGCCCCAGTCAGTGCCATCTGCATCAACAATGGTTGTGACACCAAATGCACCACCCTTGTCACCAAGCAACCTAGTATCCTATATAATAATCAGTCAGATGTATGTTTGTCCGATGCAGTCATGCGCAGTAGAGACTGCCCAAATGCAAGAACGCAGGCCAGAGATGAAGCCATACGCAGTAGACAAAGCAGGCCAGACATGCGTAGTAGAGACTGCCCAAACATAGCAAATGCAGGAAGCCATTGTTACATGCAGTCACTCACTTTGACCCGTGTACATGGGCTTTTATACTAGTATAGAGATGATTCCCCTGAGTCTTTCAGTGCACTCCAAAGATTTCGTTACCAGATGACCTTGGAGTGGCACAGAGATGGAATAGAATGGGCAAGTAAGGATTCGGATTCAGAAGACAGGGTAGACTTGGAGGTGGGTGTAGCAGGTGAGAGAGAGCCTCTTGTGAGTGGGCAGTAGGATGATATAGTGGAGGATCCTGTGAGTGGGCAGGAAGAAGAGGTACAGGTTCCTGTGAGGGGTCAGGATCTGGTGGTGAGTGGGCAAGAAGATAGGCAGGATCATGTGAGTGGTCAAGAGCAAAAGGGACAGGTTCCTATGAGTGGGTCTGAAGATGTGGTGGTGGGACTAGTGACAGCAGCTGTAGAGGTTAGTGAGGAGAACCAGAGATGCAGAGCCCAAAGTTCATCATGTGATGGGTATGATTCAGGCTCTGCAGAACATTTCAGATGAAACAACATCATCTCCTTCTCCTCCTCCTTCTACTGCACTCCCACCTTGGCACAACTGCATTAATTTACCACATGCAGCAAATACATTCTGATGTGTTTATCTTTCAGAAATGAAAGAAAAAGGAGAGAAAGAGAGAGAGAGGGAGGAATGTGTATATAAAACTCAATAAATGTTTGAGGAACTGACCCTGTTTTTTCTTATCTCCTTCATTATCAAGGCAAAGCAATATAACTTTTTTGTCTGTACTACACAATCAGAGCTACTGATGGCAAACCTGACTAGAGGGTTAAACAATCGTGTTACTTTACATTTTTAATACATTACTACTTTTGTTATGTTCATGTCGATAAGCAGATTCACAGCTACTACTTCACATTTTAGGTGTATTATGTTTTTCACAGGAAACCCTGATTACCTTGTGTCAGTCCTGCTTTACAACTTAAAGAGCATTACATGAAGGCAACCTTGGATGTCATCTGAAAATAATATTCCATGTGAACGTGCAATGTCAGCAGTGAACAGTTTATGTTGATTTATATCCTGTATCATATTTTTATTCAGACCTCAGTGTATATATAGATTTTTCAGGCAAATTGACTGGAATGCAAATAATATCCATATGTGATGTACAGCTGATTCACTGTTCCTTCCAGTAAATAATTGTGTATGGCTAACACTATTCATATACAAGGTAATTATATATGACACGTGGCCTCTCAAATATCATTCTTTGTTCATTTTTGGTCAAGCACAGTTATTGTACAGCTCTGTCCCAGGGAACTTATAATCTAGGTATTTGTGCCGTGTGCAAAAAGAAATCAAATGTCCAAATGTCCAATGTCATGAGAAGTTGACATGGGAATTAAAAAAAGCTTCCATGTTTTAGATTGCATGGTATTTGGCATAAATACAACCTGATGAAAAATTAAAGATTATTGTGTGTCTTTGGTATAATCTTACATTGATATATATTGTCTAAGTGGCAGCTTGAGCTCTCCCTTGTATGTTCTTAGGGTGTTGCATTAACTCCATTACCACATAATAAAATGAGGCAAGTTTGACATGATCTGCTTTTAGCATCTACAGTGGGCAATGGGAATTCATTTTATCCGACAAGTGACAAGCTGGTCGGGTTGTACTTCCAGGCAGTCATTCTATTGGCTGGTTGACTGAACAGCTACTCTATCACAAGTCACCTTATGTATTCCCTTCTTGAATTCAATTAGTACATCTTCTTGGACACTGTAAGTGCAGGGCTGTATATGACTACATTCGTGTTTGCATCTTTGTGTATGGCTGTGAGTCTGGTGAGTGAAGATGGTGATAAGGTCACAGGAGTTGAGGGAGTGTGACCATGGGCAGGGCTTAGAGTGCCAGTGTTGCCTTGCCTAGGGGTATCTTAGGCAAGAACATGGTCAGTAGCTGATATATCACGAGCTGGAAACAGTTAAATAAATGCAGCCAATGCATATCAGTACTCATTTCAAAATGGGACATGTTCTTACTTCATTTCTGCAAGGCAGAACCTTTTAACAAAAGGACAAAGTGTGCAGCTGGAGCCCACTGGACCACCCTTTCCTCTATGATCTTGGATACTCAATGCAATGCAATCTGCACCATTTTATACATATAGGTTAAAAAAACCTTCTTTTACAGTAGGTATATGTGCTTAGCACTATGTAAACCTGGACATGATCTCCTTCTGTGAGGTTTATTATGCTTTGCACATCCCTGAATTCCTCAATGGGTTAAGTAAGTGTAATATTATCAGTCTGAAAAGGGAGAAAGATGGGACATTATTACTTAACCCTTTAAATGCTAGAGACAACTCTATTACATTGCTTCTCGATGCATTGGAGACCTTTCTAGAATTCAAGGGGTGAAGAGGGTCCACTACTTGACCCTTTGAGTGCCAGAGTGGTATCCAAAGCATTGGGTTGCAATGTGGTGGATGCCTCTCTGGCAGTCAAAGGGTTAAACTAACTGGTTGTACTTCAAGAAGACACTACCCACTTTTTGGGATTGTTTTACTAGTATCTAATTTAGGAAAAATAGGGTTATATTACTTATGTTTAAGATATGCAATTCTAAGGCAATCCATAGGGGAAAAATAAACATCCCCAACTGATTTAAATGGTGCTTTAACCCCATGAGTGCTGGAGAACACTCCAACATACTACTTTGCAATGCATAGATAGCTTTCTAGTATTTAAAGAGTTAAAGTCCCCATTTAAATCACTGGAAATTTGGGGAATATTTTTGTCCCCTATTGTACTGTTGCTTTGTTCTAGAATTTCACTTTTTAGCTTAAAGGGGAACCATAACCCCAAATAAAGTCCCTCCCTTCAATAATTAGTCATATAGAGATAAGCTTACAAATAGCACTGCATTTCATATATGTACAGCGTTATTCACAAATCCTACTTCTTATGAGACTGACAGCCAGGCTTCTTGCTTTAGATGCATCTGCGCTCCTGCACCATCAGTCCCTTCCTGTTACCTTAAGGTACAATGCAACACCTCCTAGAGGAAACCAAAATACAAAGTAAGTGCTCATATGGTTAACAGATACAGCCAAATAATGCACATCTCAAACGACCTGCACAAGACTCACCGCCAGCTTGGGTGCACGAGCTGCAAAAACCGGTTCTCTCTTCCGGCGCTGGAAAGCCACGTATAACTTAAAGAGGTAGCTGCACTCCAAAATAAATGGACTTGAATAAGAATAGAAAATACTTCTTTATTAAATTCTTTAAAAAAAGAAAAAATACATATCAAACAGCAGAGTGAGGAAGGTAACAATAATAGATAAGGAGATCCCATATACCATCTAACGCGTTTCGCACTAGTTATAGCGCTTAATCATAGACTCGATATACACCCTGAAATACGTCACTATATACTCACAAGCAATCGAGTGATAGGTTAAAACCAATTTAAAAAAAACAAAAAGGCAACCTCCCCCATTATGGTACTCAACGAGTTAACTGTGTGGACAGCAGTACATGTGGGATTGAACAGGGGAGGCAGTATATGTCAGATTGAACTAGGTGGGGAAGTATATGTCGGATGTGGGCAGTGCATGTCTGATGAACAAGGGAGGGCAGCTATATGTGTGTCAGAGGTGGCAGTACATGTTGTATTGAACAAGGGGGGCAGTATATGTTGAAGGGGGGCATTACATGTCAGATTGAACTGGGGGGGCCAGCATGCCAGATGTATAGAATGCTGGGCAGCATGGGGAACAACAGCATTGTGTGTTAGTCCCACATACACTACCTTACACCCCCAGCCTTCTTCCCTTGTCCAGGCAGTGCCCATGGGGATTTGTGGCTAGCAACTGGCAATGGGAAAAGGCTGGAGAGGGTCAGACAGTCTTCATGGGGATCTGTGGTTACCAGTGGTCAAGGGAACAAATCTAGGGGCCAAGCAGTGTATATGGGGTTCTATGGCTACCAGTGGGCAAGGGAACAAGGCTGGGGGCAGCCATGTTTTCTTGCCTTCTTTTGGATCAACGATGGTAAACAGGAATAGGAAAAAGGTTGAACTAGATGGACGCAAGTCTTTTTTCAACCTAAATTACTATGTTACTATGTTCCCTTGGAGTGCACAACATGTATCATATGACACAGGGTTAAGGGGATACTTGTGTAGTGCTTGGTGTCCTTTTTTTACTTTTTAAACCTTTGAGTACCACAGGGGTGAGCAGTTTATCTCTTTATACAGTATAAGTGTCTAACACATTGCTTCACAATGGGTTGAAGAAATTTTTATTTTAGACTGGAAGAAGATCAGATTTTTTTGGGTGGGTTATACCAGATTTATGAGCCCTGAAGAAGAAGGCAGATTGACCAGTTTCTTTCTTGTAATGTGGTACACTTAGCCTCTACTCTGCTTCTAATATTTCACTATCGTTAGTATGGAATTCTGTAGTGAGCACAGTGCTCAGGTAGTCTGGTAGCTTTCCAGAGTAGTGGTTATAAACTAGGAAAGAAAGATGAAGGGCATGTCTAGATTAGATTGTTAGCCAATTTAATTCTTTACATATATCACAATGATGTGCAGTGTAATTACATTGTAGGACAAAGCGGCCTAATGACTTATATAGAGTGCCAGGTTTAGCAAGATGAATTTGAGTTGAAGAAGCATATACTTTCCCATAGTCTATGACTGACATTAACATTAACATCTGGTGAACAGTATGTTTTCTTACCAGAGGACATCAATGGGATATGTTTCTGAACAGAGTACCTACTTTAGGATAGAGTTTTGATGTTAATTTATCAATATGAAGATGAAAAGTGAGGTTGGAGTCAAGCCACATACCAAGATATATGTAGGAGTCTACCAAGGACAAGTTATGATTGGACTTTGTTAAAATGGGTATTGTGGATTTTAAGTAGTTTGTGCTTTGTACCAAATACCATTGTGACTGTTTTGTAAGAGTTTAACCCTTTAAGTGCCAGAGAGGTATCCAACACTTTTCATTGCAATGCGTTGGATACATCTCTGGTACTCAACGGTTAAAAACAGTTTGTATTTGGCTATCCATATTTCAACTTCGGATAAATCTGCCTTTAATACTGCCTCAAGTTGTGATGCATTTGGATTGTCATCATAAATTATAGTGTTATCTGTATACATGTGCTAAGAAGATGCTTTGCAAACAGTAGGCTGATAATTTATAAATAGGTTAAATAGAAAAGGGCCAAGAATGAAGCCTTGGGGAACCCCACATACTTTGATCAGAAGGGAAATATAGTCACCCACAAAAACATATTGGCTGCTGTCTGAGAAAAAGGATTGAAGCCAGTTTAGAGAATTATTAGACAGTTCTGAACTTTTCAGCTTGCTTATCAGAATATTATGGTCTCTTGTATCAAAGGCCTTTGCAAAATCCAGGAAAATAGATCCAGTGAGTTCACAATTTTCCATGCCAATCCGGATATCACATCACTTCATACTTGTATGAGGACCATGTGATTTGGATGAAAGCTTGATTGAAGCAGGGTAGAAAAGCTGGACACTGTCTAATACTTATATAGTTGCACTTCGATACACTTTTCCGGGACTTAGAAAATGTGGGAAGTAGGGATATTGGTCTGTAATTTGATGCCACATTTTTATCACCACTTTTGTGGCTAGGAACAACTCTTGCCACTTTCCAGATTTTAGGCATTTTAGTCCTTCAATTAAATATTGGGAGGTGATATCTATACATGGACTGAGAACTGACACAGAGATAATGGCAAGATCAGGAAGAAAAGTGGATCGTGGCTACCTGTGTCGTCTTACACTTCTTACTGTCATACAAAATATTCGGGCATTTAAGGTAAATTACCTTTGCTCCCTTCACATAACCTCAGAATCCCATAAGAGACATGACAGCCAGATGAATAAGGAACTTGCATCACAGTCAACCAAGATTTTTTGTACATTTTGTGTATTTCCCTCTCCCACAGAGTGCCCCAAACTCCCCAGACACAGGGAACGAATTTCCTGCCAACAAGATTCCCAAATCTACTCTCCAATTGTATTTGCTTATCCTAACTGGCTGCAAAATTGTGCTGCTTTCTCTACCTCTTGCAAATACAGAAATTACATGCTGCAGACTCCTGGCATCCCTTTTATAGAATGACTGTGGTAAAAGAAGGGAAACTTGCCATGTGGTAGGGGAAATTCAGTCTTACCACTGATTTTAATGCGATGAGGTAGGAGGTAAAAAGCAGAAAATCTGAATTTTTCACAGAAAATTTCCAGTTTGGTGGGAAGTGTAATTTTTCACCTGTTTTCCTTTTGAGACGAAAAGTTTTGTCTAGCCCTAGTTAAAAGCTCCAATTAAATCGAAAGATGTCACTTGAGGACTAACATTCAAAATGTCTGATCTGAGGAATTAAATAACTGAAAATAAAATGTAATATATCAATGATATAAATTAGTATTTACAATATATGTGCATGTATGAGTCAGCTAACTATATATACATATGTGATCGTGTGTGTGTGTGTGTATATATGTGTGTGTATATATGCATGTGTACATATTATATGACTATGTTGAATTAATATTCATGTTCACTGGCATGAAGCTATAGCTGATGAGTGAATATAGACCTTGATAATTAGTCCTCCTATACAGACGTGCCACATTAGACTCCATCTTGGCTACATTAGCTAAGTTTGTTTTTAGTACACTAAAAAAAGCATTACAAAAAAGCTTAGTGTCAGACCCTTCTTTATAATTATCATATTACTCTTTTTTATGTGATCCAAATACTAAAGCAATCAAATGAGAGAGAGGTTGTGCATCATAATGGCACTCAATGAGTTAAGGAGTGTTGAAGTAGAGCTGTAGAATGTTCAGCACTAACATATTGAAACATAGACTGAAATATGAAAATAGCATAACCTATACTCTATCAGACAGCAAGCAGTAAGCATGGGTTTACTAAAAAAGTGAAAACAATCTTATGCTGGAAGGCAACACAGAATGCACAATATGTAATACATTATGGTGTGTGTTACCCCTATATTATTAAATGGCATATGTACAAAAAGATCTGTGCTTGAAGTCAGTGGAAACTAAAATTATAGATCAGTTTGACTCACAAGGTAATATGCACAAATTAAAGGTGGAGCAACCATAGGGAAAACTATCTGCACCATAGAAAACAAATACAAATCCCTGCAGGTCTCCAGCACATTGCGGTCCTGTATGTTTGAAGATCTCTCTAGCCTTCAAGGCATTAAAAGCTCAATTTAAAACAATAGAAATGTTTATTTTACACCTATGTGCAAATGGTTTGCCACAGAATTCCCTACATGTGTTTTGTGCAAATGGCCCAGGATCTCTGCTTTTAGTAGAAACATACTGTACACAGATTTTTATGCAGAAGTCAATCTGGTAGCAGAGTACAAGCTGTCAGACAGGAGTTCTGCAAACAGCTTCAGAAGCAATTCAAGTGTTGTACTAGCAGCAGCCCAGAAGTTGTTTGTCCCAGCAGTGGTCCAATATTTTCTATAACACACCCAAGAGTACAGCAATACAAGGAATAAGGAATACAACAAGAACTAAGAGAGAGACTGCAAATACCACAGCAAGAAACAATAGGCCAAAGGGACAGCCCAGGAAAAAAGTGAAGGAATAGAGACTGTGCATTATAAAGGAATGCCAGAGACATCACTACTGTTTTTTCTTCAAGGGATGGATGAGCTATCAAGTGGATTTGTTACTCACAGGGCTAACTTGAAGTGACTAGAGGACTTTATTCAGGAGTGGCCCAGATTTCCCAGAGAGACAGCTCCTAGTACCTACCAGAGATGCTGCAAGTACTCTGAGGAGTATATTGTTATGCTTGAATGCTTGTCACATGGGGACATACATGGAATACAAATGCATTTCCATTCTACTCTAGTATCTAAAGGGCCAGTGATATATTTAACCCGTCCCTAATTATGAGGGCTGAGCCCATTTGGACTGATCTTCTTGTGTGTTTTGTCACTTCCGTCACTCTGGGCATTCAGGGTCCGTCCACATAGCATTCACTGTCACAAGTGTATTGATCTCACTTTACTCTTGGCATTCTTTTTATGGCATTCCAAGGGGTATCCTCTTCCTGATCTTACAATATTGTAGATAGCTCTCTCAGTGTATTACATTAAGTAATACTGTAAGTAAGAATGAGCAAAAACATCAGTAATTTGTTCTGTGGATAGATTCAGAGGACCTTTAAAAATGTGTGGATCTCTCTGTATTTATCCAGAACAAACTGGAAAGGAGTTATGTGGGACAGGGGCAAGGGAGGAAATAGGAAAAACAGAGCAAGATCAGTGGGGAATCACAAGAGAGTGATAGGGGTAGGAGAGAAGAGATTGTTTAGAATGAGAATTGGGCTAGGGGTGTGTAAGAGAAACGAAGGGAAAAGGATGGGAAGAGAGCATGGTAAAGCAGTGAGACTTTGGAAGGGTGGTCCAACAGACCTGTGCAAAGAAGTTCTCTGTCATGACTCTCCTGGTGTCCAGTATCTTTGTAAATAGTGGCCTGTTTATACCGTACATGCTCCCACTTTGCCAATCTTCCTCATGCACACAGGTGCAATTTTTCCCTTTTACAATGTGGTATATGTATGTGTATATGAGTGAGACAGATTGTACACATGACAGAGCTTCTTTGCAAAAACTCTTGACAGTAAAAATGCAATGGTTTCTGGTTCTGAGATTATTTAACTAGACAGTTAGTTGTTAGGCTCTGTTATTAAAATGTAGTCCTTGTATATCTGACCTGTATGTCAGTTTTCTGACACAGTGAATTTACTAGCTCTCCTCCTGCCCAGACCCTTGGCTTATTCTTTTGTTACAAGTTAATTCAGCCTGCTCTAACCTTTGGCCTTTTCAGAATTAAGTGCCAGGGTTTAAATCATATGGTGTGACCAATGTAGTACATAAGCACAATCACTGCAACCAAAACTGTTAAAACTTTTGAGTAAGACTTATACATCTATAATATAGACCTCTAAATTGAGTAATTTAGCAGTCACTAACTTTTTCTAGCCCCTATATCATATTTGAATGTTTTATATGTGCTGTGAGTTTTTGTTCAATTATTGCAACAGACCTACCCAAGTAAATATAGTGAACGTTTTAAATGAACTAATAAATATTTAATTGCATTTGTACCACATGTGACTCTTTGTAAACCCTGTGAGTCTGATCCCCCCTGTAACAGCAAGCAAAAATGAAAAAATGCAAATGTACTAATGAATTGTCCCAAATTACTATAGACAGATACAAATAAATAAAAGAAAACATTATTATTTTGCAGTTGACAAACTTCCTTTCAGATCAAGCAATTTAAATGTGCTGTGTTTCCGAGAAGGCAGATGCTCAGATAAATCTACCAAAACATCATTTTTAAAATCAGGAACACTACAAAGTAACAGTGCAGATATGAAATAACAGTAACGTTTATTATTAACTATACGTAAAGTTGCAGATAAAGTGAAGAGTTTCTTAAGATTGCCGCATTCACAATATCTGTAAATAAAAATTGAGCTGATACTTTCTCATGTTTGTTTCCAATACATCACTCAAATAAATGTTTAGATTAAACATAAGAACAAGGACACAAAACAAGGTTTGTAATCAAAGGCAGAAAATCGCTATGAGCCATGTTTTGAATATGGATGTTTTTTTAGATCTGGATTAAGTGTATTCAAGAGAATCCCTAAAAAAATCAGTCAACCTTTGTGCAAGTGCTGGTCTGTGAATGAACATATTGCAAATAACGTATGATTCCTTAAAGGGATAGTAATACTTGCAAATTACCAATTCCCATATTGTAGCTTTGTTAAAAAGAAACGTATTGCCCCCAGTGTCATCTCTCAAACCCTTATGGTTTGAGAGATGATGGTGCTCAAAGTTTCCCCCTCCCCTCTGGCACTCAAAGGGTTAAGGACCACTGAACATTTTGAAAAAAATGTTTTTTTGCTTATCCAATGCAGGTCTCCATGAACAGCGTGCAGCTGTGCAAGGAGCCCTGAAATCCATGACGGTCCTGGCACGTCATCGGTCCTTATCGCACCTCCAACAATTGATACGCCAGGACCGTCATGGGTCCTTAACGGGTTAACAATTAAATGTTATTTGCAAACAAGTTTTCCATCTATAGTTTGCTTGAGTGAACCTCCAGAGTGTGTGCAACACATTAACCCTTTGAGTGCCAGAGGGGTACAGAATGCATTTCAGATCAATGCGTTCCATACCCCACTGGCACTCAAAGGGTTAAAAGCAAAGCATTGCACAATCATCTGGTCCCTAAGCAGTTACATTTGATGTCCTGTCTTTTCTTCATTTCAGTTAGAACTTTGTTTCTTTATCCATAGGTTTTTACTTTTACTGTACATTAGATAAAAGGTGAATTGTCATTCATATGTTATTCTGTGGGGCGTATTTACTAAAGTTCCTGAACCCTCTCTGATCTGGAATGGAATTCCGGAAGAGGTATATAAAGAGAATAACTTAGAATAAATGTGTTTACTGTATCATCTTTCAAATCGCTTAATCCGTTGAGTGGCTCTCAAAGGGTTAACCCTTTGAGTGCCAGAGGGGTACGGAATGCACTGCAAAGCAATGCATTCCGTACCCCTCTGGCACTCAAAGGGTTAAAAAGAATGACATGTATTGTAGGATAATGCACAATACAATGAATACTCCTACCCTATTATTGCAGAATGAGAGTAAAGGTAACCTATATAATACATTTATATTCTGTTTCCTGTAATAACTGTTTCAATAAAACCTACTTTATGATAAATAGACTGTGTATCTCTAAGTCAGTTATAATATATTAAAGGAGAAGTAACACCTCCAAATAATATCCCCCACTTACCTTACAATGGACAGAACATCCTGATGGTCTCAGCAAATTTTTCCTTTGTGCCTTTGTTCAAGAGATAACATGTTCAATTAAGTCTACATGTCCATGGCTGCCGATACATCCCAGGTGACCCTAAACAAAGCACTCTAGGTACCCTTAGCTCCACCCATGGTCACACACTCACTCCTCACATGACCTCACCCCCCCAGTCCCATCCACTATTTGACACAGAAAAATAAACTTGGCCTATGACAAGCAAGACCAAAACATTTCTTTAACCCCTTGGTTACTGGTGAGATCGCCAACCGTTGCTTTGAAATGCATCGGAGAGCTCTCTAGATTCCAAGGAGTTAACTAACAGCCTGTACATGGGTTGTAAAACTGGTGCAGGGACATTGAGATGGCTTTGGCCAGATCCACAGTTCTGAATGTGGGTATGACCAGCACACCTATTTGGATCGTTAGGCAGTTGCCTACTCTGCCTATTGGGAAATCGGGCCTTGTGCATGCCCCCTCCATGGAGGTGAACATAGCAATTGCTAGCAGGACTATAAGGCTGAACACCGCACAAGGTAATCTTAACCATTTAAGGGCTAGAGGGGTGTGCAATGCATTGTTTCACAATGGTTTGTGAACCTATCTGGTCCTTTAAGTTGTTAAACAGGTTCATGTACTCTGCCCGATCCAGTCTGAGTAACCGCTAGCAACTTTCATGTCTGCATCCACGGACATGACATCCAGGACTGAAGATGTCATCTCTTGATTAAGGGCAAAAATCACTGGAAGCCATTAGGATATTCCTGTCATAGTAAAGTAAGTGAAGGGTTATTAAGAGTTGTTTCTTCTCTTTTAACTCTTTCAGTTAAAGCCATATATTGTTTAACCATCTGGAACTCAATTGGTTAAACATTACACTGTATATGTTCAGGTTTCCTTCTGTCTACAGCAACTTTCCTTTACAAGGTGGAGCAATTCCTGGTTAATAATAATAACTAGTATTTATATAGTGCCATTCTCCCAGAGGGACTCAAAGCACTTTCAGTGCATGTTCTTGGAATTAACTAAATCGGCAGCTGAATAATAGATGTTATTATTACCCAATCAATGGTACTGATTTATCAACTTTGGAAGGATGTAGTGCTGAATTAACTCTGGCAGGATTCAAACCTGAAACCTTGCGGTTTGAACAGGATCTGTAGTCAGGGCATTTACCATTGAGCCATCTCAACAGCCTGTAATGATGCTTTAGGAGACAAATACATATTTAAAAATCCGATTGAGAGCAATGGGGCCTTTTAATACATTAATGCATTGTGCTAAGATTAACAGCACTTTTTATATTAATGGTAATATATATTTGTCTCCTACAGTGCAGCTGCATTGCCTCATAATTGTGGGTGGTTGGGGGTGGATAGTGGTAGCAGTGGTGGGATGTGTGTGTCTGTGGGTGGGTGGAGATACATGTTGTATGCTGTAAAGAATAGAATGAATGTGCAGCATGCCAATAAATTATAATGAAATTAGACTATTAAACCATGTGCACCCAAGGGCACAAACAAACCGTCTTATAATTTCCATTTATTTAAGAACCCTTTGAGTGCCAGGGAGGTAACTAACTCTTGAGACAGATGCACTAAGGTGTTATTATATGAGTCAAGATTTCTCCAACTTTGGAGATATTAGTGCATAGATGCTATAGAATAGCATAGGAACTAGAGAAAGTTATCTCCACTTTACCACCCATTGTGTTGCTATACATTGAATACATCTCTGGCACTCAAAGGGTTAATAGTGATTTTGACCCTTTAAATGGCAGAGAGCTCTCCCACTACAATGTGTGGAGACCTTTGGAATATTGAAGGCTTTAAATGGCCTTTTAAATAATGGAAATGTTTTTGTCCCCTGTGCTATAGTTGACTTACCCCCAAATTGTTCCACATTGACTTTATACATAAGACCCATCACAATGCTCATCCTAATATCAGCACTACTGAAATGCATCCAAAGAGTTAAGACTCAGACATGGGCAACTGCAATTCATTTCCCTGCTGTAACCTGCCTTTATATAATCAGGACTTATTAATATGTCTCTCTGCCAAACAGTCACTTCCATCTCCTGCCATCATCACTGATCCTGCCATGTGCTTGCAGGGTCATCATCATTCCTTTACTTTTTTACTGCTCTCAACGTTCTGATCTTCATCTACCTGTCTGTCCACTAAGTCTCCCAATGCATTGGAAGCTATTCTCAATTTCAAATCAATAAATACATTTGATTTTTTGGGATTTTTTGTTGTTTACTTTTTCCACTTTTTGTTATGTTTGTGCATATGGACCTGAGCATTGACAGACAATGGTGTAAAAACCTTTTTATTCTGATTACAGACAATTTCAGGTCCCATAACTTTTTGAATATCTCACCCTATATCCATTGCTTAAGGAATTAAAACATTTGTTTTATTCCTTTTCAAATAACCTTTTGTGTGTTCCTATCCTTTTTGTGAGGCATAACTACAGAGGGTACAAAGGGGGCAATTGTGCCTGTGTCCTACTTTCAAGAGTGTCCCACCAGACCCAGGGTTCAATAGGTTCTAGTTATCCATCTGTGACAATATTTTTGCTTGGGGGTCCAAAACAATGTTTGCACTGGGGCCCTCCAATGACTAATTATGCCATTGGCAGTAATTCTCAGTTCCAGAACTCAAGGCACACCAACAGGTTAGATTGTAAGGATTTATTTAATTAAGCAACCTTGTATCAATTAGAATGAGTAGTCTGCTTATTACCCACCTATGATTAAGCAGGGATATCCTGAAAACCTGTCTGTTGGTGTGCACCATTGTTGAGAAACACTGGTCTGTTTATGAATTTAATATATATACTGCAGGGTGCACTGGTTCCTGGGCAGTCCTTTAACAAAGTCCTGCATTAAAATTACAATCTGGTCATATTAGGGACATTAGAATTTACAGACATATATTCTTGAACAGTTTTCGGCAAGTTATAATGAATGAGCCACTATCTGCCGTACTTCACCTAGCAATATACCCACATCCTGACCTGTATGTCGCCTATGAGGACAGGTTTGGACACCTGGCTTTGTTTTTTTAATCACTGAAATTTTAGTACTTATGTAAAACATACAGATGTAGCACAAGGAACTGCAACTTGTTTTTACTCCATTCACAAAATGTTCTTATGTATTTGAACACACAATTTTCCTTATTCATCACATATCAGGTGCAATAATGGAGCAATTTCCCCGCAGTGGTGGAATGAAAATTCCCACTTACGTACATGTGGCTTTTAATCATTTGAATCTTGCAGAGTTCTCCAACACATTGCTTTCAATGAGCTAAAACACCATTTAAATCAATAGTAATTTACAGAATTTTCATCCCCCCATGGTACAGTTGGTTCACCCCAGAATTGCATATCTTTATCTCGATAAATAAGGCTTACTCTGCATATACACCCATTTATTTGGGGCATTTTGAGCAGATGTGCAGGACACACAATGTATTTTTTTCCTATACCAAATGTCATAATAACACAGATTTTTGTGAATGAGGTTTCTAATAATTAAAATGAATGTATAACTGAAAGCAGGTAGCAAGATTCCATACATTAGTACCACACTTCCCTTCTCTTACATATTACAAAAATAAGCTAATAACAGTAAGTTAAGAATCATATGCATTATATCTATATATGGCATCATGCATTAATGAATCAAGAATGAAAATATGCAGCAATGCTACATTAATGTTTAATGCAATGCATTAATCTAAGACAGAGATCTACATTAGTATTATTAGATGAGTTGTAGTCAGCATTTTGTGTCTCCCATTTATATACATTATATAAGCAATTTGCATAGCTGCAGACAAAGGATGTTTCATACAAAGGTGCTTGCTTTTTCAGTAAGATAATGACAGCAGTCAAATACCTATGCTGCTAAATAGGGAAGGGCGAAAATGTTTGCTCAAACTTGAAAAGTGTGAAAAAGGTACTTTCTGCATTCCGTGGTAATTCCCATGAAAAGTGTAGTTTTTCTGATTTTTTTCTTGCATTGACATCAATGATAATAGTGCAGTTCTTCCATAGTGTTCCCATAGTACTAACTTTCCAGTATAAAAGGGGATGTCAGTTTACAGCGTGTTGTCAGTCTCTGTTTGGTTACATTCAGCCCCTTGAGTGCCAAAGATGCAGGCAATGCAATTCTGTACCAATTCTAGTATTCACTGGTTAGATAGTATTCTCCTGGGTGTTCATGGACTCTTCTAGAGGGGGTGGGCCTTTTCAAGTAACTTATTTAGCACATTTCAGTATCTTTATGTACATGTCATATACAGCTAGGATGTTGATGCCTTTTGGAGTTAAGATTACATTAAGAATACATTTTTCTACCCATTTGGGGCAAATGACCTTCCTATATATCATTCATCTAAAAACACTGGGATATGGTAAAAGGTTTAACTTTCCTCAAACTCATCAATTTGCCAAAGTAAAATAAATAAATTAATAAAAAATTCAAGCGACACGTTTCACCAGTGTCATGATTCATCAGCTCCACTAGTGGTCCATAGTGCTGTATGGTACAGTGCAACTACAATAAAGTCTATACAATAGACATAAAACTGCACATTCGAGTATACATTACCCACACATATATACTACATGAAATCATTTAAATTTACCTCATACCTCTTATAATTCATAACTGTGAGCAAGGGCCCTCACTACCATTTGTTTCTGTTTATGTGTTTCATTGAATATTCTTCTCTACTTTGTTCGTTTTTTCTTTACTGACATGAACTTGTCAATCAGTGCACACATTGCATAAACAGAAATACACAATAGTCCTCAGTAAGGGATATTATTTGTCTCCCAGCTCTATCTATTTTTCAGTATGTGACAGGCACTTAGGGACATACATACATCTATGTGGGGACAGTAAATAATATCCCCACTTTCCCACTGAGGGCTTCAACACGTTTGTTTAGTACAATGTGCTGTGATTGGCTAAATTGTTTCACTCTGAGATGAATCTCAGTTATTCTATGGGCAATTTAGACTTGGTCTCTCTGTGTGTGAGAACCTAGAGGATAAGGAATAAGTTGTATTTTTATGCAGGAAGGATGAAGGAAGTGGGAAAGGATAAAAAGTGGGGGTTGCCCCTGCATCACCACCCTTTTCTCCTAGTGGTGGTAACATAGCTGAGTATAGATGGTGCACAAGGCCCAGGCAGGAGACACCTCTGTGCTGCTACTGCACATAGTCATCTAGTGAAAATCTAAGGTTTTCCATTTGAGAAAACTACCCCAGGACCCTGGGGATGTGGTGGCAGGGGTACTATGTGCAGGTTGGGGCTTTCACTACAGCTACTACTGCTGCTGCTTGTGCTGTCTGTGGATTTCCTTATCATCATTATCAGTCCTCTAAGCCCTCTTATTCATTTTAAGTAAGATCACCAAGCATCCAGCAAGTGGCCAGCAGTAACACTTCTTTATACTATACTTTTTTACTTACACAGCAAAAACTAGTGGTTATACGCTAAGGCATGATAAAAGGTGCATCTCCCCCTAATCTCACTCTCTCTCTTTCGATATATCTTTATTGGCAAAGAACCTTGCAGAGCAGCAGGAAGTTCAATTTTTATAGTATTGCAGCAGGAATTCTTGTGATTATTGAAAGCATATGAAGAAAACTGCCATGTTCTGACTGGAATTTCATTGCCAGTAGAGAAAATGAGAAAATGTTAACAGATTTTCTATCAGTGGGAATTTCAGAGCAAAGGAGCAAAAATGCAAAAACAGAACTTTTTGCGTATCTCTAATGCTAAATTTATGTTTAGTACATGGGTGGGGAACTTGTTTTTCCAGCTGTTGTTAGACAATGCAACTCATTATCCTCAATCAACCACTGGTTATATGAAGGTGATGGCAGTTGTACAACAAATGGGGAAACAAAGGTTGCCCTAATTGCAATTATAGGAGTGAAACGTTCTTAATATCACAGCTCTATCCACCAAAATGGCAGCTTTGAATTTTCTCCTACACAGAGACTGATATAACAGAATTTGCACAAAGTAAATGGAAACCCTACAGGAATTAATTCAATACGAACATGAAGTACCCATGTTGAGTCTGTAGTACAATTCGCCCATTTGCTTCAATTGGATTATACAACAGACAAACATGAACAAAAATACCTAAAACCCATATGCAGAATTCTTTTGATAAATGAAAGTGTTGTACCCCTCTCCCCCAAAAAATACTGTCTGCTTTGCATAAAATGGGTGAGTACTCCCATTATCGGTTACAGAGCAGTCACTCATATTGTTTTTCTCTTTGTCTGATTTGATGCAACCCTTCTATAAGGCACCTCAGGGCTTATGCATTAAGTAAAAATCTAAATAATAGGGGGCAAATAAAATGTCCACTATTTTATATAGGCTTTTTTTCCCTTTCATTTCAAAAGCTTTATTGAAGAAAATTTCATAGTACATGAAGAGAATAGAAGTACAGAGGATCAAGTGAAACAATGAAATATGTCACATGATGTGTAGATCAAAAACATCTGTATAATACATGCAAGATAATATATTTGCTCTAGGGCAGCTGTGGGATCAATAAATAATCATCTTATAGGACAATGAGCAACAGAGATGTTAATGGATAATGTATCAGAATTGGTCATGTGTGAGTAGGCGGTAGTGATGGCGAGCAAAATCACCAAGCATAATCAAGTGAAGGTGTGAGTGAGTAAATTAGTGAACAATAGGCATTTATGTAGATAAGTCTCTACAATTTTAGAGGGTGGAGGCTTTTAAGCCCTTGAATGCTTGGAGCTCACTAACGCATTGCTTCTGGGATATGTTGTTTGTCCCTTGTGGTGCAATTGGTTGAACCACTTTGCCTTCATACACATGACTGATTGTGACCAGTGAACCAGAATTGTTCTAAACTGACATCTCTTAATTTACAATGAAACATGTTTGCTTTTCTTAGCAGAGCTACATTTTATATTTCTGTTTGGGCACATTTTTTATTTTAACATTTTGGGGGAAATGTACAAACCTGCTAGTGTAACTTATTTTTTGTACTTAGACATAGGCTTAGACATCCTGCGACTGCTCTTTGGGGTGTCTACAGTAGTGTTTGCTAGCGATATCCAAGATATCCCTGTTTAATCAGAGGTGATTAATCAGTCGCCCAGTCACTGCAGTTTTACCTTTGCTTAATTAGGGATATCCAAAAGACCTGACTTTTTTGGGGTGCCTGAGTACTGGAGCTGAGAATCACTATACTAGAGTGCATACTGACACAATCACTGCACCATGATTATGACTTTAATGCAGCAAGCTCTAAATGCCTCCCCTATGTCATGTCCAGGCAGGGCAACATTTCCTATTAGGCAGAATAGGCAATGGCCTAGAACTCCATATTTTAACAGGTGCCTCAGTTCTTCTGGCCACACCCACATTCTAAGCTTTTTTTTTGTGCATGTATGTTATAAGCAAAGGGTATTTTCCTTGCCAGGAAACAGTGGATGGGAATGTGTGTGGGCCAAGTGAAAAGCATGTATGAGGGTTCATGGGCAGAGCTAAGGGCAGCTAGGGTTTCTAGCCTAGGGGTACCCGAGATGTAGAGGGATATGAAATAAAGTGACTCCACTGTCTCTTGTACTTTGTCAGTACCTACCTTTAAGTGAGATGCAAAGGAAAGGAATTCATCAAAACACCATACATTTCCACACTGCCCTCTCCTTGACCCAGGTGTTAGAGAGGACACATTTCTACTTAAGCAGGTTAGTAATTTGATGTTAGGGAGGTTGAATACTAAACATTAATTCCTGTAACTAAGCACATAATTGTATTAATGGATCACATCTTCTGAGTGCCAGAAGAGAGTGCAATGCTTTTAGTTAACCCCTTGATGATCAGATGGATGAGCAATGCATTGCGAACCAGTGTGCAACACCCCCCTCTGGTCTTTAAGGGGTTAACAGAATAATATTTTCTAAACAGTAGAAGATTAGCATGAAAATGCCATTTGTTTTAATGAGTTCACAAATCAAAATGTCCTTATCGCAAACAATAGAATGCAGAGTGGAAATAAAGGGACTTGCGGAAAATGTTTACTGGTTATCTAAGAAATGAAAGCAGAATATATAATTGCAACACAACCAATTTGCTTGAAATGATTACAGGAACGGTTTAATTTACTGCCTCAGATCTACAGTAATTGTTTTATTGGAAGTGTATCTGTAAAGATAGTGAGGGTGTTTATGTCTCTGTATACTTACTAAGGCAAATTATACACATTCCTTTTATATTGGTATTTTCTTTTAGCTAAGAGGAAATACTTTTTTTAATTTGTAAAACTGGTATTAAAGTATTAAAGGAGGTTCCTTCTATTATACAAAATTCTTTTTTTTCAGTTGATTAAAGGAGCATTAACGTTAACCCTTTAAGTACCAGAGAGTATGCAAGGCATTGCTTCGCAATGCATTGCACATGGTTCTTAAGGAATTTAAGGAACGCATTATTAAACAGTGAAAAAGGGTTCATTTCCATTGAAAGGACAACCTCATTGGTAGGTCTGCTCCTCTGGTAGCATACCAGGTGATGAAACAGAGATTGCATTGTGAGCCCCACAGATCATCAGGAGAGCAGAAGAGGCTGTTGAAAATAACTCGCATTGCTTTCCAGTTGATCAAGAGAGGCCTGGAATTGCAAGATTTCCATACTCGCAGTTCAGATTCAAGGCTTCTATAAACTGGTATGAAACACTTACATTAGCAGTATATGGGGTTGAGTGCACAGCTTAGGGAAGTATGTAGCAGCACACAGAACTCCAGTAAGCAGCTGTGAACCTCAAACATCTAGGTTGCATCCAGTGCCCTGTCAGCCAAGGAATCAGTTTTCTGACTCCCTCCAAATGACTGATAAGATGCACTGGGATTTTTACTAAGTAGAATAGACTTACAGTATATTAGTTAACCTTGAAGTATTATGTACTTGCACCCAGCATTTTTTAATAATTTCATTTGTACAAAAGTTCTAAAATTTGTCATAAATGGATGTGAAAAAGAGATTGAAGGCTACAGTTTGGCTTTATTGATTATCAAGATTGTTACACATCTTAAGAAATAAATTCCTAGAGCACACAAAAGAAGAGAAAAATGTGTTCACATCGCAATGTTCAATAAAAATAATGAACTCATGGTGAAGTAAGTAAAATAGTCTCACTTGCTGTTTGGGCCAAATGATGGAATAGATGGCATTCCACAGGGTACAATTGATGGTGATGTAGATATATAACACAAAACTTAAGGCATGTAGATGGAACAGTGCAGATGAACTGGGATGCCGGGCAGGATAGTGAATGATAACAGTATGAGCTGGGATGCAGGGCAGGATAGTGAATGATAACAGTATGAGCTGGGATGCAGGGCAGGATAGTAAATGATAACAGTATGAGCTGGGATGCAGGGCAGGATAGTGAATGATAACAGTATGAGATGGGATGCAGGGCAGGATAGTGAATGATAACAGTATGAGATGGGATACAGGGCAGGATAGTGAATGATAACAGTATGAGCTGGGATGCAGGGCAGGATAGAAACATAGAAACATAGAAGATTGACGGCAGAAAAAGACCACCTGGTCCATCTAGTCTGCCCTTTAGTATTCCTTTATTGTTATCTTAGGATAGATACATGTTTATCCCAGGCATGTTTAAACTGTGTTACTGTGGATTTATCAACCACCTCTGCTGGAAGTTTGTTCCAAGTTTCTACTACTCTTTCAGTGAAATAATATTTTCTAATGTTTTTCTTGATTTTTCCTCCAACTAGCCTCAGATTGTGCCCCCTTGTTCTTGTATTCAGATTCTTATTAATCACACTTCCCTCCTGAACCTTGTTCAGTCCTTTAACATATTTAAAGGTTTCAATCATGTCCCCCCTTTCTCTTCTTTCCTCCAGACTATACATATTTAGATCTCTGAGTCGTTCTTGATAAGTTGTATGCTTTAGACCTTCCACCATTTTTGTAGCTCTTCTTTGAACCCGCTCAATTTTAGTTATATCCTTTTGCAGATGAGGCCTCCAGAACTGTACACAGTATTCCAGATGTGGTCTCACTAGAGCTCTATACAGAGGGATCACAATCTCCCTCTTCCTGCTTGTTATACCTCTAGCTATGCAGCCAAGCATACGATTTGCTTTCCCCACCGCCTGGTTGCATTGGTTACTCATCTTGAGGCTGTCAGAGATGACCACCCCCAAATCCTTCTCTTCTGAAGTCTTTGCTACCACAAAACTGCCAATACGATAGTCAGATTGAGGGTTTCTTTTCCCCAAGTGCATTATTTTACATTTGGAAACATTGAACTGAAGTTTCCATTGTTTTGACCACTTATCTAATAGTGCCAAATCATTCTCCATATTACAGACACCTCCTGGAACATCAACCCTATTACACACTTTTGTGTCATCAGCAAACAAGCAAACCTTCCCTGCCAAGCCTTCCCTTATGTCACTTACAAATATGTTGAACAGAACAGGGCCCAGAACAGATCCTTGTGGCACTCCACTTGTAACCAGTCTCTGCTCAGAATACACTCCATTAACAACAACCCTCTGGTTTCTGTCCTTCAGCCAACTGCAGATCCACTGAACTATCCAGGGGTTAAGTCCAATTCTTGATAATTTATCTATCAGCTCTTTATGGGGAACTGTATCGAAAGCTTTACTGAAATCCAGGTAGGCGATATCCACAGCACCACCTTCATCCAGCACTTTAGTTACATAGTCAAAGAAATCAATGAGATTAGTCTGACAGGATCGGCCCTCAGTGAAGCCATGCTGGTTTGGGTCCATCAGGTTGTTTTTTGTTAGATGGTCAATTATCTTCTTCTTTAGAAGAGTCTCCATCATTTTTACCACTACAGATGTCAGGCTGACTGGCCTGTAGTTACTAGCTTCTTCTTTACTACCCTTCTTGTGAATGGGTACAACATTGGCCATTCTCCAATCATCAGGAACTTCTCCCGTAAGAAGGGACTGGTTATACAGATTAGTCAGGGGGCCAACTATGACAGATCGGAGTTCTTTAAGAACTCTAGGGTGGATTCCATCCGGACCCATCGCTTTATTTGACTTTAGCCGGACAAGTTCCTCTAGAACATCGGCCTCTGAAAACACTGGGGCTAAAATTATACAACTAGAGGCAATGCTGTGTTCAGCCATTTTCTGATTATGAGGGCCGCCGTCTGAAAAAACTGAGCAGAAGTAGTTATTCAGATGGTCAGCGACCGCCTTTTCCTCTTCTATATACTGATTTTTTCCGTTGTTAATTTTTGTAATCCCGCAGTTTTTCTTCTTCCTGTCACTGATATATCTGAAGAAGGTTTTATTCCCCTTCTTAACAGATTTGGCCATTTCTTCCTCTTTTGAGGCTTTAGCAGCATTTATCATCTGTTTAGTCTTCTTCTGTATAGTTTTATACCCTTCTCTGTCCGCTTCACTTCCAGTCTCTTTATATCTCTTATATATGAGGATGGTGAATGATAACAGTATGAGCTGGGATGCAGGGCAGGATAGTGAATGATAACAGTATGAGCTGGGATGCAGGGCAGGATAGTGAATGATAACAGTATGAGCTGGGATGCAGGGCAGGATAGTGAATGATAACAGTATGAGCTGGGATGCAGGGCAGGATAGTGAATGATAACAGTATGAGATGGGATGCAGGGCAGGATAGTGAATGATAACAGTATGAGATGGGATGCAGGGCAGGATAGTGAATGATAACAGTATGAGATGGGATGCAGGGCAGGATAGTGAATGATAACAGTATGAGATGGGATGCAGGGCAGGATAGTGAATGATAACAGTATGAGATGGGATGCAGGGCAGGATAGTGAATGATAACAGTATGAGATGGGATGCAGGGCAGGATAGTGAATGAAAACAGTATGAGATGGGATGCAGGGCAGGATAGTGAATGATAACAGTATGAGATGTGATGCAGGGCAGGATAGTGAATGATAACAGTATGAGATGTGATGCAGGGCAGGATAGTGAATGATAACAGTATGAGATGGGATGCAGGGCAGGATAGTGAATGATAACAGTATGAGATGTGATACAGGGCAGGATAGTGAATGATAACAGTATGATATGTGATGCAGGGCAGGATAGTGAATGATAACAGTATGAGATGGGATGCCGGGCAGGATAGTGAATGATAACAGTATGAGCTGGGATGCAGGGCAGGATAGTGAATGATAACAGTATGAGATGTGATGCAGGGCAGGATAGTGAATGATAACAGTATGAGCTGGGATGCAGGGCAGGATAGTGAATGGTAACAGTATGAGATGTGATGCAGGGCAGGATAGTGAATGATAACAGTATGAGATGGGATGCCGGGCAGGATAGTGAATGATAACAGTATGAGCTGGGATGCAGGGCAGGATAGTGAATGATAACAGTATGAGATGTGATGCAGGGCAGGATAGTGAATGATAACAGTATGAGCTGGGATGCAGGGCAGGATGGTGAATGATAACAGTATGAGCTGGGATGCAGGGCAGGATAGTGAATGATAACAGTATGAGCTGGGATGCAGGGCAGGATAGTGAATGATAACAGTATGAGATGTGATGCAGGGCAGGATAGTGAATGATAACAGTATGAGATGGGATGCAGGACAGGATAGTGAATGATAACAGTATGAGATGGGATGCAGGGCAGGATAGTGAATGATAACAGTATGAGATGGGATGCAGGGCAGGATAGTGAATGATAACAGTATGAGATGGGATGCAGGGCAGGATAGTGAATGATAACAGTATGAGATGGGATGCAGGGCAGGATAGTGAATGATAACAGTATGAGATGTGATGCAGGGCAGGATAGTGAATGATAACAGTATGAGATGGGATGCAGGGCAGGATAGTGAATGATAACAGTATGAGATGTGATACAGGGCAGGATAGTGAATGATAACAGTATGAGCTGGGATGCAGGGCAGGATAGTGAATGATAACAGTATGAGATGGGATGCAGGGCAGGATAGTGAATGAGAACAGTATGAGCTGGGATGCAGGGCAGGATAGTGAATGATAACAGTATGAGCTGGGATGCAGGGCAGGATAGTGAATGATAACAGTATGAGATGGGATGCAGGGCAGGATAGTGAATGAAAACAGTATGAGATGGGATGCAGGGCAGGATAGTGAATGATAACAGTGTGATATGGGATACAGGGCAGGATAGTGAATGATAACAGTATGAGATGGGATGCAGGGCAGGATAGTGAATGATAACAGTATGAGATGGGATGCAGGGCAGGATAGTGAATGATAACAGTATGAGATGGGATGCAGGGCAGGATAGTGAATGATAACAGTATGAGATGGGATGCAGGGCAGGATAGTGAATGATAACAGTATGAGATGGGATGCAGGGCAGGATAGTGAATGATAACAGTATGAGATGGGATGCAGGGCAGTATAGTGAATGATAACAGTATGAGATGGGATGCAGGGCAGGATAGTGAATGATAACAGTATGAGATGTGATACAGGGCAGGATAGTGAATGATAACAGTATGAGCTGGGATGCAGGGCAGGATAGTGAATGATAACAGTATGAGATGGGATGCAGGGCAGGATAGTGAATGATAACAGTATGAGATGGGATGCAGGGCAGGATAGTGAATGAGAACAGTATGAGCTGGGATGCAGGGCAGGATAGTGAATGATAACAGTATGAGATGTGATACAGGGCAGGATAGTGAATGATAACAGTATGATATGTGATGCAGGGCAGGATAGTGAATGATAACAGTATGAGATGGGATGCCGGGCAGGATAGTGAATGATAACAGTATGAGCTGGGATGCAGGGCAGGATAGTGAATGATAACAGTATGAGATGTGATGCCGGGCAGGATAGTGAATGATAACAGTATGAGCTGGGATGCAGGGCAGGATAGTGAATGATAACAGTATGAGATGTGATGCAGGGCAGGATAGTGAATGATAACAGTATGAGCTGGGATGCAGGGCAGGATAGTGAATGATAACAGTATGAGCTGGGATGCAGGGCAGGATAGTGAATGATAACAGTATGAGCTGGGATGCAGGGCAGGATAGTGAATGATAACAGTTTGAGATGTGATGCAGGGCAGGATAGTGAATGATAACAGTATGAGATGGGATGCAGGGCAGGATAGTGAATGATAACAGTATGAGATGGGATGCAGGGCAGGATAGTGAATGATAACAGTATGAGAAGGGATGCAGGGCAGGATAGTGAATGATAACAGTATGAGATGGGATGCAGGGCAGGATAGTGAATGAAAACAGTATGAGATGGGATGCAGGGCAGGATAGTGAATGAAAACAGTATGAGATGGGATTCAGGGCAGGATAGTGAATGATAACAGTATGAGATGTGATGCAGGGCAGGATAGTGAATGATAACAGTATGAGATGTGATGCAGGGCAGGATAGTGAATGATAACAGTATGAGATGGGATGCAGGGCAGGATAGTGAATGATAACAGTATGAGATGTGATACAGGGCAGGATAGTGAATGATAACAGTATGAGCTGGGATGCAGGGCAGGATAGTGAATGATAACAGTATGAGATGGGATGCAGGGCCGGATAGTGAATGAGAACAGTATGAGCTGGGATGCAGGGCAGGATAGTGAATGATAACAGTATGAGCTGGGATGCAGGGCAGGATAGTGAATGATAACAGTATGAGATGGGATGCAGGGCAGGATAGTGAATGAAAACAGTATGATATGGGATACAGGGCAGGATAGTGAATGATAACAGTATGAGATGGGATGCAGGGCAGGATAGTGAATGATAACAGTATGAGATGGGATGCAGGGCAGGATAGTGAATGATAACAGTATGAGATGGGATGCAGGGCAGGATAGTGAATGATAACAGTATGAGATGGGATGCAGGGCAGGATAGTGAATGATAACAGTATGAGATGGGATGCAGGGCAGGATAGTGAATGATAACAGTATGAGATGGGATGCAGGGCAGGATAGTGAATGATAACAGTATGAGATGGGATGCAGGGCAGGATAGTGAATGATAACAGTATAAGATGTGATACAGGGCAGGATAGTGAATGATAACAGTATGAGCTGGGATGCAGGACAGGATAGTGAATGATAACAGTATGAGCTGGGATGCAGGGCAGGATAGTGAATGATAACAGTATGAGCTGGGATGCAGGGCAGGATAGTGAATGATAACAGTATGAGATGGGATGCAGGGCAGGATAGTGAATGAGAACAGTATGATATGTGATGCAGGGCAGGATAGTGAATGATAACAGTATGAGATGGGATGCCGGGCAGGATAGTGAATGATAACAGTATGAGCTGGAATGCAGGGCAGGATAGTGAATGATAACAGTATGAGATGTGATGCAGGGCAGGATAGTGAATGATAACAGTATGAGCTGGGATGCAGGGCAGGATAGTGAATGGTAACAGTATGAGATGTGATGCAGGGCAGGATAGTAAATGATAACAGTATGAGATGGGATGCAGGGCAGGATAGTGAATGATAACAGTATGAGATGTGATGCAGGGCAGGATAGTGAATGATAACAGTATGATATGTGATGCAGGGAAGGATAGTGAATGATAACAGTATGAGATGGGATGCCGGGCAGGATAGTGAATGATAACAGTATGAGCTGGGATGCAGGGCAGGATAGTGAATGATAACAGTATGAGATGTGATGCAGGGCAGGATAGTGAATGATAACAGTATGAGCTGGGATGCAGGGCAGGATGGTGAATGATAACAGTATGAGCTGGGATGCAGGGCAGGATAGTGAATGATAACAGTATGAGCTGGGATGCAGGGCAGGATAGTGAATGATAACAGTATGAGATGGGATGCAGGGCAGGATAGTGAATGATAACAGTATGAGATGGGATGCAGGGCAGGATAGTGAATGAAAACAGTATGAGATGGGATGCAGGGCAGGATAGTGAATGAAAACAGTATGAGATGGGATTCAGGGCAGGATAGTGAATGATAACAGTATGAGATGTGATGCAGGGCAGGATAGTGAATGATAACAGTATGAGATGTGATGCAGGGCAGGATAGTGAATGATAACAGTATGAGATGGGATGCAGGGCAGGATAGTGAATGATAACAGTATGAGATGTGATACAGGGCAGGATAGTGAATGATAACAGTATGAGCTGGGATGCAGGGCAGGATAGTGAATGATAACAGTATGAGATGGGATGCAGGGCAGGATAGTGAATGATAACAGTATGAGATGGAATGCAGGGCAGGATAGTGAATGAGAACAGTATGAGCTGGGATGCAGGGCAGGATAGTGAATGATAACAGTATGAGATGGGATGCAGGGCAGGATAGTGAATGATAACAGTATGAGATGTGATACAGGGCAGGATAGTGAATGATAACAGTATGATATGTGATGCAGGGCAGGATAGTGAATGATAACAGTATGAGATGGGATGCCGGGCAGGATAGTGAATGATAACAGTATGAGCTGGGATGCAGGGCAGGATAGTGAATGATAACAGTATGAGATGTGATGCAGGGCAGGATAGTGAATGATAACAGTATGAGCTGGGATGCAGGGCAGGATAGTGAATGGTAACAGTATGAGATGTGATGCAGGGCAGGATAGTAAATGATAACAGTATGAGATGGGATGCAGGGCAGGATAGTGAATGATAACAGTATGAGATGTGATGCAGGGCAGGGTAGTGAATGATAACAGTATGATATGTGATGCAGGGCAGGATAGTGAATGATAACAGTATGAGATGGGATGCCGGGCAGGATAGTGAATGATAACAGTATGAGCTGGGATGCAGGGCAGGATAGTGAATGATAACAGTATGAGATGTGATGCAGGGCAGGATAGTGAATGATAACAGTATGAGCTGGGATGCAGGGCAGGATAGTGAATGATAACAGTATGAGCTGGGATGCAGGGCAGGATAGTGAATGATAACAGTATGAGCTGGGATGCAGGGCAGGATAGTGAATGATAACAGTTTGAGATGTGATGCAGGGCAGGATAGTGAATGATAACAGTATGAGATGGGATGCAGGGCAGGATAGTGAATGATAACAGTATGAGATGGGATGCAGGGCAGGATAGTGAATGATAACAGTATGAGATGGGATGCAGGGCAGGATAGTGAATGATAACAGTATGAGATGGGATGCAGGGCAGGATAGTGAATGATAACAGTATGAGATGGGATGCAGGGCAGGATAGTGAATGAAAACAGTATGAGATGGGATGCAGGGCAGGATAGTGAATGAAAACAGTATGAGATGGGATGCAGGGCAGGATAGTGAATGAAAACAGTATGAGATGGGATTCAGGGCAGGATAGTGAATGATAACAGTATGAGATGTGATGCAGGGCAGGATAGTGAATGATAACAGTATGAGATGTGATGCAGGGCAGGATAGTGAATGATAACAGTATGAGATGGGATGCAGGGCAGGATAGTGAATGATAACAGTATGAGATGTGATACAGGGCAGGATAGTGAATGATAACAGTATGAGATGGGATGCAGGGCAGGATAGTGAATGATAACAGTATGAGATGGGATGCAGGGCAGGATAGTGAATGATAACAGTATGAGATGGGATGCAGGGCAGGATAGTGAATGAGAACAGTATGAGCTGGGATGCAGGGCAGGATAGTGAATGATAACAGTATGAGCTGGGATGCAGGGCAGGATAGTGAATGATAACAGTATGAGATGGGATGCAGGGCAGGATAGTGAATGAAAACAGTATGATATGGGATACAGGGCAGGATAGTGAATGATAACAGTATGAGATGGGATGCAGGGCAGGATAGTGAATGATAACAGTATGAGATGGGATGCAGGGCAGGATAGTGAATGATAACAGTATGAGATGGGATGCAGGGCAGGATAGTGAATGATAACAGTATGAGATGGGATGGGATGCAGGGCAGGATAGTGAATGATAACAGTATGAGATGGGATGCAGGGCAGGATAGTGAATGATAACAGTATGAGATGGGATGCAGGGCAGGATAGTGAATGATAACAGTATGAGATGGGATGCAGGGCAGGATAGTGAATGATAACAGTATGAGATGGGATGCAGGGCAGGATAGTGAATGAGAACAGTGATTTAAAGGCCTACAACAAGCTACTCAATACATCTCCAAATACCATGACGTGCATAGTCATCACAGTCAAAGAGGCTGATGTACTAAGTAGGATTGGGGCAAACCAACTGCACCATAGAGGACAAATAACCTCCCCATTAATTTAAATAGAGCTTTTACCCCTTGAATCCTGGAAAGGATTCCAGTCATTGTGTTTGAGTCCTCTCTAATGTTCAAGGGATTAAATCTCCATTTAAAGCAATGGAAATTTTGAAAATTTGTATTTGTCTCCTATGCTGCATTTGGTTTGCTCCAGAATATCTCCAGTTCTTGTTAACCCCATAGGACCCATGACGTTCCAGGACCGCGTGACTTCACACTGTTCAGGGAGCCCTGAAACAGATGTGCAAAAAAAATGGTCCATGGTCCTTAAGTGCAGGCCGCATGCGCGATTTGCCGGTCCTTAAGGGGTTAATAATATATCAGTGATTGCTTTAGTTGATCTGTGCTGCTGAAATCTATTTTCATGATGTTCCACTAAAATGTATTATTGCCAAAGCCTGTGTTAGAGCATTTTATTATTATTATTATTATTATTATTATTATTATTATGAGCCACGTTTGTACATAACTTACCCCTCCTGTTTTACTGCCATGGGAAAAAATATTTGTTTTGTTTCAGTCACAGGTGCCTTTTCTGCCTCTCTACATATGTATCTCATTGGGCTTCGTTCATTAAGCTAAAGAAGTGGAATACTGGAGCAAACCAACTGAATCACAGATTAAAATAATAAATTCCACAAATAGCCCTGACTGTAAATGGGGAATTTAACCCCTTCAATGCTAGGAAGGTCTCCAATGCATTGATTTGGCCTCTCTAGCACTTCAAGGAGTTAAAAGCCCCATTCCAATGAATTGCTATGTTAATTTCCCCCCCTATTGGGGAAGTTGGACTGTTCCCTAATAGAACCACTTTAGCATAATGAATAAGACACATGGGGGAGAGATGTATAAGACTGGATTAAAAAAGAAAGTATCTGTAAAAAATGTTACAAAGTGACATGAAGGCATGTATAAATGTTTACCAATATTTTCACTAAGTACTAACTCCAGTCAGTCAGACTTTTTGAAATCTGAAGTATAAATGGTCTTGCCCAAATAAGAATTTTGTTGCAACATATGTACATTCACGAATTGCTCCAAAAATAAAGTCAATAATAGAGAATAAATTGATAGTAATACCTAATTTAAAGTTTTAGTATTGTAGGCATTAAAAAATATTAAGAACTATGTAAGTCTTATCTCTTAAACATTTATGGTTCGAGAGATATTCACAACTAAAGTTCCCTCTTACTGGCTGTTTCTGGCTGACAGACTTGGATTTTGGTCTCTACTGAAGAGCCGCCGGCCGGTCTGTGGACCAGAATCCAAATCTGTCAGCTAAAGTGCTGACGTCACAAAGGGGGAAACTTTAGTTGGGAATATCTCTCAAACAATAAAGGTTTAAGAGATAAGACTTACATAGTTCTTAATATTTTTTAATGCCTACAATACTAAATAAACTTTAAATTAGGTATTACTATCCCTTTAAATCTTAATGGCAGGTATAACCTGTTCTTAATGGAAGTATATAATGATAGTGTGTGAGCTATGTATGCACATTTTCTCAGAATATTCTCTGATACAGATACATTTCTAAACTTGACTTTACTTCTTTTTAAATATTACCTGTCTTTGCAAATGTTAGTAACAATTCGTAAACATACACTAAAAACAGTTTTTATACATCTCCCCCATAGCTTTTTTTTTATCTTCTTCAGGAAGGATATTTTTATGGGTTCAATAAATTGACCATTCAATGACAGTTTCATGCTTCAGAGTGGTACACATGAGATGCAAAAGCAATGATCTTACATTGCCTTGTGCACCAGAGCTCTGGAAATATCAGCTCTCTAGGTGTCTTCACTTAAAACAAGATATCCTCAAAGGACATGCCCATGCAACCTGCTAGGAAGAAGAAATTCAGGCTGATAAAGTAAAAGAATCAGAGCAATTCTGCAGCAAACCATCTGAACCTTAGGTGACAGATACACATTCCCAAAATGCATATTGATTCAAATGTTTTAAATGGTAGAGAGGTAGCCAAAGCATTGCAATGTTCTGGAGACCTTGCCTAGCATCAGGGGCTTAAAACGGAGATGCACCATGGTTCTTTGCAATTGTGAACTGAATCTGGCAGTGTGTGTAGATCACTTCTCCATGGAGAATACTACACACTTCAATGAATGAAAGAATTAATATGTTTATTTATATAGCGCTGCAAGTGTATGCTCAGCAATGCTTTGAATACCCCTCTGGCACTCAAAGGGTTAAGGAATTGTCCAATACAGGGTGAGAAGTGCTTGAAGTGAAACAATGGAAGTGGGGTCCCTGCTTGAAAGCTTACAAGCTAAAGTTAATGAGAGACCTACAGATAACATAAGGGTTAACCATATGTACTAAGAATTAGATTTATGAATGTAAATACCCTAATGTTAAAGGTGACACTCTGCACTTTATATTTTAGTCATTGTTTTATTTCAAATCCAATGTAACATAGTATCATAGTAATATAGGTTGAAAAAAGACAAAGGTCTACCGAGTCCAACCTTTGCCTCATATCCCAGAGACATGAGAATTATATATCTTTCCTGCTTCCAAATAAAATATATCAAGTCCTCCATTCTCCTAATTAACATTCACTGATTCCCCAGCCTTGTTTCACTGGTAATCCCAGAACAAATACAGTGCATCCAAAGCCTTGATTCATTGTCCATAGCTAACCACAAAACAACATACATTGTTTCCTTTATCTTTTATTGACAGTCCACTGGTAATCAAAGAAGAACCACATTCACTGCTTCCCCAGCCCTTATTGAGTGTTCACTAGTACATTGCTTTCCCAGCCTTGATCCACCGTCCACTGTCATTTAAAGAAGCACATACACTGCTTCCCCAGCCATAATCCTGAATATTGCAGAGAGCATGTAGGGGTGCCTTGAACAAAAAATATGGAAAACCACTGTCATTGGTGCTTAGTGTTAGCCAGCAGCTAGATAAATAGCTTATGTAATCTTTTATTTTAATGTATATCTGCAGAGAGATCTGTGTAATTTCTGCCTAATCTAAATGATAATGAGAGCTTCAGCAGCTCATATTTAACTACCTTTATAGTCTGAGCTAATTCAAATCCTATACTATAAAGTATAAGAATGCGTCTCTCCCTGTGAGCGTAGCACGAAGCACTAACTCACAGAGAGCCACGTGACTCGCTCCCCCTTGACCCGCGCCCTCTATGGTAACTAGGGACGCGTACATACCTGGGAACTCTCCGGTTTTGCCCCGGAGACTCCGGATTTCAGCCTGAATTACCGGGTCTCCGGGGCAATGTGTGGATTACCGGGTGGGCAGAGTTTAAATAGAAACTCTGCCCACTTGTGCTCTGTCCCGCCCGATTCCTCCCACTCCCCGCCCTCTTAGAGACTTTTTGCAGTTTTTTTTTTTTTTTTCTGTCCCGCCCCCCCTCCGCGACTAAGCCCCGCCCCTTTTATGACGCAAATCGCGTCATTTTCTTCCTATGTCGGAACTGACAGGGTTACCCTCCGGGTAACCCTGTTTCAAAAGTTCCCAAGTATGGACGCGTATTTGACAGGCACCCGCTTCCTCCATGCTCGCGCTCGCGGGTACCTGTCAGTTATATGCGTCCACATGCACGGTGTGAGCTCAGAGGGCTGGCAGCTGGCCGCCTGTCACTTATGCGCGTCCACAGGTATGGGGAGCAAGAGGGTGGTGAAAGAGCCATGGGGGAGCAAAAGGGTGGTGAAAGAGCCATGGGGGAGCAAGAGAGTGGTGAAAGAGCCATGGGGGGGGCAAGAGGGTGGTGAAAGAGGCATGGGGGGCAAGAGGGTTGTGAAAGAGGCATGGGGGAGCAAGAGGGTGGTGAAAGAGCCATGGGGGGGCAAGAAGGTGGTGAAAGAGCCATGGGGGGGCAAGAGGGTTGTGAAAGAGGCATGGGGGGGCAAAAGTGTGGTGAAAGAAACATGGGGGGGCAAAAGAGGTATGGGGAGCAAGAGGATGGTGAAAGAGCCATGGGGGGGGGGCAAAAGGGTTGTGAAAGAGGCATGGGGGTCAAAAGGGTGGCAAAAGAGGTATGGGGAGCAAGAGGGTGGTGAAAGAGCCATGGGGGAGCAAGAGGGTGGTGAAAGAGCCATGGGGGGGCAAGAGGGTGGTGAAAGAGGCATGGGGGGGCAAGAGGGTTGTGAAAGAGGCATGGGGGGCAAGAGGGTGGTGAAAGAGCCATGGGGGGGCAAGAGGGTTGTGAAAGAGGCATGGGGGGGCAAAAGTGTGGTGAAAGAAACATGGGGGGGCAAAAGAGGTATGGGGAGCAAGAGGATGGTGAAAGAGCCATGGGGGGGGCAAAAGGGTTGTGAAAGAGGCATGGGGGTCAAAAGGGTGGCAAAAGAGGTATGGGGAGCAAGAGGGTGGTGAAAGAGCCATGGGGGAAAGAGGGTTGTGAAAGAGGCATTGGGGGGGGGCAAAAGTGTGGTGAAAGAGGCATGAGGGGCAAAAGTGTGGCAAAAGAGGTAAGGGGAGCAAGAGGGTTGTGAAAGAGGCATTGGGTTGGCAAGAGGGTGGTGAAAGAGGCATGGGGGGGCAAGAGGGTTGTGAAAGAGGCATGGGGGGCAAGAGGGTGGTGAAAGAGCCATGGGGGGCAAGAGGGTTGTGAAAGAGGCATGGGGGGGGCAAGAGGGTGGTGAAAGAGCCATAGGGGGGCAAAAGAGGTATGGGGAGCAAGAGGATGGTGAAAGAGCCATGGGGGGGGGCAAAAGGGTTGTGAAAGAGGCATGGGGGTCAAAAGGGTGGCAAAAGAGGTATGGGGAGCAAGAGGGTGGTGAAAGAGCCATGGGGGAAAGAGGGTTGTGAAAGAGGCATTGGGGGGGGCAAAAGTGTGGTGAAAGAGGCATGAGGGGCAAAAGTGTGGCAAAAGAGGTAAGGGGAGCAAGAGGGTTGTGAAAGAGGCATTGGGGGGGCAAAAGTGTGGTGAAAGAGGCATGGGGGGCAAGAGAGGTGTGAGGAGCAAGAGGGTGGTGAAAGAGCCATGGGGGGCAAAAGAGGTATGGGGGCAAGATGGTGATGGAAGGGGCAAATGGGTGACGAAAGAGGCATGGGGGGGCAAGAGGGCTTGCCAGAGAGGCATGGGGCAAGAGGGTGGAGAAAAAGGCATGGGGGGCAAGAGGAGATAGAAAGGCATGGTGGGCAAGAGGCAAGAGGGGGTAGAAAGAAACAAGAGGAGAAAGCACGGAGTTGCGTGGCACTCAAAGGGTTAACATTACGCGGACCTTGGCCCGTGTACACGGGCTTTAACACTAGTACTCTATAATTCTGTTGGGGAATACCTGTCTCCTTACCATCAACTGAAGGCTCTGTTGACCATAAGCACATCAACAAAGTAGAGAGACATTCTGGGGCAACCCCTGTTTCAGAATTAGAAATAAATAAAAATACCTGTTGATTGGGGACTCTTAACTTTTTGAATACTAGAAAGGTCTCCAACCTGTTGTTTTCAGGGCCGGATTTCCCAGTAGTAATATATATAAAATATGCATAAGCCCCAGATTGCTCAAGAGACATTTGGGGCCTTTGGAATTGGACTTTCACTGAGTGGTTCCTAGAGGTAACAAATTGGATCATTCCCCTTTGTGATCAAAAGTTTAAGAAATATTTATCCACACCCCTCAGTGGTCTGACTAAGTTTTCTGTAGTGTGGTGTCTTATATCATATCCATCAGTTCTTTCTATACTACTAACAGGGAAACTCTCTTTGATACCCAAATCCAGCTGTTCCTCTTTTCTACCTTGGTGTCCCAATATTAGGAGATCAGAATGGGTAATATATGCATATCACATGGCTCCATAAGAACTACAACTCAAATTAATATTTGTTTAAATGTCAGGATATATATTTTAAATTAGTGTGTGTAAATAAAATATGTCTTTGTTCGAAATCATTTAATCAATTACATAATGAACTGCCAACAGGTTGTGGCATACAAATTCTCAGTAATGACACTACCTACAACAAAATGACCCCCTTTGGCCATTTTAAATGTTGGTAGCTATCTAGGTAGCCACTTGTGGACTTAGCAGGGCTGCTTTAAGGCTCAGGTGGACCCTGGGAAAGGTTCTTACTAGTGGGACCCCTTACAATTCCACTGAAAACAAATAAAATAATAATAATAATAATAATAATGAAATCACATAAAATACCACTGACACTCTAGACTCGTTCCACTGGCTCCTTTTAGCATAGGTCTGTCATATTCTGGGCCATAGCTGCTTGAAAAGTCCATATCTGGTAGTTGAACAGCAACTGCCTGACATTCCCCTTCCAGAATGCACTGTACCAGAAGGAAGCTCTGGCTTGAGGAGCTGTTCCTCTGTTGGCCACATGTCTGTGGTGTCCTGGAAGCCTGGTAGTCCAATAAACTTAAGTGGCTGCTGGCATAGAGAACTTAAGGATTATTAGAACCCAGCAAGTGTCCCTGATCCTCCACATGATCCCACAGGTCAGTGAGTTAAAAGCTTGCACTTTGGAAGCCTACACTGGTATTTCCTATTCCCATGAGTGACAGGGCGTCTAGTGGTGGGCTCCCTTTTGATGGTGGACCCTGGGCAAATGCCTACTTTGCCCATTGGTTATAGTGGCCCAGGACTTAGACCTCCCCAAGTGGCCATCTTTTCAGTACGGGCATGTTAGGTGCATTGGAGCAAAAATGGTGTCCCCTGGTACAAATGTAACCTTGATCTCCCCTTCAGTACAATGAGGGGGAGATCAAAGGTACAAAGTAATCATGTAGCAAACTACCCTTATTTATCCTATATCAATGTTTTTTGGAACATTTGTGCCCACCAGGCTATGAGTAGAAAAGGAAGTGACCCCTTATTTTATGTGACCAGTTGTCTACTTTCCAAAATGGTATGCCTTGCCTATATTTTCTTCATTTTTGTAGTTATTGCAGCCATTTTTATGTCATATTAACAAAATGTAAGAAAATCAACAGTTTGTGGTAGGTGCAGTTTATACTTCCGGCACCCTATAGAGTATGTAAATTCATACTAATGGAGTACTATTTTTCTGACTGGCAGGTGGTACTAAGTGCAGTAGGACATTTGATTATGCGCAGAGGTATCAGTATCTTTGGAATGAAGGAAATGTTAAAAAGCCATACTTTTGCGAGTCTATTTTATCTTTTTTATTGTGATTTAAATTCCAAGCTCAGCCCATCAGTCTGAAAATATAAACGATCATGGTATTTCCAAAATTAGAAGAAGAGGTGAAAACATTTTGATGTAGCATTCTGTAACTACAGTAGTTAGCTGGAAACAGCAATGGATAAAATCATATATACTGTATATATACAGGTCTCAAAATTTCCACTCGCCACTAGCCAATGGCGAGTGAAAATTTAGCCCTGGCGAGTAGAAATTCAGCCCTGGTGGGTATGTTATGTCTTGCAGTGGCGAGTAACTTTTCAGGTCTGGCTAGTAGCAAAGGACTTCAAATTTTAAGCCCTGATATATATATATATATATATATATATTCAAAAATATACTTTATTTAATCAATCAGTACCGGTTTTAATTTCCTGAAGTCCTGTGACGTGACATTGAGTTGCTGTTTAATCTACAATAGTATTTGTGGCTAGGTGGGGGTTGGACTTGGAAGTGATGATAATACTGATGATGACTGCCAGGATGATTATGTATTTATAGGCATCTTTACTTGTCCAGAGTCAGACTTTCCAATTAATTTCTCAAACAGTTTATAAATGACATAGCTTTCCTTTTCAGTGGTGGAAAATTGAGCCTTTTGCTCAGCTAATTTTCTGGCCATGTCATCATTTCTCTCACTCTCAACTTTATCTGTATCAGTAGGAGAGGAGGATACTGTAAGGATATATTCTAAATCTACATCGTCATCAGAAATTAGGCCATGAGGCTTATCAGTAGGGGTGGGCGAAAGTTGTTGCTGTGTTCCCATGAGAAATTTCACGAAAACCACGTTGTTATCCGCTTTTTCATAGGAAAATCCACTTTAAAACTAGCGGTTAAAACTTTTGCATCTTTCGTCCTTTGGCCAAAATCTTTCTCCAGTTTTTCAATGGCTAAAAAGTTTTCACCCATTGATTTACATTGTTTTCGCACTTACGCTATAAAAACGTGACATTTTCGATGAAGGCAGACACAATAGAAGCAGCTACAGAGCGAGATAGACGTGCTGTGCTGTTCTCTTATGATATTTAGCAAAAATTGAAGCAGGAGAGGCTCATAGTGACTCCTATCACTATGAGCAGCAAAAAGAGGAACTGGTAGGACCCTTATTATGTGTCCACTGAGTCTGAGGAGGAGGAAGTGACCAGCAGTACTCAACCAATGCTGTCCAGTCCCCCTAAATCACCCCAAGGGATCTTGTGGAATTTAATAAGAAGGGAGGGAGAAAAGGGAAGGAAGGGAGGAAAGGGAAGGAAGGGAGGAAAGGGAAGAAGGAAGAAAAGGGAATGAGAAGGAAGGGAGAAAAGGATAGTGAGAGGAGGACAGGTCAGCCGCCTGTGCCTGTTGCCAGACGTGCTGCCCCTGCTGCCAGTGCCACCATTTCTGATCCTGCAGCCACTAGTGTTGTACCTGTTGCCAGACGTGCTGCCCCTGCTGCCAGTGCCACCATTTCTGATCCTGCAGTCACTAGTGTTGTACCTGTTGCTAGTTCTGAACCTGCTGCCTGTGCTGAACCTTCTGCCACCAATACTTTGCCTGCTGCTAGTGTTTCTTGTAGTACTCGGGGGGGAAGGAGAAAATTATGCCAAGCATGACAGCAAGGGACCCTAAATCACACTTGCCATTGCCAAGCAGTCCTGCCACTGCTAGTACTACTGCTACTAAGGTCCAGCAGCTTGTTAGCCTTAGGAGTGAAGGAGGGGGTAATCAACAATATCCTGATATTACTAGTGACTGTGAGACTGAGGAAGAAGACTCTGCGGCTGAACTTGATGTGGTTGGTGTTAGTAGTAGCAGTAATGGTGAAACAGCTGGAGTGCTAGGGGAAACATTTTATAGCCTGTGCCTGCTGCTATTTCTGCTAGTGCTAGTCTGCCTTCTTCTTCAGGTCAAAAGGCAATGACAATTGTGACATTAGGGGGCCCTCTGTCACATTGCTCGCCACCTCCTCCAAGCAGTGAGATGTCTCTGGAGGGGGGGGGGTGCATTGGACCCCCCGTGGCACACATAGGTTTAATTTTTTTTTAATTATAGACCTCATTGAGGGGCATCAGGACCCCCCTGATCCTCCCAATGAAGTCTTGCAAAAAAAAAAAATCCCCCCCCCAAAAGAAGTGACCCTGTGAGTGCCACAGAGGTCTCCAGCACATTGCAAAGCAATGTGCTGAGGACCCCTGCAGCACTCACAGGGTTACGTTGCTGTTTTTTTGTTTTGTTTTTGTTTTTAATATTTTCAGACCTCGTGGGGGACATCAGGACCCCTCCTGGTGTCCCCTCAGTTATTGATCTCCCAGCCGATCGGGAGAAACTGCCCTTCTCGCCTACCACCGGTAGGAGCGAACGGGTCCCGCCCACTCCTACCCGGAAGTTCAGGTAGGAGAGAAGGGAAAGGAGAAACTCTGTTTCTCCTTTGTATTTATTGATCTCCCAGCACGATCAGCTGGGAGATCAATAACTGGGGAGGCATGAGGAGTGATCCTCATGCCTCCCCAAGAGTGCCAGGCTGCATTTCAGCTGAAATGCGGCCACTGCAAGCCGGTTATACCGGTTTATGCAGTGACCGCATTTTAGCTGTACATTATACGAGCTTGGCACAGTTGGTACAGCTGTCCAAACTCGTACAGTGTACCCACCTGGCACTCTAGGGGTTAAATACAAATGTCTTAGTGTATTTTATTGATTTATTTTTTTTTCTACCATTACTCCGAAATCCTTTGCCATTAGTAGATTTCCCCAGAGAAACACCATTTAAACTATATGTTGCATTTTTATTATTCTACCCAAAATGCATAACTTTACACTTGTTTATATTGAATCTCATTTGCCATTTGCCTGCCCAGTTACTCAATTTGTCCAAATCCTCTTGTAATGAAGACACATCCAGTTCAGACTTTATTACCTTACTTAATTTTGTGTCATCGGCAAACACTGATACATGGCTCCCTATGCCTGATGGGAGGTCATTAATAAAGAAATTAAAAAGAAGAGGACCCAGGACAGATCCCTGAGGTACTCCAGTTATCACATTTATCCAACTGGAGAACTTGCCATTTACTACCATTCTTTAAATTCTATCTTTCAGCAAATTTCCAATCCACGCACAAACATTTTCCCCTAAGCCTATTTCATTCAATCTGTAAGGTAACCTCTTGTGTGGAACCATATCAAATGCCTTGGCAAAGTCTAAATAGATCACATCAACCACCGCTCACACATCTATATTTTTATTCACTTTTTCTTAAACTGCAATCAAGTTAGCTTGACAAGACCTGTCTTTCACAAAGCCATGTTGGCTCCTGCCAATGATATTCCTGTTCAAGCTGAATTCTTGAATATATTCCCTTAGCAACCCTTCAAACAGCTTCCCTACCACATATGTCTAACTTACAGGTCTGTAATTTCCTGGCTGTGATTTTGATCCTTTTTTAAATATGGGCACCACATCTGCTTTACACCAATCCGTGGGCACCATACCTATAGAATCCCTGAAAATCAAAAATAACGGTCTGGCCAGGGCCTGTCTTAGCTCTTTAAATACCCGTGGGTCTATACCATCCAGCCCTGGGGCTTTGTCTACCTTAACACCATTCAATTGTTTTAACAGTTTTTCTTGTGTTAGTCAATCCCATGCTTGCTGTGACTATTCTGTTAAAGTAGTTTGCAGATCCTTGTCCATTGGGTCTTCCTTGGTAAAAACAGAAGAAAAGAAAATATTTAAAATATCTGCTTTCTCTCTGTCCCCACTGACCATCTCACCCATTTCAGATAAAAGGACCCAACATTATTAGTGATGAGCGAGCATGCTCGGCCGAAGCTCGGTTCGGCTCGAGCATCGCTCTGCTGGGCACATGGCGGTACTCGTACGAGTACCGCATGTGCTCGCCCGCCATGTTCGGGTCTCCTCCCCGCACGTTTTGCGGCTGCAGCGCAGCCAATAAATGTGCGGGGAGGCTCTGACATCAGTGTAATGCCAGCAGCCATGTTGGCTGCTGGCATTACACTGATTGGCTGGCCAGAACCCGTGATCGGGTGCTGTATAGCACCTGACCAGCGAGTTCGGCTCAGTCTTAGCCAGGGAGAGATGAGGATAGGAAGGGAAAGTCAGTGTAGGGAGAAGAAAAGTGTGTTTCAACAACAAAAAGACCCAAAAGTCCTTTTTAGGACTATTCTGTGTGGGGGCAGCAGTTATATTTTGTTTTGGGGGGCAGAGTTTAAAAAAAAACGTCACATATTCCGTTCACTGTGCCTAGCCGCAGATTAGCAGCACATTCTGTTTAGTGTGCAAAGTTGCAGATTAGCAGCACATTCTGTTTAGTGTGCAAAGTTGCAGATTAGCAGCACATTCTTTTTAGTGTGCAAAGTTGCAGATTAGCAGCACATTCTGTTTCGTGTGCAAAGTTGCAGATTAGCAGCACATTCTTTTTAGTGTGCAAAGTTGCAGATTAGCAGCACATTGTTTAGTGTGCAAAGTGTAAAAAATAAAAGTCACTTATTCCGTTCACTGTGCCTAGCCGCAGATAAGCAGCACATTCTGTTTAGTGTGCAAAGTTGCAGATTAGCAGCACATTCTGTTTAGTGTGCAAAGTTTAAAAAATAAAAGTCACATATTCCATTCACTGTGCCTAGCCGCAGATAAGCAGCACATTCTGTTTAGTGTGCAAAGTTGCAGATTAGCAGAACATTCTGTTTAGTGTGCAAAGTAAAAAATAAAAGTCACTTATTCCATTCACTGTGCCTAGCCGCAGATAAGCAGCACATTCTGTTTAGTGTGCAAAGTTGCAGATTAGCAGAACATTCTGTTTAGTGTGCAAAGTAAAAAATAAAAGTCACTTATTCCATTCACTGTGCCTAGCCGCAGATAAGCAGCACATTCTGTTTAGTGTGCAAAGTTGCAGATTAGCAGAACATTCTGTTTAGTGTGCAAAGTGTAAAAAATAAAAGTCACATATTCCATTCACTGTGCCTAGCTGCAGATAAGCAGCACATTCTGTTTAGTGTGCAAAGTTGCCGATTAGCAGAACATACTGTTTAGTGTGCAAAGTGTAAAAAATAAAAGTCACTTATTCCATTCACTGTGCCTAGCCGCAGATAAGCAGCACATTCTGTTTAGTGTGCAAAGTTGCAGATTAGCAGAACATTCTGTTTAGTGTGCAAAGTAAAAAATAAAAGTCACTTATTCCATTCACTGTGCCTAGCCGCAGATAAGCAGCACATTCTGTTTAGTGTGCAAAGTTGCAGATTAGCAGCACATATTCCGTGTAATATGAAGAAGGCGGGTAAAAAGGGACGGGGAAGTGGACGTGATCCTGATAGTTCAGGGCGCGGGTCAGGACGCGTAGAAACTGTGCCTGGTGCCAGAGCACAAGAAAGAAAGACATCCACCATACCAAGCTTCATGTCTCAGTTTACAGGGCGTCGCAGGACATCACTCTCGAGGTCAGACCACTGCGAACAGGTGGTCGGTTGGATTTCAGCTGATACTGCTTCCAGTCGGTTAAGCACCACCCTGTCTTCCACCAAGTCCACTCTCAGTAGCCAAGAGTCTGGTCAACATAATCCTCACCCTGATCATCCTTCCTCCCACCATAGAGGGTCTGGTCAAAGAAGTGATCCCACACTGGGATATAGTGAGGAGCTCGTCTCATCACCAATCCTTCATTTGAACCTCTCTCCAAGCACGCTTGCAGAGGAACATGAAATCTTGTGCCCTGATTCACAACCTCTAGAGGGTACCCAATCACAAGAAGATGACAGAGGGGAACGGCATTTAAGGTCAAAGGAAGTGGATGATGATGATGATGAGACACAGTTGCCATCAAATCAACCACTATTACTGTCTCAAGACCTTGATGAGGAGGATGATATACAGTTGTCAATGACTGAGTATGTGGTGGGATCAAGAAATGAGGAGGATGATCAGAGTGAGGAAGTGGAGGAGGACTTGGTGGACGATGAGGTGACTGACCCCACCTGGGAAGGTGGAGAGCCGAGCGATGACAGCAGTCCTGAGGGTGAGCCATCTGCAGCACCGCAACAGGCTGGAAGAGGCAGTGGTGTGGCTAAAGAAAGAAGGCGGACCGCACCAAACCGGCCCGCAAATGTTCCACGGAGCACCCCCTTGCGTAAATCTCCCTTGCCAAGGGCTAGGTGTTCCGCGGTATGGCGTTTTTTTAAGGAAAGTGCGGACGACAAAAAAATTGTAGTTTGCAACCTGTGACACACCAGAATGAGCCGAGGCATGAACACTAGAAACCTCACCACCACCAGCATGATCCGACACATGGCATCCAAGCACCATAATAAGTGGGAGGAACGCCCGGATCGCCAATCTGTGTCTGCAGGCCACACCACTGCCTCCTCTTCCCCTGTTTTCGGTGCTGGCCAATCGCCTGTCGAAGGCGCAGGCCCGCATACCTCCTGCCCTGCACCTGTACCATCTGAAGCACCATCAGTGACCACATCCACTTCCCTGTCCCAGCGCAGCGTCCAAATGTCGTTACCCCAGGCATTTGAGCGCAAGCGAAAATACCCAGCCACCCACCCACAGGCCATAGCACTAACCTCACACCTTTCCAAATTACTGGCCATCGAAATGCTGCCATTTAGGCTTGTGGAGACTGAGTCCTTCCGCAGCCTGATGGCAGCAGCTGTCCCTCGGTACGCAGTCCCCAGCCGCCACTACTTTTCCCGGTGTGCCGTCCCCGCCTTACACCACCATGTGTCCCGTAACATCACCCGTGCCCTGACCAACGCAGTTACTGGGAAGGTCCACTTAACGACTGACACATGGACAAGTGCTTGTGGCCAGGGACGCTACATTTCCCTGACGGCACACTGGGTGAATGTCGTGGAGGCTGGGAGCGACTCGGACCCTGGGATGGCACAGGTGCTACCCACGCCGAGGATTGCGGGCCCTACCTCCATCAGGGTTTCCGCCAGCACCTACTTTATTGGCTCCTCCTCCTCCGTTTCCACCTCCGAATTCTCTGCGCGCAGCGCCACTCACCCATCAGCCGGTAGCTGGAAGCAGTGTAGCACTGCAGTGGGGAAGCGTCAACAGGCCGTGCTGAAGCTGGTCTGCCTTGGGGACAAACAGCACACGGCCTCAGAGCTGTTGCAGGGGATTAGTCACCAGACCGAGCAGTGGCTCTCGCCACTCAACCTGCAACCAGGCATGGTTGTGTGTGATAATGGGCGTAACTTGTTGGCGGCTTTGGAGCTCGGCAAGCTCACACACGTACCATGCCTAGCGCATGTATTTAATTTAGTGGTTCAGCGATTTCTAAAAACCTACCCCAATTTGCATGATCTCTTGACCAAGGTGCACCGCGTGTGTGCAAATTTCCGTAAGTCATCAACAGCTTCAGCCGGCCTGTTGAAGCTGCAGCAGCGCTTACAATTGCCAGCTCACCGGCTGCTGTGTGACGTGAGCACGCGCTGGAACTCCACCTTCCACATGTTGGCCCGGCTTTGTGAGCAGCAGAGGGCAGTAGTGGAGTACCAGCTGTTACACGGTCGTCGCCTCTCCGTTCAACTTCCTCTAATCAGAAGTGAGGAGTGGGAATGGATGTCAGACCTCTGTGAGGTTTTACGCAATTTTGAGGAATCGACACAGATGGTGAGCGGCGATAACGCTATTATCAGTGTAACCATCCCACTTCTGTGTCTACTGAAACGCTCGCTGCTCACAATTAAAACCGACGCTTTGCATGTGGAAGAGGTGGAAATGCGGGAGGAAGAGCTTACACAAGGTGATAGCCAGAGCACCCTCACTTCGTCTTCTCAGCGACAATTGGAGGAGGCGGAGGAGGAGGAGGAGGAGGAGGAAGACACGGTTGCCTCCGCTACAGAGGGTAGCCATGGAACTTTAGTTCCATCTCTTCAGCGTGGGTGGGCAGAAGAGGAGGAAGAGGATGAGGAGATTGAGAGTTATCCTCCTGGTGAGGACAGCGAAATCTTGCCTGTTGGTACTCTGGCACACATGGCTGACTTTATGTTAGGCTGCCTTTCCCGTGACCCACGCGTTATACGCATTTTAGACAACAAGGATTACTGGGTGTTCACCCTTCTGGACCCCCGCTACAAAGAGAATTTCTCATCTCTCATTCCTCCGGTGGAGAGGACAAGCAAAATGGTCCAATACCAGAAGGTTCTTGTTGAAAAATTGCTCCAAAATTTTCCATCTGACAACGCTGGCGGCAGAGTACGTGCTACCTTGGCCAACAGAGAAGGGGAGAAAAGGGGAGCACACAGCAGTTCCGACAAAGGCAGGGCAACACTCTCCAAGGCGTGGGACACCTTCATGACACCCCGCCAGCACCCTCACCCTGATGCGCAGCCTAGTGTCACAAGGAGGGAAAAGTTTTGGAAGATGGTGAAGGAGTACATAGCAGACCGTGTCAGCGTCCTCAATGATCCCTCTGTGCCTTACAACTACTGGGTGTCCAAGCTGGACACGTGGTATGAACTGGCACTCTACGCCTTGGAGGTGCTGGCCTGCCCTGCCGCCAGCGTTCTGTCTGAGCGGGTATTTAGTGCTGCTGGTGGCATCATAACAGATAAGCGTATCCGCCTTTCCACCGAAAATGCTGATAGGTTGACACTTATAAAAATGAACAAGGCCTGGATTTCCCCTGACTTCTCCACTCCACTGGAGGAAAGCCCCGGGTGAACATAAAGTCACTTTAAATATGTTATTTACAATGATGGGAATACTCTGTATTCCCATTCACCCCTTCCACCCAAAAAATGGGTATATGGTTGACTCTCTTCCATATACCCTGGGATATAATTTTTATATAGGGCCAGCTCACCAGCGGGCCCTGTGATATAATTTTTATATAGGGCCAGCTCACCAGCGGGCGCTGTTTGACAATTTTTGTATAGGTCAGCTCACCAGCGGGCCTTCTCATATAATGTTTTATTGGGTCAGCTCTCTAGCGGACCCTCTCATATAATGTTTTATAGCGTCAGCTCACTAGCGGGCCTTCGCATATAATGTTTAGGATGGTCAGCTCCGCAGCAGACCCTCACCCATAATGTTTTAGATGGTCGGCTCAGCGCACGTTTCCCTCTTAATCATGGCCCCAGTTCAGAAAAATCTATGAAATTTTTTGCAGAATTTGCCTCTGCGCACGTTTCCCTCTTAATCATGGCCCCAGTTCAGAAAAATCTATGAAATTTTTTGCAGAATTTGCCTCTGCGCACGTTTCCCTCTTAATCATGGCCCCAGTTCAGAAAAATCGATGAAATTTTTGCAGAATTTGCAGATGATATACAAGTAAATATACAGCAAATACTGTTTGGTAACAATTTTTCGCCTAAAGTCGTTTTTATCTTCCTTTTTGTGTGTTTTACGGTCAGTCTGTAAAAATGGCGTACTACGGGCGAAACATCGTTCCCAGCAGCGACGTTGGAGTCCAAGATGCATCCAGACATCCTCCCTATGCTGTCCCTGAACCATTTCTGTGGTGTTTCCATCATTTTCTGCCCTTTTCCTATGGACCAGGCACCCTCCCCTCATCAGAGCAGGGGGTGCCTGGTGTAATGCTCGAGTCCTCCCATTGACTTCAATGGGGCTCGGGTGCTCGGCCGAGCACTCGAGCCTCCGGGGGTGCTCGGCCAGAGCACCCGAACACCTGAGCATTGGGGTGCTCGATCATCACTAAACATTATCAGACTTTAATTTTTTGCCATTAATGTATTTAAAGAATTTTTGGGGGTTGCTCTTTTTCTCCTTAGCAATATTTTTTTCATTCTCCAGTCTAGCTAATTTAATCGCCTTTTGTATGTACCTTTATTTATATAGCGCCATACATGTACACAGCTCTTAACAGAAGTTGAAATAATACAATACAAAAACGACAGAACTGGGTTAAGAGCATTAAGGTTAAGTACAATCATTACATTATTTGTGAGGGAAAGAGCAGCAAGGGAATCATACACTAGGAAAGGGACCCTGCATCAAGGAGCTTACAATCTAAGCTGAATTCATAATGACAAACAGAGACAGTAGAAGTAGACCTTTTTACAGGTTTTGTTGGCATTTTTGTATTATTCAAATGCCTCTGCTGATCCCTCAGCTTTATAATGTTTAAATGCCGCTTTCTTGTTATTTATTTCATGAATTACTTTACGGGTTAGCCACATTGGTTTTAATTTGCTTCTTTTGTATTTTTTTCCAACGGGGATACATTTATATGTATATTTTTGCAATGTTATTTTGAAGGCATTCCACTTACCTTCTGTGTTTTTTCCTGAAAATATTCTATCCCAGTCGACGAGACCAAGGGATGAATTAAACCTGCTAAAGTTGGCCTTTTTAAAATTCAGTGTTTTGGTGGAACCCATACTAAATTGCTTTTTTGAATTAATCTCAAACGATACCATGCTATGGTCACTATTCCCCAAGTGCTCCCTTACTTGGATGTTAGAGATAAGTTCTTCAATGTCTGTTATTACCAGATCCAGACATGCATTCCCTCTGGTTGAGGTCTGCACTAGTTGAGACAGAAAAATTGTCATTCAACAAGTTCAGAAACTTACTGTTTTTAGCAGAATTAGTATTTCCATTTTTCCAGTCTATTTCTGGATAATTAAAATACCCCATAATTATAGTTTTCCCTATTTGAGGAGCCTTTTCAATTTGCCTTAACAGCTGTGATTCTTCAAGGTCATCAATGTTTGGTGGTTTATAACAAATACCCACTAATATTTTCTGGGCAGTTTTACCCCCATTGACTATTTCAACCCACAGGGATTCCACATGTTCAGTACTGTCATCACATAAATCTTCCCGCAAATGAGGCACTAATGCTGGTTTGACATACAGACTGACCCCACCATCTCTTTTGTTTGACCTATCTTTTCTAAACAACAAGTAGTCTTCCAAATTGATTGACCAATCATGTGTGTCATCCCACCATGTTTCTGTTATGCCAATCAAATCGTAGTTTTCGATTTCAGCTACCAGCTCCAATTCCCCTATTTTACCAGTTAAACTTCTGGCATTTGCAAGCGTACAATTTATGCCACTGTTATGTTCCATTTGTGATTTAATTTTGATGTGGTTTGTAGGCTTCTCCCTATCATCTGTACTAACCCAGCCCCCAGAGCCACCTACCTGGTTATGAACTACATCGCCTTTTCTTTCTATACTATCTATCCCAGTATTTATTGGCCCTCCCCCCTTCCTAGTTTAAAATCTCCTCCAACCATCTAGCCATCCTCTTTCCAAGCACTTGGGACCCTCTTGCATTCAGGTGCAATACATCCCTACTATAGAGATTGTACCCCAAAGCAAAATCAGCTCAGTGCTCTAAAAACCCAAAGCCCTTCTTCTTACACCAAGACTTCAGCCATGCATTGAGCTCCCTAATCTCCTGCTGTCTCTCTGGGGTAGCGCATGGCACAGGTAGTATCTCTGAGAATATTACCTTGGAGGTCCAGTTCCTAATCCTACTCCCTAAATCCCTAAAATTACCTTTTAGGACTCTCCACCTTCCTCTTACTTTGTCATTGGTACCAATATGTACCAAGACAGCTGGATCCTCTCCAGCCTCTCCCAATAATCTGTCCACCCTGTCTGCAACATGCTGAACCCAGGCACCCGGGAGACAGAAAACCATTCGTCTGCTGCAATCAGAGCCACAGATCACCTTATCTGTTCTCCTAATAATAGAGTCCCCTACCACCACGACCTTTCTAGGCTTCACTTTCTTCTGGATCCCCTCTATGCTAGAGGAGCTGTTATCCCGGCTTTTAGGGAGGACATTTTTCTCCAGCAATTCCACTTCTGGGTTTGCCTCCCCAACACCTTCACTTAAATGAGCAAATTTGTTAGGGTGGAAAAACTCAGGACTGGCTGCCCTCTTCCTCTTCCTTCCTCCACTGCAACCACGTCTAACTGTCACCCAACTATGTGCCTGGTTCCTTTCTATCTGATCTCCTCCCTCTTTGCTAGGTGACCCAGGTAGACTCTGCTCAGTTAGCAAGAGACTCCTTTCAAGGTTGTCAATATCTCTCAGAGTTGCAATATGACTCTCCAGAGCCCCAATCTGAGCTTCCAGAAAGGCCACTTGCTCACACTTGCCACAGCGGTATGGACCCTGGAACTGCTGTTCCAAGCATGCATACATATGGCAAGATGTGCACTGAGTGAGATCTCCAAGCTTGCTCATCATGTATGGTGCAAATGTGAGTTCTTAAAAATTTAAACAATTAATTTACCTTTGTTTCTCTAACTCCTGTGTTGCACTAACTGCTGTGTTTCCCCAACTGTCCACTTATTCCAGAGGTCTTAGTAAAGAGCATACTGTATTTGCAAGCACGCTCTGTGAGTCCTGTACCTAGATTTATACAGGCTTACCAGGTGATTGTTCACAAACCCCCACCCTTAATTAATTGTAATTGTTACACTTACTGTCAGATGCAACAGGTGGTTTAACTGCTATACCTTCCTCTGCTATGCCACTAACATGAGAATGTGGCTTGCTGTTGTCTTTAGGGTTGTTATATGGTTTATTAATACTACTGAAGGTGGAGGAACTTTTTATGTCAATTTCACAAACAGCCTCCACAGGAAGGGGAAGGATCATTGTTGTTTATTGCACACACTGCAGCAACCACGGCTATAGACAGTTTTGGACTATTACTAACATATCTACACTGTTCCTCCTCCTTTCTCCTCTACGCCTAGTCCTTTTGCTTCACATTATCATAAGCTGTGTGGAATTTAACAGTAAAAGATACAACAGAACAGTGTGTAATGACGTCTTGCCTTTTCCAAAATACTGTATCATATAAGGCTCTGTCTCTAGTATCTGTTACAGTGAGCCTCAGTCACATCTCACATCAGGGTCCCTGTCTCTGTCTATAAAAATAAAAAACAACACACTCTCCACAAGTGCAACTGTTTCTGCCCCTCCTTGTCTGTAGCTAGTGTCAAGAAGATTTCAATAACTGCTTTCACTGTCTTCTAGTGCCACTGCTGTCTTAATGTATTACAGTACAGGATGAGGATAGTCATTAGTCAAGAATATGGCCCCTTTTGTTTTGGCTGTTGTAGAAGTCAGTGTCAGTTGTACTTGTTTGTCTTGTGTGTCAGTCTATAAAGTTTATCTGTCAGTCACAGAGGCTCAGCCAGCTCGGAAAATAACTTGGATCTCCTGTCTGTCTCTTCTCAGTCAAACAAGATTTTGGGTAAATCTCCTTTCTCCCTTCACACTCCCCATACTCCCCTAACACAGAGAACAACTTGTCTGCCCAACAGACTCCCTGAACTAAGCTCCATCTCCAATTTAATTGCTTGTCTTCTCTAGCTCCAGTATTGTGCTGCTTATTCTCTCTCTCTCTCTCTCTCTCTCTCTCTAACAAACAGAATAACATGCTGTGGCAAACTGACACCCCTTTTACACTATCCTAGTGGGAAAGAAGTGAAACTTTCCACTGTTAGAAATTTTCTTCTAGTAAATCCAGGACATTTCTTCCTTTATATAGAGGGTTAATTATCAGGTGGATTACAGCTTCTCTGGGTATACCGTAGCAGCATTGTTTCACTATAGACTTGCATCAGGCTACAAAATATTAAGACAAAGGGAGAATCCTTTATACTCTTTCTACACAAAATATTGCATTCTGGCCATTCCCATCCATACATCTGGACAAATATGGACATATACAGACATGTGTATACATTAAGAAGCAAAACCCAAGCTTTGAAGAGCAATTCCTTTTTTGGAAACATATATGAGCTCACTTATACACCATTACACACACACACACACACATACTGATATTTTCCAACTAAAACTGCATTGCATCTATTTTGTACCACTGCAGCCATAATGTATAACACAATTAATCGTTCATGTGGGATAAAATCATCCTTACTGGTTTCAATACAATGAGAAACATGGGGAAAAACTGGAAAATTTTCAGTGCTGGTGGGAAATTTCCCAACTGCAGGAAGTGCCTATCTCTAATTTTGAACCCAATGAATTCTAGAGAGTCTTTTCTAGCATTCAAGTAGTTTAAAGTCCACTTTAACTAAATGAAATGTTTATGTCCCCTTTGGTGCAGTTGGTTTGCCCAGAATTGTTTTGCTCCACTTTTATCTTTGCATATATTGCGAATATGAATGTAATATTTCAGCTTTATAGTTGAAAAGTATTCTGAGAAAAATAAAGAACATATTTATAGAATTTGTAAGGAAGGTAGATTTAAGCTGTCCACAAAAAAATGATGCATTGTTAATGCATTTTTAAGCCTAAAGTGTTTGTTTACTGTTAATGGGCTGCTACATACAAAAAAATAAAATAGCAATTTGTATACACTAAAAAGTGATAAAGAGGTGTTAAAGCAGGGCTGACTTCTCTAGATATAACTTCTCCAATTCTTGAGGATGGTTGCTGATTCATCTGTAGAAAGGCCCCTAAATTGTCTAAAAATGTATCAACCAGTTTGTTTACATGGAATGGAGAAGTAAAATAACACATGGCTTGATGTGACTGATTTTTTCCCCTTTTTAAAAATGCTTCATTGAGAATAAAGAGTACAGAGCAATTATAAAATAAATACAATAACAATCAAAATCAGATAGTTACATTTAGTTGTTATTATCGGTAATAGATCTAGTATGTCAAGAAAAAATATAACAAGAAATAAAGAGAAAAGAAAAAGGGTAAGTGAGATAGAAATATTTGCTAGAGATATAAAGTACATCTGAGGGATATAATGTGTAAAAATGGGGAAAACAGAAAAACCTAATCCGGAGTCATGCTAGAACAATGGAATTATGGTGGCTTCATTAATAGGGGCATTGGAAGTTGGGAAAAGTCAGATAGCTGGGGGAGAGAGAAGGGATGGAAAGAAAAAAAGGGGGGGGTGATTGTTGTACCTGCGCGACTCCTCTGCCTCAAATCCTGATACATATTCGCCTTGCAGTAATGATTAGTAATTTGGTGCTTAATGAAGGGCCAGGTATTTTAGAGCGGATAGAGCTCAGTGGATGATAGGATGAGAATATTAAACATCACAATGCCTAAATGTCAGCCATGTGGACCATTTGTGAAGGAAGACAGGCAAGGTGTTGGTGGAAACTGCATGACACCACTCCATTTGCAAGTATATGTCTACCGTGGAGAGCCATAGTTGAATGGGAGGATGATCTGGTTCCTCCAGAACAGAGGTATAAGTGATTTTGAAGCATTAAGGAGAATACATAGACATGACCAACCTAGAGGTTTTTTTGATGGTTGAATATGGGAAAAGGATAGGAACAAACATAGAAGGGGGTCTTGCCTTATTCAAAGTGTAAGGATGTGACTGTTTTTTTACAAATGTGGTGGTGGGTGTTGTTGTTCTTACACTCTGGTTTCTAAGGACTTCTCCAGCTCTATTACTGTTAAGACTTATACTACTAGAAATTATATAAATTGCTCTACTGCTTATGTAATTTATTTGATCACATGTAAAGTCTAACATAAACAATATGTGGGTTTCACAATATGTCCCTTAAAGGAGAGGATAAGGGAGGATCTTAATAATCTGGATAAAAAAAGATGTTGGATCTCTGGTGGCCATACATTTTGTATCTCATGGACTGGGTCAAACCCATTCATGTCTTAGGGTACTGATAGTGTTCAAACCAGCAAGGTGTGGGAATATATTCTGAAGCCTTGGAAGGAGAGACAGCTACTCTGTGATTTTTTAAATTGTTTTTGGAGTTTAAGTATATATTTTATTACTATATCTTTAAGTGTTTTCTTAATCCCTTGATTAGATACACAGTACTCCACACCCAAAGGAAGCCTTAAAGGGATGTTTATTAGATAAATTTGCCTATGATTAAGGACCTGTTTGGTTTGAAATGTGTAAGGAGTTTGTGGAGTCCTGTTCATCTGTCTGCTTACCCATGTTTCTTCTAGTTTTTAATCGACTGAATAAAGTTTCCAATTTTACTTTATTTGATATTACTGTGTTGGGGAAACATCATTTGCAAGCTAGTGATTTGTAGAGGGAGAGCCTGCTTCATCCAGCACCAGTGCCATGGTGATGGCGTTATAATTGGAGATCAAGCAAATATTCAGTCAGGAACATTAGAGTGTGAATGAAGTTGCCATACCTTTGCTCATTACTTATGTTACACTGTATCCCATAGAGGGGCAAGTTTATGATCCCTAGTGAGGTCTTGTTGTGTGGATATCCCAATTCCTATGTTATGCTATAGAGCCTATGCACAGAAATCTCCAAAGTTGGCTATATCGTAGTGCATTGGATCCATAGAATAACATAAGACTTGAAGAAGTGATATCACTGAAAAAGTACTCTCTGCTTTATCACTTCTTTGTCAGTGAATATTCACCCTCATGTCACACTGGGATAATGATGATGATGAGTTTGACAAAGGTGTAGTTAGTGCATCTGATGTCACCACTGGTGATGATTGTGAGTGTTACATAAGTGTAGATGGCACAGTTGGTGTTATACTCACAGCAGCAAGCTCAGGGTCAGGCAGAAACATCTGCAACTCTGTCTACCACTCTGTATGCCACATCTGCTGCTTCTCGCCATCTGGTGAAAAACAAAATCTCCCCCTCAAAGTTTGCTGGTGGTTCTGTTGAACTCTGAGTTCTACTGTTGTTTGTCATACTTCTAGATGATTCCTCTGCTACATCAGAAGCAGCAGTCATGCAACTCATCTTGCTCATTTCTGCTTTAGTATACACACTTCATAATGTAGCAGGCAACTGCAACAACACAAAATAAAAGTAACTTTTTTTTAAACTATTGCTCCTCAGGCCTCTCTCTGCTTTCACAGCATAGTGGAAAATTCAAGGTTTTTGTAGTACTGTGTTGTCAAGTCTCGTGGCCATTGAGTGTAGTACAAAAGTGGGAATTGTATGTATTGTTCTGTTGCCTGTCTGTCTATCTATTTAACTATGAAATAAATTTTACTTTTTCCTGTTTTTTTAACCCATTGAGTGCCAGAGGGGTATCCAATGCATTGAGAGACAATGCTTTGGATACCCCTCTGGCACTCAAAGGGATACGTATGTGAAATTGCCAGTATGTCCTTTTCTTTAATACCATGTTGCTATTTTCAGTCTACCATCATAATACTTTTTCCTGTTGGAGATGACTCAGTTTAACCCTTTGAGTGCCAGAGGGGTACGCAACTCATTGCAAAGGATTAATACAAAATCATTTTAGTGCGCCTGCCACTCTAAGGGTGTTGGGGACCAACAAGACATATTTGTCTTGTTTTTGGGAGGTATAATTTCCCCTCAAGTATACATTTAAAAAGAAAATATTAATGTGATTCATCAAATCATGTTGCTATAATGCAAAATGGTCAAAAGTAAAATAAAAAATTTGCTCCTCAACAAAGCTTCAGCAAGCTAGAAGTCACTGATGTCATGTATCCAAGGCACTTATCATTTACTGTATTTATTTATGTTCCCTTATCCCAAACAGAACTCTAGCACTGTATTCTGCATTTAACCCTTACATACTGTGTATGCCTTCCTTCACCACTTTCGGGCAGGCACTTCCAGTGTTTCACTTTGCAAAGCACTTGTAACCCTATATTGTCTAAACCCTTAAACTGTAAAGCGCTGCTTACACTTGGAACTCTATATACGTAAACATATTCATTCATACTCTAACCACATATTAATAAACTAGTTTTAAAGCCTGTGTGCAGGGGCCACAGTGCCACCCAGCAACCTCGCTGGTGCCCGGAGCCTCTCTTCTCACTGGCCGCTTTGCAGTCGTGGGCAGTACTGAATGCCCGAACGTGCCAAGGCTGATATCGTAGTCCTGTCTGCGGACCTTCCTGGGGCCAAGCGGTCCCAGGAAGGTGCGTAGAGAGGGCTCTGGTATGAATTCGGAGTGCCCTGCTCCGTATCAGCCATGGCGCTCGGGCAGTCAGTACTGTTCATGACTGCAGAGTGGGCAGTCTCTATTGCGCATGACTGCAGCTCGCGCAGCAGTCTGTACTGCGCATGATGGCTTCTGACAAACACCCTAGCGAATTATTATATAGGATAGCAATGTGTTGAACACCCTTCTGGTGCTCATAGGGTTAAACTGCACCACAAATATGCTACTATGCATAGATTTTCATGAAGACCAGCAACTATCTGTCAAAAAGTACAGTTATCTCAAATAATAGGTTAGAATACAACAGTATGTCACAGCTGAAACATGTAACTTTCAGCTCTGGTAATCTTCCATTCTAGCACTGGTAAATGACAAATTTTGTGAAATTTAGATTTGTATCCTGTCCAATAACGGCAAATGTATTTCAAAAGAAAACTTGCCTGTGATAAATTCTGCAATATAATGCTTAATTAGGTTTTGTTTAAAAATTACAGGATACAAATTATGCCAAATTAGACTGAACTTTCTTTTGCCAATGTACTTTGGAATCCTACCCTAATCAAAAGTGAAACTGACTATAATTGACTGACTCTGCAGGAGATATACAGCACAAAGATTTGCTTCATGGAATTTATCCTGAGTAACTGAAGTATGAAAATGAATTATTGATCTTCATGGTGAAATGCTTCAGTTCATTTTATGGTCTAGCATTAATGAGAGGACTTCACAGTAAGTTTGTAATTCTCTGATGAATTCTTTAAGCAAAATATCCCTGGCATTTATTTACTTCAAAACTAGCATTGTTAAATCTAAATAATGTATTTTAGTGTGTTTTAAAACAAGATAAACATTCTAAAATTGTTTGTGTTTGTTTTTTTAAGGCCTGAGTTATGTACCTTAAAAGTACTTATTTCACAGCAGTTTCCTAGCAGTTTACAATTCAGACATGATGGAACTGAGATGAATTCCAAGCAATGTAAATTAATTACGTGAAACCACTTGGATAATATTAACAGCTGACTTGCACAATATTGCTTTTTGTTTTTCGGTTTGGCAACAATTCTAGTTTTATTAAGTAAATAATGCATATATACTGAATTATATATTCAAACTATCGCATTTGGTATTTGAAAATTATGTTGAAATGAAAACAAAGCTATAAATCAGAATTCCATGACAGTCCCACATATTTATTTAACAAAAGTTAAGCACCAAAGTCACATGATAACATTTCTAAAGTCTTAGTGTAGGGATTATATCTGATAGACTCCCTATACTAAAATTAAGTCATTTCTATGCAAGTGATCACATTAAGAAATCCATTGAGTTGTACTGCCATTTGTGATAGCACACATCTGTGCACTGACCCAGTGAGGCAAACCAGCTGTCCACAACAGTATGCTTCTTTTCTTAATGCTGGAAATAGTTTTCTAGTAGTAAGATTTAATATAGACATAAGTATGATCATTATAACAAGGGTAGGCTGTTGCCTAAGAATTTACATCCATAATCTTGTTAAATGTTCATACTTGAAGCAATGTCATGAGTCCCACTACGGAAAGCATCCATTTTTTTGTGTTTTGTGATTCTATGATTCTCTGCGCATGCAACCAAACTGCATAATGGATTGCATTACTCAATTAGCAATACTCTGAGTGAACTTTTATTTGGGAAGCTTTCACGTAGCCCCCAGATTTCCCAATATCCACCAGGTCCATTGTGTCAGTGCTTTATTCCTGTATCCAGAATTGGCCTGATTCTGAGCGTTCTGTTTTTCTGTTATTTGTAGTCCTGACAACTCTGGCTCTCCTGTCCCTGGTATATGACCCTAGGTTACCTCTAACCTTTGCTCTGCTACATATTCCATATCACCTCTGCATTTGGGACTCATCTGAAGCTGTAAACTCCCCTTCTTCCTCCATTAACCAAATGGTTCCTATAGTCCCTAGCAACAAGTAGGAATTACATTGAAACTAGCCAGTTTCCATCCTTCCAGTGCTGAATAAGACTCCTCAGTGAACTATATTGATGAGTTTCAGAGAAAAGAATCCTACAAATTAAGATTTGCTTATTTTGCTTTTGACTGATTTCTTATCATTCAAGTCCATATCTGCAATCTCAACCCCCATCCCAAAAAAATATTCTTCAAGCTATGAAAGACTCTCTGGATACCAAAGTCTTGGCTCCAGTGACAATGACTTATGCCTCATTATTGCTGGATTTGTAACATGCAAGAGGATTGTGACTGATCATCAGTCTCACATTTCTGAATCAGTTTGTTCATACAGAACATACTGGAATACATCAAATCAACAATAAACATACTGGAGTCAGGAAGCGTGATGGCCACCAAAGACTTAGTTAGATTCATGTTTCTATTCACAAAAGTGTAAGCAATACCTAAGAATTGCTGTCAATGGTGTGCATAATATTTGTCATCAATCTAAAGCCTTTTTTGCTAGTCTCACATTTTTTCCAAGAATGTTACTATGGTTTTGGTGACAATAGCAGCATATCTAAAGGAACATGGCATCTCTGTTATTTCTTATCTAGGTGACTGGTGGGTAAAAGCTTCCTTTTCCCAAATGCCATCAAAAATCTTCAATAACCGATTTCAGTGTTACAGTCTCTGGTGAGGCTGGTCAATCTGAAGACATCAGAAATGGTTATAGATCAGTGATTTCTAGGTCTCATTCTGTACTACACCCTAGAAAAATATTCCTTCCTAGAGACATGATAAAGAAGATGATTGACCAGATCATCACACTCAAACCACTCATACTATATCATTCACACAACTGAGATCAATTCCTGACCTGATTACACCTTCTAAAAATGCAGTTCTCTGAGGTGGCATTCACACGAGCCCTCATCAGCAGTTTGTGTCTTCTTAAGGAAAAGTTTTCCTGCCTTCTTGGTCTAAGAAAAACCTCCAAAGGCCTTCCTTGGTCCATTTCATAATGGACAATAATCACAGCCAATGCAAAATAAAACAAAACAAAAAAACAAACAGACAGAGAGATATTCTACACGGTAAACCATTCTAAAGGCCCCTGCACCCCCCCAAAGAGTACTTTTCAATCCAGTCACTTGAAACTTCTGGTAAAATGGAAAGTCCTGAGCTAAGTAATCCTAGTCATATTGGGCCATGCTGTATAAATCAGATAAGACATTACTACTGAACATCTTACAATGGTTTTAGTTTATAGCTATTCATAATAGGGGAAGGACAATGTATGGGCAGATAGCCTTACCAGGAAGGAAATTTAGCCAGAAGAGTGATACATCAATTGTCTGACAAAGATATGAGGTCATCTTCAGTAGAGATGAGTGAAAAGTATTTGTTTTTACTCAGGAATTTTTGTAAACCCCCAATAATTTGTCTCTTTTGTCATGGAAATTCATGTGCATAGAAAATACATACAATTTCTGCCTTTTTGGTACCACCAATGAATTGTCCAGGAGTATGTTAAAGTTTCCCACCTATGCTTTCTATAGCCATGATAATTCCTGCCACTCCACTATATAAATCTGGAACGTCCAACTGTACTGTATGGTGTGGTTGAAACAGAGTAAGTTGTAGAAGTAGAGAAAGCTAACATCATTTGGAGTAGTTTGTAGCCATCGAGAGTTTGTGCTAGTACACCTTGTGTTTCTGTGTAGGAGGAGTGACAGTACTTCTGTTGCTAATGTGGAGGAATCCAGCAGCAAGAGCAGTTCTAGTAGTAGCAGTCGTAATCAGAACCCATCCACTGATAGTGCTACCACCACCACCACCACCCATATGACTCAGGGACACTACTGTAGATGACACCGGTAGACAATGCTGCCACCACACCTACCATATCCCCTGTGACTCATCCCCTTGTAAAATAATTGAGGATTAGGATATGCTAGCAGGGTGCAACATACGATATCAGTTCTTTAAAACTGCTTTCAACAACAGAAGAGGGTAGTATATCATCCTCCAATATTTTGGAAAAATTGACATTTCACAGACTTACTGTTTGATTATTTTTGTGCAGTTTTGACTTTTTCATAAGAACACCATAAGTGTAGGTTGACAGCATATAAAAGAAGAACTGTGTAACTTACCGTAAAATCTCAGCTGTAATACACACCTTTGTATAATACGCAGGTGTAAATTATAGCCAAGATTTTTGGTAACATAATGAGTTCCTATAAGAAGGTCTTGAAATGGCAATCAAGATAAGCAGAGGAGTTCCAGGAGCATAAGAAGTGGGCGGCGAATGCAAGAATGCCACCTGCTGCCCCAGTGGCCCTGGTGCCTACAGAGGGGGGATCCTGGTTATTAAGGTGGGCTCTAAGATTCTTTAAATAATGAAGCATAGAGGGAGGGAGCAGTGAGTGCAGGAATGCCACTCACTGCCTCCAGATGGGAGGCCCTGGATTTCAGATTATGGTAAGGGTGGGCAGACATGTACTGGTATTGAGGTGGGGAATGCTGGAAAATGGAAGGGTGATTGAAGGGGCATTTACATTTTTTTGTTTTGGTGTGTTTTTTCACTCATGTACCACCCCACTTCACATAAGGTGAAATTAGATAAAAATGTACTTATTATACCCTAGGTTTTATGGTCATTGTTTAAACATTAGTCGTGATGGCATGTGTGAGGACTCTTGTCACCTGCAAACAACCCAGTCATCCTACTCTGTGTTTTACATTTGTCCAGCAGTAGAAGGAGACGTTATTGTTACTGAAAATGTTATCCTACTGCCTGAGACATCTACAACACTTCTACTATGTTCCCCTTGGTCCAGTGAACTTTTGCCATCTACTGCTGGTAGTTATTGCTAGTCTTGTCTGTTTCTGTTTGTCTCCCACTCAGACCTGTGTTTGTGCTTCAGATGGGATATCTTTGAGGATGTGCCTAGATGGGATGCCACGTTCCCCCTGTTCACATGTTTTACAGAGACAACAAATAGCAATATGTTTCGATTTTAGCTCATGAGTGAGATATCTATATACTGTAGATTTCATAGACTCAGGGGCACCTAAGAAACTATTACTTCTACTACAGGGATATATGCTGCAATAACACTAGAGTAGGTTCAGTGGTGCTGCACTTTGAACAGCAGCAGAAGCACTCATGCCTAGGATTGTGGGTGATAACAGCCCAAATTGCTGATTAATCAACAATAGTTAGTGTAATTGGGTGGCAACTAGACTTGGAAATGGTGACTTTGATAAAGATGATGAGTTTATAAAAAGATATATTGCCCTTTTTAGTGTTGGTAGATTGACCCTTTTCCCTTTGGCTATTTTTGGCAATATCTTCATTGATCTATGGTGGGACATATTCTACATCAATATCATCATCAATAATTAGGTAATCAGCATCAGCATTATCCACCTACTCCTGACTACTTTCATATTTTATAGGTCTAAAACTGTACCCTTTATTTTCCCCCTTAGGGGTATTATTGAACATGACCTCTAGTTTATGATGGGATGTTACTGACACTGTCTGGAATAACAGTTGGTCTCACTGCTAAGTCCTCCTCTGCTATGACAACAACACTAGAATCCGACAGTCCTCTTTAGTATTACTAAAAGATTTAGTACTACTTCTAATGGTGGTGGAACTTTTCATAATGGAAGAGTATCATCATAATTTAAGCACAAGCTGCAGCACCCATGGTTACAATCATTTTTTGTAGTATACTTCCATACACTCATCTTACTCCTTTCCCATTTCCTTTTCCCATAGCACATTTGGTGGACATAATGATTGCATTGTTGATTTTAAATTAAGAACATGGAGGAGATGTTATAGTGTGAAGTGATGTTTTGTCCTTCTGAAACTAATGTATCTTACTATCTATAGTATCTGTCACTGATCCGCTGCTTGTCTCTGTCACCTACCAGTCAAAATTTGTATTTTGTTATTTAAACTGTCCATGTCTGTCACTCTCTGCAAAGAAATCATACCCACAATCCCTGCAACCACAAGGAACCCAGTCATGCCCCCTTTTCTTGACTGTAATGTTGATTTTTACATTGTTGTACAGTTTGAGTATAGACCTATTAGCTTCAGAATCAGCAAATTATAATAAAGGATAAAAACACTGAGTATCAGCTGGTGCAGATTTGCAGCACCACCATACTTTAATATAGGCTTGTACCTCTTGTTCATGCAGTTTAGGATTGAGTGTGTCTGTAAGTACACACAGTACAGCAAAGTGCACCTGTATGACTTGAATGTATGATATATTTATGTCTGTCTGTGAACTATTGTGTCACTCAGTCTATCTCAGCAGAGGCTCAGCCAGCTCAAAGAGGAACTTTGGTAACCTGTCTGTTTCTCATTTCTCATTTCAAAATATTTTGTTCTTTTATTTTTGCTTAACTTTCCTTTTTTCCTTTACACCCACACATATAAAACAACTGGCTTCCATCAATTCTTCTATCAAGCAACATTTACATTTAACAGTGTAGGCATACACTTGTTTGTGTGTGGGAGGGGGGAGAATAGTTTAGTATCATTTCACTGCAATGAAAAAATCAGAAAAAGGCCTAACAACAGATGTTTTGCTTTTATGGTGAATTAAGTTTACACCAGTCCTTTGCACTCAGAGAGGACTGTTGGCCAAAATAGAAAATGGGAAAATTCTAAGATTTTTCTCTGATTCTTCAAACTCATCCAGAGGAAGTAGTTGCCCCTCTGCAAACAGGGGTTTTCCAGCTGGCTTTCATTTTCCTCCAGTAAGGCTCTGTCACAAACCTAGGAGTCTGAGGAAGGATGGTAGGGTACAACGCTTAAGAGAGTAGTTTGGGTGCGTAGACAGTCACCCTATTCCCTTGCTGCGGCTGTAGCCAGTGTAAAGTTGCTGGCTGCTAAGCCAGATATCCGATCCCTGTTGAGCTAGGACCCTGACCAGGATGAGAAGAAAGGTGGACTGTGCAAGCTCAAACTCCTAGGTACAGGACAATCTAAGGGCAGATACCTCCATCGGCTAGGACCAGGACTAGGGATGTAGGTAATACCCGAAGGTATATAATAAAAAAAAAAAAAAAAAAAAGGTACAGGATCTAAAACAGGACCCCAACAGGGAATGAGACCCTGAAAATAGCAAGACCCTTCAGGGAGACAGGGCCACCCATGGTGACAGGAGAGGACCACCAGAACACAGAGTAATACCAAGGCCAACCACCATACAGTGGGCTAAGACTGCTAGAAACTTCCTACCCTGTCCAGTACCCAAAAATACTCAAGTGGGCTGAGACCACAACAGAACCACCAGGTCTCACCCTAAGAACACTAATCTGGCAGAGTAAGCCTACCCCAACCTGGTAACCAAGAGGGCCATAACTGCTGAGAGCAGAGAGGGTAGGCTGAACTTACCCCGGAAGGGGTATGGCTGCAGAAGGCAAAACCCTCCACTGCAACCCCACAAATAGACAAGACGGACCTACCAACAATAGGAGGAACTGTCCAGAGGGCAACAACAATGACCTGCTCATCAGGTCAACCAGTACCTCCTGCGGAGATCCAACTCCCTACAGACGACAGGAGTCTCGACTGAAATGAGGATTTCCAGCCAAAGCTGTCAGCTGCCAACCCTCCCGGATAAGGGACAGTCGAGATAGGAGGAGACTAAACTGCAGAAACTCTGAAGGCTGCAAGAGTCAAACAGAGGGAGGCACTGTTGCCAGGAAAAACAGAATCGTGCATGAGCTGTCTAGAAGCCCCATGGATATGAGATAAGTGGGTAGCAGTAGCACAAAGGGCCAGCCAGGCCAAAGAGCACAAAGAAACAGAGAGTAAATTCGAAGTCAGACAGGCCGTGGTACCGGGAGTGCCGGGATGTGTCGGAGACCAAGTAGAGGCAGAGTAGAAGGAGGACAGGCTGAGGATAAGCGTGGAGCATCAGAATCAATGGCGGTAAAAACAAGAATGGTCAATAATGAGTAGCCGAGGTCAATGGGAGCATCTGGAGTCAGAATGGTAGAGGGCTAAATCAAGGTCAGGCAACAAAACCGGAGTCAGTACTAGAGATACCGAATCACAAGGAGACAAGCACAGTAATGCTGAACAAAGTTGAAGTAAATCATTAGGGAAAAAGTGATAGTTATCCTGATTGTTCCTTCTTATCCTACATGGGCTTGGTGATGAAAGGTCTAATGCTTTTTCCCCTGGAGAAAGAACTTCTGCAACAAATGCCAGTATATCACCAGCGTGAATGCTTGTTGTTCCTCAAAGAGAATCATGAGTGATTGGGAATTATCTTCTCAAGTGACTAAACATCTTCTCAAAGCTAGGCAGAAAGGTACATCCAATGCTTACATCAGGACTCCAAATTAATTATTTTTGTGGTATAAATGTCATAAGGAGTTCCTCTACCTCCAGCTATACCATGTCTGTGTGAGTGCTTGTCAGATGATTGTCTTTGATCCAGAACCCTCAAGGTTCAAATTGGTCCTGGTAACTTCTCTTGGTCATTCATTTGCTGGTCACTATCTAGTGAAGAGATTCATAAAATCTGTTAAGTTACTGATTCTGGAGGAGGCTAGGGTACATGCAATGATGACACCTTATATGTGCTTCAAACAGGACTATGTTATTCAAAAGTTGCCTCCAGAACTGTCACCCAAGATGCATTCATATTTTCATGGGATTCAACCTATTTGTCTTCTCTCTCAGTGTCCTAATGCTCACAATGCTATGAAAGAAAGTATACATAGAATTGATGTCTAGAGATGTCTAAAATATTATTTAAACAGGACAAGCTCGTTAAGGAGGAGTTCCTCACTTTTCATCAACTTCTTTGGGCCTTTCTATTCCAAGATGGTTTCTTTTAGCCATTTCTTAAGCCTGCACTTCTCAAGGGTAAAAAACTCCTAAAAAGATTAATCTCATTTTACTTGTGCCATGTCTGTACTTTAAAGCGAATGTTTAAGGTGGTCCATCTACAAATGAATATTATTACCACAAGACAAATGCAATAAACATATGTTTTAATCCCCTGTATGCTAAAGAGGTCTCAACGGGTAAATGTAAATAACTAAAGAACCACAAATATGTCATATGTGGTTCTTACATGCCTTTAAAGTCTCTGTTGTTGGCATAGCTACTAGATTTATATAATATTCATTCATAGCATACAATCTCAAAACAAAGATTTCAGAGATAACAGTGTTCCTCTTTTATATTTGTTTGTAAATATATTTCATTTTCTATTTCTTCATTTCTGCTGTTAGAACCTTGAAAAGCCTATATTTCAATACATACAGCAAAAAAGAAAATAATGTTCTTTGAAACCTCACATACTATTTAGGAAAGAGAGGTGTTCAAATTAAACTGTGTAATTTCATGCAGACTGTTCTTAAACTTCTTATTACTCAGGTTGCCCCCTTTGAGCAAAAAAAAGAAATACTGCCCATCTTTTTGCTGGTACATTATTATTACTACTAGTGTAAAAGCCCGTGTACATAGGCCAAGGACCGGGTGACGTTAACCCTTTGAGTGCCAGATGGGTACTCCTCTGGCACTCAAAGGGTTAAGAGGCCGGACCTGCTCTGCGTCCTGCTGCCAACGCAGTCATGCACTGTAGAGACTGGGCGAAAGCACAGAATGCTCCCAGCATTCCTACACCTCCCAGCATTCTGTGCGTTCAGGCACTCTTTACTGCACATGACAGCTTCTGACAAACATCCTAGAGAATTACTATGTAGGATTGGCTTCAGATCTAATGTTTGCTGGACTGACAGTAAAATACCTGTTAGCTGGAAACCATATTACAGTAGGTTTAACAAAATATGCTGACAGGTAAATCTTGAAACAGTTTAAGATAAATCGTATTATGGTTGTTAATAAATCACACGCCATGTCACTTTAAAATGGGGTAAGAGAAGAGTATTTTCCCATCCTTTACCAAGCATACATCAAGTGTCCTTTAAGACTCAAATTCACAAACACAGCCATGCAAACAGCTGACAGGAAATACAGTTGATGATATAAAATAATAATCTTTACTTAACTTCCTCTAGCGAGGCGATCCCTTCGCCCAGTTGCCACATGCTACAGCTTCAGCTCTTGACAATGGCAATGGTGATGAATCACTTGACAAGTCACAGGGAGCTGTTACTTTACAGATCACAGGAGATCTAAAACTTTGGGTGTGGTGGCAGTGAAATTTATGTAAAACTAGCTGAAGAGCCCGTTACACGGGTCACAGTGCCACTGCCAGCCGGTTGCGGGGCAGTCATGCAGAGTCTAATATAATAATAAATTTAATATATACTCTAATCACGGGCAGTCTCTACTGCTCATGACTGCATCGTTACACACGTTTTAGCGAATTATTATATAGGATAAGAGAGATCTTCAATAATGTAAACTATACTGTGCCGATAAAAAAAATCAATAAACACTCCCAGATTAACTATAAGCATTTTGCATGAATACACCTCATATCAGGTAAAAGATATAACATGAGTTCATCCCCCTAAGAAAGTTCTAGCAAAAGGGCAGGCATATATTAACCTAATTAATAACTACTCATAATTTCATATACTTACTCTCACTGTTACAAGCAAGCTGTGTGTGTGTGGGGGGGGGGGCTGACCCCTGTTATTAATTCTGTGACTTCACTTGTCACTTAGTCATATAGACAAAACAGAAACTGTGAGCACAGGTATGGAGGAAGGAGACCCACCCCCCTTATTTTCCTTTCAGAAACAAGAAACAGACTGCAGCACATACAGAGTTAACCCTTTGAGTGCCAGAGACGCAACCCACTGCATTGGTCTGATTACCCCACTGGCACCCAAGAGGCCAAGGTTGACTCAATGTGCATAAATAATAGTTGTATATTACAGTAGAACTACAAGGCAAAATAGCAGCAAATGACGACTTCTTAACCAAAATTTATGATATTTTTTTAAATGTTCTATAGATTTTACAATTATTTATAAAGTCTAATATATACTCTCCACTATGGTTAATGAAAGGGTAGTGTGACACTGCTTTGTAACCATAATGGTGAAAAACAAAATGATAGTCCACTCTCCTTTGGAAAAAAAGGATCCGGTATGTACTACGCTTAAATACATAGACCAAGACTTATGAGAGGTCTGTTCAGTGTGTTACTGAATTTTATTGGATGCTTGCATTTCTACTATACATTAAATTACCACAAGTTGTTACTTGTATATATTTTTTTTAATTATCATGCATATAATGGCTCTATAATACTTTTTTGCTATAAAGCTCATTTAAGGCACTAAGCAGAGGGAGCATCATATGTTAGTATTGAAATGCAGTCAGCTAACATTAACTGGTGACTATTCCTACACAAACAAGTGTTTTTTAATAATTTAATTATTGAGAGTTATTTGTTATAGCTTACAAAGAAATATCCTTAAAACCTGACCTATTAATTTGTCCCAAAGACTGTAGTTGACAATATCTGTTCTATCTGAAATCGGGATCAACTCAGGCCAGGGAGTGAATGCTAATATAATAGTTTTTCTCACCCTTTAAAAAAATGTTAATTTATTTATTATCCAATATTTATGTTGTATACATGACTTTTTTAGACTTTTAAGTGGGCTCTCTAATCACTAATCAGAAGTAATAAAGGGAAAATAGAGAAGACAATATCAACCACCTGAAAACAAATGACAGCAATATTTCTAATTTAGCCAATTTCCATACAATAATGGATATGTTCAAAAGTCTAAGAAATGGGACATATTTCATAAGCAAAATTATTTATTTAACTATGTAAAAATGATGATTGTTTTTAAAACACTGCATGTTTATCTTTTCTTCATCCATTGGATTATTTTTAAAGATTCACGTCTTAAAAGCACCTATATCTATCTATCTATCTATCTATCTATCTATCTATCTATCTATCTATCTATCTTCACTATTTTATGCAATCTGCATTGCACATGTTATATTTATTATTATAATTTAGTGCTGCAGTATCTATTTTTCCAAATAGGGATGTAATTTCAGAAATTGTACTAGTTCATCTCTGATTAGCCTTACACTGGTCTTTGGTATTAGATATCAGACTCCTATTTGTCTATTAATTTACATATTGCTATTGGCAAATATGCTTTCATTCTCTGTAGTCGTTAAAAAAATGTTTGATGCCTTTGTGCATGAAAAACAATGATGTTTGATATATTATTATGCTTGTAAGAAAGTAAGCTTATAAAAAAAGTGTGAATGTTATTAGAAAAGCATCTACCTCAATGTCATCATTATATCAGAGACTGAGAACTATACAGTGTACTCTCATAAGGGCTGTATATCATTACAGTCTAGGGAATGGAGGTATATTTCTTTGTCCTCAGAAAAACAAAATATTTCTGCAAGGCGAAAAAGGATGTAAATATGTTGTTCAGTAAAGCATTGATGTAATATCTTTCTTGAAATCTACTGTTTCTCATCTTTTAAAGATTGCTGTTTTAGATTCTAGCCAAATAACAGACAATCCTCAGTTTAACATCATGAAGAAACACAACTATAATTGTAAAGAGAAGACATCTTTTAATTATATGAATCTTTAGTTACAATTAATGTACATAACATGCCAAATTATGATGAAGCAAAAAATATGAATAAGGAATATATATATATATATATGTAATATATATACATAATTGCAGAAAGTAGACGGCACTCTCAGGATCTTGATAAAGGCTATGTAATACTTTCTGCAACTTTGGATGTATTATATACCTATTTGGTGCGCATCCAGGCACTAATGTGACAAACTAACAATGAGTGCTACCCACTTGATATATATATATATATATATATATATATATATATATATATATATATATAACAAGAACACAAACAATGGGAGGATCATCCCTGACCAGATGAAATATTGAGGGTAGATAAAGTATCTCCATTGCAGATCTCCTCTAAAGGGTTGAGTGGCTTTGTAAACTGATGAAATACTTTCTTGGCAAGCAAAGAAAATAGCATATAGTGTTTGGAAAGGGAGTCTACTGTTCTATTACAAGGAATAACAATCTAGTTGTTGTGCTTTGTGCACATAGAAGTAGAATAGAGAGTTGTGGTGGAATAGAAGTGTGTCTTAAGGAGAACATATGTAATGCATACTTAGAGAGGTTTTCAAAGTGTGTTTTTAAACAAACAATGAAGAGACCAGGAATAGCTTTAGGTTGTAAAGGCGTTAAGGGGATACTGTACATCTGACACCCTGAAGATACTCCTTGCTTGATGGCAAAATGACAAAGAAAAAAAACATGGCTATAGTGGGGTGAATATATGAATCCACCAGCCCAGGTGTGCTGATGTTAGCCTCCAATGCTAGTGGCTACATTTTAGAGCATGCAATAGAGTGTATGATGGCTGTAGTGCAAAAGTTACACCATTTCTTTGATGACTTATTTGCTATATGGCATTAAACAAGAGAAGAATGAAAATAACTTACCAGATTGATCACTGACTGCCCTTATGAACCTACTTGGCCTGATCAATGTAAGGGACTTAGTAAATCAATGTTAAGAAGGCATAAGACTGGAAAATCAATTACAGAAACTACTTTTGTGCTCAGCCATAGTTGTAGATTCATCCCAAGTGAGAGATATTTGAAAGAGTAGAAGAGTAAATAAGGCAACCCATAGGCAGATCTGCAGACCCTGCATACTGCAACTTGCTGAATGAACTTAGTAAAGTTTCAGCATGCTGGACTTTGCTGCAGTCCCATGAGGTGATTGTTGCCCATGTGAAGGCACAATAATCCAGCATGTTAACTTTCCCCACTGGTAACAGATCCAACACAGCTTTGCCTGAGTGAAAGAGGCCTAAAGTTGAAGATAAAGAAAATGTTACTGTGTATACATGATTTAATTGAATGTTATGTGTCTGATTTAAACAAGACTGGTAAAAACCTAGAGTTTGAGTATAAAATTTATTTTAGTAGCTTACATCTAAATGCAGATGCATTCAAATCAGACCTCGCTTGAGTCAATGGGAACTGGATATTTTCAGTGGTAAAATAAAAAATGATATCCCTAGAAAACACACCAATCTATTAAAGATGGTGCTCAATAAAACAATTAATTTCAGTCTACCACCTTGGATTTCTTTAGAATTAGGGTAGGGTATTTCCAGAAGGTTGTATATAAAGAGTTAAATGCTGATCACACAACAGTAATAAATTTGCAATATTACTTGAGGGCTGTATAGATGTAAAAGCTATCCCCAGCAATAAGTTGGGGTGGGGTAGAGATACAGATCTGCATGTGTAGTGAATAGGGATGGGTGAAAGTTTTCACCTCATCACTGAAATAGGTGAAAAACTGCACTTTTTTGTGCTTTTTTCCACCTTTCAAATGCAATGAGCTAGGTGAAAAATCAACGAGAAGACCGAATTTCTCTTTTTTTCCCGGCAGGCATATAAAATGCTGGTAGGCTCTCACAGCATGCCATTCTGTATTTGTAAGTGGAGAATGCAGCCAATTTTTGAGCTAGAGAAGACAGGCAAATTAAGTGGAGTTGAAGCTTAGTTTAGGGAGTCATTTAGGTAAATTTGTTCTCTGTATTAGGGGAGTCTGGAGGCAATCTGGGGGAAGATGAAGGGAGAAAGGAGGTTAACCCCAAATACTCCAAAATTTGGTGTGACTGACTGGCAAGACACAGGCAGCTGGAGTCCAAATTGCTTGCTGATTTTGCTTTTATTGTCTATGTGCTGGGGAAGTCTGGGGAAAGAAGTTGTTGATTTTGTTTTTTAGTTACATATTTTTTAGGTAGAGTATTTGTTCTCTGTATTTGGGGAGTCTGGGGGCACTTTGGGGAGAAAAAAGGAGGTTGACCCCAAATACCCCAAAATTCTGTGTGACTAACTGGCAAGACACAAGCAGCTGTATTCAAGCTCATTCTTAATTTGGCTGTTATTATATTTGTGTGGGGGGGTCTGTGGTTGTGAGAAGGGAGCACAGGAGGTTGATCTCAAAATACCCCAACATTCTGTCTGACTGATTTGATAGACACAGGTAGCTGTGGTACAATTTACTTACTGATCTTGCTCTTATTATTATCTCTATTTTGGATGTGTCTGGGAGTGTGAGGTTGACCCCAAATACCCTAACATTCTGTCTGACTGATTTGACTTGATTTGAAAGACAAGAGCAGCTGTGGTCCAATTTCCTTGCTGTTATTATCTCTGTTCTGGGGAGGTCTGGTGAAATACATTGTTGATTGTTTTTTTAAGTTATATTTTTGTTTTGCAGTGATAAGATAGGATGAACAACTGTTAAAAACATAAAAATAAAATAATAATAATAATAATAATAATAAAAAAAATAATTAAAAAATGAGGTGACAGACAGCTGACCGGGACCCTTAGGTGAGCTGTGTGAACCTTAGCTATGATGAGTGCCTCTGCTGATGCTGACAGTTCTGCATCTTTGACACCTAGTAGTAGTAACAGTAGAATTTCATCAACATTTAGCCCCAGTAGTAGTAATAGCAGCCCCTCAAGAACCCTACAGTCTATGAAGTCCACAGTATTGAGTTACTTCATTCAGAATTCAAAAGCTAAACATGTTGCTATCTGTTGTCTGTGCAAAAAGCATGTGAGCAGGGAGAAAGAAGGCTCGCACCTAGGAACCTCCTCAATGAGATCCCACCTGAAGCACAACCACAGGTCTGACTGTGAGGCACATGTCACAGGTGCCACAACTAGCTGCAGCTGAAGCACTCAGAAAAGTTCCCAGTGCTCTGGGGCAGATAAGAGAAGAAGTGATGTTATTGATGTATCAGAGAGTGTGCCACTGCCAACAGTTAGTTCATTTCAGATTACACCTATGGCTCCTGCTGCAGAGGAGTATAATGACTGGGTTTTCTGTAGGAGATGACAAGAGTCATAGAGAGTCTACACATACTGCCACCGCCAACAACTGTAAAAGTGATGGTGTTAAAGCAATAAAGTTACACAGTTCTTTTACTTTGTACTACCACCCCACACATAGAAACATACACATAATACAAAAGTATGCTTATGAAATAGTAATCTTGAAAAAATATTGGAGGGTGACATGCTGCCCTTTCTTTTGTTGCAAACAGACGCTTTAAATAACTGTTGTCATGTGTTGCAACCTGCTGGAATATCCCAAGCCACAGTTATTTTTCAAGGATGGAGTTCTCAGAAGAAGTAATGTTGTGCTGGGAAATGTTGCAGTCATAGGAATCATAGGCAAAAATGATTAACAGTGGCAAAAAAGGAGAAAATGTTTGGAGTGGGGAAAAGGAGAAAACTTTCACGAAAAAAGGGAAAAATCAGCTTTTTTTGTGAAAAGTCACGAGGGACGTTTTTCAAACTTTTTGCCCACTGCAAGTAGTGGACAGTCCTGAGTAACCATTGCAAGCTAGGTACAAAGATAAAACTGAATCATTCCCATGCTCATCAAACCTCACCACCACAAACACACACACACTCTATTATCGATGAATAAAAAATACAATGTTTTTACCAGGGGTTAGGGATTGTTTGGCATTGCAATAGACTGGACATAGTAACAGTAAAAAGACACAAGTCCATCACGTTCAACCTCTCCCTCATAACACAGACACGAGTGTGTGATATTTGATATTTTGATGTAACTACTTAGGACTTATGTTAACTGAATGGTTGTAGAAATCTGCAAATACAGATAAAGCCAGAGTTATTGCAGACTCTGGGCTAGATTCTATTACAGGTGCTAATTTTATCTCTGCTTTTATCTCCAGTTTTCTCCATAGACTTCAATAGGAAAATGTTTGATAAAACGGATGTTAACATTTAGCACCTGCAATAGAATCTAGCCCTGTGTCTGTAGTATGTATCATTGCAATTTCTTTTGTAAATTCCTGGAGTAAGTTCCTGTTATGCAATAGTTTTATTTGTTGTGGTTTTGCACAATACTTTGCTGTATATTCTGCATTATTCATACATTTCTGGAAAGCATCATTTTCAGCAAAAAGCTCTGCCTTGATAATGTACAGTAGAAAATCTTGCAAGCAAATTTAAACTCATTTAATTTATTTTGTTTTCTGGTTTTATTTTCTTTTACAATGGACTTATGTTCTGTGATTTTCTGCTGTAAATTGAATTTTTTCTACACTTTTGGAAAATATATGGTTGTCACAAACTTCGGCAAATGTAATTGATGAAATCAAATCAGTTTCTGTGAAATTCCAAAGCTGTTGCCACATTCATAAAATGAGCAGAACTATGGAAAGATGGTTCATTCATCTGGTTCTTCTTTATTTAGTTCAATATTTGGCTTCATTTCAAGAATATTTGCTTTTCAATTTAATTCTAAAGACTTCCTTTAATATAATTTGATATTAGGCCTGTGTAAGTCTCATCTCAGGTACCAGATGCAAAAAAACAACACAGGGAAGTATTTAAGAGGATAAAGAAGAACATTTCTGGGGCAAACCTACACCACAAGAGAGGGACTAAATTAAATTAAAAATGATTTAGGTAGGGGTTTTCCACCCCTTGAAAGTGCTTAGCACTCAAAGGGTTAAAACCTAGTATACGGGAATATATAAATGAAGGGTCCAGAGAAAACGTAGAGGCCCTGTGGGTTGAAATACACACTGGTGTCACATGTAATAAAAATATGTTAATGGGGATTTGCTACAAGCCACCTAATATTGGGGCATATGCGGAAGCCCAACTTTTACTGCATAAGGAAAAGGCATCCAGGTCAGGATATGAAATCATAATGGGAGATTTCAACTATCCTGAAATTGCCTGGAGCAATATGATTTCCAGCACAACAAAGGGAAATTATTTTTTAAGTGTGATTAATGACAATTTTATGTCCCAACAAGTAGAGGAGCCAACTAGAAAAGAGGCATTGCCTGACCTAGTGCTCTTAAACAATACTGACATGATAAACAGCATACAAGTAAAGGGATATTTAGGAAATAGTGACTACAATATGGTATCCTTTGAAATTTGTTGTGAGAAACTGAATAGCAAGGGTTTAACTAAAACATAACATTTTAAAAATGCAAATTTTAAAAGGCTGAAAGCAGTATTAAAGGATATTCAGTGGGATGTAATCTTCAAAGATAAAAATTCACAAGAATCATAACATTTTTTACACAAATATATGCGTCAGTATATACCATTGTGGACTAATCACAAGACGAGTAAATTGAGAACAATGTGGCTTAATAATGAGGTCTTAAGAAGTAGGGTTTTAAAGTGTTTAGTCAGATGGGTCAGATGCATAATTTAAAAAACATAAAGAATGTAATAAAATCTGCAAGAAGCAATTATGCTAGCTAAAATTGAAAATGAGAGAAGTATTGCAAAAGAGAACAAGAAATATCCTAAAGAATTATATTACTAGCAAAAAGATTAAGGTTGATATAGGTCCTCTTAAGGCTTAGGCATGTGAATTTATTAGTGAGGATAAGGCTATGGCTGACATCCTAAATACATTCTTTGATTCTGTACCTACAAATGAAGCAACTATGACAGGCCAATGGGAAAATAGACAAAACAGAATTTCCTCCATCATGTACATGGCTTAGTGAGGACAAATTCCAAAAGAGACTGAAAATGTTATGGTGAATAAAGTACCTGGACCTGATGTTATACAAGCAAGGGTACTTATGGAATGTAGTTCAATAATAGCAAGACCATTATACTTAATATTTATTGATTCACTTTCATCAGGCATAGTGCCCTTTAATTGGAGGAAAGCTAAAGAATTTCTATTTTTCAAAACCGGGGCAAATCCAGACCAGGAATTTATAGACCTGTGAGCTTGACTTCTATAGTGGGTAAGATATTAGAAGGGTACTAAATGACATTATTCAGAACTATGTGAAGACAAGCAATATTATTAGTAGGTGCCAGCATGGTTTAATGAAGAATAGACCATGTCAGACTAATTTACTTGTATTTTATGAAAGGGCAAGTAGTAATTTGGACTAGGGAATTGCTGTTAATGTAGTATACTTGGATTTTGCAAAAGCCTTTAATACAGTGCTTCATCACAACAGGTTACTGCATAAATTAAAAGGCTTTGGTTTGGAAGAAGATATCTGTACATGGATTGAGAACTGGTTAAATGATAGATGGCAGATAGTTGTTGCAAATGGAACCTTTTACAGTTGGCTTAAAGTTGTAAGTGGGATGCCACAGGGTTCAGTCCTGGGCACAAGTGGGATTTGAAAGTAATATCTCAATCTTTGCTGATGACACTAAGCTGTGTAACTAATACATACAAGGCTGCATGTTTTTTTGTTGTAGAGGGATTTCGATAAACTGAGTGAATGGGCAGAAAAGTGGCAGATGACATTTAATGTAGATAAATGTAAGGTTATGCATTTGGGCTGTAGAAACAAGCATGCTACATATACACTAAATGGGACACAACTTGGGAAATCCTCAATAGAGAAAGATTTAGGTGTACTGATAGACGTAGACTTCGTAGCAGTGTGCAGAGTCACTCAGCTGCTGCAAGAGCAAAAAGGGTACTAAAGAGTACTATCCTCCATAAAAAGAGACATAGATGCACGGGATGCTAATATAATTCTACCTCTATATAAATCCTTGGTACAATATAGAGTACAGTTTTGTGTTCCAATCCTTAAAAAAATATATTATTGAACTGGAAAAAATATAGAGACATGCAGCAAAACTTATAAAGGGATCGGAGGATCAGAGTTATAAAGAGAGACTAGTCAAACTGGGTGTTTTACATTAGAGAAGAGATGTCTAAGGGGTGATATGATTACCATTTAGATATATATTCAAGGTCAATACAAAGAATCTAATGAATTATTTACTTAAAAAGCTGAGCTAGTAACAAAAGGTTGTGCATTAAAGTGATAGTAATGTTTCATAATAAAAGCAGCTCTAATTAATCATCATAGTATTTGGACTTTGGAGAGTATTATTTCAGTTCTGTCAGAGTTATAGTTCCAGAGTAATTCAATGACAAAGTATCCCCCTCCCTCCCCTTTTACTGATGTAACACTCCTCAGCTAAAGCAGAAGGGATGTGCCCAGGTAATCTTCAATTAAGATAAGGGAAAAACCTGAAAAGCTTGTCAAGGGGGGCAGGGATTCCATTGTTCTAATAGAAAGAAGAGTGTCCCCTGCTGTTATCTGTCCCGTCTATGGACTGCATTCCACATCTGAGAAGAGATGGCTTACACTAGGCAAAAGGGGCGGGGAGGGGAAACTTTGCTTGTGAATATCTCTTAAACCATAAAGGTTTGAGAGGTAAGACATATAATTCTTCACGTTTTTTTAATGCCTACAAAATAAAATAAAGTTAAAACGAAGTATTACTATCCCTTTAAAGGGATAGTAATATTTCATTTTAACTTTATTTTATTTTGTAGGCATTAAAAAAACATGAAGAATGATATAAGTCTTATCTCTGAAACCTTTATGGTTTAAGAGATATTCACAAACAAAGTATCCCCCCTGTTCAACCAGATCAGAAGGGAGATGCCCAGGTAGACTGCAGAGAGGGACAATCTTCAATTAAGATAATGGAAAAAGCTGAAAAACTTGTCAAGGGGGGAAGGGCTTTCATTGTTTTCATACAAAGAAAATTGTCCCCTTTTGTTATCTGTACTGTCATACAACCAGATTCACATCTGAGAAGAGATGGCTTACACTAGGTAAAAGGGGCGGGGAGGGGAACTTTGCTTGTGAATATCTCATAAACCATAAGGGTTTGAGAGATAAGACTTATATCATTCTTCATGTTTTTTTAATGCCTACAAAATAAAATAAAGTTAAAACGAAGTATTACTATCCCTTTAAGACTAGTGGAAAGATGTTTTCGACTTAGACAAAGGCAGGGATTTTTTACAGTAAGGGAGGTAAAGCTATGTAATTCTTTGTCTTGGGATTTTGTGCTTGCTGATATTGTAACTACTTTCAAAAAACGGTTTGTGTTTGGTTTAAGGCAGGCACACTTTTCAGACAGTTCACATGAAGATTCTCTTTCTATGCAATGTTATTTCGGCTCTGCAGAAGAGCCATCCAGTCTGTGGATCAGAATACAAGTTTGTCAGCTAGAGGATATTACTCAAAAAGTATTCAACATATTAAAAAAAAAAGACTCAGATTGTTTGATTTATTTTTTTAAGAAGAACGATATTAAAGAATGTTTATTGAATGTATTACAATCCCTTTAACACTTAGCATTCTGTAATTCTGTAACTTTAGGACTTCAGGATGATAAATATGAGCATGGCCTCCTTTGAACGTTATTTGTATAAAGAATTTGAATTATGAGACAACTTGTTTTTCCAGTAATTATGAGAATCAGAAACACTTCTCATCAGTCCTTAAAGAGACACATTAAATCCAGGGTAACTCATAAGTGGCTAGGGAGGTGTTAACTTCCAAATAGGAAGGTTATTATATAACGCGTGTGATATAATTGTGGTATATTACCAAATATACCTGTAAATCTACCAACTTTTTTACACACTTCACACTTACCACATTCTGGTAGTGCCTGGATATAGTAGCTGTTAATTATGTTTTATTTAGTTCATGTTTTTAATTGTTATCCATAAAGTTTGTTATTTTACTTTCAACAACGATTTAACATAGACCCAGAGATTATTACTGTGTGTTGTCCTGTGCCCCAAAAATATAATATTTTTTCTAAAGCTTACATAAATTGTTTCTACTGCTTTTCTTTTCTTTTTTTCTTTCTTTTTTTTTCTTTTTTTGTTGAATTATGACTTATTGGCTTCAACATTCAATGATGTTGAACCAGGAAAATATCCGACTGCCTTTTGGAGTCAGGAAGGAATTTTTTACCCATCTGGGGCTTAATTGGAAATGGCTTCAATTGTTTGTTTGTTTTCCCCTTCCTCTGGATCAACAGGGGTGATTTAGTATGGACTGGACTTGGTAGACACGTCTTTTTTCAGCCTCATCAACTATGTTACTATGTAACTTTTGATCTAGGATATCATGTCCATGGAGGCAGACATGACAATTGATGGCAATTTTTTCAGAATGAAACATGCAGAGTGCATGAGCCTATTTGGGATTCGATTCAAGAACCTCATACGGAAAAAAAACAAACAGTCATGGGCATTTTTTCAAGCACGGTAAGTGATTTAATTACCCGTGTTATGAAAAAATGATGGCAATAAAAACCCCTGCCGACTGATAAAGTAAGAAATGTTTCAGCCAATTAAAAATAGCACAAGTTGCAATTCAGTTGACTGTTAGCCATTAAAATATGAGAAGGAACTCACTTTGGGCTCGATACCAGTACCACCGGAAAAAAAAAAACAGGCCTTTTTTTAAGTTAGGTTTTGGTTTTCTATTACTCAAGTTGTTAGAATAAAGCAGAGGAAATTCTACACACCGCCAGTCACAAAAAAATCCCATAAAAGCAACTAAAAATAAGGCGCAAGTAGCATACTATTAACTATGGTCAGTATTACCATGTTTTGTGGTTACACTTTCTTCCAGTAATCCTGCGCCTCAAAGCTGAGGAGTAGAAGTCACAATGACGGTTTTAAACCATTGTTGTTTCAACAAAAGCAGCACAGAATACTTACACGCATGCTCTCTAAAGACAAAATGAATGGAGAACTTGCAAGTTAACCCCTGAAAGCACACTAATGGACAAGTGTCAAGTTAACCCCTGAAAGTATCCACACTAATGGACAAGTGTCATCTTATATAATATTGCTATGGACACCAGATTATTAGCTGTCCTCCACCCTGATTCCCTTGATGAGGTACCAGTGCCACAGTCATTGGAGGGTGATACCCTCAAAGGTGGAGAAACATGGGACAGGGTCATCAGGAAATACTTTGCCTGTGAGTATCATGCATACACCCACCTCAAGACAACAACACCAAATCACCAACATGGCTTCACATTTTTTAGTATTACAATGTTTTGTCTCCATTCCCTACTGGATACCTGCCACTTCACCTGAGTGTTGTGGAAGCGACTGTTCCTCCTGGACTTCCTCTTCAGAGCTGACACCAACTTCTCCAATGCCCTGGATCATGCAGCCTGCCACATTCCCAGGATATAGCCTTCAGTGGTCTGAATGGATCCAGATGCCTTGCAATGGATGACAACAGGGGAGTCTGTACTGACAACTAACATGTATGCTATCCCTCAGTGTCAGTCGTCCCTTATGTGACACACCTCACATAGCCACCTGTGATTTGTTCACAGTCTCACATCTGTCTGCTTCTCTTTCTCTACACAGTTCGACATGTCAGTAATCTGCAGAGGACCCTGTGGCTCATGGATGCAGAAGAGATGTGTGTGATGCACTTCCCCTTCTTCCTGTAATTGTATGTTTCTTCTTTTATGACCATTAAAACCTACACTGTATTTATGAACATGTCATATTGTGTTGTGCTTAACAGGTCTATGCCTTGTGATTAACCCTATGAATGGCAAGGGCAACACTACACATTGCTTTACAATATGTGGCTTCCCCTCTGGCATTCAGAGGGTTAATGAAACATCAACACATGTGAGAACTTACACACATGCACTATTCCACATTCCTGTGAACACTACTCCCGGACTGTTCAATGGTAGATATGTCTGCAAAACAAAGATATAGGGAGTGTTATAGACTAATCCACCATACTGGGGGGCTGGATGCACTAAGGTGTGATAAAGAGGTGATAATGTCTCCAGTGATATTACTTTTCTACTAGAGAAGTCACAGTTTGGTCAATCCCCTCCCCCCCACACACAAATACCATGTTGTTTACCTCCACAAATCTGAAGCACAATGTGTGTGTGTGTGTGTGTTTTCCCCCCAACCACACATCAATGCACTCCAGCAAGGCATGTTACCTGATCTCAACATAGGCTCTGGAAGCAATCATTGTTCCATGACCATTGATCATATGTCACCTGTGATGCACACCACATCACACGTGACACACTGAAGGGATCAAGAACACAAGCAGTGTTTGGATGTTCGAGATGTAGTCTGGGGAATACAGACTCAATGATTGTTACCTGATTCACTTGTGCTAGTTTGTTTGCATTTGTCCCAAATATCAGTTGTCATGCATATTGCCATTCTGTCATCTGTGAAGCATGTTTTGTTGTCCCTAACCTGTCCCAGTGTTACAAATCTGAACCTGTATGAACCTATATATAGGTAACAATCTGTGTATGCGTCAGTTTCTGTTGACCCACAGCTTACATGAGACCCATCTGTGTCCCACATGTTGATGAATCCCAGGTAATATGAAGGTCAGCAACATCTGAGGATTGTTTGTTGCACTGATGCAACTCACGCATGAACCCCAACTGACTGTGAAGTGCCAGAGTGGTGTCCATTGTATTGCTTTGCAATGTATTGGCTACCCCTCTTGCAATCACAGTGTACAACCACAGTGAAAAACACAGCCAATATCTTACCAAAGAAGGTATGTTTTATTAGCACTGGAAATCACTTCCTTCCGTTTTTTGGCGGGGAGGGGGCATGAGGAGCTGAGGAATCAGATGGTCCCCGCCTTCCAGACCTCCTGGGTGGCACATCATGTGTTCAAGTCTGGGCTGGTGTTGCGGCGGAGGATGAGGGGTGGAGGCTGACTGCTGGAGAATGAGGAGCTGTGTTTTTATTTGGTTGTGTTCCCTCATCTCCGTGACCAGCCCAGGAGGTCAGCCATCACACCCCTGAATTCCTACAGTTCCTGGGTCAGAGTGGACACCTGGCTCTGTAGGTGATGATTATGCCTCCTGTTGTTCCACATCATCTGCCACTGCAACTGGAGAATTTCCCTATCCAGGAGGAGCACAACAGGAACTGGTTCAGGCAACAACGGTGCAGGTGGCCATGGTGCAGTCAGCAATGGTGCAGGTGGTGATTCTGCCCCAGAGGAATTTCCTTCCACAGCAGGCTGCATTTGTGGCTCTGGCTCACCTGTTGATGATTCTCCACCCACCACATCAATTCCCCTCATGAGGATTCTGCCTGGGTTTGTGGACTGAATTGAGCTCGTGGCTGCTGGGTCTCACCCAAAAGCCCAATGTGTGTGTGTGGTCCAGTGGCCACTGACTGGTCTGGGGCCTACTCCATGCTGTTTGGGCATGTGTGCTGTATGGTGATGGTGGTAGTGTGAGCCAGGTTGGGTCCACATTGGCCCCATGTGAGACCTGTATGTGGGATAGAGGGGCATCTGTGGTGGCAGCCTTGGGTAGCCGTAGATCATACCCCATCTTGATGATGTTGCAGATGGCAGCCAACCGGATGAACCACTTGCCTCAGGGACAGATGGGACCAGTTCCTGGAGGTGTGGCTATGCCAGGTTCAGTGACTCGGGCTGATCTACCTGCTGGGGCTGGTCCACATGCTGGGGCTGGGGCTGGATCACCTGCTAGGGTTGGATCGCTTGCTGGGACTGTGGCTGTTGGAGAGGGGCAGGTCCCTCTTCAGGCTCTTGCTCCCCTGATGGCAGCTCCTGTGCTAGTCCCTGACTCTCTTACACAGCCACTGCAATTGGAGGATGAAAAAAGTGAATTAATTGCAGGTGCAATTACAACACAGTCTGCTGTGACATACATCATATACAACTGGACCCTAACCTGGACATATAGAAAATACTGTTTTATCGTACATCAGAATTAAGTCTTTGAGTTGCAAAGCAATGCATTGCATACCTTTCTGGCATTCAAAGGGTTAAAATATATGCATTATATTTTTGTTTTAATGATTCTTTACATAGACAGTATCTGTCAATAAAAGATGGAATCAGTGCAGCAGCTGTTACATTTTGGGGGAATGTCGTGTGGCAAAGCTCAGAAAGGCAAAAGTACTAAGATAATTTGGAGGACTTCTAGAGCAAATCATCTACACTTCAGGGGGAAATAAAAATATCTAAAATTCGCAATGATTTAAAATGGGATTTTAAAGCCTCAAATGCTAGATAATTATCTAATGCATCACTTTGCAATGCTCTAGCATTCAAGGAATTTAAATACCCATTTAAACCAGTGTGAATTTTTATTTCTCCCATATGGTAAAGTTGACACTTTTCTTAGTTTATCAGCCTCTTATGAACAGATCCCTTAACTTAATTACCTGGAAAGTGAATAAGCTTTAGGGTCAGTATTACAGCAGCCTTCTTTCCCTTTTTTTCCTATGCTTCATTTAACTGAAGCAATTAATGATTTGATTTTACTGTTACCCATTTATAGAATTAGTTACTTGGCTTATAGAATGCAACAGATACTTGTTAATAAAAAAAAATCAATTTCATGCATGACCAGCTGATCCCCTAACTATTTTTTCACATGTTATTGAGAACTCATTTGTGTTTACCCAGCTGGATGGTAAAGATTCTGTTCAAAATGGACCCTTGTGTCATAAGGAAGGAAACGTTCTAGATTTATCTTATTATTTTCGTATACAACATGTGGAATTGATAAAACACAAGGGATTCTGAATTTCAGTGTGCAATAAATGCACTGTGAAATTATTTTCCATTTAAGAAAATGTATTGTTTAAGTGGAACTCCAAAAGATATGTTAGTAAAATAAATTTTAATTCATGCTGATTTAAAAAAATTAACCATTTTGAGAGCCAGAGGGGTAACCAACACATTGCTAAGCAATCCGTTGTGTACCCCTCTGACATTCAAAGTGAGTTAAATAAGGTTTGATGATGTTCTTGCACTGAACACATTTATTTTTCTTAATCTTAACAAACACTTTATTATAATAGAACAACTTTAATAGAACATATTAAGACTAATTTGAGGTAGTGAACAAGTAATCTGTACATCAATTTGTTCTATTTTTCCTATTAATTCTAATTGGCTATGGTATGCATTTCAGCAATCCTAAAGTGGTCAGACTGGATGGACATTTCACAAATCAATCAATGACCAGATTGTTCATCTCTTGGAGGAAAAATCTTGGTGCAAATCGTTATCCACTTCATATGTTAAAATAATTTAATAAATTTTTTATGGTCAGATGAGCAAAGGTCTTTAATATTGAGGTATCCAGTGAACCATGGTCATAATAATGCAATATAAATAATGAATGTTTTTTAACACAGGCAGTAAAGCTGTCTTTAGAAGATTATTAATAAGAGATTACATAATTTAATGACAATGAAAAATGGGATACCTCCAGCAAGGTCAGACAGTTTAGGAGCGACAAATTGCTTCAATTAATGTTACTTCTTTAGCAGTGCTCAGCAGAAACCCAGGTAAACTATCTATACTAATTTACTAAAGTACAGTATACTGTAAGTCAATAACCCTCTAGAGGGCGAGATGATTTCTGACATAAAGCCTGCATAATTCCTGAATGTCTGCCAAAGGGATACATCTTTTATCTGTAATACAGCGTGCTTCTCGAATTGATTATCTTAATTTCTCTGTGGAATAGTACTAATAAGTAAGCACAGGAGATGAGACATAAAGGCGTCTTGAACATGGAACTTTTATACTTCATTTACTGAACTGGTGATTAAGACATTAAATAGAACTATTTTTTATAGCTTTAACCATTTCAGTGAGTAGATTACTTCACTATGACACCAAAATTTAAAAGGAAACTTATAAAAAGGGCAACTCTATGCTTATCACACTGTTTACAGCCATGCATATTTTTATAATGAAAGGTCTGTAGTTATATTAGCCATTGAATGTAGTTCTTGGGATTGGAGAATAGACATGGGAGAAAAGAAAAAAAAAGTTCCCATGGGACTTTTTACTGAAAGACGTTAATTTCTCACTTTTCTTGTGAAAATTCCCGCCCATAGAAAATACTTAACATTTCTGCTGTTTCTTCACTGCCAATAAATTTCCCACAAGAAGTTTGCTATTTTTCACCTATGCTTTCTATGACTACAGGATTTCTCTCCACAATATTACTTCTTCAGAGAGTTATAGTTAGGCATGTCTGAAACTTGTCGCTGTGTTCCCGCGGGAAATTTCTCAAAAACCATGTTGTTATCTGCTTTTTCGCGGGGAAAATCAGCATTTAAACTAGCGGTTAAAATTGTCGCATTTTTTTCAAAGTTTTATTGAGTAATACAAAGGTTTACAACAAAGTGAAGATAATAGACTTAGAAAGAGGACTAGAAAGGCCGATTAAACAACAATAATGGAACATATGTAATCGTACAATATTAGAAACTGGTACAGTAATATATGGAGGAGTAATTCAACCAGTACTGATGAGGATTATGTTATGAATCTGTCATAAATGTCCAGGTGACGAGTGATGGTCAAGGGATGGAATCAAGGAAAATTTACCAGGTTAAGCGGACGGTAGCAGAAGTGAGGCAGGATGAAACATAAAAAAAAAAAAAAGAGAAAGGAGGAAGGGGGGGATGAACAAAGTACCGGGGGGGCTTGGGGGGGAAATCCACAATGGCTCAAACCACCACTATGTGTGCATCCATTTCAACATTTTTTCAATGGCTATAAAGTTTCCACCCATTGATTTATGTTGTTTTCACACTTCCACTATAAAAAGGTGACATTTTTGCTAAAGGCAGACACAATAGAAGCAGCTACAGAACAAGAGAGATGTGCTGTGCTGTTCTGCTGTGATATTTTGCAAAAATTGAGACAGGAGAGGCTCATAGTGACTGTTATCACTATGAGCAGGGTGAAAAATAATCAGTGGAGGAGCTGGAAGGATCCTTATGTGTCCTCTGAGGAGGAGGAGGAAGTGACTAGCAGTATTGATCCAATGCTGTCCAGTCACCCTAATTCACCCCAAGGGATCTTGGGGAATTTAAGGGGAAGGGGGGGAGAAAAGGGAATGGGAAGGAAAAAAAAAGGGAATGGCAAGGAAGGGAGAAAAGGGAATGGGAAGGGAGGGAGAAAAGGGTAGTACTAGTGAGAGCAGGACAGGTCAGCTGCCTGTGCCTGCTGCAAGACGTGCTGTCCCTGCTGCCAGTGCCACCATTACTGTACCTGCAGCCACTAGTGTTGTACCTGCTGCCAGATGTGCTGCCACTAGTGTTTTACCTGCTGCCAGTGCTGAACCTGCTGCCACCAATACTTTGCCTGCTGCTAGTGTTTCTTGTAGTACTCAGGGGGGAAGGAGAAAATGATGCCAAGTGTGACAGCAGGGGACCCTCTGTCACATTGCTCGTCACCTCCTCCAAGCATCAGTGAGATGCCTGTAATAGAGCAGCAGCACGTAGGCACTAGTGGTGGTGTTGGAGAAGCTGGGGTAGAAGAGACATTGATGGCCTTTTTACCAGAAAGTGAGAAGGAATGGGAGACAGGGATCAGGATAGGCATCACTACCCCCACTATCAATCAGCTTTTGGAATTTGTGGAAGTTGCAACTGTTTTAATTTCTGCTGCTGCTGAGATGCAAGGGCAGCAGGATGCTGAGGAGCAAGCTAGTATGCCACAGACCACTATGGACACAGTTGGAATAGGGTCAGCAAGTGATGCGGGACTAGGACAGGTTCCACTTGCCAGCGCCAGCAATACTCCGTTCCTAGTTGCAGAGCTAAATCTGAGGCAGTAGCAGCAATATTATCCACTGCCACAAAAAGTGAAGGGGAATGTGGAGGAGATGAAGAAAGAGGCCATTCTTCTCCACCTGTTACCTATCCCTCCCCCCCGAAGTCATGGGTGTGGAGCTATTATTCTTTTCCGGCAGGCACAGTGCAGTCATCATCAAAAATGGTACAGTGCAAAATTTGTGACAAGTTAGTGATAAGGGGAAAGGAGGGAACACACCTTGGCACAAGCTTCCTGATAGCACACTTGAAACACAGACACCATGACATTTTCTATCAAACATGTTAAAGCCAAACGCCCATTACAGAGAAATCTAGCACTGCTGTTACTGTACCCCCTGACTCTCCAGAAAGGTGGAGATCAAAGAGGAGGAAGAATAAAGAAACTCAGACAGACAATAGAAGTTCCATGACATCACCATCAACATCACCTTCTTCCTCTAGGGTAACAAGTACAAGTCCTGCCAATCCACCTCGATCAACGTTACCTCCCACCCAAATGATAGCCATTCTTTGGATGTTAGGATATGGCAATTCAATTCTACCTATTGCACACTGTGTGGTGCACTGACCACACATGCCAGTGTGGTGGAGGAGAATCGATACCAGGTCATCAGGTGGCATCTGAGGAGATACCATCCCGCAGAAAATGCTAGGATTCTGGCAGGGAGGGTTCATCTTTACTATTAAACTGTTAGCAAGTTGTCATGTGTCCTTAGTGGGGTCTGGACAAGGGGTACAGTGACAGCAGCAGTATTTGATTTTGGGTGTGATGTGTTTGGATACAGTTGTGCCCCCAGATGTTATTTACCACACACACACACACACTGTGCACATTGCAGTTGCTGATGGAAGCCACAGTTCCTGTTCTCAATGGAAAAATATATATTCTAATAACAATGCAACCATGGTTTTGGAGGAGGGGCAGGTGGTGAAGATTTAATGGCCAACTTCTTATTTTCTCCACGTAGCCTGGGGGCTACTTATTATTTTGCTACTGTCTCAGGCACATCACTGGAGCCAGTCGTGGCAAGTGGAACCTTTATCATCCATCTTCCATGTTACTGCTATTGTTGATTCCATTCCCTTTCAGCTGCCTAATCATCCTGCTGCTTAAACAACTCAGCAGCAGCAGTATGAACAGCAGTTGCAACCTAGGACTCAGGAGGACATTTGACAGTGACCACTGGCCAACATGACCTGCTGGCATTAGGCCAGTAGGGCAATTTTTTTTCAGGGCTTGTGTTTTGAAAAAAAAAAGAAAAGAAAAAATAAAAAATAAAAAAAAAAATAGTCGTACAAAAAAATAAACAATTTTTGGGGGGTTTATTTCTAACAAGCCTAAGTCCTACAAATCAGTGTTTCCTTAGGGCTTGTGCCAAACAAGCTTAAGTCCTACAAATCAATGTTTCTTGAGGGCTTAGGCCTCAAATAAGTCTAAGTCCTACAAAGACTTCTAACAACAAATCAAACAAATCATCCTGTACAAAATACTCTATCAAGTCAGGGGGTTCCTGTCTCTATCACTTTACATGCAAATGTCTTATTTTATGTTATTGATTTATTTTTTTATTAACTGTCACCCCAATAGCAGTCAAGAACCACCCCCCCCCCCCAAACAAATTCCCTGTTCAAATGATTCATTCATTCACAACACAGGCACCCTCCTCAGACCCCTGAGGAGTTGTTTGGGTTGTTTTTTAATTTCATTTATGATTTCATTTTTATTAACTGCCTCCCAATCCCAGTAAACAACCCACCAAAATTCATCCCCTGTTCAACTGATTCGTTCCCCACACCCCACCAACACAGGCACCCTCATTCCCTTTTTATACTATTCCTTTAGGAAATGAAATAATGTTTCTTTTATGTTGTGTTTAACTTCAATATTCCCAGTGATTTCAATGGAATGAGCTAGGTGAAAAAAAGCAGAAAATCAGCAATTTTCACAGGAAATTTTTGGCCAAGCAGACAGTGCCACTTTTCACCAATTTCAGTTTTAGCTGGAAATTTTCGCCCATCCCTAGCTATAGTGAAGAAATCAACAGCACAATGTGAAAGTTGTGAGCAGGGAGAGTCCTACACTAAGGTTGCCTTAAAAAATTTGTAACAGTTTGAGTCTCTTTGTGCTTTGCCTACAACAAAAACCTCCTGCTTGTGCAACTCTGCCACAGCCATTCTTGGAAAATAACTGAAGCTTGGGATATGCCAGCAGGGTGCAACACATACTAAAACATCTTTTTTCAAAAAAAGAAAAGGATAGCATGTCAACTGCCAACATTTTGGCAAGTTTACTATTATACAAGTGTACTTTTAGATTATTTGTGTGCATCATTTGACTGTTTTCTGAAAACTCAGTAAATATGGGATGGCAGTACATAGTGGAAGAACTTTATTTTTTTAACAAAATGACTTGGCAGTGGAAGTGATGGTAGTGGCACTCTATGGCTTTTGTCATGTCCTCCAATAAACTCAGTCATAGTCCTCTATGTTTTAAAGAACAATAGCAGGAGCCATGGGTGTTAGTGTAAAGGAATGGAATCTTAGCACACTCTCTACCACCTCATACACAGACACAGACACACACACACACACACATATATATATATATTTTTTATAAACACACTTCCACACTTAGTCTGTAGCTAGTGTCTTGTGGATGTTAGCTGATGCTTTTTCTTTCTCCCAAGGTCTTTTTCTTTTCCTTTTCCACAGTACAGATGAAGATAGACCTTACTAAATATGGCGGACCTTCTTCTGTTGAAGGAGTCCTTGTCAGTTGAACTTGTCTTTTGAGTGTCAGTCTGCTATTCTGTCAGTCAGTCATTGGCAGAGATGCAGCCAGATCAGAAAGGAATTTGGATTACAGTTACCTGTACATTCTTAGTCACACAAGGTTTTGGGGTATTTGGGGTAAATCACTTTCTTCCTTCATCCCCACAGACTGCCCTAACACAGAGAACAACCAACTTAGAAAGGAGCTCGGATCATCTGCCTGTGTCAGTCAAAAAAGAATTAGCATTATTTTAGTTACATCTCCATTGTCCCATTTACACTCTCCCAGATTCCTCCAGTAGACCCCCCCCCAAAACAGAGAACAAATTGCATGCCCAATTGACTCCCGAAACTACAATGCAGCTTCACTTTATTTACCTATCTTATCTAGCTCAAAAATATGGTGCATTCTTTATTTCTCACAAATGCAGAGTGACCTGCTATAGGAACCTTAAACCCCTTTTATATTATCCCTGTGGGAAAAGAAAGGAACTCTCCATGTGGGGGAGATTTTGTTTTACCATTGATTTCAATGCATTCAGCTACATAGAAAAAAAAAACAGAAAATCATCACTTTTTGCGGGAAATGTCCTGCTCCATGGGAAGTGACATTTTTTGCTTGTTTCACTTTTGAGGAGAAAAATAAGGGGCATTTGATATTAATAATTTGGGACCAAAATCAGTTGGACAGATCCAAATGTAAAACTCTTCTGGAGGTGTATACCTGTGTCTCTGAAAGGAAAATACTAGTATAAAGCTTTGTGGGAAGATTTTTCCCCATTCCCATTTAGTCTCCTACTCAGGGAACACTTGTGCAGATGTCATTGTATGAAATAGCAATATAATTACTGATAATATGGGCTTACTTAAAACAAATAGGGGTGCAATTCAGGTTCAGAATAACTGCAGCAAAGACAACAAATATTACCATTGATTTAAATGGACATTTTAATCCTTTGAATGCTAGAGTGGTCACTCAATCATTCAAGGGGTTAACATGCCCTTTCAACAAAATGGAAATTTAGGTGACTGTTATCTGTCCCATGTAGTACAAATGATTTGCCCCGGGATTGCACCACTTTAATTTTATACATAATACCCAATGGGCCTAATGCAGGCCAACTGCACATTTGGGGACAAATTAACACTCACGTTGTTTAAAATGAGGCTTTTAATCCCTTACAATGCTAGAGGGTCCAACACAGTTTGAAGCAATGCATTGTAGACGTCACCAGCATTGCAAAGAGTTAAAAACTAATTTAAAACAATGTGATTATTCAGAAGACTTATTTGTCCCTAAAGATGCTATATGTTTGCTCTAGAATATCTCTAGTTTGCGTTTATACAAAAGGCCCAGTGTATCTTAGTCATAACAGGAAACTTCATCAGAAAAAGACTGATATGCTGTGTTTGAGTGTGTCATTTTAAGTTGTGGTAAGTGGTAGGATGTATATACAAATCAAGATGGAGTTTGAGAATGGCCTAGTGGTAAATAGAGAAGAAGGGGAAGGATGAGTAGGGAGAGTAGTAGTAGTAGTAGTAGTAAGAGGGGGGGAGCAGGGAAAAGTTGGGGTGGCAAGTTCTAGAGAAACAGCGATTGGAGCAGAAGGGCCACATGCTAACAGCAGTAGATCAGACAGAAGAATCTAAACCTACAGCATAGTCTGTTCTGGCACAGGCAGAGCTGTCTTGGTCACACAATACTTCTCACTGGTAGCTGAAGGAGAAAGAGGAATTAGTGGTGGAACAAGTCTGCTACTATGTTTATGATGAAAATGTTGCACTTGTTTCTGAGACTTTCAAAATTTAGATTTTTTTTTTTTTGGCCCAGTTCAACAAAAAAAGATGTAAATAGTGTAAGTAATGCAGTGAGGATCATCTTAAAATGTAAAAATGTATATAATGACCTGAGGAGTAATACATATAACTGGCCATACAACGGCCATATAAATATGCTCACTATACAAAAGACATACTGATATGGAGGTCAGAAGTGGGATACCAATCAGGATGGAATTAAATGACTTTTAAGTGAAACTCTGTCAGTTCCTAGGCTTGGAGGTCATAGAAAGTGTACATAAAAAAGGAAGCAGATGACCAAATATTTAAGTCTTTTTCTTTAAAGTATCCATTAATCCATAAAATATCAATTTTAAATAAGTCCCTTGATTTTATTATTCTTTTGTAATATACATTTTGGGCAGAGCACAAAAACATTTTCTTATAGAACTGGTAACGTCAATTGTAGAAGTTTATGTATAGATTATATGTTTATAAATAAGAAAATCAGAACTTTCATCCCTTTTGAATAAAACTAATTTCCCATCCATCGTTGAAGTTTATATATAGTTTATAGATTATATGTTTATAAATAAGAAAATCAGGACTTTCTTCCCTTTTGAATAAAACTAATTTCCCTTACAGTTTGAATGAGGAGTGCAACAAATTGCTTTTTGATTTGTTTCATTCTCCATTTTCCACACAAAGGGAGAATACTTATATTATATTGCCATTAATTTATACCAGCATCTGGTTGGGGATGATGGGAGTTTTAGTCCTCAACAGCAGAGGTCCAGCAAATGATTCTATTTATTCATACATTTGAATATCAAATGGGGGAGTAGCACAATGCACGGCACTTTAATGTATTTCCACTCACAAGTGTTTAGTAAAACCCTTAGGGACATATCCAGGAAGCTAAGGAGGTGTAATTCTGAAATAAACTAACTGCACCATAGGGGACAATTTAAAATTTCCCCTAATTCTCATTGACTTGAGTTGTGTTTTTAACCTCTTAAATTCTAGAGCAGTATTTAATGCATTACCTTGCAATGAGTTTCAGATTTCTGTAGCTTTCAAACTGTTTAATACCCTATTTACAATATTGGGAATATTACTTGAGCACAATGATATAGTTGGTTTGTCCCAGAATTGTTCCTGCTTAGCTTCCTGAATATGGCCTTTAGTGTCTTTAGATGTTGTGTCATACAACGACAAACAATTGGTTGCATATCCATAAGTCACACAAAGAAATACAATAATTTATGCAAGCAAATTTTTATTTTAAACATGTATTTATTTCTGTTTTTAACACATTAGTTTAGATAGCACCCTAAACTTGGATTTCATTTAAAATGAAAGCTGTAAACAAAGGAGACAGTCTAAGAACTGAAGTAATAATTCCATTGATTTAAATCTGGCCTCTATCACTTTGCTTGCTAGAGGGGTCCCCAATACATTGATACACTTTATTTAATTTTTGTTAACTATGGTGCAGTTTGCTTGCTTTAAGCTTGATCCAGTTCTTCTTAGTAAACAGCTTCAGAGAGAGGTTTCAGATGATCAGTGCAATAATATACAGACTGACAGGACCATGGCATGTAACAAACATATACAGATGTCAATGGGGGAGATTCACTAAGCGGTGATAAAGAGGTGATAAAGTGGAGATGACTTCTCCAGTTTGTCACTTCTCAGTTCCTATGTTGAAGAAATCTTAGTGCATAGGCTCCATAGAATAACATAGTAAAAGGGACAGGAGGGGGATATTTTATCATTCAATTACTCTTGAACTACAACTCTGACAGTACTGAAATAACACTCTCCATTTGCCAAATACTATGAAGATTAATATGAGCTGCTTTTATTGTGAAATATTACTATCCCTTTAACTGATGGTGGTGAGTCCACTTTACTATATACTCTGTACACAGAATGTAAGAAATATAGAACTGTTTTGGGAAACTGTGGAAAATAATATGTTATGAAAAGGACAAGAGGTTATTTCTTGATTTGAAGACAAGTTAAGTGAAAAGTAACTGACCTCTACTACTGAGAAAAACAATCACAAATGATCTATCCACAGCTTTACTTCCCCTTATACCAAATGAATGGTGATCACTGTTGCTAAAGATTGAGATAAATGAGGAGATAGCTTTGTTCATAAAAAAGAGGGTTACTAAGCTCTCAGAGCCAGATAGATTCTTCATTATGAACTATAATAATCCCTCAGAATCAATAATCCAACATTTATTTTATCTCTTAGAAACATAGAAACACAGGATTTTATGGCAGACAAGAAGCAGTTTGGTGCATCTAGTCTGCCCATTTCCTTATCTAGTTAGCTCAGATTTATTGGGGATTATGAACTAAGGTGTGCAAAAGAGGTAATAAAGCAGAGAAGAATTTTGTAGTGATATCAAGTAATTGTCTCTTTCAAAAGGTTTCGCATTAACTTCCCAACAACTGAAGTTAGACACACAGGCCTGTAGTTGTCAGAGTCTCCCCTACTACCCTTTGTGTGGGGCACCACTGGCAGTTCTACAGTCATCTGGCATTGTTCCTGTTATTCAGTGACTGATTAAAAAGTTAATCTAATGTTGATGCAAGTGCAGCCCTAAGCTCTCTTATTACTCTTGGATGTACTTTTCCTGCATTCAAAAAAGCAATGGATGCCTATCTAGCACAGAACAATATTGACAGTTATGACAGATGGCTTCAAAGCAAATAGGATATTGAGCCGGGGAACTATTTGACACACACACACACACACACCTACACTGGAAATTGCTCCAGAGGGCTTTTTTGTTGCCTTCCTCTGGATCAACAGGAGTGTTATTGGCATGGGCTGGACTTGGTGGACGCATGTCTTTTTTCAGCCTTATCTACTATGTTACTATGGACCAAATCACCTACCTATTTATAATTTAGGTGATACTTTTAAGCTTTCTTTCTCAGTAAATTGACTTGATTCCTTTTCCTGTACTTTTCACAGTTGTTTCTTTTAAAACTGGTTTCCACTCTTCAAAGTAAGGAGGGGAGGTAGTGGGCAGAGGAAGAGGAAGGCCAGTTCTGAGTTGACTCAGTCCAACAGATTTGCAAGATTGTGTGAAGATGTTGATGAGAATTGCTCAGAATTGGCAACACTGGAGAGGGCTGATTCCTCTAGCAGCCAGGGGAACAGTCCTCCTTCCAGGCTAGATGGGATGCAGAGCAGGCAGAAACCAAGGCAGGTGGTGGTAATAGGGGACTCTATTATTAGGAGGGTAGATAGGGTAATCTGCCGCCAGGAACGTGAATGCCGAACAGTATGCTGTCTCCCGGGTGCTCGGGTTCGGCATGTTGCGGACAGGGCTGACAGATTATTGGGAGGGGCTGGAAGTGATCCAGCTGTCTTGGTACATATTGGAACCAATGACAAAATAGGAGGAAGATGGAGGTCCCTAAAGAATGATTTCAGGGATTTAGGGTGCAAGCTTAAGGCAAGGACCTCTAAGGTAGTATTTTCTGAAATACTACCTGTGCCATGCGCCAGTGCAGGTAGGCAGAGGGAGCTCAGGGAGCTTAATGCATGGCTCAAGCAATGGTGTAGGAAGGAGGGTTTTGGGTTTTTAGAACACTGGGCAGACTTTGCTCTTGGGTACAATCTATATGGAAGAGATGGATTGCACCTAAATGGTAGAGGAGCCTCTGTGTTAGGGGAGAGAATGCTAGGAAGCTTGGAGGAGCTTTTAAACTAGGAAAGGGGGGGGTGGGTATAGATAGCAAAAATGGGGTAGATAGAGCAGATAGGAACTGGGTCCAAGTAAATGACCAGGGGGGTGGAGAAAGGGTGGGGAGAAATTTAGTCAGTAGGGAGGAACTCCTAGTAAATGAAGGTGAAGAAAAAAGGCATGTAGGGATTAATATATGTAAAGACTTCAAAATCAATTGTATGCTAGCAAATGCAAGAAGTATGGTAGATAAAATAGGAGAACTAGAATTGCTGGCGGTTAATGAGCAATTGGACATAATTGGAATAACAGAAACATGGTGGAACGATGCACATGACTGGACTGTAAATATAGAGGGCTATTCCCTGTTTAGAAGAGACAGAATTAATAGAAAAGGTGGAGGTGTGTGTTTATATTTGAAAACAGAGCTAAATCCAGTTTTGCGAGGTGATATTAGTGAGGAAACTGGCCAAACTGTGGAGTCCATGTGGGTAGAAATCGAGACTAAATGTGGTGTGAAAGGTAAAAAAAAGTTGTTGGTGGGCATATGCTACAAACCACCAAATATCGATGACAATGATGAGGCCCAACTGCTATTGCAAATGAGGAAAGCTGCCCAGTTTGGGCATACTATAATTATGGGAGATTTTAATTATCCAGATATCAACTGGAAAAATGAGACCTGTCAGAGTGCTAAGGGTAGCAGGTTTTTGAACACGCTTCATGAAAGCTACATGTCACAAATGGTGGGAGCGCCGACAAGAAATAACAATGTATTGGACCTAGTGATCACTAATAACACAGAAATGGTATCCAATATTAAGGTAAGAGAACATTTGGGAAACAGTGATCACAACATGGTTACATTTGAGATCTGTCTGGCAAAGCAAAAATGTATAGGTTCAACCAAAACTCTTAATTTTAAAAAAGCAAACTTCAAATTGTTAAGGGCCTCAATGCAACGCATAGACTGGGATATGTTATTTAAAGGCAAAAATACTGAGGAAAAATGGTCAGAATTCAAATTTAGGTTGCAGAAATGTACCCAACTGTATATACCAATGGGGAACAAGTGCAAAAGAAGTAAGTCACAGCCAATGTGGTTAACTGCACATGTAAAGAAGGAAATGGCAAGGAAAAAAAAAGCATTCAAATTATTTAAGTCAGAAGGAACTGAACAATCTTTCTTAAAATACAGGGAGAGCAACAAAGATTGCAAAAAGGCAATTAGGGTAGCAAAAATAGATAATGAAACTCGAATTGCAAGGGAAAGCAAGACTAATCCAAAAAAGTTTTTTAAATATATAAATAGCAAAAAACTTAAGAGGGAGTGCATTGGACCATTCAAAAATGAGATGGGTGAGTTGGTTAGTGAGGATAAGGAAAAGGCTGATGTTTTAAACACTTTCTTTGCATCAGTATATACAAGGGAGCAAGGAATGGTAGAAGAGCCTCCGCAAGTATCAAATAAAACAATACAATTAATAGATATTGGGTTAACTCAAGGAGATGTCATGGGAAGACTGAACAAAATTAAGACCGACAAAGCACCGGGTCCTGATGGTATACATCCAAGGGTTCTTCAGGAACTCAGTGCAGTGTTAGCAAAACCCCTATATTTACTCTTTAAAGATTCTATTACCACAGGCTCAGTGCCACAGGATTGGCGAAGAGCTAACATAGTGCCTCTATTTAAGAAGGGAACTAAAACAGAACCTGGGAATTATAGACCAGTGAGTTTGACCTCTGTAGTGGGAAAACTATTAGAAGGCATAATAAGGGACTATATTCAGGATTACAACACAAAAAATAAGATCATTAGCACAAATCAACATGGTTTTATGAAGAATAGGTCATGCCAAACTAATCTTTTCAGCTTCTATGAGGAGGTAAGCAGCAACCTTGACAATGGCAAGGCAGTAGATGTAGTATATCTAGACTTTGCAAAGGCATTTGATACAGTACCACACAGAAGGCTGGTGTATAAAATAAGGAAATTGGGGCTAGGAGATAACCTTTGCAATTGGATACAAAACTGGTTGAAGGATAGGGAACAGTGTGTGGTTGTAAATGGAAAATTCTCCAGTATAGTTAAAGTGGAGAGTGGAGTACCTCAGGGTTCAGTATTGGGTCCGCTGCTTTTTAACATGTTTATAAATGACCTGGAAATAGATATAGAAAGCAAAATATCAGTATTTGCAGATGATACTAAATTATGCAAAGTCATTAATTCAGAACAGGATATTTTCTCTCTACAGAGGGACTTGCATACAATGTCAGATTGGGCAAACATGTGGAATATGAAGTTTAATGTGGGGAAGTGTAAAGTCATGCATTTGGGAGGAAACAATCCCAAGGCTACTTATAAACTTAATGGAATAATTTTAGGTGACTCGTTGCTAGAAAAAGACCTGGGTATCCTTGTCAACTACAAACTTGGAAACAGTGACCAGTGTCAAACAGCAGTAGCAAAGGCAAACAAAGTCCTGTCTTGCATAAAAAGAGGTATTGAAGCAAGAGTGGATAACATTATTTTGCCATTATACAAATCATTGGTAAGACCTCACCTTGAGTATGCAGTGCAATTTTGGGCACCGGTTCTGAAAAAGGATATACTAGAACTAGAGAGGGTACAGCGGAGAGCAACAAAATTAATTAAGGGAATGGAGGACTTGACATATGAGGAACGACTAAACAAACTTGGTTTATTTACTCTAGAGAAAAGACGACTAAGAGGAGACCTTATCACATTGTACAAGTATATGAGAGGTCAATACAAGGATCTCTGCGGTGAGCTATTTATTCCAAGGCCTGCTCAGGTGACCAGGGGACACCTCTTGAGATTAGAGGAAAGGAGGTTTAAACTTCAGCAGAGGAAGGGTTTTTTTTACGGTAAGGTCTGTCAAATTGTGGAATTCATTGCCCAGGGAGGTAGTTATGGCAGATACAATGGACACATTTAAGAGAAGATTAGATACATTTCTTTCAAAAGGGAACATACAGAGTTATACTGTTTATCAGTAGGCAGATCAGGAAGGTCTGATAAAGACTAATTTAATTGGTAGCAGGAAAGCTATAAAATTCTTAGTTACTGAGGTATGAAGCGAAGGTTGAACTTGATGGACTTGTGTCTTTTTTCAACCTAATTTACTATGTTACTATGTTACTATGTAAAGTCAGCTATAAATACTGACAAAGCATCTTTTTTCACCTTTTCACTGATTGGGCTATTATCCTTTCTGCCTGGACTTTGGCATCCCTAATATATACTTTATCTCTTCAATATAGATGGCTAAAATGTTTTGCCTCAAACGCCAAACGTGAAAAATAGTACTTCCCATCAAGTGAGAACTTTTTCAAGAAAAGTGATTTTCCATGTTTTTACACCTTTTTCATTTTCATTGAAATCAATGCTAAGAATGAAAGTTTCCCTTTTTTTTCTTGCCAGGATAGTATAAAAGGAATGTCACATTCCCACAGCATGTCAGTCTATATTTGCTAGAGAGAGAAAATATAGGCAAATAATGTGGATCTGAGTTTAGTTTAGGGAGTCTTGTGTAGACATGGTCAAAAATTCAGATATATCCCACAGGATTTTTTGTGAAAAAACTATTTCCCTCTTTTTTTGCCTATAGAAAATACATTCACCACTGCAATAAATTTCCTATATTTTTCATGACTGTGAGATTCTCCACCTCAGTATTAGTTATTCTGAGGGCTGAAGAGGATAAATAAATAGCAACATATGCCTTGATAAATTTGTTAGCATGCGGAGTGCCTTTGTCATGTGCCCACAAAACTAACTTCCTTCTTAAGTAACATTAACAACCATCATTGAAAAATGACTGTGGCTTGGGACATTCCAGCAGGGCGTAACACATAACATCAATTCTTTAAAGCCTTTGCTTTCAACAAAAGAAAAGGGAAGCCTGTTCACAGTCAACATTTTGGAAAGTTTACTATTCCACATTATTTTTGTGAAGGTTTTGACTTCTTTCTAAGAACTTTGTGTGGGATGGCAGTACATAGTGGCAGAACTATGTAACTTTATTGCTTTAACAACATCACTTGATGTGGTGGGGTGGGTGTGGTATGTGTGGGCACTCTATGACTCTTGTCATCTCCAAAAACAAACTCAGAGTCATACTCCTCTGCAGCAGGAGAAACAAATCTTGGCCCACTCTCTGTCACATGAACAATACTTTTATTATGCACCTTAGAGCCCCGTGAGTACTTCTCCTGCTGGTAGTTGTGGCATCTCTGACCTGTTGATGGTGTGTCTCCCAGTGAGACCTGTGGTTGTGCTTCAGGTGGTGTCTAATTGAGGAGATGCCTAGGTGATGACCTTCTTTCCCCCCTGCTCACATTCTTTTTACATAGACAACAGATAGCAACCTGCTTACTTAGTTTTTGGATCATGAGTGAAGTATCTCCATACTGTGGTTTTTATTGACTGGGGGCATTCTGAGGCGCTGCTACTATTGCTGGGGCCAGATATTGCTGCAATTATACTACAACTGGGTGTCAAAGGTGCTGGACTTCCAACAGCAGTACAGGCACTCATCGTATCTAAGTTTGTGAATGGTGATAACCTGTGTTATTGCTGCTGGTTACTAAACTCTATTGTGTGTAGCTGAATGGGGCTTGGATTAGAAGCAGTGACAATGCTTATGATGTCTGACAGGATTATTGTGCATTTTGAGCATATTTATTTGTCTAGGTTCAGACTTTCCAAACTGATTTCTCAATAGATTATAGACAGACACAGTGCTCCTTTTCAGTGGAAGAAAACTTGAGTGTTTGCCTTTCAGCTGACTCTCTGTCTATGTCATCATCTCCTCTCTTACTCTCAAATTATTCTGTTTCTGAAGAAGTGGAAGATACTGGAAGGATATATTCTAGATCTACGTCATCAGTCATCATTAGGTCATCCTCAGCATCGCCTGCCACTTCTTTCCCATTTCTTTTATATTCCTCTAGGCTTTTAGAGGTCTCAAAAAATGTAATTTTACTTTTTTCAGTGTTCACTACTGATTTCACAAGATGTGTTTTTGTGCTTCTTTGTCTCATTGTCAGATGTAGCAGTTAGTTGAGCTGCTACACCTTCTTCCATTATCCCAACACTAAAATGTTACTAATTGTTGTGTTCAGTGTTCTTACATGGTTTTTTTAGTACTCCCTCTGGTGGTGGTGGAACGCTTTCTGGGACTTTGACAAACTGCACCCGCCTCAAAAGGAGAGGGATACCATTATTTATTGCACTTGCTGCAGAACCTTGGCTGCAGTCAGCTTTTGGACTATCACTTTACTCACACATCCCTGCAATGCTCCTACTCCTTTCCCCCTTTACCTGCCCCTTGTGCATTTGCTGCACATTACTCAACTACTCTGTGTGTGTGTTTTTTTTTACTGTAAAATACACAATATAACTGATTGAGTGTAATATCTTGCCTTGGATCTCTACAAAATACTTGATCTTGTCTAGTATCAGTCTGTCTCAGACACACAACTCATGTTAGGGTCTTTATCATCTATCAATTTTTTTTTTCTTTTTAACTGTTTGTCCCCCTCAAAGTCACACACACCTTTCCCTGGCAGTCATATGCAAATAATTTCTAAACTATTATCAACACCTATACACTTCTACCCCATACAACCTCCATGTGTGCACCACTTTCTTATAAGATATATCTCTCCCACCCCTTTCCCACCCCCAAAAAGACCAGTTTAACTCCAAAGTTTTGATTGATGAAATTCACTACGTCATTAAAGACCTTAAAAATATCAAAACCCTAGGCCCAGATTGTCTTATCTCTGAATACTATAAGAATTTAGAGGACCTTATTAGTCCCCATCTCCTATCCCTCTAGAATGGCATTCTGGACACTAAGTCTCCGGACTTTACTATAGCTAGACTGATTTTACTCTCAAAGCCAAACAAGGACCTTAAATATGCTGAATCCTACAGACCCATCTCTTTACTCAATATTGACTTTAAAATTCTCTCAAAAATATGGCCTACAGTCCAACGGTCTTAACAATATCCTCCGCTCTCTTATCTCTCCTGAACAAACAGCCTTCCTACAAAATAGACACTTTGTTAAGAGCATACGAGTTGCTCTTATTTTCTTCCAAGACCCTTGCACTTCCCACCGCATGCTGGTTAACTTAGATGCCGAGAAGGCTTGTGACCGAATAGAATGGCCCCACCTATTCTAGGTCCTAGAACGGCAGGATTTTGGCAGCCTGTTTATAAACTTTATGCATACCATTTACAGTAACCCTCCGACTTACCTCACTGTTAATGGTGCCAATACTAGCTGCATACAACTAGGATGTGGGACTAGACAGGGATGCTCTCTCTCCCCAACTCTTTAATCTGGCCCTTGACCAGGGAATCCCTGCTGGCCCCTCCTCACCCAAGCTCATGGCATTTGCTGAAGGCATATTTTTATTCATTAGAAACCCACGACAAGCTCTCCCATCCATTCTTTTTATGCTACAGGACTTCTGTGCTTGCTCTGGCTTTAAGATCAACGTGGATAAGTCACAAGCCCTATACCTGGAGCACTAAATCCCTCTTGACATTCTCACCCTACCTCCCTTTCACATATCGCATAAACAATTTAAATTTTTAGGTATTACATTTCCTAAAGACTTTGCATCTCTATACACAGCTAATAATTATCTCATCATCTCTTGCATTCTCTCCAATCTCTGCAAATGCGCACCATTGCCACTATCCTTTATAGGCAGATGTAATCTAATCAAAATGGTGAGTTTCCCCCGCTTACTCTATATTATTCATACACTTCTCTTGCTGATTCACCACACTGACTTAATTAGACTCAGTGCCACCTTTACCATGTTTATTTGGTGTGGCTGCAAACCACGGTTTGGCTTACAACATTTACACCCCCCCACCTTCAGCGGGTCTCTACTTCCCCAACACACACCTGTATCATTTGGCGAGTCCCCTACAACTTGCCATAGACTGGATACTGGAACCGACACTTTTACTAATGTGGAGCGAGACCAACATCTGGCATGATACTCCCACTATCTCCGCTTCCTGGGGAACCCAGAATTCCAAAATGGTGCCCCTGATTCCCATTTTACTCTCTGGGCCTCCAAATCCATCTCTATAATAAAAGACTTGATTAACCCAGCCACTGACTGATCGCATGCCTTTCATGACTTATGAACTAAACATGACCTCCCCATAAACATTTCTTTCTATACCTACAAGCCTACTATTATGTTATAGCTGTGCACTCACACCATCCAGGAACCCTCACCCCCACGGCTTTAGACAGATATATTACTTCCTCTACTCGCCTGCCACACAAAACATCCTATCACTACAGACTATTACTGAACTGTACATTGACGGACTCACCCATACTTCTCTAGGATTAAGATTCTGGTTAGGCCTGATCCCTTGAACCACTTTGGAGTATCTTGTCAGCAGTCTTAGCCACAGGCAATGGGTTAAATCCTCTGAATATTTTCATGACACACTCTATAAACTGTATCACTACTTTTATATCTCTCCAGTAAGGGCTGCCTTAATAGGGATCACAACTAACCCTCAATGTATTAAGTGCCACCACTCCCATGCTAACACTTACCACAACCTGTGGGAGTGCCATACCAGGAGACAATTTTGGCAAGTCGTGGCAGCAGACCTGTCCAGAATCTTTGATGTTCACAACTCCACAAAATTCTCTTTATATGCAGAAAGAGTAGTGAATCTTAGAGCCTTGCTTTCTAGAAGGTGTGAGAACCTTTTATTAATACTCTCCCATACACCCAAAGGTCAAATTTTACTTTATGTTTTCAGAATGCTTCCTGGTCATTGCAATGATCATCGATAGATTCCTCTACTGTATAATTCCCATTTATTGTCGCTACATTGCCTATATCACCCTCTTGACTATACTGCAACTCTTCATTTTTGGAGGCTTTACATATTGCCTCCTCTCTCCCGTTCCCTCCGCTGCCCCCCACCTTTCCCTCTCCTTTCCACCTCACTCTCTCTCTACATACCTCCCTAAACTCCACCTTTCGGTCAACAGTTGTATTGATCTATTCCATGACGTGCATTTTTGATACAGTTCTTGATATGGCTTACATCTATGTACCTGCTCTCAATGTTTTACTGTCCTTTGATTATTATCCTGTTATTCATGTATACTTTCTTTCATTTCAAAAACCCAATAAAATGTGTTAGGAAAAAGAACTGTTTGTCCCCTCTATTCCTATCATTGTCAACAAAAGAACAAATTAAAAAAAAAAAACTAACACAAAACATGTTCAACTACTTCTTTGTGAAGACTCCCCCCGCACATAGATAACAGCCAGGTCAGGAAGGATCTTAGTCCACAGCTGCCTGTGTCTTTCCAATTAATAACACAGAATGTTAGGGTATTTAGTGTAAACCTCCTTTACTCATTTCTCACACTCCCAGGCATGTCTAACAGAAACATAATAACACCCAGATCATGAAGGAAATTGGACCCCAGCTTTCTGTGTCTTTCCAATAAGTAACACAGAATGTTGGGGTATCTGGAGAAAATCTCCTTTGCGCCCATCTTACACCCCCAGACACATTTAACACAGAGACAATAACAGCCAGATCATGAAGGAACTTGGACCACAGCTGTCTATGTCTTTCCAATAAGTCACACAGACTGTTTGGGTATTTGGGTAAAATCTCCTTTGCTCCTCTCTCACACCCTAAGACTCCCCTGGCAAAGACATAATGGCTGTTGACATCATCCCGACACTCTGACAGCATGTTGGTGATGTCACTACTCACTCTGGGGCCTCTTGCACCTTCCCTAAATTCCTTAAATATCTTCTTTTGTATTGCCCATATTGTCTTGAGAAAGGTTCTATGTGGACCGAAATGTCAACCAGATTGTTTACACCATTGTATCAATAAAGACCTGTTTGACAAGAACCACTGGTGCTACCTTCCTTTTTTCTGGATTTACATTTACAATTTTTGGATTGTGCACTTGGGCATCATACATCAAGAGTGAATGCTTCCACCCCCAAGCTTTATATATATATATATATATATATATATATATATATAATGTGTGCACAATTATTAGGCAAGTTGTATTTTTGAGGATTAATTTTATTATTGAACAACTACAGCGCTCTCCGTCAATACAAAGTGATTAAGAAACCTTAAACCTGAATATTTAAGAAAGTAAAAGTAAGGTTTTGGCTTTCTTAGGAGAATATCTATGTGTGCACAATTATTGGGCAACTATTAGTGTGAAGAATTATTATGCAACTAAATGAAAAATGATAATTTTCCCATCTTATGTGTTTATTTTCATCTATTAAAGTGAGAGTACTAAACAAACAATTCAAAATTTACAAATAAACATTTGTGACATTTCCCAAAAAAATCAGTGACCAATATAGCCACCTTTCTGTTCAATAACAGTCATAATCCTTCCATTCATGGAGTCTGTCAGTTTCTTGATCTGTTGACGATCAACTTTTTGTGCAACAGCAGCCACAGCCTCCCAGACACTGTTTAGAGAGGTGTACTGTTTTCCTTCAGAGTAAATCTGCCGTTTAAGAAGGGCCCACAAGTCCTCAATAGGGTTTAGGTCAGGTGAGAAAGGGGGCCATGTCATTATTTTATCATCTTTTAGGCCTTTACAGGCTAGCCACACAGTGGAGTACTTCGATGCATGCGATGGAGCATTCTCCTGCATAAAAATCATGGTCTTCTTGAAAGATGCAGACTTTTTCCTGTACCACTGCTTGAAGAAACTGTCTTATAAAAACTTGCAGTAGGTTTAAGAGTTGAGTTTGAGTCCATCTTCAACCCGAAAAGCTCATCTTTGATAATACCAGCCCATACCAGTACCCCTCCTCCACCTTGCTGGTGTCTGAGTCGAAGTGGAGCTCTGTGCCCGTTACTGATCCAGCCATGGGCCCATCCATCTGAACCGTCAAGAGTCACTCTCATCTCATCAGTCCAAAAAACCTTTGAAAAATTTGTCTTCAGATATTTCTTGGCCTAGTCTTGGCGTTTCAACTGATGTGTCTTGCTCAGTGGTGGTCAGGTTTCAGCCACCCTTACCATGGCCATGTCTCTGACACTGAACACCTAGTACTTCTGGACACAAAAGATGGAAACTATGTAAATGAGAATAAAGGGCTAGCTGACTGTCTCAATGAATATTTCTGTTCAGTTTTTACACAGGAAGATGAAGGGAAGGGACCTCTGTTAGAAAAAAGAAATGGCAAGACACGGGAAACATGCATGTTTACAGAAGAAGAAGTTCTAATTCAACTTTCTAATGTAAAAACAGATAAATCAATGGGTCCAGATGGGATACACCCAAAGTTATTAAAAGAACTTAAGTGTGTTCTGGCAAAACCTTTAACAGATTTATTCAATCAGTCACTAGCAACAGGAATTGTTCCAGAAGATTGGAAGGTAGCAAATGTAGTACCGCTTCACAAAAAAGGTAGCAGGGAAGAGTCTGGTAACTACAGACCAGTAAGTCTTACATCAGTAGTGGGAAAATTAATGGAGACTATGTTAAAGGAAAGAATTGTTGAATATCTGAATATAAATAGCTTGCAAGATACCAAACAGCATGGGTTTACAGCAGGGAGATCTTGTCAAACTAACCTCATAGATTTTTTTGACTGGGTAACTAAAATAATAGATCAAGGGGGAGCAGTAGATATAGCTTATCTAGATTTCAGTAAAGCATTTGACACTGTCCCTCATAGAAGACTCATAAATAAATTGCAGTGTTTGGGTCTAGATGTAAAAATAGTGAAATGGATAAGGCAATGGCTGAGTGACAGGAGACAGAAGGTGGTAGTCAATGGAGAATATTCGGACGAAAGGAGTGTTACTAGTGGAGTACCTCAGGGATCTGTACTGGGGCCCATTCTTTTTAATATTTTTATTAGTGATATTGCAAAAGGTCTTCAAGGAAAGGTATGCCTTTTTGCAGATGATGCAAAGATCTGCAATAGGGTAGACATTCCAGGGGGAAAAAGCCAAATGGCGAATGATTTAGGTAAATTAGAAGAATGGTCAAGAGTGTGGCAGATGCAGTTTAACGTTGATAAATGTAAAATAATGCACTTGGGACATAAAAATCCAAAGGAAAAATATACCATTAAGGGTACTGTGCTGTCAGAGACAACAGAGGAAAGGGATTTGGGAGTAATTATTTCTAATGACTTAAAGGTAAGCAGGCAATGTAATAAGGCGATGGGGAATGCAAGCAGGGCACTGGGTTGTATAGCTAGGGGCATTAGTAGCAGAAAAAAGGAAGTAGTCATGCCACTGTACAGATCTCTAGTTAGACCTCACCTAGAATATTGTGTACAGTACTGGAGACCCCATCTCCAGAAGGATATTGATACTCTAGAGAAAATTCAAAGAAGGGCTACTAAAATGGTGACTGGTCTACAGGAAAAGAAATATCAGGATAGACTAAAGGATCTGAATATGTATAGCTTGGAGGAGAGAAGAGAGAGAGGGGATATGATAGAAACATTCAAATACATGAAGGGATTCAACAAAGTACAGGATGGAAGTATATTTCAAAAGAGTAAAAACGTTAGGACAAGAGGCCATAGTCTAAAACTAGAGGGACACAGGTTTAGATGTAACGTAAGAAAGTTTTACTTCACTGAGAGGGTAGTAGACAAGTGGAATAGCCTACCAGCAGAAGTGGTAGATGTCAATACAGTGACAGAATTTAAGCATGCATGGGATAGGCATAAGGCGGTCCTTAACATAAGAAAAGACCAAGGACCAAAAAAGGTTTGAGTTTTTTTTTTTTTTTTTTTTTTTTTTTTTACACAGTAGGAAATTGGGCAGACTAGATGGGCCGAATGGTTCTTATCTGCCGTCAAATTCTATGTTTCTATGTTTCTATGTAGGTTGCAGTTCTGGAATGTGACAGCACTGGAGGATAATGGGTTCCAGGTAGCTTCATGTTTGATTCTTCTCAGATCTCTGGCAGTTAATTTGCTTATTTTTTACTCAACACATTTCTTGCGACCCTGTGAACTATTTGCAACAAAACGTTTGATGGTTCTGTGATCACGCCCCAATATCTTAACAATTTCAAGAGTGCTGCATCCCTCTGAAAGACTTTTTAAAATTTTGACTTTTTCAGTCAGTTATATCTCTTTTTCTGCCAATTTTGCCTGAGGAAATGAAGCTGCCTAATAATTATGCACACCTTGACATAGGGTGTTCATCTCCTTAGGTCATACCCTCTCTCATTACACAAATACACATCACCTGATTTGCTTAAATCCAATAAGCATTCAAGTTTAGACAGCTTTGAGTTGGAAAATATGCATAAAAATTATGACATGGTCAAAATACTCACTTGCCTAATAATTGTGCACACAGTGTGTGTATATATATATATATATATATATATATATATATATATATATATATACATACATACTTGTAGTGTTGAGGAGGCTGCACAAGCTGTGTATGAGAATTGTTCCGACCTGAGTGCACATCCAATATAAAATGAATACATACAATTCACACGATGAAAGACAACACTTACAGCAGCTTTTCCAAATGAATAGTGTTGATGTTTATTGAATCGATGTTCCAGCCATATTACAAGGCTTTTATCAAGATATAAAAAAGCAAGTATAGGAAGCGCTCTAACCAGAGTGGGCTAATCAGAATATATGCTTAGAGACCCATAAAGCACCTCAAATACTGAGGGGAATATGTGTAAATAACCATCTATATTCGGTGCTATCCAAAAAACTACTCTCAAGTGACAATTTGTAATACAGGTAAAGTATTGATGACAATATTCGATACTTGAAATGAACAAAATCAAATCAAATCAAATGTCAAATATAATATATGAATTTAAATCAAAAACGTATAGCAACCATCCATCAGATTATGTAATAATCAATACTAAATGCAAATGAATAACTGAAAATAAACACAGTTCTCAGTCCTAAAATAGCGGATGGAAATGATAATGGAAATGTTAAAAGATATGAAGATGAAAGAAAACCAGTTTTTAGTCCTCAAAAAGATGATGATGATGATGATAACAATGATGATGGTTGATGAAGATGGTTGGTGATATGTCAACAATATTCCAAAATGTCTTTAGAATCTTTCTGCTCCCGTCATTGGTCCAGAGTCAGCTCGAGCATACACATGTAAAACAGAAAAAGGGGAGGGAGACAGCGCACCAAAGATCTAAGTGCAATCAGGATATAATATTATACAACAATAGAACATGTGCAAAATGCTCGACTGAATTAACAAGAGTATCACTAAAAGATATAATAAAATTAAAATATTTTATTAGTAAAATAATAATAAATAATGTATGGAACATATAAACACTATAACTCAGTTTTGATGTTGATGATAAAAACATATACCTAAATACAATGTAGCATGCAATCATTAAAAACTAAAATTTGCTTGTAGTTAGAACCAACGCTAGAATTTAGCTTGTATTGCAATATAATATAGTACAAGACTTGGTGAATTCCAGGAGGATGTCATACAGTGTATGCTGGAGTATTAAAGCACCCACATTGTCTATGGGAATGTGTGAGAGGCAATCAATATACTGGTAATGTCCGGGATATATCAGATATAAAGTAACAATAGCCTAGTAGCACCCGATTCAACAGATCTGCTTACCAGATGTTTTCTTTGCAATCAGCGTATCGGGTGGTCTTTGCTATGTTTTTCCCCGGGTATGTCTGTTGATCCTTTATGCTCCGTGTCTCATACGCTGCTTGATTGCTGTGCGATGTGATGGAGCCACGTATTCCCTTGAGTGACAACTGAAGTGTTAGGCCATTCTGTTTGATGCTGTATATCCTCCGTTTTACACTCTGATCATCCTCTGGTACACCAGGAAAAGTGTAATGCTGTATGATATATCGTTAATAACTTGGTATAATTCAACGCGTTTCGGGGCAATATACCCTTTCCTCATGAACTTCCAAGATTATCATAATTGGCGCCAAAATGTTGCAAGTTCTATTTAAACCTAAATGAACCAATCGGAAACAAGACCCATTCAATTATTGGTTATTTTCTATATGAAAATGTATACTATAAAATCATAGTTTGGGTTACATATTAGGGGTCTAGAATAAACTACAGATTGTTTTCAGATGTTTACTTAGAGTACTTTAATTTGTAGGTGTTAGGAAGAAAATCATTAAGTGAATTAAGAGAAGTATATCAGATTTGGGGCTGGATTCTATGTGATAAATGTTGCCTCTTGTTTTATCAAATATTTTCCTACTGAAGTATTTGGGGAAACCTGGAGATACAAGCATAGGTAAAATTTGCACCTGCAATAGAATCCAGCCGTTGTTTCTCTTCACTGCTATTATTGACCATAGACTTCAGCAGGAAAATGTTTGCTAAAACAGGTGTTAACATTAAGCACCTGCAATAGAATCCAGCTCCAGGTATTTATCGGTATCAATCACATTTCTTTGCCTCACATATGAGAGTTATGGAAATGTGGTAACAATGTGATGGCTCCACAAGTGTTTCTGCAATATACATTCATACTCAAACAGCGTATGTTTATGTGTATTTGTTTGTATGCTTCTTATGAAGCTTGCAGATGGGAAGGCTGGACCTATCTGGCACTCTCTCATTGATGAAAGAACAAATACTAGATACTATGTGAGCACTGATTAAATGGCAAATGTCTGAATGCACAGTATTTCCTTGCTTATTCAGATATTCATCGCCAGGTGAACTGGCTCCTTAGTGTTCCTTATTACGTCTCATATTAGAATTTTTTTCACTCTGTGGTTTATATGAATTCTCTGTTTAGTTAAAGCATTCTTAGATTTCTATATAGGTCACGTAACACATGATATATTTTGTGACATATTATTTTGGGGGTTTGAAACATTTTCATTAAATTGATGACATTTGCTTTTATTTTACATTCCTCACTGGTACAAACACAGCACTTTTCAGATATATTAGCTTGTCACAATCCCTGTGTATAGCATTTAGATTTGTGTAGGTGTTTGAGTAAATTCTTTTCTTTCAAATGGTTTTTTAGCTAGAAACACTGGTGTGTTTTTCCTTGTCTTTCTGCCCTATTGTATGGTCACAAGAAAAGTTGAATAATTGTGCAGCAAAGATACAACACCATAGGGTGGAAGGGAAAATTCACATTGGTACAAATAGGGCTTTTAACTCATTGAATAAGAGAGATCTCCAGCTTGTTGCGCTGACATTTGTTGAAGATCTCTCTAGCATTTAAGAGATTAAAAGTGCAATTTAAATCAATGGAAATATTTATTTCTCACCTATGGTGCAATTTATTCAACCCACAATTAGTCCAGGGTGGAGATGCACAAAAGGGGGATAAATGTGAGGATGGTGATATGTTGGCAAAATTGTGGCAATGGCATATTGACAGCATGTACTAAGTTATCTTCACCATTTTATCCTCTTGAATCCATCACCAATCTGCCAATATTACCATAAATCCACCATGCCTTCAACAGGTTAAAGTGGATCTATCACATATAGATATCTAATGCTCATTAGACAGAGCATTTAGCGAAAAGTGCCCTACTTCCGCTTGCCGCTGCGGCATGCTGCTTGCTGCACAGAGGCTGCTCCTGTCCCACTACCCAGCATCCTCCGATGACGGAGGATGTCTGTCTCTAAGCAGGAGCGATCTCATTGGCTAGATATTGATCTCTGTCAATGAGATTGCTCCAGTTTACAGAAAGAAAGCCTCCGTCGTTGGAGGATGCTGGGTAGTGGGATAGGAGGCAGTGCTGCAAGCAGAAAGTAGCTGCTGGGCATGTTTTTAACTTGAATTTTTTTTCAAAAATGACTAACATTAAACTTTTCGCTAAATGCTCTATCTAACGAGCATTAGATATCTATATGTGATCCACTTTAACGATTTTGCTTGACAATGGATAATTTGCATATGGAAATGCAAATTAATGAAACATGGTCAAATTCATGTGGGTGTCTTTATATATGTTAATATGGCTGTTTGTCACATGTACTAAACTCTGGTAGCAGCCTTTGCTGTCGTAGCTCACAGTTCCAACATCTACATCCTGGGATCTTTCAATAGAACTCTATGGAGGTGAGGACAATTTGTTGTCTTTGTAGATGCCCTCCCTTAACCCTTTCAGTACCATAGGCATGTGCAATGCATACACCTTAGTGCATAACCCCCAATGTGTTGCACAACCCCTCTGCCACTCAAAGGGGGTTATGCACATAACGTGATAAAGAGGTGATAAAGCAGAGATGGCTTCTCCAGTGATAGAATTTCTCCAGTTCCTATGTAATTCTATAGAACCTATGCAAAAAGTTGGAGCAATCTTTGTGCATTGGCTCTGTAGAATAACATAGGGCTTGCAGAAGTGATACCACTGGAGAAGTCATCTCAGCTTTATCACCTCTTTATCATGTCTTACTGCATCTCCCTCCAGATGTTTAAATGATGTTTAAACGAGCATGCTTAAGCTCTACTGAGCTAGGTGCAGATGACTTCACTAGTGATATCAATCCTCCAATTCCTATGTTATTCTGTAGAGCCTATGCATTAAGATCTCTAAAGCTGAAGAAAACTTAGTGCATTGGCTCCATAGAATAACATAGGACTTGGAGAGTTTATCATCTCTTTATCACACCTTAGTGCATCTCCCCCCAGGAGTTACCTTTAGACCAATAGATTTATGTACTAAGTACTAAGAAATTGGCATGTTATGTTGGTTTAATTTTAACAATCTATTGTAGTCAATATTGTATGCAGCTACTGAAATTATTATCATAAATGGAAAATATAAAACTGTAAAAACTGTGGTAAGAAAAGCACCCATTAGCATTTAATAATATATTTCAGCAGATTTCAAAGTCAGTATGAAGGCCCAAACAGGGCAGATATTCAAATTAGCACAGATGGATCTGTCAGAATGACTGAACTTCTTATACACAGATAGTGATAACTGGCCAGACAGTCTGGTGTTCAGCTCCCCCATTCAGTATAATGGGATTATGCTCTTTGGACAAGCCATGTTTAAAATACAAGAACAATGCTCAGGCTAGATGCAGAATTGAATTTATATTACTGAAATAAATAAGACTTTATGCAGACAATTAAAGAGTAGTTTTGGTGCAAACTGACTGCACCATAGGAGGGAAATAAAAGTTCTCATTAATATAACCCTTGAATTCTAGACTAAACCCTTCAGTATTTTACAGACGAAAAAAGGTATACTCATAGTGTCTGCTCCATACTGATAAAACGTATTCTCTGTCTGTACTGGTCTGTTAACTCTTTGAGTGCCAAAGAGGTTTCCAACCCATTGCATTTCAATGTGTTGGATATTTCTCTGGAACTCAAAGGGTTTTTAAAGCCAGACACAATAAACAATGGCAGTATGCACAGAACAGTCAGACATAATAATGTGATATTATTTACCTGACAAGATATATTCCGTCCTGTAAGTGAATTCCATTTACTTTTTTGCCTGTGATCACTCATGTTCCTGAGTTTCACTCTGTTACCAGCAGAATGAACTTATGTGCTAAAAAGGTATATCATGCTCATGTTGTTTTAATAAGAAACAAGAGAACAAAAAACTACTGTCTCTGCTAAAATGTACTTTTGAAGGACACGATAGAGATGTTTTCAATCCATTGCATCTCAATACATTGGAGACCCCTACAGCATTAAAAAAAATAAAAAAACTCTGTTAAATCAATGGGAATTTGGAAAATTTTGATCTCCCCCCTGAAATGGTGCAGATGATTTGTTCTGGAATTACTAATCTTTTGATTTCAGCAGAAGGCCCATAGGTCCATAATTATAAACTCAAAACTGGTGTTACTTTGGAGTAAACCAACTGCACCAAAGGGGACAAAAAACAATTCCTAAGTTCCAGTGCACTTGAACAGAGTTTTTTAAAATCCAAGTTTCATTTGACAGGAATTTTTATCTGTCTCCTATAGTGCAGTTGGTTTACTCCAGAATAACTCCATTTTGCTTTTAGAAATATGGCTCACAGGTAGAGATCTATAAAAAATTATTCCCAAATGATTCTGAATGTTGTTAAAATATTGCTAATGCATGTAAAGTGAGGTGTTCTTTATAAATGAACAATTTAAAATTCTGTCGCAAAAAATTGTTGCAACTTGCAACATTTTTTAAATAAATTTACTGCGCCACCATATATTATGGGACAGAACACCTTTCTCCAGAAAGTCACATTAGGACGTCAAGAACTATCACAGCATTCTTTATACAAACCGAAATTTTACATCACATTTCACTTTATTCCACTTTTATAAATCTCCCCCATAGTATGTAAAGGGAAAATTCACTCCTTAAAGTGGGAAGTCACTTTTACACCCTATTAGACTTTCATCTAACCTAAAGAAATCTATAAAAGCTGATCAGTTTAATGATCATCTGTTACAGAGGAAACATGAATAAAAACAATACAATGAGGCAGATGTGCCAAGCTGGGCTGGAGCAACTTGAAAACCAATTCACCCATGGGTGACAGATAATTCCAGACATTTTATTGAATTAATGGCATATTTTAACCCCTTGAATGCTTGAGAGGTTTCCAACACATTTTGAAGCAAATGTGTTGAAGACCTTGCTAGTATTCAAGGGGTAAACTGCCTTATTTAATCAATGAGAATTATTATTTTCCCTCCATAGTGCAGTTAGTTTGCCCAGAAATGTTCCAGCTATTTTTTTTTACATCAGCATCCTTTTTCTAAAAATATTTAACCTCTTGGGTGCTAGAGACATCTACAACACATTGCTTAGGGATATGCTAAATGTGTCTAGCTTTCAAGGGTTTTAAATAACAGAAAATAAAGTAGAAAACATTCCTTTTATTTGATTAGGCAGACATCCAACATGAACATGACAATAAACTGAGGAAAACACCTGTGATACTATGACAGCAGGAATTTAGCCTCAAAGATAAAATGGCACAGTAATTGCTATTTTACTGAATATTCATGTATATTTTTGCACCCATGAAAGTAACGACAGATGTACATACAAAGGGCATAGACAACCTGTTTAGATAGAAGTGTTAAAACGAATGCTGGATGGATTATTTCCTAATGTACATACAGAGAGGTAATGTCAGTATTGTCAGTCAACTCTCACTCATCTCTGATGATGTAACTCAGGAGGAGTCAAGTGATGGATCTCCAGCTATCCGAGTCTCCAGCTCCCATCATACCCAATCAGTCAGTGGCTGATTGGGGATGATGGGAGTTGTAGTACCCAGCAATAGGAAATCCAACAATTGACTTCCCCTAATCTAATGTGAATGGATGTGTGCATAATGAATTTTAGCAACATTTGCATATCATATGAGAAGAGAGAATTTAGTGCCAAATGTGCTGCAATGCATTGGATGCCTCTTTGACACACAAAGGTTTAATAAATGGAAAACGAATATTACAAAACATTAACAATGTAATTGGAAAGCTTTTCCCTCTTATTTCTTCTACTCTGGTTAAGTTAGTTTATTTTTAAGTTTTGTAGTTCCAGTGTCATGGACAAACTCATCACTACTGTATTTATTGAGAAAAGTATTTTTATTGATCTAGGAGGCACTGCTCCTTTAATTAGTTGTTGATTTTCAAATTGCAGTGAGAGCTCTGTTTATTAGCACTTCCATTCTATAGAACACAAGCAACAGGGGAAACTCAATTTATTAACAGGTGACCATGTGGGCAGTAGTGTAGGTATAGACTGTAAGATCCCAGGAGCAGGGCCCCCTGGTCTTTCTGTTATCCATGTTCTGCCTGAACTGCTTTATGTCTCTGTATGTGTATAATCTATTGAACAGCTCTGTGTAATAAGTCAATGCTATATAAACCAAAGATAATATTAATATGATATTTGAATAGTGAAATATAATTATTATTATTATTATTATTATTACATTCTAACAATTTGCAGTCAATCATCCTTAACGTTTTGGGGGTTATGCACTAAGGTGTGATAAAGAGGTGATAAAGTGGGGATGGATCTTACAGAGATATCACTAATCCAGTTCCTATGTTATTCTATAGAACCTATGCACTAGGATCTTCAAAGCTAGAGAAATCTAAGCACATAGGCTCCATCGAATAACAGGAATCAGAGAAGTCATATGACTGCATAAGTTAGCTCAACTTTATCACCTTCCTATCACACCTTAGTGCGTCTCCCCACTGATGTTTTACTGAGCAAAATACATTTGTTCATTCACACTTTTAGCTTCTTGAAGGCCAGTGAGTTATACAACAGAGTGTTTTGGAAATCTCTGCACACCCACTTGCCCACTATGAGTTAAGTTAACCTTAAAACCTAAAGACACCCCATGCTTCATGCTATCATCTGCAACATTGTGCTGCTTTTTCTGATGCCTAAAATTTAGTCTAATATATGCTACTAGTGTAAAAGGCTATGTACACGGGCCAAGGTCCGGGCGATGTTAACCCTTTGAGTGACAGAGGGGTACGCAAAGCATTGCATGATGCACTTTAATAGAGGTTTTTTAACCCCTTAAATGTTAGTGAGGTCTCCAGTGCATTGCTTGGTAATTTATCAGCAATGTTTATTTGCCCCCTATGGTGCAGCTGGTTTACTCCAGAATGACACCAATTTGCTTTTATACATATGGGCCATTGTCTGGACTGGAGGTATTCTGGAATAAACCAACTGCACCATAGGGGGCAAATAAAAATCCCTAATTCCTATTCAATTGAATAGAAATGTTAACACCTCCATTGGAGACCTCTCTAGCATTCAAGCAGTTAAAGCCCAATATAAATTAACAGCCCCTATGGCACAGTTGGTTTACTCCAGAATACCATTGATTTTATAAATTTGGGCCATTTTTTTCTTACTATTTTAGCCCTTTGAGTGCCAGAGGGGTACACAACACTTAACTAGTGATGATCGAGCACCCCAATGCTCAGGTGTTCGGGTGCTCTGACCGAGCGCCCCCGGAGGCTCGAGTGCTCGGCCGAGCACCCGAGCCCCATTGAAGTCAATGGGAGGACTCGAGCATTACACCAGGCACCCCCTGCTCTGATGAGGGGAGGGTGCCTGGTCCACAGGAAAAGGGCAGTAAATGATGGAAACACCACAGAAATGGTTCAGGGACAGCATAGGGAGGATGTCTGGATGCATCTTGGACTCCAACATCGCTGCTGGGAACGATGTTTCGCCCGTAGTACGCCATTTTTACAGACTGACCGTAAAACACACAAAAAGGAAGATAAAAACGACTTTAGGCGAAAAATTGTTACCAAACAGTATTTGCTGTATATTTACTTGTATATCATCTGCAAATTCTGCAAAAAATTTCCTCGATTTTTCTGAACTGGGGCCATGATTAAGAGGGAAACGTGCGCAGAGACAAATTCTGCAAAAAATTTCCTCGATTTTTCTGAACTGGGGCCATGATTAAGAGGGAAACGTGCGCAGAGGCAAATCTGCAAAAAATTTCCTCGATTTTTCTGAACTGGGGCCATGATTAAGAGGGAAACGTGCGCAGAGGCAAATTCTGCAAAAAATTTCCTCGATTTTTCTGAACTGGGGCCATGATTAAGAGGGAAACGTGCGCTGAGCCGACCATCTAAAACATTATGGGTGAGGGTCTGCTGCGGAGCTGACCATCCTAAACATTATATGCGAAGGCCCGCTAGTGAGCTGACGCTATAAAACATTATATGAGAGGGCCCGCTAGAGAGCTGACCCAATAAAACATTATATGAGAAGGCCCGCTGGTGAGCTGACCTATACAAAAATTGTCAAACAGCGCCCGCTGGTGAGCTGGCCCTATGTAAAATTATATCACAGGGACCGCTGGTGAGCTGGCCCTATATAAAAATTATATCCCAGGGTATATGGAAGAGAGTCAACCATATACCCATTTTTTGGGTGGAAGGGGTGAATGGGAATACAGAGTATTCCCATCATTGTAAATAACATATCTAAAGTGACTTTATGTTCCTCCGGGGCTTTCCTCCAGTGGAGTGGAGAAGTCAGGGGAAATCCAGGCCTTGTTCATTTTTATAAGTGTCAACCTATTAGCATTTTCGGTGGAAAGGCGGATACGCTTATCTGTTATGATGCCACCAGCAGCACTAAATACCCGCTCAGACAGAACGCTGGCGGCAGGGCAGGCCAGCACCTCCAAGGCGTAGAGTGCCAGTTCATACCACGTGTCCAGCTTGGACACCCAGTAGTTGTAAGGCACAGAGGGATCATTGAGAACGCTGACACGGTCTGCTACGTACTCCTTCACCATCTTCCAAAACTTTTCCCTCCTTGTGACACTAGGCGGCGCATCAGGGTGAGGGTGCTGGCGGGGTGTCATGAAGGTGTCCCACGCCTTGGAGAGTGTTGCCCTGCTTTTGTCGGAACTGCTGTGTGCTCCCCTTTTCTCCCCTTCTCGGTTGGCCAAGGTAGCACGTACTCTGCCGCCCGCGTTGTCAGATGGAAAATTTTGGAGCAATTTTTCGACAAGAACCTTCTGGTATTGCACCATTTTGCTTGTCCTCTCCACCGGAGGAATGAGAGATGAGAAATTCTCTTTGTAGCGGGGGTCCAGAAGGGTGAACACCCAGTAATCCGTGTTGTCTAAAATGCGTATAACGCGTGGGTCACGGGAAAGGCAGCTTAACATAAAGTCAGCCATGTGTGCCAGAGTACCAACAGGCAAGATTTCGCTGTCCTCACCAGGAGGATGACTCTCAATCTCCTCATCCTCTTCCTCCTCTTCTGCCCACCCACACTGAAGAGATGGAACTAAAGTTCCATGGCTACCCTCTGTAGCGGAGGCAACCGTGTCTTCCTCCTCCTCCTCCTCCGCCTCCTCCAATTGTCGCTGAGAAGACGAAGTGAGGGTGCTCTGGCTATCACCTTGTGTAAGCTCTTCCTCCCGCATTTCCACCTCTTCCACATGCAAAGCGTCGGTTTTAATTGTGAGCAGCGAGCGTTTCAGTAGACACAGAAGTGGGATGGTTACACTGATAATAGCGTTATCGCCGCTCATCATCTGTGTCGATTCCTCAAAATTGCGTAAAACCTCACAGAGGTCTGACATCCATTCCCACTCCTCACTTCTGATTAGAGGAAGTTGAACGGAGAGGCGACGACCGTGTAACAGCTGGTACTCCACTACTGCCCTCTGCTGCTCACAAAGCCGGGCCAACATGTGGAAGGTGGAGTTCCAGCGCGTGCTCACGTCACACAGCAGCCGGTGAGCTGGCAATTGTAAGCGCTGCTGCAGCTTCAACAGGCCGGCTGAAGCTGTTGATGACTTACGGAAATGTGCACACACGCGGCGCACCTTGGTCAAGAGATCATGCAAATTGGGGTAGGTTTTTAGAAATCGCTGAACCACTAAATTAAATACATGCGCTAGGCATGGTACGTGTGTGAGCTTGCCGAGCTCCAAAGCCGCCACCAAGTTACGCCCATTATCACACACAACCATGCCTGGTTGCAGGTTGAGTGGCGAGAGCCACTGCTCGGTCTGGTGACTAATCCCCTGCAACAGCTCTGAGGCCGTGTGCTGTTTGTCCCCAAGGCAGATCAGCTTCAGCACGGCCTGTTGACGCTTCCCCACTGCAGTGCTACACTGCTTCCAGCTACCGGCTGATGGGTGAGTGGCGCTGCGCGCAGAGAATTCGGAGGTGGAAACGGAGGAGGAGGAGCCAATAACGTAGGTGCTGGCAGAAACCCTGATGGAGGTAGGGCCTGCAATCCTCGGCGTGGGTTGCACCTGTGCCATCCCAGGGTCCGAGTCGCTCCCAGCCTCCACGACATTCACCCAGTGTGCCGTCAGGGAAATGTAGCGTCCCTGGCCACAAGCACTTGTCCATGTGTCAGTCATTAAGTGGACCTTCCCAGTAACTGCGTTGGTCAGGGCACGGGTGATGTTACGGGACACATGGTGGTGTAAGGCGGGGACGGCACACCGGGAAAAGTAGTGGCGGCTGGGGACTGCGTACCGAGGGACAGCTGCTGCCATCAGGCTGCGGAAGGACTCAGTCTCCACAAGCCTAAATGGCAGCATTTCGATGGCCAGTAATTTGGAAAGATGTGAGGTTAGTGCTATGGCCTGTGGGTGGGTGGCTGGGTATTTTCGCTTGCGCTCAAATGCCTGGGGTAACGACATTTGGACACTGCGCTGGGACAGGGAAGTGGATGTGGTCACTGATGGTGCTTCAGATGGTACAGGTGTAGGGCGGGAGGTATGCGGGCCTGCGCCTTCGACAGGCGATTGGCCGGCACCGAAAACAGGGGAAGAGGAGGCAGTGGTGTGGCCTGCAGACACAGATTGGCGATCCGGGCGTTCCTCCCACTTATTACGGTGCTTGGATGCCATGTGTCGGATCATGCTGGTGGTGGTGAGGTTTCTAGTGTTCATGCCTCGGCTCATTCTGGTGTGGCACAGGTTGCAAACTACAATTTTTTTGTCGTCCGCACTTTCCTTAAAAAAACGCCATACCGCGGAACACCTAGCCCTTGGCAAGGGAGATTTACGCAAGGGGGTGCTCCGTGGAACATTTGCGGGCCGGTTTGGTGCGGTCCGCCTTCTTTCTGTAGGCACACCACTGCCTCTTCCAGCCTGTTGCGGTGCTGCAGATGGCTCACCCTCAGGACTGCTGTCATCGCTCGGCTCTCCACCTTCCCAGGTGGGGTCAGTCACCTCATCGTCCACCAAGTCCTCCTCCACTTCCTCACTCTGATCATCCTCCTCATTTCTTGATCCCACCACATACTCAGTCATTGACAACTGTATATCATCCTCCTCATCAAGGTCTTGAGACAGTAATAGTGGTTGATTTGATGGCAACTGTGTCTCATCATCATCATCATCCACTTCCTTTGACCTTAAATGCCGTTCACCTCTGTCATCTTCTTGTGATTGGGTACCCTCTAGAGGTTGTGAATCAGGGCACAAGATTTCATGTTCCTCTGCAAGCGTGCTTGGAGAGAGGTTCAAATTAAGGATTGGTGATGAGACGAGCTCCTCACTATATCCCAGTGTGGGATCACTTCTTTGACCAGACCCTCTATGGTGGGAGGAAGGATGATCAGGGTGAGGATTATGTTGACCAGACTCTTGGCTACTGAGAGTGGACTTGGTGGAAGACAGGGTGGTGCTTAACCGACTGGAAGCAGTATCACCTGAAATCCAACCGACCAACTGTTCGCAGTGGTCTGACCTCGAGAGTGATGTCCTGCGACGCCCTGTAAACTGAGACATGAAGCTAGGTATGGTGGATGTCTTTCTTTCTTGTGCTCTGGCACCAGGCACAGTTTCTACGCGTCCTGACCCGCGCCCTGAACTATCAGGATCACGTCCACTTCCCCGTCCCTTTTTACCCGCCTTCTTCATATTACATGGAATATGTGCTGCAAATCTGCAACTTTGCACACTAAACAGAATGTGCTGCTTATCTGCAGCTAGGCACAGTGAACAGAATATGTGACTTTTATTTTTAACACTTTGCACACTAAACAGAATGTGCTGCTTATCTGCGGCTAGGCACAGTGAACAGAATATGTGACTTTTATTTTTAACACTTTGCACACTAAACAGAATGTGCTGCAAATCTGCAACTTTGCACACTAAACAGAATGTGCTGCTTATCTGCGGCTAGGCACAGTGAATGGAATATGAGACTTTTATTTTTTACACTTTGCACACTAAACAGAATGTTCTGCTAATCTGCAACTTTGCACACTAAACAGAATGTGCTGCTTATCTGCGGCTAGGCACAGTGAATGGAATATGTGACTTTTATTTTTTACACTTTGCACACTAAACAGAATGTTCTGCTAATCTGCAACTTTGCACACTAAACAGAATGTGCTGCTTATCTGCGGCTAGGCACAGTGAATGGAATATGTGACTTTTATTTTTTACACTTTGCACACTAAACAGAATGTTCTGCTAATCTGCAACTTTGCACACTAAACAGAATGTGCTGCTTATCTGCGGCTAGGCACAGTGAATGGAATATGTGACTTTTATTTTTTACACTTTGCACACTAAACAGAATGTTCTGCTAATCTGCAACTTTGCACACTAAACAGAATGTGCTGCTTATCTGCGGCTAGGCACAGTGAACGGAATAAGTGACTTTTATTTTTTACACTTTGCACACTAAACAGAATGTGCTGATAATCTGCAACTTTGCACACTAAACAGAATGTGCTGCTTATCTGCGGCTAGGCACACTGAACGGAATATGTGACTTTTATTTTTTACACTTTGCACACTAAACAGAATGTGCTGCAAATCTGCAACTTTGCACACTAAACAGAATGTGCTGCTTATCTGTGGTTAGGCACAGTGAACGGAATATGTGACTTTTATTTTTTACACTTTGCACACTAAACAGAATGTGCTGCTAATCTGCAACTTTGCACACTAAACAGAATGTGCTGCTTATCTGCGGCTAGGCACAGTGAACGGAATAAGTGACTTTTATTTTTTACACTTTGCACACTAAACAGAATGTGCTGCTAATCTGCAACTTTGCACACTAAAAAGAATGTGCTGCTAATCTGCAACTTTGCACACTGAACAGAATGTGCTGCTAATCTGCAACTTTGCACACTAAACAGAATGTGCTGCTAATCTGCAACTTTGCACACTAAACAGAATGTGCTGCTAATCTTCAACTTTGCACACTAAACAGAATGTGCTGCTAATCTGCAACTTTGCACACTAAAAAGAATGTGCTGCTAATCTCCAACTTTGCACACTAAACAGAATGTGCTGCTAATCTGAAACTTTGCACACTAAACAGAATGTGCTGCTAATCTGCGGCTAGGCACAGTGAACGGAATATGTGACGTTTTTTTTTTAAACTCTGCCCCCCAAAACAAACTATATCTGCTGCCCCCACACACAATAGTCCTAAAAAGGACTTTTGGGTCTTTTTGTTGTTCAAACGCACTTTTTTTCTGCCTACACTGACTTTCCCTTCCTATCCTCATCTCTCCCTGGCTAAGACTGAGCCGAACTCGCTGGTCAGGTGCTATACAGCACCCGATCATGGGTTCTGGCCATCCAATCAGTGTAATGCCAGCAGCCAACATGGCTGCTGGCATTACACTGATGTCAGAGCCTCCCCGCACGTTTATTGGCTGCGCAGCAGCCGCGAAACGTGCGGGGAGGAGACCCGAACTTGGCGGGCGAGCACATGCGGTACTCGTACGAGTACCGCCATGTGCCGAGCAGAGCGATGCTCGAGCCGAACCGAGGTTCGGCCGAGCATGCTCGCTCATCACTACACTTAACCCTTTGAGTGCTAGAGGGGTACGCAACTCATGGCATTACAATGCATTGCGTACCCCTCTGGCACTCTAAAGGTTAATTGAAGTATCACTGTCACTTGTAATCATATTACTTCTAAAAATTGCAACATTTCCCATTTTTCCTTGGATGCTAGAAAGCTCTCCAAATCATTGGAGACCTCTCTAGCTTCAAAGAGGTGAAATATATATATTTTTGCTTTATTTTGTTTTTTAGATAAAAGGTTTTTGAGTTTTGCATAATATACCGTACTATAGGGAAACCAGATTGCTTTTATATCATTTCTCCTTAAAGTGGATTTATCACATATAGAGAAATAATGCTCATTAGTTAGAGCATTTAGCGAAAAAAGTTTACCATGTTACTCATTTTTTTAAAAACACCCGTTATCTGCACAAAAATTAATGTTTAAAAAGTGCCCAGCAGCCTACTTCCGATAGCAGCAGATTGCCGCACAGAAGCTGCTCCCATCCCACTACCCAGCATCCTCCGATGATGGAGGCTGTCTGTCTCTAAGCTGGAGCTATCTTATTGGTTAGATATCGATCTCTGCCAATGAGATCGCTGCAGCTAAGAGAAAGAAAGCCTCCTTCATTGGAGAATGCTGGGTAGTGGGACGGGAGCAGAGGCAGTGCTGCAAGCAGGAAGTAGGCTGCTGGGCATGTTTTAAACATTAATTTTTCTGCAGATAACGTTTTTAAAAAAAAAAAAAATGAGTAACATGTTAAACTTTTTCACTAAATGATCTAATGACCATTACTTCTCCATATTTGATAGATCCACTTCAACCCTTTAAGGTTTGCAATGAATTACAAAGCAATGTTTTACACGTCCCTCTGGTCCTTATAGGATTACATTAAATGAAAATGATTTCTATAAAACAATTTTATTATGTATACTATATTAAATAAATATTTATAGCAATTTTGTATTTCAGCTATATTTGGTATATACTATATGCATGCCAATGGAGTTACTTATTGGTGACTTTATGCAAGGTACCATTCCCAAGGAAGATTTATACAATACTAGTTGAAGAGCCCATTACACAGGCCACAGTGCCACTGCTAGCTGGTCACCCATGCACAGTAGAGACTGCCCGCGCCGCAGCTGACACAGAGCTGGATGCTCCTTTGGAGAGTCCTGCTCTGTATCAGCCTCATCACGTGCAGTCTCTACTGTGCATGACTGCGTCGTTACACATGTTTTAGCAAATTATTAAATAGGATTATCACACAATCAAAACTTGTGGGGCTAGATTCTATTACAGGTGCTAAATGTTAACACCCGTTTTAGCAAACTTTTTCCTATTGAAGTCTATGGGGAAACCTGAAGATAAAACCAGTGATAAAATTAGCACTTGCAATAGAATCCAGCCTGTTCTGCCCTCACAATTTTTCTGTAGTACAAGGCTTGGCAGACAGCGAACAAATTCCCAATAAAGACCCAGTAGGCAGGAACAGCGATTGAAATCTTTACTGAAAATATTTTTTATATTTGTAAAACTGCAAAACACAAAATTATAAAAATATGTATTAGCAAATTATCTGCTTACAACCACAAAATACAAATAGAGATCGGCATGATACATTACTGTTAAATCAATAGCTAACAGAAAATGAGGCTTAGTACATAACTCCCTGCAGATGCTGCAAACAAATATCAAACTGTAGCTAACTGCATAAAATCATATACTATTAACTTAAAACTAAAGATAACCTACTTACAGACTTATCTTTCCAAGGCCAGTGTACAAGAAAGTGTGGAGTTCATTACCAGCTCCTTCTCTGAAGATGTAATCAAGTAGACTGGCTGCTAGGACAGGAAGTGAAGAAGAGCACTGCAGTAATGGCTCCTAAATTAAAGCAACAGCTACTGTTTTCACAATAGCCTTATGTATGCTTATATTTCTATCAGAACACAGCTCCTGTAGGGCAAATGTTTTCATGTCAAATCCTCAACTATCAACATATATAATTTGCTAGAATGCATTGCTCTCTGTGTGCATAACATGCACATGTGCAGTAGAGACTGCCAGAATGATGCAATCATGCGCAGTAGAGAGTTGCCGAACGTGCCAGCCTCCTGTCTGAGTGGCGGCACGGCTGATCCGGGTGGGGAGCTCCAAATGGACCACCGCCTGTCTCCGCTCCTGGCTCCTGAGCAGCAGACAAGGCCACTGGGTGGCACTTTGGCCCTTGCAATTGGGCCTCTAATACTAGTTCCTAATAAGGCAAGTTTTACATACTACATATTTGATAAGGTTGAAAGACATAAGTCCAGAGGCAGACAAATCCTCATTGTAGCAATTCCCAACTCGAAAAGGCAGTCACTTTTCTTATCTTTTGTGCACTGAAACCGACTGTCACAATTCTCTAAATTTTTCTTACGTAAAAAAGTACCCATCCTTTCTTGAAAGTATCTTCAGCATCTGCCATTTCAAACTTCCAAGCCAAAAAAACTCACATATACATAAAGACCTCCCCGCAACTTAGAAGGGGGGGCATGTCTAAGCGGGGGTAGACAAGTAAAGGTTGGGGGGGGTAGGCAGGAAGTGATGTGAGGGGTAAGGTGAGGGTATATAGGGCAAGGGGTTTGTGGGAACTTCCTCTTTGAGGAAAGAAAGTAATCGGTGGTGCTTACTTGTCATGGTAGCGGAGGGTCTGCTTGATGAGGTCCGGCGGTTGCTGGCAGCTGGGGGTGAGGACTGGCTTCGGGAGCAGCTTGCGCAGAGAGCTGCTGGGTCTCCTTCTACATCTGTGGCGCGTCCGGTGTGGAGTACTCGCGCCCGGCCGCCTGTCCGGCTGAGCCCTGCGAGTGGGCGGGAGTGGAGGCGGAATGCCAGCCCTAGCTGTCGGGCGCGTGGTAGGCGTGCTGTGGCGGGGGAGTCTTCCGCCCGGAGGAGTCCATCCCCAAGGAGACCGGATCGGGAGCGGAGGTCTGAGGAGGCTGAGGGAAGAAGGTCCGGTGGGCGGAGCTCCAGGAGACGGGAGGAGGTTGCCGATGCCCGCAGCAGGAGCCGGTCCCATCTTTCTCCTGGTGCGGCTTCCCAGGTACTGCTGTGCTTGCGGTGTGGAGGAGGGGTTCTGCTGGAGTGGTCAGCTGGGGGCCTGCTTTGGGCTCTTGGTGTGGTGGTCCTGGTCCTCTCTCTGGCTGCTCTGCTGCCTGTTTCCTTTTTTTTTTTTTTTTTCCCTTCACTAGGGTTTGGGGGGTTTTTGCTGGGGGTTTGGCGGTAGGGACGGCTTGTCCTGGTGCTTATGGGGGGTCTTTGGTTGTTTCTTTGTTACAGGTTGCTGGATCCTCACATGGGGCGGACGGTGCTTCGCGGACAGGAAGTCTGGTCGCCGCGGCTGGAGTGGAAAGGACGCAGTCTGTGCCGGCTGATCCTCTGTGGGGGGCAGGTACGGGTCTGCTGGGGGTGTCCTCCTCTGTGGGGGCGGGCGGTGGGGCTGTTAACGGTTTGTCTGTGCATCAGGTGTTGGGTGCATGGCAGGACCGGGCCCTTGGGGGCCTGGGGGGTGTTCCTTCTGCTGCAGGGGCGTGGGGGGCTGGTCTGCCTGGTTCGGATGCTGGGTCTGGGGGTGGGGCTCCTGGAGCTTTGCCGGCTGGCAGTCCCTGGGGTGGGGGAATGGGGTTGGGTGCTGGGGGTGTTGTCTCTGTTCCTGGCGGGTTGTCCGGGTTGGGGGCTGGGGCTGTGGGTGCTGGTACGGTGCCTGTAGGTGTTGGGGCTCCGTGGTCGCTCCTTCCAGGTGCTTCGGGTTTGGTACTGCCCGGGGGGTTGGGAGTAGCGGGTCCTGGGGGTGGGGTGGGTGGTCCCTCTTCCGCGGGTTCGGTGCCAGTAGCTGGTGGTGGTCTGCCGGGGGTGGGTGTGCTGGCGGGAGTGGGTCTTGTGGATCCTCAGTTGCCGGGTCTGAGTGGGGTAGGGAGTAGTGGGGTTGGTCCGTCTCCGCTAGGGGGGGTTCCTACTGCGGCGTTTGGGTCCGCATATATGTGCTGGGCGGGGCCGTTGGGCATTCATTTGAAGTTGGAGGTTAAGGAGAAGATCTGGTGGAACGAATTTGTTGAAATTTTTTCACTCCTTCCGCTTGATGAGGCTCCTCCTGACAAGGAGGAAAAGGATGCGGAAAAGAGGGAGGAAAAGGAGCGCCGCAGGTACCGCAAGATACCGAAGGTGTTCGGGAATTGGATCCGCGCCTTTTCCATTCTTGCCAGCGTTATTGGGGAGCCCTTTCCCTCTAAATGCTCGTTGTTATTTTGTTACCAGGACACGATCTGGAGTGCCTGTCGGATCTATGGAGGCTTGGCGTGGTGGACGTATGACGAGCAGTTTCGTCAGCGTATGGCGGTGCGGCCTGCCGTCTCGTGGGATCAGTTGGACATTGGGTTGTGGTTAGCCCTCATGACTCGTCCGGCTGGTTCTCCCATGGGGCTGCAGTCCTTTCAGGCCGGCGCTGGGGGGTTGGGGCTCCCTGCCACGTCCGCCTCGGCTTCCAAGAAAGCCGGGTTCTGCTGGCAATTTAACGACGGGCATTGCAAGTGGGGTTCCTCCTGTAAATTTAAGCACGAATGCTCTGGCTGCTCGGGCTCACACCCCTTTGCCAAGTGTTTCAAGAAACTCAGAGGGGGAGAAAAGGGGGGTGCAGTGGGCGGTAAGGGGGAGGACTCCGGTGTGAGCAGAAAAGATGGGTCCCTGGCTAAGGGTGTACAAGGATAGGCGGGCGGCGGAGATCCTGGAGGAGGGGTTCACTGTGGGTTTTCGGATCCCTAGCAGGGCCGGGTTTGGGGTGTCTGATGCTGGGAATTTGCAGTCAGTGATCCAACACCCTGATGTTCTGCGGGACAAGGTGATGAAGGAGGTTCGATTGGGTAGGATGGCGGGTCCGTTTTCTCGGCCACCTCTGCTTTGGGGGTGGTCCCGAAGAGGGATCCGGGAAAGTTTTGTCTCATCCATCATCTGTCCTTCCCGGTCAATGATGCGATTGACCCGGCGCTTTGCAGCGTCTCATATGCTTCCTTTGATAGGGCACTTGACTTGGCCATTTAGGCAGGGCGGAGGGGCGTGGTTTGCTAAGGCTGACATTGAGTCGGCGTTCCGTCTTCTCCCAGTTCATCCAGACTGCCATCATCTGTTCGGGTGCAAGGTGGATGGCGAATATTTTGTGGACTTGTGCCTGCCCATGGGGTGTTCGTTATCCTGTGCTCTGTTCGAGCGCTTTAGTACGTTCATCGAGTGGGTGGTGCGTAAGGAAGCGGGATTCTCATCCATCTTGCACTATTTGGATGATTTCTTATGCGTTGGGCCTGGTGGTTTGGATGTGTGTCGACGCTTGCTGGAAACTCTGGAACGAGTTTGTGGTGAGTTTGGGGTCCCGTTGGCCCGGGAGAAGACGGAAGGGCCCACGACTTGTCTGTGTTTCTTGGGGATTGAGTTGGACTCGGTTTCCATGGAATGCAGGTTGCCGTCAAACAAGCTGGCCGCTCTGTTGGGGGATGTGTTAGCTTGCAGGAAGGCTCGGAAGGTTTCCCTTCGAGCCTTACAGTCCTTGTTAGGTAAACTCAATTTTGCCAGTCGGATCATCCCCATGGGTCGGGTGTTTAGCAGGCGTTTGGCGCAGGCTACGGGTGGTGCGTTGCGCCCGCACCATCACATTCGGATGACGTTGCCTTTACGGGAAGATCTCAAGGTGTTGGAACAGTTCCTGGTTGATTTTAACGGGTGCTCCTACTGGCAGTCGCCGGTGCAAACCAACGGTGATTTGGATCTTTATACCGATGCTGCTGGGTCTGTCAGTTTTGGGGCAATTTTCGGTTCAGACTGGTGTGCGGAGCTTTGGCCGGAGGCTTGGGTCGAAGCGGGGTTAACACGGAATATCTTGTTCCTTGAGCTCTTCCCGATAGTGGTGGCGGTTTTGTTGTGGGGTGACCGTATGCGGGATTGCCGCATTGTTTTTCATTCCGACAATATGGGGGTGGTCCAGTCTGTCAATAACCTTTCAGCATCCTCTCCGCCCGTTTTGGCGTTGTTGAGGCGTTTGGTGTTGTGCTGTTTGCGCTTGAATCTGTCTTTCCTGGCACGTCATGTGCCTGGGGTGTTAAACGTGGCTGCTGACGCTTTATTTCGGTTCCAGGTGGCGGAATTCCAGAAGGCGTGCCCGGGGGCGAAGGCAGCGGGGACGCCTTGCCCCGCGGGTTTGTGGGACCTTGGCGGAGTGCCGTTGCCTCTTGGATAATGAATTTGGTGTCACCGGCCACCTGGGCGCGGTATGCCGCAGCTTGGGACGACTGGATTTCTCTGGAGCTGTTGGCGGGCTCTTTGGTGTCTGAGTGTGTTGATGGGGTGCTTTGGTTGGTGTGGGATTGGCATGGTAGGGGGCTGCCTGCTTCGGCATTGTCAGCTAAAGTGTCGGGTCTGGCCTTTGGCTTTAAGTTGACTGGGTGGAAGGATTTTACGAAGTCGTTTTCAGTGCATATGGCGTTGCGGGGTTTGCGTCGGGGGGCGGGATCTCACGATTCTCGTCGGCCGGTTTCCTTTAACTTACTGCGGCGGATCGTGGACATACTTCCGGCGGTTTGTTGGGATGATTTTGAAAGGTGCCTGTTTGGTACGGTCTATTGCCTGGCGTTTTTTGGCGCGCTTCGCATCGGTGAGTTGCTCAGTGGTAGCAAGTTTCGGGGTGTTGATGGAGATTGTTCGGTTGGGGTCGGATTTTTTGGAATTCCGTTTGCGGCGGTCGAAAACTGATGTGTTCGGTAGGGGTAGTTGGGTTACGCTGTACGCGTTGGGGTGTGTCGAGGTGTGTCCGGTTTCGGTGGTTCGGTGTTTCTTGTCCTTGCGTCCTTCTGTATCGGGCCCTTTGTTGGTTCACCAGGACGGCTTGGTTCTTACCCGATTTCAGTTTATCAGGGTTTTTCGGATGGGTTTGGAATATTTGGGTTTTCCGGCGGGAGAGTTTGGGGGCCACTCTTTTCGTATAGACGCTGCGACGGAGGCGGCTAGGTTGGGGTTCCCGGATTCGACTATTAAACGGATTGGTCATTGGGAATCGTCACATTTTCGGTCTTACGTTCGCCCGGGGCAGGTTTTGGGGGATTAGGGTTTTTTTCTGGGCCAGGGGTTACGGTTAGTTTGTTTGTTTTACAGGTGCTGCTGTCCTGCGGGTGTGGATCGTGGGGCACTCCTTTGTGTTCTGGGCAAGTAGGAGAGCCACAGTTCGCGAGCGAGGATTACAGATGTCCTTGGATGGATCATTGGCACGGGTGTCTTGGTTTGGCTATCAGGGTCTGAGTTGGTCTCAATTTATGCCTTTGATCTCGAGGCTGGTGTCTGTTGAGGGTTCGGCTCCGCATGTTTTGGTGGTCCATTTGGGGGGCAATGATTTGGGTGCAGTTCCCGTTTGGCAGTTGGGTGAGTCCATTAAAGGGGATTTGGAGTCTCTACTCCTTGGTTTTCCGGGCTTGAGGGTGGTGTGGTCCGAGATTATACCTCAGTGGTTTTGGGCTAGAGCTCGCGATCCTACGGCTTTAGATAAGGGTAGGATTCGTCTCAATAGCAGAGTCTCTCGTTTTGTGGTCTCCCGTGGTGGGTTAGCGGTTCGTCACCGGGTGTTTGAGGATAGGGAGCTGTCTTTGTTCCGGGAGGACGGGGTTCATCCCAATGATTTGGGGTTGGACTTCTTTAATCTGGAACTGTCGGGGGCGTTGGAACAGGCCACAGCTTTAGTGGTGGGGAAGGGCCTGGATGAGTAGGGAAACGCATCAGGCCCTTGTGGCGCTTTGGGCCCTTGCCAAGGGTAGAATGGTCAGTAATTGGGGGATAAGGAGGCCAGCGGCCTGGTGACAAGGACGTCCGGACTGGGGTCGCGGGTTTAATCACCGGCCCCATTGAGCTACGGGCCAGCTAATGGGGCGCGGTAAGGTGAAGCATAAAACGGGTAGAGCCGCAGGCTCTGATAAAAGGGGTAGGCAAATTTATGTCTACCATGGTAGGAATTGGCAAGGGCTTAAAGTAAATAGTGATGTAAATGGTGTGTATTTTAAGATAATAAAGCTGTGGCCTGGTTTAACCCAAAAGGATGTGTCTGTGTCTTTACTTAGTCACTGCCCCATGCTTAAGACATGCCCTTACAATAAAAATTTTAATATATTTTCCTTTGCTGTAATTTATTGTGCCTAAAGTTTTCACTTAACTGCAAATTCTATATGAATGTATTAATTTAAAGTTACTTTACGACACATTTGTTGCAAGACACGCAAGAATATACTATATAATTGTGTTCTGTCACAGATCTGAGGAGCATACTGTAGGAAGAAATATTTTTCAGGAGGAGTCATTTTATCATATTTAGGGTTGTACTGATGCAAGGAATTTTGCTTTACCCAAAGGTTAGATTAGTTTAAGTGAAATATTAAAGCTGGAATTTCTTTCTATTTCAATGAATTATATATTCAATCACTAGACAAACTGATATATCTATTTGTGGAATTCCTGTGGGAAGTTTAGGTAGAACTGAAACACTGCGTTTATGTTTAATCCTACTCTAACTCTGTTCTGTTGTTGGATATCTATTTCAGTTAGATTAACAGCACAATGCAGTTTGAAAGTAAAAGTATAATGTTTTTAAAATCACACTGACAGACTAATTGTAGTCCTGCTTAGATAGGGCACAGATGGTAATTTACGCTTTAAAATACACTGCTAGTAGGCAACATTTGTTTTCTTAGTTTGAAGACATATTTTTAGAATACATTGCCAAGACCCCAGGATCATTTACTTGTGCTGTGAATTTACAGTGACCCTGCTATTTAATTGTTTTTTCAACTGTCAATCGAAATTCTATTTAGAACCTACTTAGTAATACAGAGCAAAACAATGGAAAATGTAACACTCCCCCCAGTTCTTCTTTAAAGAAAACAAATTAATATATTGAAATCATTCTATTTTCTTTTAAACATAGTCTTTAATAGTATTGTGTTTTTTAACTACACTGAGATGAAAATAGACTCTTTTAGTCTTTGTGGAAATCCATTGATAATGAGGTCTATGCAAAATGCAGTGAAATTTCAGCAGGGCCAGTCTGCATGTGATCATTGTACAGGCCTTTCACTCTGACTCATTGAATGATTGCCCCATGTTGGCATCAGCCAATCATGCATTATGGCAATAAGGCTTGACCATAAATCAGGCTCCCTCCCAGCAATGGGTTTTCTGGTAGAACTTTGGGCAATGGAGAACGGCCAGCTTGAACATGGAAGCATATTTGCAAGGTTCAAGTCACCACTGACTATATAGCCTAAACACAGCCATAAAAATAATAATATTTTGGGTTTTTATTTCATGCTAAAAATATTGCTCAAATACTCATTAGCTTAATCTCTTTAATGATATATTTGTGATATAGCTCTAGAATCCAAAGGAGCCATATAGGAAATGTAAGCAGAGCAAGATGAGACTATGTAATCAGAATGAGTTAGTTCAGTAAAGCATAAGAAAGCTCATTAAAATATCTGAAGCTTTGCATACTCCTCCAGTCCTTTAAATATTAAATATGCTAATGGACTCAGCCTGCTTCTGGCAGCACCTGACTTGTCTACCACCATGGACAGAATCCAGGACTGACATTTCTTGAATCAGGGAGCAAAAATAACATCCTTAGAGGCCAGTTGGATTTTCTGGCCATAGTAATAAAAGTGGTGTGTTACTAGTAAGAGCTTTTTCTTAATCTTTAAGTTCTTATTTCTTATAACAAATATATTCCTGCTTTAGAGTGGTCAAGACAAATCACTTGACTTTTCAATTTATGCTAAAGTGCATTGCTCTTTTTTGCCTTCACATTAATGGCATTTCATTGCTACCTCCCCACAACCTTTCTGGGGTCAATATATCCAGATGATTTCATTAAACTTTTATTGTTTAAAACTATTTTTAAACCACTACCACCAACTTGAAAGGGTCTGGATGCCCTGGTTCCCCAGACCAATGTTGGCCAGTCCCCCTACATCACCTTAGGGATCTTGGGGAAATTTGTCTCATGGGAGGAAGAAGAGAGTAGTAGAAGTATGAGAAGGACAGGTCAGGTACCTGTGCCTGCTGCCAGTGCTGCTCCTGTTGCCAATGTGTCTTGTAATTCTCAGAAGTGGGGGAGGAGATGATGGCAAGTGTGACAGCAGGGGACTGTGAGTCACAATTGCCATCCCCAAGCAGTCCTGTCACTAGTGCTACTACTAAGACAGTCCAGCAGCTTGTACAGAGTATTAGGAGTGAAATAGGAAGTGATCATATTACTAGTGAGGAGGAAGACTCAGGGTCTGAAATTGATATTGATGGTTTTAATAGTAGAAACAATGATGGTGAAGCCACTGTTGGGACTAGCGTTAGAGGAGTGGTAGGGCAAGGAATGCAGAGCGGCCAGACTAGCGGTCAAAGGAGCTATTTGTTTTTTTTCTTCTCATTCTACTTTTTTCTTGTCTTTGTCCTCAAGAGCACCATGTTGTAGCTGGATAACCTTTTTGGAGGAAGGAAGGTGTTAAGGCCTGGTGTATGTGAAATTCTATTAATGATCCATTATGTGGTTACAAGAGGCTTGTTTTGCCTCTGTTTCAAGAGAATACTATTCTTGAAGTCATTATATGGAGTTGGCCCAAATTTTGATTTCGTACATACTGTGCTTAGGAGAACCTTGATATTGTCACCCTTTCTTTTTGGGGGAGATTCAACATTGATTTATGAGGAATTCAAAATCATGGGGAGGATTATAATATGAATCCTGTCCAGAAGTATGAAGAAGTGTGCATATTACGAAAGGTCAGTTTAACCTCTCTATCAAGTGAGTGAAAGATAAACTTTTACCTTTATATTGCGTGAATTTGTCTGTTTTTTGTATTTTTGCTTACACTTACTGGAACTGAAGCAGGCAGAGTATATGATCCTGCTTAACCACTAAGGACCATACAACCCGTTGGTACATAAGGGATTAATACTACCTTGTGCATTGTGCAGAATCTGAGGGGCTATTGACCTGCTAGCAACTGTCATGTCTCCTTCGTGGACTTGAAGGGCTGATTGAAGATGTTATTGCTTGCATCAAAGAACAAGGAAAAAAAACTCACAGGACCATCAGCATTTGCTGGGGGTTATTATTATTAGGAGGTGTTAATTAGTAATATCTCAGTGCTTGGTGTTATTACATTATCACTAAATGCCCCACCCCAAAAAACAACTCATAAATATCCACTTTATTAAACCCTTGACTGCTAGAGACATCTCTAACACATTATGAAGGAATTCACTGGAAATGTCTGTAGTATAGAAGCAATTAAATGTACAGTAACAATGTGCATAATAAAGGGCATGTTGTAACACACTGCCCATTAACAAGAAAACAAAAAAAAATCTCTCTTAACCCTAGGGAACATTACAATTTAAAATAAAATCTGCCTCTTTATAGCATATAGTCTATTTAATTTAGAATTTAACAAATCCTTATAACGACTTTATCAAGTAGAAAAGATGGGATATTTTTTCCTCCCGTAATCACTGCATGCAGGCTCTTGAGAGCTAGAAAACAAGATCATGCTAAGGAGCAGAAAGGTATATGGCATTTGGGAATTGTCCAGATGTGCTACCTCACATATAAAGTAGTGCTTACAAGGAATACATTCCCTGAAGTAATATAGCAATACTATGTAGTGAGAGACTTAGTTAAATATTTTATTACTATATTCCCTAATTTCCGCCTATGTAAAAAAGAAAAGTGAAGAAAATTCCTTTTTTAAGTAGGGTTGTATTATACAATACAACAAAGCAATGATCATGACATTTGTGAAGATTTTGAAGGTGGACCAAGCTTGTACTAAATCAGTAGATGCTATAATTGACAATATAATAAACAATGATAAATCATTTATTTTCTTTTTTAAACTAAATCAGTAAGTTGGGAAAATGAATTAGAATTTAAGAATATTTAATTTTTTATTTTGTGATGATGTGTGCTAGAGTTGGAAACTAAAGATGTTATGACCAGATTTTGCTGCACTGATTTTCAGGATTCATTGACCCATCTTATTAATCAGTCTTCCAGTTCATGTCTTGCACAAATTTGGCATTAGTTTCTGTTGGATAGCTGATTGTCTGCTTTTTTATGGATACTGGAGAGAAAACCTCATTGAATGAAGCAATTAAACATAACTTTTATTAATCAACTTACAACTTACAAAGAAACAGATGTACAGTGTATAACAAATAAAAATAGCCATTAATTTAAATCAAGATTTTAACTCTGTATGTTTGAGAGAGCCACGTATTCCTATTATTGCAAAAAAAAATGCACAGTGACTGAGGTGGTAGAGTTACTGTGATTTGCTGTCTTGGAACGGGTGACATTTTGCTACATAAAGCAAGCTTAGCATGTGCACTGTGCTGTGTGTTGCTAATCTTGGAAAAGATGAGTTCTGTGATTCTTCTGATTACTCTGATTTGATTGACTTTGTGTTTCTTTCTGGATTATATTAGTGTGGCAAAGGAGAGTTAAAAATGAAAGGCTTTTCTTTCTTTCCCTTCTAGATTTTTTTATGTTAACATAACTGCATGGTGAGCCTGATATGGGGGAGTTAACTGTTGGCCTTCTGATATACAAAGCAGGCTTTTTAGTGAATTAATAGAACATGCAAATGTTGCAGTGGTACAAAAAAACACACACACAGATTGTGAAAAAAGCGCTCCAAAGATCCACAAAATAAGCCAGATATTGGATATAAAAATATATATAGTACAACTGAAAAGAGTTAGTAAGTCTTATCTTATGTAGAAAAATGAAGATGTTGGTGATAAAGTGGAAGTCAAAGATGGAGATGAAATGGAAATGAAGGTGAAATGATGATAATGATGATGATGATGGATCTTAACTACTCCCCAGTTTCTGCAGCAGATGAGAGTTGTAGAAAGTGGCCTTGTCCACTTGTTGAGAAACACTGTACCTGTAACAACTCAAAAACAGCGCAAAATAACAAAAAGGAGAGAAGAGTACTCCATCTAAGTGTAGAGATTTATTGATATAAATAATAATAAAAACAAGAGATATTGCACTCACATTTGCCCTTCTTGGGCTTAATGCACATCAGTGGGTTTATCTCCCAATCGCCAGCTTTCTGTGTTCTCCCGATCTCCTATTAGTCTCGCCTGTTCCGCAAAGATCCTGGAGATGCACTCCTTATATGGATGGATATAAGTTCTTGAAATTAAACAGTGTCAAAGAAGAGTCAATTATGTTGTACCAATCCTTAAAAGGTAGAGTACTTTAATTTAGGTAAATAAAGTGCCTTGTACCAAGGATCCTCAAAGGACCAATCAACAACTTGAATAGGTAGAGATTCGCGGGTAATACAGGGAAGAGGTGGAGCTGAGAAAACCACAGAGGGCTTGGAGAAAAATCCGTCGTCTGCTATCCGTGCAGACGAGCCCAAATGTTTTCGCAGATCACTATCTGCTTCCTCAGGGGCATCAAAAAAGGAAGCAGATAGTGATAGTGAGTACAAAGAAGTAATTTAAGTCTCCAATATGTTACTGATTCAAGTGCTGTATTCTCAGAAAGAATTGTACTGGCACTTTGTTTCTATTTATCTTTGGGTTCTTCTGATGAGACACTGTGTGGAGCACCGATCAACCGTGTATAGCTACTGAATAGTCGGGAGGATACCCAAGGGAAAATGGGGAATACAAATAGCTTCCAAGTGCACTGCTTGTCTTTCTTACACTTATGTGTCTGTAAAGACCATCCAAAATTGTGAGTATCCCATTCTAGGGGTGTGGATTGGGTCTAGCAATTGAAGTTGCAATATATACTACTCTATGAGGCGCCCCTTCTTGTCTTTCTTTTCTTTCTCTTTGCTATAGTTACTACTGAAGAAATTGGATGGTGAAGTGGAATTGGTAGTTTCTTTTAAAGGGATAGTGAGTGTGCTTCTGGAATTGGACTGTTTCAATCACAAATTACAATTATTGGATATTACTGTTTGATTCTGGATATACATCCTTCTTTGCATTTATAATGCAATCTATTGCAAATAGAGACAAAGAACGAGAATTATTAAAAGCAAGATTATTGTATAATAATGATCAGGTATCAGGCATCAATTCAAGTTGAGAATAATGAGAAAGTGGAAGATCTGTCGAAAGAGTTATTAAAATACTATACAGAGCAGAAAATAATTCCAAGAGGCTTGAGAGTTAATTTGCACCCGACCTTAAAGGACGAATACTTTAAGGCGGAGTGGAATAAGATCATTGACTCTTGTTCTTTGAATCTGATGAGCCTTTTGATAAAATATAGAGAAGAAAAAATATCAGATTTAAAAACTAAAATCGATGAGAGTAATAAGATATTGGAAAATCACACAGGAAATTTGAAATGTGGTCAGTTGGATGAAAGAACAAGGGTCAATGTAAAAAAATGTGAAGATATAATTGTAGCCCGTAAGACAAAGAAAATAACTAGTGATCAAAACAATTATAAAACAGGACATATTAGAAAGTGGAATAGTTTTGATGAGAATAAACCTAATAAGGAATTATATAATGAAAGATCTCAGAAAAGTAATGATATAGATTCAGAAAGCAAGCAGAATGTAAATACACGATCATCCCCCAAAGAGGATATTACCATGCCTAATAGCAGTGAGTTTCATCCACAAAGACAAGCATATAATGGGAGGAGAGGGGGAGGATATGGTAGATTTAGAGGAGGAGGGAGAGGTAGATTTATGCATGCCACAAGAAGTTGAGGACATGCAGTTCATATGACAATAATAGTAGTAGGAGACCCACACAACAAATAGACATACAGAATAGCTACAATGATACTCAACAGGCCAATTTTTTAGGGACCCAACCCCACAGCGCCTCCAATCGATTTTCACCTTTGGAGGATCTAGTGGGGGAGATGGATTGGACTCAGATCCGAGGAGGAAAGAGAAGGAACATAGAGGAAATAAAGAAGAAGAAGGCGATGTAGGGGGGGAGATAAATTACAAGAGAAGCAAAATTGTGAAAAGAAAGTAAGTGTGAAAATATTTAACTTATCATCCCATCGATTAACAGATTTTGAAACATCTGTACTAGAGAAAGGTCTAGCTTTTTGCCCCACAGCCCCTCCAAATCTGTATGACTTATATGTTGATGTGGATAGATATGTAAGAAAACTTAAACTACAAAGATATTTTAATAAAATGAAGCTAAGGGATACAAGTGAACAAAAAGATGGAAATATCCCCAATGCAGAAGATCATTTGGATTTGGATAAGATTAATAAGGTGAATATCGATGTGAATAAAGATGTAGATAGGTTGTTGAACAACTATGTCCACACTAATGTTAAACCAAAATCCACTTTCTATCCCACGAACCATAAGAGGAATTTTATAGAAACCTTTCATACATTGGTTCTGAATAGTTTGAGAGATTTAACTGATACACAAATATTGAGAAAAGATGGGTTTACTCTAAGCATAGAAGAATTCAAAGCAATTAGAGATTTAAAAGAAAATAGTAAGATTATAATAAAAAATGTGGATAAGGGAGGGGGAGTTGTTATATCAAATACATCTGATTACATTAAAGAGGCTATCACGGTCCCCGTGTCTTTCTGTCAATCTATCATGATGTACCTGTGCATTGGTGGAGACTGATTGGCCCGCCCAGGATGTGCCGTTATATGCTGGAGCTTGGGCAATTGTCAGTGGCCCTTTCGTGGTGTTCCTGTTGCTGCGCCTTGTTGCCATATTCCAGTGTCTTCTGTGTACCGACCCGGCTAGTCTGACTCTGTTCCTGATTCTGCTCCGTGATTTGACCCGGCTTTGGCTGACGACCCTGCTCGGTGATTTGACCCGGCTTTGGCTGACGACCCTGCTCCGTGATTCGACCCGGCTCTGGCTGACGACCCTGCTCCGTGATTCGACCCGGCTCTGGCTGATGACCCTGCTCTGTGATTGTTTCCGGCCTGCCTCTGTTCCAGCATTGCTCCGGACCTGCCTGCTGTTCCAGTCACCACTCCGGCCCTGCCTGCTGTTCCGGTTGCTGTGCCGGCCTGTCTGCTGTTCCAGTTACTGCTCCGGTTCTGCCTGCTGTTCCGGTTGCTGTGCCGCCCTGTCTGCTGTTCCAGTGATCGTTCCGGTTCTGCCTGCTGTTCCGGTTGCGGTGCCGGCCTGTCTGCTGTTCCAGTTACCGTTCCGGTTCTGCCTGCTGTTCCCGTGTTCCTGCGTCATTCCAGTCGCTCGGCGACATTCTGAACTGTAATAGCAACTCACTGTTCCTCTCATTTGTCAGTAGCTGTAGCCTGAGGTTGCTTTGCCTGCTGTTGGCTGCCAAGGTACTCGCGTGTGTACAGAACCATCTAACCCTTGCAGTGCCTGTAGTCTCCGGTCTGGTCCCTCCGATACTTCTTGCCAAGCATACATTTTTCTGACATAGCCTTTTACTCTGAGTGCTTCTGTGTGTCTCTTATTCCATCAGAGCCTTGTCAGTCCGTGTTCATTCTCTGGCTCAGGGCCACAGACGTTGAAGGTACATTCCCATTGCACTCCAGAGGACATTGGCTTGATTACAGCTTGTGCAGTTACCATCAGTACAGCACCCAAGGGGTGTATGGGCATATCCTAGTGGCACATGCAGGGTTATTACTTTTCTAGTCAAGGGCGATTTCGGTTCTGATCATTACAGCGTGGCAATAGCACTCCTCTGTAGCCCCAGGCGTGGGTACCGGCTCAGCTCTGGACTTTGGGCTCTAGTATATCAACTTGAGAGTGTATTCAGTGCAGTTACTCCACTATCCTGCTATTGAGAGACTGTGTCCGCTATCCTGCTATTGAGAGACTGTGTTCCAGAGACTGCTATTTATCCTGGGCGTTGGCCAATCCTGTATATCTCACCCATTTCAGTCTTTAACCCTTTGGGGACAATTCCCTATCTATTCTAGCACTTGTCATTATCATTGTGTGCATTCACTTTGTTATTTTTGCCATTGTTGCTATTTATGTGCTGGCCTCTAGGGGCCTTGTTTTATTTTTAATAAAACTGTGTTTTTACTTCATACCCTGGTCTGAGTGTCAGAAAACCGTAACAGAGGCGAACCATATTTTAGGAGACACTTCCCAATATGAAATTTTGAGAGGAGATCCTACAGCACAGTAAATGAGAGAATTCTGTACTTTAATTGAGGATGCATTTATGGAAGGCATTTTAAACAAATCAGAGAGATTTTGTGTATGTAAAGCACCCTAAGTATGCAATATATTACCATTTACCCAAGATACACAAATCTCTCTCCGAACCTCCTGGAAGGCCAATCATATCCGGAATTGACAGTATAACATCTAATCCGTCACAGTATTTTGATTTTTGGCTGCAGAAATTCGTGTTGGGTTTAGATTCTTACCTGAGAGATACTGGACATTTATTAAATATCCTTGAAGATTCGAATTGGGAGGACGGATTCAATTGGGCCACCTTAGATGTGACTGCCCTGTATTCAAGTATACCACATGAGGCTGGGGTTCTAGCAGTACAACATTTGCTAGACCTGGATTTACTTATGCCCATTAAGCAGAGAGAATTTATTGTTAATGCAATTGTCTTTATGCTTGAGCATAACTATTTCCTGTTTCTGGATACCTTTTATAGGGAGCGGAGATGGGAATGAGATTCACACCAAGTTATGTTAATTTGTTTATGGGTTTTTTGAGTTTTCATTTTTAGGACATAATTGTCCATTTGGTGCGAATCTCGTTCTCTATCGCCGCGTCATTGATGATCTGATTGTGGTCTGGAAAGGAGATGAAAGTTCCTTTGACTCATTTGTGGAATACCTGAATGGGAATCCATGGAAGATAAAATTCACTTCCACCTTTTACCCGAAACGCGTTGTATTCTTAGATCTGGAGTTAAATGTAGATGACGATAGTAACATCATTAGTAGTACTCATTTTAAGACCGTGGACACAAATAGTTACTTGGAATATAAGAGCTCTCATAAAAAACAATGGCTGAATCATGTGCCTTACAGACCATTTTTAAGACTCAGACATAATTGCAAGAAAATAGAAGATACACAAATATTAATAACAGTGATTGTTTTTACTATCGGTACCTTTGATGGTACTGTATATTAAAATATATTTGTAATTGGAATTTAAAAAAAAAATACATTTGTTTAAATTGGAATACACCCAATTCCTTGAATTATTACTTCCATACGTGCTGCTCATATGTACACATCCTGCCTATAACATCCAGATTCGTGAGGAAAACCAACACTATTGGAGCTTGAGCAGGGACAAGAGATTTGAATCTTCCTGTATGCGATTAAGATCACTGGTGTGGATCATACACCGGTGCTACAAACAGTGTGAGTACAAAGAAGTAATTAAAGTCTCCCATATGTTACTGAATCAAGTGCTGTATTCTCAGTAAGAACTGTACTAGCACTTTGTTTCTCTTTATACTTATGTTGCTCATTTCCTCTTTAATGGGATAAGGAGCAGCTCGCATTAGTATATTCCAGACAATGAAATATCCATATGGTCAAAAACAGAGGAGTTAAAGGAATAGTAACATTTTTCATGAAAAATATATTACAGGATTTGTTCTCTTAAGTAAAACAAGGATATGCCCATTGCTGTGAGGTAATTTATTCACAAGCTATTACAGCTCAAAATGTTATCAGCACCAACTGGAATTCAAAAGGCAATATTGTTACATTGAACACTATGGGAGAGCTTGAGTCTCTAGATCTCCACAGAAAGTGATAGAATCAGCCCCACCTGGTAACCACAAAAGAAAATTACAGTTTAATGTAAAAATAAAGTAAGTGTGACCTGTAATAAGAGTTGTATATCAAATCTACAAATATTGGGCGTTCCCTTGTTTTACTCAGCCAGAAAATCCCATAAACATGTTTTTTCATTACAAATGTATGATTCTTTAAAATGATGACTGAATGGTGAAGTGAAATAATGATGGAATTAAATAAATCTAGTTACATGGTTCCCATGCTGTGACCCTCACTAGACTCAAAGAAATCGGTGTGTTTCCTTTTATTGCAGATGGCACAGCGTATTATTATTAATCCTTTGAATGCTTTGCAATGCATTGGAACCTCTCTGTCACTCAAAGGGTTAATTGACCATTATGTACAAAAGAAATAAAAACCAATTCTGAGGCAAGCCAACTACAATTCCCCAGTTGGAGACTTTTTTTTTAGAATTTGAGGAGTTAAAAGCCTCATTTGAATCATTGAGAATTTAGGAAATTTTTATTTCTCCCTCTATGGCCCAGAATTACTTCACTTCATTTGTACATTTGACCAATTTACGATCATAATATGCCAAAATTTGGATATTTTAAGCAAGTGTCTAAAATCTTGAAATACAGAATGATTCAATGTGGAGACACTTCAAGACCTCTAAATAGCACATTTGCAGTCACCATGTTGGCAGTGGTGTGGGAAGAGAGACAGCAGAGAACTGAGTTTTAGAATATTCTGTGCTTTGAAAAAAAAAATTAATCGTTTCAAAAAGAGTTGGTCTGTCCAGTGTAATTTGTATCTGTATTCTACCTTCAGTGCAGAAGTGTAGCTCAGTCTTTGCATGGTAAATGTTCATTTAAGGTCATCTCTGGCTCATTATAGTTCCATTTTGCATCTAAATGTATTGAAAAAAAAGTACACCTTCAATGCAAAAGGTTTAACCCTTGGTGTCCATGTTCGGTCCTCAAGTGCTACCCAGAGTTTAGGACTTCCCTGTCTGAGCACAGGTGGTTCAATTAAAATGAATGCACAGCTGATTAACTCACCAGCATAATATGAGAAATCCTAAAATTTTGGTCTGTTGGTGGTCCATGAGGATCGGATTTGGACACCCACTGGTTTAAACATAAAAACAGGCAGCTGTATGAGGATTGGTGGCATTAAAGTTGTAACCCTGGCAAAGATTGCCTGGTATGCATTGCAGTGGTCATATCTTGTAATGCATTGACTGAGGTGCAGTCACTGACATTAGAGGCTAATACCAATGGAGCTACACTGATGAATTTATGCAAAATGCACATGGGACATTATTAGATAAATTAGATAAATGGGGAATTATTATTGGGAGGTGTTGCTTGTTTAATAAGAAATAAATAATTACCTGTTGTGAAGTGATTCATTCTATTGATTAAAGCAACACTAACACCCAGTATTCATCTTAATCTGGACCTAAAAGTTGCTATTGATCAACACTGCATGAACTGGCTCTCCAAAATGAGACTGAAATTCATCAAGTTGCAGGAAAGGCATTGCATCAGATTCTCTGCTCTTTGCAAACTCTTTGCTCTGATTTGGATATTCGCCAATTATCATATTTCCTTGCCTTAAGTATGTGAGGCTGACAATATGAAAAATGGCATAACTGCCTCCATTCCATGGCATAACTGTCATTGCATGGATGTGTTTGCCCTGATGATTACAATAGGATAGCCCAACTTCTAGATGGTGGGGGAGATTTGCAGATCTTTCTGATCATCACACATTGATGAATAAGCGATGGACAAATACAGTCTGGTCATTGCTGAACAGGCGCTGGTGAATATACAAGGAAATCCTGTGAATCACTTGTTCATTGAGCCATTCTTGGTGCATTGGATACCTCCCTGACACTCAAAGGGTTAATCTTTAATTAGTACTGGGTGCAGGACCCATGGATCCCAATCCTTCCACCGAAGCCTTCATAAAAAAGAAAACAGTGGGAGGAGTTTGAAGTCTGAGTCTTGAAAAAATAATAATGAAAGATGTTTTCATTGTAAATAGGGTGTTGATCCAGGGAGATGTTCAGATGCCTTTTGGGGACAGGAGGGATTTTAACCTTCTTGGGCAGAAATGAAAATTGCATTAAGTCTTTTTTCCTTCTTCTTGATCATCATAGGTGATTTGGCAAAGGTTAAAATTTATATATTTTACTATGTCTGCCTCCATGGACATAATATCCAATACTAATTCAAGATTCATTTTCAGGAACCATTCCATAGGCATCTGATTCATATCAGCCTTTAGTATTTTTCTACAAAGATAAAGATAATTGAATAGTTATTATCAGAAGCTTAGGGTTCATTTAAATGGCCCTTAATTTGCTTATTTGTGGTGCAGCAAAAGGAGGGATGCACTCTATTGATTACATAGCAGCTATAGTTGCTGTCACAAGGAGAAAGTGAGATCCCTGATTCACCTTCACAAGGAATATATTTCTTTTCAGACACAACAAACAAAACAAAAATAAAACCAAATAGGTTTATTGTAAGATGAAGTCTTTATGCCAGTATGAAAGGCATTAACTGGACTTAATCAAAATGTAACATTAAAATCTGAGTAGTGGAAGGAAAGGGCCATCATAAACATGTCACCATTGCAATGCATTGCTTTCTAAATTTAAGTTATACTAAACCATATAATAGCTGCAGTTTACTTTAACAAGTGATTTCTTTCTGGGGTGTAGCAATGGCAAATTACTTCCAGTTTATTCTCTAATACAAATGTTAACTTTCGTAAGACATGGTGTGTGCATTTAAATAGTAACATGCCATAGCTAATGTTTAAATTGAGTTGTATGCCACTTGTTTAAATGTTATTTGACATAATCTTGCATCTAGCTTGATCTGTTACAGAATTTCTATGCTTTTAAGCATTAGGGACCATATTTAGGAAGCTGAAGAGGTGCTGTTTTGGGGCATACCAACTATACCATAGGGAACAGATAGGAACTCAAAGTCCCCATTGATTTAAATTGGGCTGTTATTCGCTTGAATACGAGAGAAGTCTTCAGAAAATTCTGAAGTAATGCATTACAGACCTCTCTAACATTTAAAGGAGCAGTAACATTTTTTACAAAACCCTAAATGTCAGTGGGTTTTCCCTGCTAGGCAAAATAAGGGTACTCCCACTTTTGACAGTTATTTTATTCAAATGTGATAACAGCTCAAATTGTATGCAAGATAATTTAAAGCATGTTCTTCCTGAAAGTTCTAACTTCCAGCCTGGCTCAGCAGTTTCTATCACATTCTGTGGAGAAATGTTTGTCAGTGACTCACCTATCCTAGAGAATGCAGAAGAATAACTCATTGGAATCTGACTACTAGACAGCACTGTAATGTAATGTAAAAATCCAAGAGTTTCAACTGGAATAACTCTAAAAATATGCATATATCAGCAGTGGGAGTGCCTTTGTTCTATGCAACATGAAAAGCCCTACAATATGTATTTTTTGTAACAAACACTTTACTGCTCATTTCAGAAGTTAAAGGGATAGTAATACTTCATTTTAACTTTATTTTATTTTGTAGGCATTAAAAAAACATGAAGAATGATATAAGTCTTATCTCTGAAACCTTTATGGTTTAAGAGATATTCACAAACAAAGTATCCCCCCCCTGTTCAACCAGATAAGAAGGGAGATGCCCAGGTAGACTGCAGAGAGGGACAATCTTCAATTAAGATAATGGAAAAAGCTGAAAAACTTTTCAAGGGGGGAAGGGCTTTCATTGTTTTCATACAAAGAAAATTGTCCCCTTCTGTTATCTGTACTGTCATACAACCTGATCCACATCTGAGAAGAGATGTCTTACACTAGGAAAAAGGGGCGGGGAGGGGAACTTTGCTTGTGAATATCTCATAAACCATAAAGGTTTGAGAGATAAGACTTATATCATTCTTCATGTTTTTTTAATGCCTACAAAATAAAATAAAGTTAAAACGAAGTGTTACTATCCCTTTAAAAGCCTCAATTTAAATTGATTAAATCTGTATCCTGAAGAAAACATCTTTGATGACCTTTAAACATGTTGATTGATTAGACATTTTATATAAATGTAATACATATGTTTTATACATTATTTTATTAAACATTTACATTTTCAAGTAAAAGACCTTTTATTGGGAATTTCACTGAAAGCTTGAACAGGCATGAGCACCTTTTCTCCGCCACTCATCAGCTGGTAAACATATCATTCCTCACTGGCTGACTATATTTGTGAGATTTCTTCTGTTTTATTGCGACACATTTGACACATTGAAACACCCTCTTTCTGTTCCTTGTATTTGCTCATTTAAATTAAAGGGAATTTTTATGTATCCCCTATGGTGAAGTTGGTTTGCTCCAGAATTGCTCCTCTTTATATTCTTGAATATGGCCTTGAATCATAAACAATGCTAGATTTCCCATTAGGCATAGTAGGCAACCACCTAGATTGCTGAATCTTTAAGGGTCCCTTAACTATACTGACCACATGTACCTTCTGAGTTATGGGTGTGACCAGTGCAATTCTAATATTTCTGTGACACACACTGAGTCTTGGGGAAGTAGGCACTAAGGTGTGATAAAGAGGAGATAACCTCTCCAGTTATATCACTTCTCCAATTCCTATATTTTTCTGTGTAGCCTAAGCATTAAGATTTGTCCCATTTGAGAAATGTTAGTGCATAGGCTCCATAAAATAACACAGGATCTGAAAATATGTCATAAAAAAATTAAAAATGATGCTAAGCTTGTTGAATATTGGCCTTAAAAATGCTAACGTGTCAGAAAAAAATAACAGAACTCACACAAAACGTGATGGCTAAAAGAAGATTTTTTTTCTGAAAGCACTTTACAAAAGGAATGTAGATTAAACTACTCCCACTTTTAAAACTGCTTTTCCCTGTTGACCGAGATGGCAGAGTTGGATGCAAAAAATTACTATAATATGTCTGAGGACTGACAGACCATGGCAAATTGACTTTTTAATTATAATTACAGATTATTTCTGTTTTATTGGGAACTAAGGGGGTTAAAGGATCCTCCAAGAAAAAAGAACCTGCATTAAATGGCACTCAGCAGCAGTATTGTTCAAATAAATCTTTATTGCAATAAGCAAAAACAAATATCTGAAAGAAAGAAAAGAAAAGAAACAAAAGGGAGAACAAACTGTTAAAACTGGCAGAAACCATTGTGATGCTATATTAATCAGGGTATAGGGGATGAAAGTTCAGTTATATGTGACAAGAGGAATCAATATTATCACAGAACATAACCACTGATCTGCTAATAAATACTCATTAGTATATATATCACAATGTATTCTCACCTCCAGGACTTTATTAAATCTGTTAATATATTTAAAGGTTTCTATCATGTATTCCCCCATTCTCTTTTAAACCTATGCGTGCAGAAATATTGGCTACTGCCAATCCTGGGGGAGTGTTGTGAATGGGATAAATAAATTAGACTTTTTATTTAATTCCAAAACATTTCATACAAATATGTGCTTGTGTAAAACAGAAAGCTAAATAATCTATTTGACCAACTCCCCCCTTTCTTAATCGTACCTACAAAATACAATTGTAATATATATATACTGCATTCATTGTATGATTGCAACTCAAATGTTAATATCCACAAAGAAGGTTCTCAAGGAAAATAATTCCATTTCACCACAATGTATTATATGTTTCATTTTAGTTACATTTATTACATTTTGTCTGATATTTAATGGAATATTACATATGAGATGTTGCATTTGAATACACTGAAGATTATATTTATGTTAAACTTGACTTGTCATCAGTTCATAATAATGAAAGGTTAATCTCTGCATTATCCTCATTTATTTGTGCCAAGTGCTTTTCTTCTTGCTGATAGTTCAGCCCTTGCAATATAATTGGGGAACATTCAACAGAGTTCACAAGCAGGTACATCTAATTAAATGAATTGTGTCCCAAGCACTTCCTTACTTAAAGGGATAGTAATGTTTCACAATAGCAGCAGCTCCAATTAATCTTCATGGTATTTGAGCCATAGAGAGTGGTATTTCAATACTGTCAGAGTTGTAGTTCAAGAGCAATTGAATGATAAATTATCCCCCTCCCGCCCAGCCCGCCCACCACCTCTCCTCAGATGTGATGTATGGTCTCAAGACCAGATTCCACACAGCAAGAGACAATCTTCTTACTGTGAGCATAAGGAAAACCCTGTCCCCCTTGACAGGTTTTTCCTTATGATCACTGAAAATTGTTCCTCTCCGCGATCCATCCGGACAGTCTTCCTGCTCTGAGGTGAACAGTGTCATATCAGTAAAAGGGGCGGAAGGGGGGGATACTTTATTATTCAATACTCTTGAACTGTTTTGAAATAACACTCTCCATGGTCCAAATACTATTAAGATTAATTGGAGCTGCTTTTATTGTGAAACATTACTATCCCTTTAACTCTTGCCTTAGTTACACTGTTACAGTAACTGCAGTTGAGAGATGTTGAAAGAGTGCTGAAGTTCACAGAAAGTGTGAAATGCAACATGCAATCGGTTCATTCTCACAACTGTAGTATCCTAGTATCCTTTCAGCAATAGTACACTTATTAAGTGGTTTATTAACTACTTGGATTCTAGAGACTAAGAGGTCTTCAGTTCATCAAAAGGGTTAAGATAAACTATATGCAGAATTGATGCAATAATGATGTTTTCATTATTACTGTATATAAAATGAGATTAGTCTATATGATCAATACAGTAATCTTGCACATGTATGTAGCCATATATTGTATTCTTTAACCCTTTAAGAACCAGATTGGTGTTGTTCACCTCTCTAGCCTTAAAGGGTTAAAATATCAAGTAACTTTAATCAGCATTTGTAAAATGTCTTCCCCTGGATGTACAGGCAGGTCTCATGACACTTACCACTTATTGGAAAATAGATTAAACAATTGGTCAAATGCACCAAAAAGCACTGTATACTGAGCACCTATGTGTATTTACAAATGCAGTAGTATATTGAGGAGAATAACCTTCAGGTAAGACCTCCTGTTGCAGAGCTAAAGAAAATAAAGGGAATTGTTCCTTTTTCGTCAGGGCTCAAATACACAGTGTCTGGTGGCAGATGCAGAGCTTGCCAATACATTTCCATACTTCCTTCTCCTTGGAGAAAATGGCACAAGGCATCCATTTTGAGATGAAAAGTGCATTGTACGTTGGCTTATCTCCTGCGTATCAGCTTTCTGTAATTACCTATCTATGAAAAGAACATGCTAGGGTTCTAATTTCTTCTAAAAAAATTTTAGAGCTCTATCTCCAAAAGAGAAATTTTTTTCAAAGTTTGGCTAGCAGTATATAATTTTTATATATATTTGAATGCTTTTCATTTTTAAGTGACACTATCCCATTAAAGGTGAGAAATAGGGCTATAGTTTCTATCACTACAGTATAAATTCACTTCGAAGTTGGGCACAGACAGAAACGTCACTTAAAGCCATAGCTATTTTCATGAGAATAACAGACTGGCCTCATGCTCTGTCTAAGGCACATTGAGAATGTGTTTTTTTATTGGGAATGGTTCAGTTTCTCTTTTATAGAATACGGTTGTATATATTAGTGATAATTTTAATTTAAAAGTTAATCTAAATTTTAGTTGGATATAAATTAATTTCTTGCATATTTAGTTTATAGGACGGAAACAAAAATATGTACTAATACTTTTTTGAATACAAATAGTTTAATGTTTGCTGTTAACTGCCATTTTTATAAATGGTTACCCAACATACCTTTTGTTGAGCTGAGGTGTATGATAGAAGTAGAAGAAGTCAGAGATGCTCAACTAGACTCATGAGCTTGCAAGGGTATGCAAAAGCTCACTGGGACTGTGTCCTCACGTCCAGGGTGCAATCTCTTTTAGCTCACAAATGCCATACACAGAGAAGAAATATTCTGAAGCATACCATACTGGTCCTGCCAAAATAACAGTCCAGTCACGAAATGCCAGACAATTCCTCTCTGAACAAGGGAAGCAGCTAACCCCAGACGTACGTTTCGGCCTTCTTGGGCCTCGTCGGTGAGGTGCAGCTGATCCCTCTAGGCACTTGTGAGCAAGGGGTCCACGTCTGGATTCCCCCATTACCCTTAGGGTGACTAACCCTAAGAGCAATTTGCATAGAAGTAGAAGAAGTCAGAGATGCTCAACTAGACTCATGAGCTTGCAAGGGTATGCAAAAGCTCACTGGGACTGTGTCCTCGCGTCCAGGGTGCAATCTCTTTTAGCTCACAAATGCCATACACAGAGAAGAAATATTCTGAAGCATACCATACTGGTCCTGCCAAAATAACAGTCCAGTCACGAAATGCCAGACAATTCCTCTCTGAACAAGGGAAGCAGCTAACCCCAGACGTACGTTTCGGCCTTCTTGGGCCTCGTCGGTGAGGTGCAGCTGATCCCTCTAGGCACTTGTGAGCAAGGGGTCCACGTCTGGATTCCCCCATTACCCTTAGGGTGACTAACCCTAAGAGCAATTTGCATAGAAGTAGAAGAAGTCAGAGATGCTCAACTAGACTCATGAGCTTGCAAGGGTATGCAAAAGCTCACTGGGACTGTGTCCTCGCGTCCAGGGTGCAATCTCTTTTAGCTCACAAATGCCATACACAGAGAAGAAATATTCTGAAGCATACCATACTGGTCCTGCCAAAATAACAGTCCAGTCACGAAATGCCAGACAATTCCTCTCTGAACAAGGGAAGCAGCTAACCCCAGACGTACGTTTCGGCCTTCTTGGGCCTCGTCGGTGAGGTGCAGCTGATCCCTCTAGGCACTTGTGAGCAAGGGGTCCACGTCTGGATTCCCCCATTACCCTTAGGGTGACTAACCCTAAGAGCAATTTGCATAGAAGTAGAAGAAGTCAGAGATGCTCAACTAGACTCATGAGCTTGCAAGGGTATGCAAAAGCTCACTGGGACTGTGTCCTCGCTTCCAGGGTGCAATCTCTTTTAGCTCACAAATGCCATACACAGAGAAGAAATATTCTGAAGCATACCATACTGGTCCTGCCAAAATAACAGTCCAGTCACGAAATGCCAGACAATTCCTCTCTGAACAAGGGAAGCAGCTAACCCCAGACGTACGTTTCGGCCTTCTTGGGCCTCGTCGGTGAGGTGCAGCTGATCCCTCTAGGCACTTGTGAGCAAGGGGTCCACGTCTGGATTCCCCCATTACCCTTAGGGTGACTAACCCTAAGAGCAATTTGCATAGAAGTAGAAGAAGTCAGAGATGCTCAACTAGACTCATGAGCTTGCAAGGGTATGCAAAAGCTCACTGGGACTGTGTCCTCGCGTCCAGGGTGCAATCTCTTTTAGCTCACAAATGCCATACACAGAGAAGAAATATTCTGAAGCATACCATACTGGTCCTGCCAAAATAACAGTCCAGTCACGAAATGCCAGACAATTCCTCTCTGAACAAGGGAAGCAGCTAACCCCAGACGTACGTTTCGGCCTTCTTGGGCCTCGTCGGTGAGGTGCAGCTGATCCCTCTAGGCACTTGTGAGCAAGGGGTCCACGTCTGGATTCCCCCATTACCCTTAGGGTGACTAACCCTAAGAGCAATTTGCATAGAAGTAGAAGAAGTCAGAGATGCTCAACTAGACTCATGAGCTTGCAAGGGTATGCAAAAGCTCACTGGGACTGTGTCCTCGCGTCCAGGGTGCAATCTCTTTTAGCTCACAAATGCCATACACAGAGAAGAAATATTCTGAAGCATACCATACTGGTCCTGCCAAAATAACAGTCCAGTCACGAAATGCCAGACAATTCCTCTCTGAACAAGGGAAGCAGCTAACCCCAGACGTACGTTTCGGCCTTCTTGGGCCTCGTCGGTGAGGTGCAGCTGATCCCTCTAGGCACTTGTGAGCAAGGGGTCCACGTCTGGATTCCCCCATTACCCTTAGGGTGACTAACCCTAAGAGCAATTTGCATAGAAGTAGAAGAAGTCAGAGATGCTCAACTAGACTCATGAGCTTGCAAGGGTATGCAAAAGCTCACTGGGACTGTGTCCTCGCGTCCAGGGTGCAATCTCTTTTAGCTCACAAATGCCATACACAGAGAAGAAATATTCTGAAGCATACCATACTGGTCCTGCCAAAATAACAGTCCAGTCACGAAATGCCAGACAATTCCTCTCTGAACAAGGGAAGCAGCTAACCCCAGACGTACGTTTCAGCTTCTTGGGCCTCGTCGGTGAGGTGCAGCTGATCCCTCTAGGCACTTGTGAGCAAGGGGTCCACGTCTGGATTCCCCCATTACCCTTAGGGTGACTAACCCTAAGAGCAATTTGCATAGAAGTAGAAGAAGTCAGAGATGCTCAACTAGACTCATGAGCTTGCAAGGGTATGCAAAAGCTCACTGGGACTGTGTCCTCGCGTCCAGGGTGCAATCTCTTTTAGCTCACAAATGCCATACACAGAGAAGAAATATTCTGAAGCATACCATACTGGTCCTGCCAAAATAACAGTCCAGTCACGAAATGCCAGACAATTCCTCTCTGAACAAGGGAAGCAGCTAACCCCAGACGTACGTTTCGGCCTTCTTGGGCCTCGTCGGTGAGGTGCAGCTGATCCCTCTAGGCACTTGTGAGCAAGGGGTCCACGTCTGGATTCCCCCATTACCCTTAGGGTGACTAACCCTAAGAGCAATTTGCATAGAAGTAGAAGAAGTCAGAGATGCTCAACTAGACTCATGAGCTTGCAAGGGTATGCAAAAGCTCACTGGGACTGTGTCCTCGCTTCCAGGGTGCAATCTCTTTTAGCTCACAAATGCCATACACAGAGAAGAAATATTCTGAAGCATACCATACTGGTCCTGCCAAAATAACAGTCCAGTCACGAAATGCCAGACAATTCCTCTCTGAACAAGGGAAGCAGCTAACCCCAGACGTACGTTTCGGCCTTCTTGGGCCTCGTCGGTGAGGTGCAGCTGATCCCTCTAGGCACTTGTGAGCAAGGGGTCCACGTCTGGATTCCCCCATTACCCTTAGGGTGACTAACCCTAAGAGCAATTTGCATAGAAGTAGAAGAAGTCAGAGATGCTCAACTAGACTCATGAGCTTGCAAGGGTATGCAAAAGCTCACTGGGACTGTGTCCTCGCATCCAGGGTGCAATCTCTTTTAGCTCACAAATGCCATACACAGAGAAGAAATATTCTGAAGTATACCATACTGGTCCTGCCAAAATAACAGTCCAGTCACGAAATGCCAGACAATTCCTCTCTGAACAAGGGAAGCAGCTAACCCCAGACGTACGTTTCGGTCTTCTTGGGCCTCGTCGGTGAGGTGCAGCTGATCCCTCTAGGCACTTGTGAGCAAGGGGTCCACGTCTGGATTCCCCCATTACCCTTAGGGTGACTAACCCTAAGAGCAATTTGCATAGAAGTAGAAGAAGTCAGAGATGCTCAACTAGACTCATGAGCTTGCAAGGGTATGCAAAAGCTCACTGGGACTGTGTCCTCGCGTCCAGGGTGCAATCTCTTTTAGCTCACAAATGCCATACACAGAGAAGAAATATTCTGAAGCATACCATACTGGTCCTGCCAAAATAACAGTCCAGTCATGAAATGCCAGACAATTCCTCTCTGAACAAGGGAAGCAGCTAACCCCAGACGTACGTTTCGGCCTTCTTGGGCCTCGTCAGTGAGGTGCAGCTGATCCCTCTAGGCACTTGTGAGCAAGGGGTCCACGTCTGGATTCCCCCATTACCCTTAGGGTGACTAACCCTAAGAGCAATTTGCATAGAAGTAGAAGAAGTCAGAGATGCTCAACTAGACTCATGAGCTTGCAAGGGTATGCAAAAGCTCACTGGGACGCGAGGACACAGTCCCAGTGAGCTTTTGCATACCCTTGCAGGCTCATGAGTCTAGTTGAGCATCTCTGACTTCTTCTACTTCTGAGGTGTATGATCCCATGATTTTGGAAGAGACAGAAGGTTTATGTAAAATTGGAAGAAAAAAGTTTGTTTCTGAATATTTAGAAGAAGGCCTATCAAAGAATAGTTCTGTAAAGAGCAGTAAAATGTTGATAAGTAGGAAAGGAAATAGAACTCTGGAGAATGACTCCCAGAAGAAGGAAGTGGTGTACCTTCCAAACCAAGTTGGTTAACTAATAGATAGTTTGAATGCTTCTGGTAAAAACAAAGAAAGAAGATTATGACATATGTCACTTTTTATATGATTGGCAACAGCAAGAAGCAGTGGGAGTGGCAAGATTTGTGTAAGTTGATTGAACAAACAGGAGGATGCTGAAGAGCATATGTATTTCTGGGCATTATTTGGAGAATATCCAGATTACTTTTAGGAGAAAGCTGTGGTAAATTTGATTGACATAAGTGTGGAACATCAACATATATTTACTTATTCTATGCCGTCTGCCTATTAAGGCTTAGAACATTAATCACCTTCCCGGCCTCATAAGTGACTAACATCATATCTATCGTCTGTGCTATTGTTATGAATTTATCATCTATTGTTCTTTTTTGTGGTGACACTCAACCTCGCTCTCAATTTAAACCACTTTCAATATCATCTTTGAACAATGGTTTTGGATATATATGTTGTACTGATGCCTACTTCTTTTAGATACAAACAGGACCATCTGAGGAGAACATAAACTGGAACATGTAGAACCATCATTAATAGCATCCTATTTACATTAAAAGACATTTAATTGCCTCTGTTGTTCCTATGGATATAACTGAAGTATTTTAGTGTACCTAATCATTTTTAATATAAAATCCTTTGGAAGAGGACAGATATATATTTTTATATAATTTCGGTCTCTTGGACTATGGTGCATTTTTTAAAGATATGATTATAACTGGGGATTTGGTGGCTGGAGTGCTGCTGTTTGTGGGGTTTTTTTTCTCCCTTCATTTCTTTTAGGTTGTATCAATCATTTGCACACATTGTATATGTATGCTGAATTGGGGTACATTATTATGGAAGGTCAATGTCATTTCTGAGGGTGCTAGATGTGTTTAGTCTTTTGTTTTATTATTTTGATACTAGGTGGCAGTGTTTTTTTCACATTTAAGCTGCTTCTTGGTTATGTGTATACATAGAGTACAATTCAATTTTTTTTTATTTATTTTATTTAAAAAATGTTTTATCAGGAAGAATACATTGAGATTTCTCTCGTTTTCATGTATATCCTGGATAGTTTTCAGTAAAGGGTTACATATTTACACAAATTGAGAAACATTATATATTACATGTAATTATATATACATACACATATACATACATATTAAATATTAATATTATGTACAGTTATATACTGTTTTTAGATATAAAGAAGCATTTGCTTTTAAGGATTTTAGACTGGGAGCAGATGTGATTATTTCAGGCAGATTGTTCTAGGCTTTCTGAGCTCTAAAGGAGAAGTCAGCTTGTCCTGCTTCTTTCTTGTATTATGGTATATGCAGTGAATTGTTAGCAGTGGAGCTGAGGTTATAGTTAGTATGGAGAGCTGGAGGGAGCATACTGCTGAGGTAATCTGGTAGTTTTCCAGAGAAGCGGTTGTATACTAAGCAAGAAAGGTGAAGGGCATATCTATATTCGAGTGTTAACCAATTTAGTTCTTTAAGCAAATCACAGTGATGGGTAGTGTAATTATATTGGAGGATAAAGCGGCATAATGAATTATACAGAGTGTCAAGTTTACTAATATGGATTTGTGATGCTGGAGCATATACTCTGTCACTATAGTCTATGACTGGCAGCAACATCTGTTGCACAATACGTTTTCTCACCAGGTTACATAAACATGATTTGTTTCTAAAGAGAGTACTTATTTTGGGATACAGTTTGGAGGATAATTTATCAATATGAAGACCAAAAGTCGGGTTGGGGTCAACCACATACTAAGATGTTTGTAGTCCACTGAAGCCAATTTACAATTAGACTCTGTTACAATGGATAGGTGGGTATTGTCGAGATTACGCAGTTTGTGCTTTGTGACAGATATCATTGTGATCATTTTGTCTGTGTTTAAGAACAGTTTGTTCTTTGCTATCCATCTTTCAATGTCACAGACATCATGTTGTAATATGGCTTCAAGCTGTGATATGTTTGAGTTTTTAGCATACATTATGGTGTCATCTGCATACACATGTACTGAAGATGATTTGCAAACCGTGGGCAGATCATTTATAAAATGAAAAAATAGAAGAGTGCCAAGAATGGAGCCTTGGGGAGCTCCACTTGTTACTTTGAGCAGAAGGGAGCCATTGTCAGCAACTGGCACATACTGCATTCTGTATGATAAATAGGACTGGAACCAGTTTAGTGAATTATTACCCAGTCCTGAGCTTTGGAGTTTGCTTATAAGAGCATTATGGTCTACTGTGTCAAAGGCCTTGGCAAAATCTAGGAAAATAGCTCTATTTTCCATGCCAGTCTAGATATCATTGGTTATTTTTAGGAGGGCCGTGACTGTTGAGTGATTTGGTCAAAAGTCTGATTGAAGGGGGTGAAAAAACTGGTCTGTCGGTAATACTAATATAGTTGCACGTGTACACATTTCTCTAGGATTTTAGATAAAGTGGGGAGTAGGGATATTGGTCTTTAACTTGATACTAAATTTGTATCCCCACTTTTGTGGGTAGGCACAACTTTAGCCACCTTCCAAGCTTTGGACATATACCCTGATGCCAAAGAGGCATTAACTAAAGATGTAATCAGTTGGGCTGTGACCATGGCACTGAGCTTTAATAACATTGCTGGTAGTTGGTCAGGGCTAGATTGGGATTTAATTTTTGGGTTGAGGAGGTGATCATATATTTCACTTTCATTTACTGGCATGAAATTGAATTCATTTACATAACTGGACCAAGTAACAGGTGCCAGAGACTGTTCTGAACACGGTTGAACTTCAAAGTTACCTTTGTTTTGTTTAATCAGGGTGGTGGCACATCCAACATAGTAGCTGTTGCATTGGATATGTATGGTTATTATTTCTGTTCACCAAGAGTTTGTTTTTAAAAGTTTTATATGTTCCCTTTGGTGCGGCTGGCTTGCTGTAGAATTCCTCCACTTTTATTTTTCTGCATATGGCCCTTAATTCTCTGATCTACTTCCTTGGCAGAGAAAGGTACTTGACTTGACAACTTGTTTGAGCTATGCTTACGTGCATATCCCTATTTCTCATCTCAAAGGCATCTCAAATAGCCCAGTTTTACAATACTTATTACAGAGGCAGTTGTCCTATCAGGGGAATGAGTATTCCGCGTGAGCCTTGTGGTCATGGGTAGGGATGGACGAAAGTTGTCGCCTTGTTCCCGCGAGAAATTTCACGAAAACCACGTTGTTATCCTCTTTTTCGCAGGAAAATCCGCTTTAAAACTAGTGGTAAAATTTTTGCATCTTTCGTCCATTGGCCAAAATCTTTCGCCATTTTTTCAATGGCTAAAAAGTTTTCACCCATTGATTTACATTGTTTTTGCACTTCTGCTATAAAAACGTGACGTTTTCGCTGAAGGCAGACACAATAGAAGCAACTACAGAGTGAGGTAGACGTGCTGTTCTCTTGTGATATTTAGCAAAAACTGAGGCAGGAGAGGCTCATAGTGACTCCTATTACTATGAGCAGCAAAAAGAGGAACTGGAAGGACCCTTATTATGTGTCCACTGAGTCTGATGAGGAGGAGGAGGAGAAAGTGACTAGCAGTACTCAACCAATGCTGTCCAGTCCCCGTAAATCACCCAAGGGATCTTGGGGAATTTAATAAGAAGGGAGGGAGAAAGGGGAATGGGAAGGAAGGGAGAAAAGGATAGTGAGAGCAGAACAGGTCAGCTGCCTGTGCCTGCTGCAAGACGTGCTGCCCCTGCTGCCAGTACCACCATTTCTGATCCTGCAGCCACTAGTGTTGTACCTGTTGCCAGACATGCTGCCCCTGCTGCCAGTGCCACCATTTCTGTAACTGCAGCCACTAGTGTTGTACCTGTTGCTAGACATGCTGCCCCTGCTGCCAGTGCCACCATTTCTGATCCTGCAGCCACTAGTTTTGTACCTTTTGCCAGACATGCTGCCCCTGCTACCAGTGCCACCATTTCTGTAACTGCAGCCACTAGTGTTGTACCTGTTGCCAGACGTGCTGCCCCTGCTGCCAATGCTGCCATTTCTGATCCTGCATCCACTAGTGTTGTACCTGTTGCTAGTACTGAACCTGCTGCCAGTGCTGAACCTGCTGCTAGTACTGAGCCTGTTGCCAGTGCTGAACCTGCTGCTAGTACTGAACCTGCTGCCAGTGCTGAACCTGCTGTCACCAATACTTTGCCTGCTGTTAGTGTTTCTTGTAGTACACAGGGGGGAAGGAGAAAATGTTGCCAAGTGTGACAGCAAGGGACCCTAAATCACACTTGCCATTCCCAAGCAGTCCTGCCAGTGCTAGTACTACTGCTACTAAGGTCCAGCGGCTTGTTAGCCTTGGGAGTGAAGGGGGGGGTAATCAACAATATCCTGATATTACTACTGACTGTGAGACTGAGGAGGAAGACTCTGCAGCTGAACTTGATGTGGTTGGTGCTAGTAGTAGCAGTAATGATGAAGCAGCCTGAGTGGTAGGGGAACATTTTACAGCATCCAGACTAGCTGTCAAGGGAGCCCACACCATTCTCCTGACCCTGGGACTGGGAGTCCTCCCCTTCTCTTCACTACAGTGTCCAGGTGGAACATGAACCTGAAGAGGCCAGAACTGGTGTTGGGAGAGGAGAGCAGGCTGAGAATTAATACCACCACCACCAACAGGAGCACAGATCAGATGCCTGTGCCTGCTGCTATTTCTGCTAGTGCTAGTCTGCCTTCATCTTCAGGTCAAAAGGCAATGGCAAGTGTGACATTAAGGGACCCTCTGTCACATTACTCCAAGCAGCAGTGAGATGTCTGGAATAGAGCAGCAGCAGCAGCAACAACAGCATGTAGGGACTAGTGGTGGTGGTGATGATGCTGGAAAAGCTGGGGTGGAAGAGACATTGATGGCCTTTTTAGCAGAAACTGAGAAGGAATGGGAGACAGGAATGAGGATGGGCATCACCACCACCACTAGCAAGGACATCTTTGAATTAGAGGAATTTGAAATTGCTCTAGTTCCTTCTGATGCTGAGATGCAAGGGCAGCAGGATGCTGAGGAGCAGGTTAATGTGCCAGAGACCACCATGGAAACAGTGGGAATGGGGTCGACAAGCGATGCGCGACTAGGACAGGTTCCATTTGCCAGCAGTAGCAATACTCCTGATCCTAGTTGCAATGCTGGCTCTGAGTCAGTAGCAGCAACAGAAGCAACATTATCCGCTGCCACAGACAATGAAGAGGAATGTGGAGGACAACATTCTTCTCCACCTTTCCCTTTCCCTCTGAAGTTATCATGGATGTGGGACTATTTTTCTGTTGGGGCAGGCACAGTACAGTCATCAGCAATGGCACTGTGCACAATTTGTGACAAGTCAGTGAAAAGTGGAAAGGAGGGAACACACCTTGGCACAAGCGCCCTCATATCACACATGAAACACAGACACCATGTAATTTACGCCAAACATGTTAAAGCCAAGCACCCGCCACAGAAATCAAGCACCGCTTTTGCTGTCCCTGACTCACCAGAAAAGCAACAAGAGGCGAAGCGGAGATCAAAGAGGAGGAGGAATAGAACAACCCAGGCAGAGACTGGAAGTTCCAGGACAAGTGAAACAACTAGCTCGCCATCACCTTCTAGGGTAGCTACATCTTCTGCCAATCCTTCTCGTTCATTACCTCAAACTGAAATTAGAGAAAAATGGCACTTTCTGCTTGGTGAAAAATTTCCCGTGAAAAGTGCAGATTTTGTTTTTTTCTGCTTTTTTCGCCCATTGAAATCAATGGGAACATAGACAGTCCTTACTCTGTCATGATGGGGTAAAACATCATATCCAGGCACCCTGTCATCTTAGGCCATGTGGAGACTGCATGGTACATCTGATATGGGGATCTGTGCTGGAAAAGACCTCTTATTCACCACACTGGATCACCAGAGAAAAAGCCTACTCCCATGCAAAACAAGAGAGAGGGAGAAAGACTGAGTGGAAAAGCAGACAGATGGAGATGTAAAAGAAAGTAGGGGACAAAAGATGAAATGATAGGGAGGAGTTCTGGGAGAGAAGCCAGGGACTCAGATAGAAAGATTAAGAAAGAAAGGGGAAGTATGGGGAAAGTGGGATACTGGGTGAAAGACTAGGAAAAGTTAAGGGATGAAATAGACTTTAGGAGCAGGAGGAAAGGAAGCAGCTAATGGTATGTTGGTAGAAATAGTGATAGAGAAATAGACTGTGAGAGTGGTATAAAGGGATGGGCATTGCTAGGGTTTGTCATGTCTGTATACTGAATGCCTGAAGCATCTCCTTTTTCATTTGGTATCAGCAGCTTTATTAACCTGCCCTCTCCTTCATTCTGTGCTTGATCTTAGAGTGTTCCTGCTTGAGATTCTGTGTTTGTAGTGTTGACTTTTGGTTTTGACGTCAGCTTTGTTGTGACCTTCCGGCCTTCTCCTGCCCTGACTTCACATTATTTTTTTGACTACCCACCTGGTTTCTGATTTGGTGCTTCACTCCAGATTTAGTCATAGGCCACACACTATCTACGTTTCTCAGCTTGCAAGGCTCTGATTGCCAGACACTATCCACTTTTGCACAGTCTGCAAGAGTCTACACCATACTATCATTCATCGCCAGCCCGAAAAACGATGATCGCCTAACCCTTCACCAACCTTCTCTTTATCAGTTCCTTTCTCCAGTTAGGCTTCTCCCTCTTCCCAGTGACTGTTGTGTCTATCCTGATTGTCCCTGATCAATTGGAGTAAGATACCTAGGCCTGCACCTATATCCTAGCTTTGTCGGAGGAAGAAACATACTCAACTTTGGTCTCTAGGATTATTCCCAGGGAAGCCACAGTTGGTGAGTGGTAGGGAAGGGCGAAAATTTCCGCCTCAAACTGAAATCGGTGAAGAATGGCACTTTCTGCTTGGCAAAAAATTTCCAAAGAAAAATGAAATCAATGGGAACATAGAAGTTACACACAACGCATAGCAAATATTATTTTATTTCCCAAAGGCATAGTATAAAAGGGGCATGAGGGTGTCTGTGTTGGTGGGGTGTGGGGAAAGAATCAGTTGAACAGGGAATGTTTTTGGGGGGTTGTTTACTGGGATTGGGGAGCACTTAATAAAAAAAGAAATCCTAAATAAAATAAAATAAGAACCATAAGACATGGTATAAAGGGGTCTAAGGAGGGTGCCTGTGCCTGGAGGGTGCTATTGAGGAGACAGTTAACACAAAAATAAATCAAGAAAATAAAAGAAGACATTTTGTATGTAAAGTGATAGAGACAGGAACCTCCTGACATAAGCTGCCACTGGGGTGGGCTGATGCTTGACTTGATAGAGTATTTTGTAGAAGATGATTTGTTTGATTTGTTGTTAGAGGCCTTTGTATGACTTAGACTTATTAGAGGCCCAAGCCCTGAAGAAACATTGATTTGTAGGACTTAAGCTTGTTTGGCACAAGCCTTAAAGAAACATTGATTTGTAGGACTTAGGCTTGTTAGAAACAAACCCCCCAAAAAGTGTGTATATTTTTGTAGGAATAGTTTTTCAAAATACAAGCCCTGAGAAAAAATAAAAATACCCTACTGGCCTAATGCCAGCAGATCATGTTGTCAATTGTCCTCCGGAGTTGCAACTGCTGTTCGTATTGCTGCTGCTGGGTTGTTTAAGCAGCAGGATGGGAATGTGATCAACAATAGCAGTAACATGGAAGATGGATGATGAAGGTTCCACTTGCCACGACTGGCTCCAGTGATGCGCCTGAGGCAGTAGCAGCAGAATAAGTAGACCCCAGTATATGTGGAGAAAAGAAGAAGTTGGCCATTAAATCTTTCCCACCTACCCCTCCTACAAAATCATCATGGGTGTGTTGTTATTAGAATATATTTTCTCATCAGCAACTGCAATGTGCACAGTGTGTGTGGTAAATAACATCTGGGGGCACAACTGTATCCAAACACATGACACCTGAAACCAAGTACTGCCGCTGTCACTGTACCCCTTTTCCAGACCCACTAAGGACACATGGCAACTTTCTGCCAGTGTAATAGTAATGATGAACCCTCCCTGCCACCATGTTAGCATATGCTGCAGGATGGAATCTCCTCAGATGCTGCTTGATGCACTAATTGCTATTCTCCTCCACCACACTGGCATGTGTGGTCAGTGCACCACACAGTGTGCAATGGGTAGAGACGAACTGCCACATCCTAACATCAACAGAGTGGCTATCATTTGGTGGGGGTGGCAATGAACGAGGTGGATTGGCAGAAGATGTAGTTACCCTAGAAGGTGATGGTGAGCTCGTTGTTTCACTCGTCCTGGAACTTCCAGTCTCTGCCTGGATTGTTCTATTCCTCCTCCTCTTTGATTTCCGCCTCACCGCTTGTTGCCTTTCTGGAGAGTCAGGGACAGCAAAAGCAGTGCTTGATGTCTGTGGTGGGTGTTTGTGTTTAACATGTTTGACGTAAATGTCATGGTGTATGTGTTTCATGTGTGATATGAGCGCGCTTGTGCCAAGGTGTGTTCCCTCCTTTCCTCTTTTCACTGACTTGCCACAAATTATGCACAGTGCCGTTGCTGATGACTGCACTGTGCCTGACCCAACAGAAAAATAGTCCCACACTCATGATGACTTCAGGGGGAAGGGAAGAGATGGGGAAGAATGGCATCTTTCTTCTTGTCCTCCACATTGCCCTTCATTGGATAATGTTGCTGCTGTTGCTGCTACTTCCTCAGATTCAGCACTGCAACTAGGATCAGGAGTATTGCTACTGCTGGCAAGTGGAACCTGTCCTAGTCCTGCATCACTTGTTGACCCCATTCCCACTTTGTCCACGGTGGTCTGTGGCACACTAGCCTGCTCCTCAGCATCCGGCTGCCCTTGCATCTCAGCATCAGAAGGAATAAGAGCAGTTGCAAATTCCTCTGATTCCAAAATGCCATTGCTAGTGGTTGTGGTGATACCCATCCTCATCCCTGTCTCCCATTCCTTCTCCGTTTCTGCTAAAAAGGCCATCAATGTCTCTTCCACCCCAGCTTCTCCAGCATCATCATCCCCACAACCACTAGTCCCTACATGCTGTTGTTGCTGCTGCTCTATTCCAGACATCTCACCGCTGCTTAGAGGAGGTGATGAGCAATGTGACAAAGGGTCCCCTAATGTCACACTTGCCATTTGCTTTTGACCTGAAGAAGAAGGCAGACTAGCACTAGCAGAAGTAGCAGCAGGACTCCCATAGCCAGAGGAATGGTGTGGGCTCCCTTGACCGCTAGTCTGGATGCTCTCAAATGTTTCCCCTACCACTTCACCATTACTGCTACTACTACTAACACCAACCACATCAAGTTCAGCTGCAGAGTCTTCCTCCTCAGTCTCACAGTCGCTAGTAATATCAGGATATTGTTGATTACCCCCTCCTTCACTCCTAATGCTAACAAGCTGCTGGACCTTAGTAGCAGTAGTACTTGCACTGGCAGGATTGCTTGGGAATGGCAAGTGTGATTTAGGGTCCCTTGCTGTCACACTTGGCATCATTTTCTCCCCCACCCCCCAAGTACTACAAGAAACACTAACAGCAGGCAAAGTATGGTGGCAACAGGTTCAGCACTAGCAGCAGGTTCAGCACTGGCAGCAGGTTTAGCGCTGGCAGCAGGTTCAGCATTAGCAGCAGGTTCAGCACTGGCAGCAGGTACAACACTAGTGGCTGCAGGTACAGCAATGGTGGCACTGGCAGCAAGAGCAGCAAGTCTGGCAACAGGTACAACATATCACGGTGCCCGTGATCTTCTTATGTCACTCTTTGCTGTGGTGCACTCCCATTGGCTGAGCTTGTCTGGCCCGCCCGTTATGGCCTTTTTATACCTGGCCTTTGGCACTTGTCTGGTGCCCTTTCGTGGCGTTCCTGAGCCAGTATTTCTGTTGCTGTGTTACAGTGTTCCTGCTTTCTGTGTACCGACTTGGCCTGTCTGACTATGCTCCTTGTCTTCTGCTCTGTGATTGACCCGGCCTGGCTGATGTTCCTGCTTCGTGACCTGACCCTGCTTATCTGAGTATCCTGCTCCGTGATTGACCCGGCCTGGCTGACTTCCTGCTCCGTGACCTGAACCGGCTCATTACTGACCCTGCCTCTGTTCCTGGCGTTTGCTGCTTGGTGTCACCTAGGCGACATTCTGACTTCCGCTGTGCTGTGGCAGGGCTGATCGTGGCATTGCCTCCTGTGTACTGGGCCTCTCCATTTCCTCTGCTGAGCCTGCTTACTCCGTTTACTCCTCAGAGCACTGTGCAGTACGTTAACCCTTGCAGAGCCGTGCCTCTGTTCACTGAGCCTCCGCTACACTTGCAGAGCTGTTATCTCCGTTCCCTGAGCCTACAGTAACACTTGCAGAGCCATTGTCTCCATTCACCGAGCCTCCATTAACACTTGCAGAGCCGTTACCCTGAGTCTTCCGCTACACTTGCCGAGCCTAGGTGATCTTACAGCGCCTATGTTCGTGGCTGTGGTTCTTTCTGTTTGCATTGCAGTGTAGTTGGTCTCCGTTACCGTGCCCACGGGAGGCGCTATTGGCTCTAGCTCTTGCACTGATTAGTCTCCGTTATTACACCCGTGGGGGCTATTGGCTCTAGCTCTTGCAGTGATTAGTCTCCGTTACTACGCCCATGGGGGCTATTGGCTCTAGCTCTTGCAGTGAAGTTGTCTCCGTTATAATGCCCATGGGGGCTTGTGGCTCTAGTATTCCTCACTCTTGCAGTGCACTTGCTCTCCGTTTATGCACCAGTTGGGGTGCCAGCGGCTCTAGCTCCTTTACTCTAGCAGAGATTTTGGCCTCAGTTCCTGTTCAGCATAAGCAGTAGTCTCTGTTCAATAAGACTGCAGGTGCTGTCTCATCTAGCACCACTTACTGCTCCTTTACCACCTTGGGCGTGTCATACACACCACAACAGAGACTGATTGATTTACATGTACTTTAACCATTGTATACCCTTATGTTTCTATGCCTGTCCTGTGACAGTATATGTATATTTATTTCCTCTGTATACTGGGCCTGAGAAGGCATCTACACGCCACTAGTCTCCGTTATTACACCCGTGGGGGCTATTGGCTCTAGCTCTTGCAGTGATTAGTCTCCGTTACTACGCCCATGGGGGCTATTGGCTCTAGCTCTTGCAGTGAAGTTGTCTCCGTTATAATGCCCATGGGGGCTTGTGGCTCTAGTATTCCTCACTCTTGCAGTGCACTTGCTCTCCGTTTATGCACCAGTTGGGGTGCCAGCGGCTCTAGCTCCTTTACTCTAGCAGAGATTTTGGCCTCCGTTCCTGTTCAGCATAAGCAGTAGTCTCTGTTCAATAAGACTGCAGGTGCTGTCTCATCTAGCACCACTTACTGCTCCTTTACCACCTTGGGCGTGTCATACACACCACAACAGAGACTGATTGATTTACATGTACTTTAACCATTGTATACCCTTATGTTTCTATGCCTGTCCTGTGACAGTATATGTATATTTATTTCCTCTGTATACTGGGCCTGAGAAGGCATCTACACGCCACTGGTCTTTCAATTAACCTGTATTGCCTATAGAGGGCGGTCTTTCTTGTTTTATTAATAAAACTGTGTTTTATTCTAACCTGCTGGTCTGAGTGTCCTACAAAACCATTACACAACACTAGTGGCTGCAGGAACAGCACTGATGGCACTGGCAGCAGGGCCAGCACGTCTTGCAGAAGGCACAGGCAGCTGACCTGTCCTGCTCTCACTAGTACTACCCTTTTTGCCCTCCCTTCCCATTCCCTTTCCTCCCTTCCTTCCCTTTTCTCCCTTCCATGCCATTCCCTTTTCTCCCTCCCTTCTCATTAAATTCCCCAAGCTCCCTTGGGGTGATTTAGGGGGACTGGACAGCATTGGTTCAGTACTGCTAGTCACTTCCTCCTCCTCCTCCTCAGACTCAGTGGACACATAATAAGGATCCTTCCAGTTCCTCCTTTTGCTGCTCATAGTGATAGCAGTTACTATGCCTTTCCTGCCTAAATTTTTGCGAAATATCACAGCACAACAGCACAGCAAGTCTATCTTGCTCTGTACGTGCTTCTATTGTGTCTGCCATCAGCGAAAACGTAAGGTTTTTATAACAGAAGTGCAAAAACAACATAAATCAATGGGCGAAAACTTTCTAGCCATTGAAAAAAATGGCAAAAGATTTTGGCCAATTTGCGAAAGATGCGAAAATTTTAACATCTAGTTTTAAAGCGGATTTTCCCATGAAAAAGCAGATAACGTGGTTTTCGTGAAATTTCTCGCGGGAACACTGCGGCAACTTTGGCCCACCCATAGTGAGTGGTTGTCAATTAACTTTGCATTTTTTGACTCTGAGGATTTAGTTCCATATACATTGTTATATTTAATATACACACATGAGTGCACACACATGCACACACACATATATATACATATATAAATATATACTTACATATAAATCTCTCTCAGGCTGGTATTCCACTATAATCTGCCCCTGATTATTGTTCCTGTGAGAATTTAGATATATGTATGTTCATAAGCATATAAAGAATAATGGTCATAATTCTTCATTGCCTATTCCAGTCAGATTAGTTAATATTTAATTAACTGATTTCAATTTTCTTTAGCTGCTAGTCTTAACATTGCTGAATGGTTCATTTGGTGCTTAATTGTCATAAAAGTGATTAGATTTCTACCATAAATTAACCATGCTGCGTGAAGTGGAACTTATTCTTCTGGGGATAATTTTATTGCCACTTGCTTTATATGTGTGTGTGTGTGTGTGTGTGTGTGTGTGTGTGTGTGTGTGTAAGTGTCTTTACTGACAAGCTGAAACCATAATATATACGCCTATCTTTTGTGCTTGATAATTTGAGACAGTCCACGTCATTTTTTACTTTGCATATTCTGCAAGTGTATAATATATAAATTGAAATTGCCTATACTTTTATTTATTTTAACGTCAATTATTTTTTAAAAATTTTTCTCTTACCCTCTCCTTGATGGGAAATGCACTGAATTTATGTTTCCAATGATATTTTTATCTGAAACAGAGATATTTATACAATATTGCAGTTTCTCCGCAGCACAAATTAAACCAAATGCTGTAAAGAAAAGCTTTAAAGGGATAGTAATGTTTCACAATAAAAGCAGCTCCAATTAGTCTTCATAGTATTTGGACCATGGAGAGTGTTATTTCAGTACTGTCAGAGTTGTAGTTCAAGAGTAATTGAAGGACAAAGTATCCCCCTCCCTCCCCTTTTACTGATGTAACACATCAACTCAGAGAAGCAAGACTGTTCAGATAGATTGCACAGAGGGACAATCTTCAGTGAGCATAAGGAAAAACCTGTCAAGGGGGCAGTGTTTTCCTTATGCTCACAGTAAGAAGATTGTCCCTTGCTGTGATCTGTCTGGTCAAGGGACCAGATTCCACATCTGAAGGGAGGCAGCTTACACTAGGTAAAAGGGGCAGGAGAGGGATACTTTATCATTCAATTACTCATGAACGACAACTCTGACAGTATTAAAATAACACTCTCCATGGCTCAAATACTATGAAGATTAATTGGAGCTGCTTTTTTCTGTGAAACATTACTATCCCTTTAATGCATTGATTTGCTATCTTTTTTACTGTGCATTGTTGCACTCTCTCTGCTTTCACAATCCCACACAGTTATCTTTAAGGAAACACAAAATCCCTGTCAGAGACATGAAGGTGTGAAAGAAATAAGTGAAGATGTTGAAGGTGGAAAGTGAAGTTTGAAAAAGAAGGTGAAGATAAAAAGTATGGGCAATTAGACTTTACATATTATGTACTTGCAGACGTTGATTAGAGCTTTAAGTGTATTTTGTCAAACTGGCTTTCTAAATAATGAATAAGATATTAATATAAAACATTTATTTAGGTTTGACTAGGATATTTAATAATTTCTGTACATTAACCCCCTCAGGGCTAGAGGGGTCACCAAGACAATGTGGCTCATGAACAAAACTCTAGTGCCAGAGCTGGATTTATATCCTAGGCAAGGGCATTCTAGGTGGTTTTAGCTCCAATCATGACCACGCCCTCAATCATGACTCCATCTACATCCAATTTACTGCTGCCTGGCATAGAAAATACCATTAGTGTATAAAATAAAGCACAAACCATCTTAACCCCTTGGTTGCTAGATAGGTCTCCAATGCATTGTTCTGCAGTTTGAGACTAGGAACCCCTGGCTGTCTATGTCCCCCGTTTCATTCTGTTTATAAACTCTGAGAGCGTCAGTTGTAAGGTATTTTTAAAGGAACCGGAGCAACCCAGTATTTCCCTTTCTTCCCCACCCTACATCCTTTTCTCTCTCTTCCCTTTCTCTACACCTACTTGTTTCCTTCCTCTTGCTTATTGTTCTCTCCTCTCTTCCTTCTTCTTTGATTTCTATGAGCACTGACGGTTGATAGTCATCATTCTATAATTGCCCATATTTACAGCAGTGGGGACCACGGTTCTCCTTTGATTTTCAACTTGTATAGCACTCATTGTTATATTTGCTCTTTATCATTGTATAACTACCCGTCTTGTGCTCTACTGTATATCATTTGTTTGTATTGTATTATGTTTTTATTCTTAAAAAAAAAACTTAAATGTTGGAATAGGAGAATTTATCAAATCCGAAAGTTTAGCTCTCCTTAGTACACAACCCCCCAGGTCTATTTTATTTTAAGAAAATTGCATGTGGGCATATAGGGTTTTGTACCTAGTTTGTACACAGGTTTTACACAGCCTACTCCTGATCCCAGAGGGGGGCACTCCCAGATACGTGCACACACTCCAACTTTGCCCATCCCCAAAACAGTAGCTTTGCACATTTTGAATATTCTTGTTGTTAAGGTTGAGAATTGTTTAACAATGCTCTGGAGAGATCTCTGATATTCAAGAAATTAAAAACTAAACTTAAAAAAGTGAATATTTATTTATTCCATGTAATGCAAGTTGTTTGCCCCAGAATTTTAATATTAAGTACATTAGCTTCACTTTGCTTCTTTATGTGCTGTCTGGTGGTATAAAACTCAATCATTTATTCAACTTTTAAGGATCATATGAATAAGCAGTGCATTGCTTGGCAGTTTGTTGCAAATCCTTCTGGTCCTTGAAGGAAACATATAATTTGTTGGCATATAACAATGATTCTGCCCATCTAGTCTGCCCACTTTCCTACTGCAAAAACATCAAACCTTATTTGGTCCTTTGTCCTATATTATCTTCAGGACAGTCTTATGCTTATTCCATGCCTGCTTAAAGTCTGTCACTGTATTAATTTCTACCACTTCTTCTGGTAGGCCATTCCACTTATCTACTACCCTTTCAGTGAAGTAAGACTTTCTTACATTGCATCTAAACCTCTGTCTCTCTAGTTTTAGAATGTGGCCTCTTGTTCTAACATTTTACTCCTTTGAAATGTACTTCCCTTCTGCACTGTGTTGAATCCCTTTGTGTATTTGTGTATTTGAATGTTTCTATCATATCCCCTCTCTCTCTCTTCTCTCCTCCAAGCTATACATGTTCAAGTCCTTTAGTATATCCTGATATTTCTTTTCCTATAAACCATTCACCATTTTAGTATCCCTTCTCTGAATTCTCTCCAGAGTATGTATACCCTTCTGGAGATGGGGTCTCCAGTACTGTGCACAATACTCTAGGTGAGATCTAACCAGAGATCTGCAAAGTGACATGACCACTACCGTTTTTCTTCTATTAATGCCCCTAACTATACAACCCTGCACCATGGTTGCATTCCTTGCGCTTTGATACATTGCCTGCTACCTTTAAGTGAGGGTTAAAGGGTTAACTACTAGTGGATTAAATAAGGCAAACTCCCTCAACGACAAAAGCCAAACGTGCTTGGAGTTCCTTTAAAAAAAAAAAAATTCTATTTTTCGGCTGTTTCCATTTATATTGAAATCAATGATAATAATGTATCTCTTCCCCCAATGTAGATTTTCCCTCATATATTTCAGCCATGATATAAAGGAAGTGTCCGTTCCCTGCATGTTGTCAATGTGTGCTTGGGAGAAACAGAGAAAACGTGTATTTCTGATGCTAAAGGCAGACAGGCAAAGTATGGGTATGGGTGTGATGGGAGGAGTGTTTAATAAATACATACATGCATACATACATACTGTATGTACATACCTACATACATAAACAAGTAAATACATAAAAACCCTTTTGGATGAGAGATAAGTGAAGACACAAAAATGATCCAGGTTTCTACCTGAGTTGGCTAAGCTTCTGACAGATGACTGACAGATATTCTCAGACGGACATAAATACATCATACATTTAACACAAACAGACGGGTATATCTCAACAAACCATGAGTACTTGCACACAGTATGAAAGTAAAATAGTAGCCCTTGAGGAGCTCCAAGATTGTGTCCATCTTGGTTGCCCACCAGGCTCCACTCACTTTTTCAGGATGCTTCCTGAACACCAACTTCACATATCCCCTTGTTGCCAATCTCATTGTGCATCTACCAGACCCACAAACTAACTATCCTCCTTTCCTACCACATGAGGAAATCCTGTACCCCCTCCTCTTCCACCCTGTTGCTGCTGCTTCTCCAACTCTGTAGTGACATCTCCAACTCCTGGTATGACTCATGTAAGTCTCACCAAACCCTGAAATGTATTACTATTCTCCACTCCACTACTTTGCATTTAATCTACCTTCAAACTCTACATCTCATGTTTCTATTATGTGTCACACACAATATAATGTGAATTATGTAAAAATACACCATAAAGGCACTATCAGTCAGAAGAAAGAAACAGATAAAGAGGGGAGAGGATTACACAGGCCAGTCTTCTGGACTTAGTTGTCAATTGGCAGTCTATGTTCCAGCTACAGTTAATATATCTGCTTGAGGATAGTTGTACCATTCTGTTATTGGGGATTCCTAAGCCCTAATTTTCTACGCTAAATTCAGCCTCATAATGATGCTTGTCTAGCTGATGGTCAGCTTGAGCCAACTGGAAACAATTATAAGATGGGTTGTTATGCAAAGATAAATCATATTCCTGCTTAGTTGATCCAGACTGGGCATGTCATGGCCCAGTCACATCACCCATGGGGTCAGAGTAAAGCTATCAAATTGAACTCTGGTCCAAATTGCCTCTAGTCCTGGGGCACCCCTTGGTTATGCTAATTTTGTATAAAACTGGAGTCTCTAACTGCAGTGTTTAAAACACCAATGTCTTTGAAACATATATTTTTCTATTCCTCCAATGAAAATATATGTCTAGGTTTTGCTGTGTCAACACCGGAACTTCAAATCAGCAGCTTCTGCACCCATGTTTGAATTGCCCTTGAGCATCAGTGAACTCCTTGCAAGAGCTGATCTCAGGGATTTCACAGACTGCAGAGGAGATAACCTACCCATGTGGACATAAGCCATTAGCTGACACTCGATTGTTGTGATGAGCTTTTCAACAATTCAGTCACCTGTCTGAATTTATAATTGCAGCCACACAGAACAGAGTAGATGCCCTGCTTACTGCAGCATTAAAGTGACTAACTGCAGTATGCTTCAGCCATAGGCTACTGTGAATCAATGCAGATGTCCATGTGAGTAGCTCCATAGGATTCACTGGCCCATATTTTTGGGTGACTGTTCAGAGGTGTTGTCTCCACAGCACGGTCACCAGCGCTGTGAGAACTTGAGACCACCTCATAACAATCTAATAAATGCAATACAATATGTTGGCAGGTAGTAATGGCAGCCATTATTCACACCTCCACCACCAGAAGGGATCACATGGGGAAGGTAAGTTCTGCTACTACTGAAGTTGAACATGGGAATATTACAAATATATTTATTGAAATGTATGGGTATATGAGAATAGAAAACACCACAAGATGAAGAAGATAATTAATTACAAATATATAGCAATTTACAAAGAGTATGGTATGCACATTATAGGCTTATGAAAACTGAAATACAATTTCCTTATTTAAAGGAAAAATCTCACATAAAATAAGTTTTAGTTATTTTATAAAGAGGTTTGAAAAATATGGTAGTGGATTTTTTTGTGCAATATTCATTGCAGGAGAGACAATGTTCTGTGTTTCATAAATATTACCTTTTGTCTCCCCCCCCCCACACACACATATATACAAATTAGCCATTTTCCAAACAACGTGGTATGATTGTGATGAGAACAAAAGCAGCTCACCAACCGTTCCCCTGTCCCTATCTCTCACTACCCTTCGGTATTTGTCTTTGTACTAATCCCACACAGAGCAGAGCCAAGAAATTCAAAACTGTTCTTCTCTGTGTGAGATTACTACACAGACAAGGACCCAATGTGGGGATCAAGTCTAAGTGAGAGCTAATCCCACAAGCATACCCTTGTTTGTGAAGGCACAGCAGCTTTCTATGCTGTTGCACCATACTAAATATGTAATACATTTAACTATTTGTGTGTCTTTGGTGTACAATGTATTGCAAAGCATTCTAGATCTTTGAACACCAGTGAGGTGTGCAATGCATTGCTTTGCAATGCACTGATCACTCCTTCAGTACTCAAAGGGTTCACTAAATTATGCTTTTGTTTCTTATAAAAAAAGAATTTGTGGATATATTTTTCCCTCTTTAATCATCACCCCTTTATTTTTGTCTTCTCATCTTCCTCTCTTGCCCCACCTTCCCTCCCCAATTATCATCCTCTTTCCCCCTGCTTCTCTCTTGCTCACCCATTTATTTTTTATTGCTATCCCCTGCTTCTCTACTGATCTGCCCTGTTTCTCCCTTCCCTTTCTTCTCTCTTGCTTTACACTGTCCTCTCTTGTTGCTGATTCATTTGAAATTCTTCCATTTATAGTTCCCCCTGCTTCTCTCTCATTCCTTCCCATTTTTCTTCTCTTGCTTCTCTATTCCCTGTTTATTTCTGCACCCCCATTTCTTTATAACCTGCTTGATCCCAGTATTAACCTACTCATTCACAACAGTAACCTTCTTGACACCAATAAAAGCTGTAATAATTATGTGTGTGCGTGTGTATATTTGTTGGTGTTTGTCTATGTTTGCATCTGTGCGTGTGCCCTTGTGTGCCTGTGCATAAAAGTGTGTATGTTTACATTTAGTGATTCTGCAATTACACTTTTGGATGCAGACTCTTTGAGGCTGATATAATAAGTAGTACTGAATTCCGGAGCAAATCAAAATAGGGGGCTTTTAACTCCTTGAATGCAAAAGAGGTCTCCATTTAAAACATTGCTTTGCAATGCATTAGCGATCTCTCTAGTATACAAGTGGTTAAGAGTTCTAGAATTGCCTTAATTCAGTTGGGAGATCAAAAGGGGCGACTCAGGGGAGCAACAGGGGTCCCCTGTTTCCATCCTACCCAAACTACTGGCAATCCCTGATACCACCCATTCCTACCCAGTAGTTCAGGTAGGATGAAAGCAGGGGAACTATGTTGCTCCTATACATTGCCTCTATTGATTGCCCAGTTGAATTGGCTAGGAGATCCGAAGTTGTGGGGCATCAGGAGGAGTCCTGATGCCCTACCACAAGGTCTGTATTTTGTTTGTAAGTGTATTCCATTTGGCTGAGGAGGCATGGGCCCTCAACCACATACCACTGGATGCACAAGTGGCGTTTTGCACCTTTGCAATGCCCAAGGGTGTGGTTGACAGCAAACAAGAAATCACTTAAATTTTAAATACATAGAGAATAAAAAAAAAATAGGTTGTTAGCAATAAATATAAAAAGAGCAATAAAAATAGATGTACACAAAATAAGAATGAACTGTGTTCTGTACCACAAAGAAAGTATACATTCAACTGTCTAAAATATCCAAATGACATGTCCTGTTTAAGTTTGCACTTAATTTAAATTAGGATTATATACATTTTTAATGACTATTTTTATGTTGCTTTAGTAGAGCAGTGGGGACAGAAACCAGATTGCAGGAAGTCAGTTAATGAGCAGGAGGAAAAGAAATTACATATAATACATATATTAATTTTTAGAAGGAAATAAGGTAAGGAGATGGGCAAACACCACAAGTAGTAAATGATATGAAATATCAATATATTTATTTCATGTTCAACTAATCAAAACTATTTATAATAATCAATTAAAATGAGTAGGAATTGCATGTACAACTAGTCCATAATTAAAACATTCCACTAACTTTTTTATTAACAATAAACCCCCGCCATTTTATTGGTCTTGTACCAACCCTGCAAGAAATCCATATGAGGATACTGCTTATTGCCTGTGGATTACAGCAAGGCTTAATGTTAACAACTGTTCCTCTTGTCTTATTAAGACCCTTACTGGTTCAACCCCTGGGCTGAAAGCTATTCTTTCAAAGCACTTAGAAGGAATGCACTGGAGACTTATTTAGCATCTAAGGGATTGACAAGGTTTTAGCAGGAAGTTAGCACAGCTGATAAATAATTAGGTGCTGGATGGTACTTAATGAGGATAAAATATAGTAAGGATGTTGGATGAAGAAGAACTAGAGAAATTTTGGTGCATACCAACTAGCACCATGAGTGAATGAATGAATGAGTGAATTAATTAATCAATCAATCAATCAATCAATATGTTTATGTATATAGTGCCATAAGTGTACACATCCCTTTACAGTTTAAGGGTTTAGGCAGCAGAGGGATACAAATGCTTTGCAAAGTGAAATATTGGAAGTGGGGTCCATACTTTAAAGCTTACAATTAGTGTTGAGCGAGCACCCCGATGCTCGGGGGTTCGGGTGCTCTGACCGAGCACCCCCGGAGGCTCGAGTGCTCGGCCGAGCACCCGAGCCCCATTGAATTGAATGGGAGGACTCGAGCATTACACCAGGCACCCCCTGCTCTGATGAGGGGAGGGTGCCTGGTCAATGCCCCCCTTCATCTCCACAATGCCCCTCTTCCACAATGTCCCCCTTCCACAATGTCCCCCTTCATCTCCGCAATGCCCCCTTCATCTCCGCAATGCCCCCTTCATCTCCGCAATGCCCCCCTTCCACAATGTCCCCCTTCCACAATGTCCCCCTTCATCTCCGCAATGCCCCCTTCATCTCCGCAATGTCCCCTTCATCTCCGCAATGTCCCCCTTCCACAATGTCCCCCTTTATCTCCGCAATGCCCCCTTCATCTCCGCAATGCCCCCTTCCATCTCCACATGTCCCCTACCTCCAGTCCCTGGTGGTCCAGCGGAGCGTCTGTAAGATCTGTGCCTCCTTCGGCACAGATCCCTGCCACCCGAACATGGCAGGCGAGCACATGGCGGTACTCGTACGAGTACCGCCATGTGCCGAGCAGAGCGATGCTCGAGCCGATCCGAGCATCGGCCGAGCATGCTCGCTCAACACTACTTACAATCTAAAGCTGTTCAGTGAGGCATTCAGAGTATATAAGAGTTAAGTGTGAAATGCAGTTCCAAAGTTCTGGTCAGGATAGGGGAACATCAATAAAGAAAGTAAAATTATAAGAGACTTGAAGTCATTGTGTTGTACTTTCTTGAAGCCTTGTTAAAGTGGTGTAATTTTAAGTGAGACTTGAAGACCACAAGATAAGTGCAGTGGCATAGGCTGGGAGGTAAAGCATTTCACAAATTAGGAGCAACAAGGGAAAAAAGGAATGATGCAAGAAAGAGCTGTAGACACAAATGAGCTGGGTGAAGAATGTCTTTGCGGTGTGATGGGGTATAGTGGGAGATCAGAGTGGAAATGTCTGAAGGGGTTGAGGCAAAGAAGGGTCCTGAATGAGAGACTCTGTATTTTATAAGATATTCAGAGCTTGATAGGCAGCCATTGGAGTGATTGGAGGAGTAGGGGACAGGGATTAATCTAGGTGACAGTAAGATAACTTGTGCTCCAGAATTCTGTATGGAAAGGAGTGTATGGAGTTGAGAAGCCAGGAGACCAGAGAGCAGAAGGTTACAGTAGTCCAAGCAGTAAAGGATGAGTGTTTGTGTATAAGTTTTAGCTGTGGAGGAAAAAGAATGACAGATTTGTGCTATGTTACACAAGAGGAGAGAATGAGAAGGCAGTGTCAATTATCAGCCCTAGACACCAGGCTCCTGATATTGAATATTGGTAGTGCCATTGACTATCACCAGGAAGGTCACCACTGGACCAGGTATAGGTGGTATGAGGAGTAGCTCAGTGTTTGCCAAGTTGAGTTTGAGGTACCTATGAGCCATCCAGTATGAGATAGCCAAGAGGTAATCTGTGAATTTAGTTTGAATAAAAGGAGTCAGTTGATGAGCAGGTAAATAAAGGTGAGTGTCATCTGCTTAGAGGTGAAATTTGAGTCCAAATGAATTAATAAGTCCACCAAGTGATACTGTGTATAGAGAGAACAGAACCTTGAGGAATACTAACAGAGAGGTGGATAGGAAAGGATGAAGACATTGAAGGACTGTTTAGTTAGATAAGAGTACAGCCAGTTCAGGGTCAAGTTATGAATGCCTAAAGAGTGAAGAACTTGAAAGAGGAATACATGAGTGGCAGTGACAAAAGCAGCAGAGATATCAAGCAGGATAAGTACTGAATAGTGACCTTGTGATTTGGCAATGTGTGAGAGCAGTTTCTGTGAAGTGGGAAGTATGAAAGCCAGATTGCATTGGGATGAGTAGGTTGCATGTATTAAGGAAGTCAAACAAGCAGGAGTAGGCTAGGCATTCCAAGAGCTTAGAGGAAAAAGGTAGGAGAGAAACAGGTTGATAGCCAAAGGGTGTGGTGCTGTCAGAGGAATTGATCTTGAGTATATGTGTCACTATGGCATGTTTGAGGTCATCAAGAAAAGTAGCAGAGGAAAAGGAGCAGTTAAAAATCTGTTGTGGCAGGGTGATTAGTGTGGGGAGGGGGAATGGATGAAAAGAGAAGGAACTGGATCAAGTGTGCATGTAGTGAAGGGAGAAGAGAATAACAGGATATTCAATTCTCCTTCCATGTTTGGTAAGAAGAAGTCCAGCAGGGCAGAAGGGGAACAGGGGAGGATAGGAGGTATTTAAAAGGGGGGATATTTCCCTGGATGGAACCTACACTGGCTTTGAAGACATTAACAAAGTCTTGTGGTTGTATTGAATTTTGGAGGGAGGCAGATGAAGGGTGGAGGAGGAAGTCAATGTTAGAGAAGATACTGTGGGGGTTGGATTTATGCATGTTAATTAGTTATGGAAAGTGCTCTGCCAGGGACAGAGCAGAGTTATTCAAGCCACAGCCATGCATTAGATTACAGAAGTGGTGAAGAGAGAGTGGAGCATACAGGGTTCAAAGAGAAAGACAAGACTATTTTATAGGTTTTGACAAGGCTGCTAGTGTCAGCTTTGGTGGGAATGGATGAAGGTCCAGTAGCCAGGGAGGACTGGAGAGCAGTGAGATTGAGTGACTTGAGGTTAAGTGTGAAGTGGGGAGAGGAGACGGTGATTGCAAAAAAATGATCAGAAGCAGTGAATGTGATTAGATTAGTGGAAAAGGGGCGATATTAACATCAGAAAGTACACAGCATCTAGTGGACACAAGGTCTAAGAAATTACTATCCTTGAGAGTACTAGCAACCATCCACTGGTGTAGTACAAATGCAGATGTTAGAGAGAGAGAAATCGTGCTGCCCAGAAGACAGAGGGATCATCCACATGGCGTTTGAAGTCCCCCATAAGGGAGAAATAAAAATCTGCGTTGATTTAAATGAAGCTTTTAATCCTTTTGAATGCTTAAATGGTCTCTAACATATTATTTTGTGTTTGAGACATGTCTGGCATTGAATTAAATGAGCGTTTCATTAATATTCATTGGTCCCCTGTGGTGCAGATGGTTTTTCCAGAATTGCTGAATTATTGAAACTTATAAACACACTCACAGTGATTCAGTTCATTGAGAGGTGTTCACTTAACCCCTACATGAACCAACACAGACAAAGGAGGGGTTGTCCCCCTTCTGAAACATTGTGTAAATCTTACAAAGCACTAATAAAACATGGGTCTCCCCTGTTGAGTGAGTTTGCCCTTGTTCACTGATATTTGATAGAATTGTTTCAAGTCCTTTTAGTACATCAGCATCAGTAAATTAGATGCTAACCACTTACAAAGACTGTATTTTAATAATACTTAAATAACTATTTTTCAAATGTGCTTGTATATTTATAAAAGTAGAAAAACATAAGAGAATAATTTTTAAGGAATCACAAAGCACACTAATAATAAGATGATTTTTCTATAGCTTATTCATAGAAACCTGCCTTATAAAATGTTACAAAATGACCACTGTAAATAGCAATTCACTGACGTGTTCTCAGTTAATGTCTAAATCTTGAATATTATAACAATTATTATGTACACTAAAGGCATGTCATTCAGTCAGTGCGAGTGTTGTCAAAACTTAGTGTAGTAGATATATAATAAAAGTCAAATCAACATCTAGAATAATAATAACCATAAAATATTGATTATATGTTCACTTCATGAATTCTCGTTGAACATTTTTAGTTGTCAATGAAAAAGTTTACTCAAACATTCTCATTTAACAAACAAATACATTTGTATGACATTCATTTTTTTTATAGAAAAATAAAGCTCATACATGATTTATAAGTTCTAGTATTCTCAATTACAATACGTAATAGACATTAATTGTAATGAACATTAACCTGTTGAGTAATGGAGGTGTGGGGAATTTTGTACCCGAGGAGTCTAGGCACTTTTTCAACATATTTCTGTCCCCTGCTTTCGTATGATTCCTGGAAGTAACTTTCTCATTATACATGGAAAATGTTTTCATGGTGCTTCATATGAAGTAAATTATACATCATGACACAAGCTATGATATCATAAGTACAAAAAAAGATTTTAAAATGTAATTAATTTGCTAATTTCATACACTATATATCAAAAACACTTAAGTTGGTTGTAAAAGTTTGTTATTTTTAAAAGCCCTAAGCCCCATGAGCAGACAAATACCAAATATGTGTGGTTTTAGAGAGACCCTCTGATCTGTTATGTTTTTCTGTGTTTTTAGTGTATTTCTACATGGGGGCCCTACCCACTGAGAGTGAACAGCATGGATCTATGTGATCCGAACTGTATACATTTTTTGGCATTGTATAGCAAAGAACGAATTCTTCTTTTTTACCCTACTGTGATACAGTTGGTATTATCGCTACCCTTTACATGTACATGTATTGTTGGTTTACAGTATATTGGGATTAGGTTTAATACTAATTGGCAGTTACCTTAATAGGGAGTTTTTTGTTCCCTTGAAGTGAGTTGCAGCAACTACATGAAAGAAATGTAAAAACCTAAACACCCTAATAATGTATATGCAGGGGATACCCGAAGGATTAAAACAAAAATATATATATTAATGTAGCAACTGATATTTGGGTGGCCAGTTAGCCGAGCCGGCCGCTTCTCCGTCCTTGTGGCTGTAGCAAAGTGTCTGCCTTTACTTCCGCTTTTTGGCTATCTGGAGCGGGCACTCATCATCTGGGGAACCTCCAGTGATGTCATGCACCGTTTTTATAGTACCTGGGGGCTTGTTATTTGTTCTACCTCCCTGCTTGGTCTCAGTATTTAAGCTACCTGGACACCATCTCAGTTGCCCTTACATGGTGTCCAGTGCAGTAGCTCCTAGTGTCCTGTATCTGATCCATATTTGACCCTTGCTTGGCTTCCATTTGTTCCTGTGTCCATACCCTGGCTAAGTCTGACTACCCACTCTGGTGCTGACCTGTGGCTCTGGCTGACTATCCACTCCATGTATGACCCCTGGCTAAGTCTGACTACCCACTCTGATTCTGGCCTGTGGCTCTGGCTAGCTATCCTCTCCATGTATGACCCTGGCTAAGTCTGACTACCCACTCTGATGCTGACCTGTGGCTCTGGCTGACTATTCGCTCCGGTTTGACCTTAGGCAAGTCTGACCATTTATTGGGGTTCTGTTTGTATCCTGATTACACAAGGTCCGTTCTTGAGTAGTACTCCTGTCTCATGGAGATTGCTCTCTAGAGCTGACTCTTGTTATCTGGGGATCGTATTTGGGGTTGTTTACTTTTACTCTTGGGCCGAAGGTAGTCCTTTCAGTCATACAAAGTGAGCCATTTTCGAAAAACGATCAACAATCATTAGGATGACCATGCAGCCCTCTTATACAGGTAGTTCCACCATAAAATCAAAGGATAAGTGTGACCACGGACTTTCCCCATTAGGAATAGTTTGAAGGAGACCCACAGGAAGATGTTGTGGAGTTTTATTCTGGGCACAGGTGGGACAAGTTGCCACAGAGATGAGAAATAGACCATATGAGCTGGTCCCTCCCAATGTGACCTGCTGCTTTGGAAGCGTGGTATGTCTCGAGCAGTCTGGTGCCTAAAAGGTTCTGGTACAAAGTGTCTTTATCAATGGGGGAGGAGGCTTGAGATGCCAAGATCTCCTCTCCCAACGGAGAGGTAATACTCGTCCGTATAGTAGCCAGTATAGGATCAGAGGGAATAATAGGCATGGGAATACTCTCCTCCTTTGAATTTGATTCAAACTGGCGGGATAGGGCATCAGTCCTAATATTCTTTGAGCCAGGAAGGTATGATTAAATCTTGAAAGAAACAAGGCCAATCTGACCTGTTGTGAGAATAATCTTTTGACGTCAGACAAATACGTATGATTCTTGTGATCCGTGAGAATAAGAATCGGAGCGCTAGTCCTCTCAAATAGATAATGCCACTCCCTGTGGGCTAGAATAATGGCCAGTAATTCGCCAACTCTCATCTGTTATCAACATGGAAGATACCCCAGTGTACCACACACAAATGTGTGCCCCGGCCCTCCTCCTGAGGTTCCATTCCCATTTTCTGCAGAAACCACAGCCTCTTCTGCAGAGGATGGATCTTTGAGGGGTGGGTACTGTCATAGTCATGCCTCTCAGGGCAGCCGGCATCGGATGAGCTGGCCGCTTCAGACATCCTACTTGGCACTTACTTGGGGGGATGGTTAGTCGAGCTGGCCGCTTATCCATCCTCACGACTGTCACGCAGTGTCTGCCTTTACTTCTGCTTTTCGGCTATCTGGAGCAGACGCGCGGCATCTGGGGAACCTCCAGTGACATCACGTGCCGATTTTATAGCACCTGGGGGTTAGTTATGTGCTCCACCTCCTTGCTGGGTCTCAGTATTTAAGCTGCCTGGACACCATCTCAGATGCCCTTACGTTGTGTCCAGTGCAGTAGCTCCTAGTGTCCTGTATTTGATCCATATTTGACCCTTGCTTGGCTTCCGTTTGTTCCTGTGTCCATACCCTGGCTAAGTCTGACTACCCACTCTGGTGCTGACCTGTGGCTCTGGCTGACTATTCGCTCCGATTTGACCTTAGGCAAGTCTGACCACTTATTGGGGTGCTGTTTGTATCCTGATTACACAAGGTCCATTCCTGAGTAGTTTTCCTGTCTCTAGCGCTGACGCTTGTTATCTGGGGATCGTATTTGGGGTTGTTTACTTTCATGCTTGCTCTAAAGGTGGTGTTCATTATACTGTACCTGTGTCTTGTCTCGTTTGTACCACTCCCGTGACACATACAGAGCTACCAATACATTCTGTCTGATCCCTGAGTGAAAGATCAATCTCACAACCACAAATTTTACACTATAGTGGCAACAAGCAAAATTGCTAAACAATATTCTATCTAGATAAAACTATAAGCATTTTAAATAAGAATAATGTGTTATAGATCATATTGCTGACCCCACACAACAATATAATATGTATCAAACATGAAAATAAAATCTCAATAAGATTATGATGCCATGGCAACAATAAATTAATCACGATCCTCAAAACTGATGAAATAAAAACACATAGAAAACTTATCAACAATCTGCCATAATATATCAGTTTAGCACCCTAAGGACCCATGATGTACATAACCGTCATGGCAAAACTTATGTTAAGGACCCATGATGATTATGTATTTAATGGAATTCAGGGGTCCACGTGTGGCTGCACACCATTCAGGGACCCCTGAATCCTTTGGAGCAAAAAAATAAATAAATAAAATGTTCCGTGGTCCTTAAAGGGATAGTAATACTTAAAATGTAAAAAAAATATGTTGTAGGGTTTATCCCCCTGAGTAAAACAAGGGTACTCCCACTGCTGAAAGGTGTTTAATTAAAAAGTTATTAATTTTCAGTTGAATTTTTTAGGTGCAATATCACAGTGGCCTGAAATTGTACAGTGGCGCTGTTGCTACATGATCCTATGGATAGCTCTGGTCAGTTGACCATAAATCTCCATAGGATGGTGTAGCAACAGTGCCACTATACAATTTCAGGCCACTGTGATATTGCACCTAAAAAATTCAACTTTGAAAATTAATAACTTTTGACTGAAACACCTTTCAGCAGTGGGAGTGCCCTTGTTTTACTCAGGGGGATAAACTCTACAACATATTTTTTTTTACATTTTAAGTATTACTATCCCTTTAACTGCTGGATGCATGGCAAGTCGTTAAGGGGTTAATAATAATATTAATAATAATAATAATAAACTAGGATCTTCCTCTATCAGTGCCTCTCCTAGAATTCATAAGTAGCATGCCTATTTGTTTTTCCCAAATGCATTTCTTTACTATTTTTTACATTAAATCACTTATTTGTTTGTCTAACCTAGCCTTTTATATAAATCATTATGTACAGATGAAACATCCTCCTCTGAATTTATATATTCTGCATATTTAATGTCATCTGCACATATTTAAATTCTGATTTCTATATCTAATTCCAGGTCATTTATAAACATGTCCAAAATCAGTGGCTCAAATACTGAACCTTGAGGTACTCCACTTTGTACTTTAACTATACTGGAGAATATATTCCATTCACAAAAATACACTGTTAACCATCATTCAACCAATTTGTATAAAATGCCTTTGCATAAGGTCCTTAGTACTAAAATTGAAAATCAAAGCAGGATCTACTGGGGATTTAAGAGGATGAGTTCAATTTCTCACAACATGTTTACACTCTTAGTGAAATTATTGCAGAACATCACCCCTCCATTTTCTGAAGGATTTCTACTCTGGAAACAAAGTTTAATCTTAACTTGAATGCTTTTGCAATATTTCTTAGTTTAATTTTAGTATGTGAATATATGGAGCTTGTGCATTTTTTCTATATTTTGTTGATTCTGTAAGGCACATCTTTGATTTCACAGATTAAGCAGATATCTTTTAGGCAAGCCTCAGGGAAAGCCCTTTGATATAGTTACATTTTATTTTAATATTCAGTGAAAATACAATTTTTAGAGTGTCCCTTTACATAAAAACTCATTCTTTTTTGATTTTCATATTGTATTTTATTCAGAAAGGGCCTATGTGTCATTCTGTGTAAATAACAGTGAAGGTGCTGGAAAAGGAATGTTATTGATGATTAACCATTCTTTAGTTTGAATTTACCTACATATTATCTAGTATTTGATTGCTCAAAACGATTTACAATACTGTTGTGCTTAAGCACTCATGAAATTGCCTTTCATTGTTCTGATAATAATAATATATAAACATACTAATATAATGAGTTAGAAGTAAAATTTCAGCTATTATGAAAACTATGATATGATTTAACTATAATTATTGCATTTTTAGTTCATAGATTGGCTCTTTTTGTTTTATATATTTTTGCAGATCCTTGTAGAGGGGTAGGTTACAACGTGATTACCTGATGAGGCTGCTGTAGAAAGAATAGAACTGTTCTTAAGCAAACCAACTCTATTAAAAGGGGCACAAAAAATACCAACATTTCCATTTATTTTAAATAGGGGCAGGAGTTAGACGCCTGAAAGCCGAGGTCTCAACACATTGTGAAGAATACAAGGGATTAACATGCCCATTTAAAGTAAATTGAATTTGTATTTTTCCTCTGTATTACAGTTGGTTTGTCCCATTTCTTGTTTGTGCATCAAGCTCAGTGAAATTTAGGTTTACTACGTAACGTTTTGGTTGCTGCAAAGTTTAAACCTGGAGGTCTCTTAATGATGATTTATGTGATTGTACAGTAATGTACTGCTCTTCATGTTGCCCCAGGCAGAACATATGTCATTTTCATGTTCATTATTCCATGAAAAATCTGAATGGCAAAAAAAATGTAATAATATAAAGTAAATGAAAGGTCACACTAGTCAGCATTATCATTTTTGTTAGACCATGAAATAGATTGCAATTTCTATGCTTTTACACCTCACAGGCGACTTATGCAGGTTTGTGAGTAGAGGAGTCCATAAACCACCTGAAACACATAAGGGTGATAGTCAGTGTTCTTCATTCCGTCTATAGATGTTCACCAACACTACGTATACTATAGTAATATATCCAGGGCCATATTTACATTAGACCCTAGCCAAAGAAACCTAGGCACACTTAGTCCCACCTATGGCTGCACCACCACACCTTATATGGCTCAACCTCTAGCACTTTTATCTTGTACAAAAATCTATTACTCACTGACTAGCAATACTATGGAGACATATTTAGCATCTAAGATGCTAAATGAAAAGTAAATCATATACTGTAAGGTAGTAGTTGGTGTTGTTGACTAGCTCTGTTGAAACACCCCTAAAATTTGGTATAGTTGCCTACTCTGTCTAATAGGAAATCCAGCCCTGAATAGAATAATTCATATCTATCTGCTATTACACATGATTAAGTATCAAAAGCAGGTAAATAGACAAACTATCTTTTAAAACAATTACTGTGTGCAACCTTCATTCCAAGAGATGATCAACAGCAGGTAAGAATGAGTAGTCAAGTTGCAAAAGAAAAGACAGATTACCCTGCAGAACTTGCACTCACTCTTTTTGGTCACTAAATTCTAGGGGAATGCTTGTCATGGACTATTGTCCTCAAATAATTATAAAAGTTACCATTTAATACAAAATAAAAAAAAAAACATAAGAAAGAGGCAAATTGATACTAAAAAATCATAATAATAGTTTGCATATTGTGCAGGTCATGAATATTCAATGCACATATGCAGATTAGTGTAACATAGGACAAACAGTAGCTGTTTCTTTAAAATGATAATTGGCCAGGGCAGATATCAGCTTGCCTCATAAGAATTATATAAAATCTCTATAGACAATACTCTCACATTATATGTACTTCTCACTGTACTGTATGGATACGATCAGCAATCACTACAGTGTCTATATTTGCTCTAGCAATTTTCTCTCATCCAATAGGACTGAAAGCTGAATGTTCACAAACTGTATCTCAGCTTGTCATGGGCATCACATTAGATATCATGGTTGTGATCATCTGTCCCTGAATATCACTGTGTGAATTGCGATCATTTGTTCATACAGTGTATGTTTGTACTATTGAGATTTAATTTCATCCAATGAGATTAAAAATTAATGTTCGCAAATTGTCTTTCAACTTGTCACAAACATCTCAATAAGAATAATTATTTGGTTGCGATCATCTGTCACTGCAATGTATATATTGACTCATGATCAAATCTGATCCCTTTAAACATAAGAGTAGGGAGTAAAAGTGCAAACATTTTCTGTTGTTGTTATCTTGCAACTGTCTATTGTATTAGATCAGCCACATGATTATGTACTCGCAATCCTTCTCTACAATGTGTATATTAACTCTTAGAGTTTGATCTCATTTCATGGGACTAGGGATTTAGGGCTAGATTCTATTACAGGTGTTAACTTTATCTCTGCTTTTATCTCCAGTTTTCCCCATACACTTCAATAGGAAAATGTTTGATAAAACAGGTGTTAACATTTAGCACCTGCAATAGAATCTGGCCTTAGTGTTCAAGTTGTATCTTCACTTATCACACAAATCTTAATAGATGTTATTGTGTGTTTGCGATCATCCATCGCTACTCTATATCTATTAATTCTTAAGATTTTAATAGATAGCATAGACAATGTTTTACATACTTATTGTGACACCTTACAAGTAAAGATATGTATCATATTATTTTTTGTATCACTGTAATATCAAGAAACGTATTGCAGCTTATTTCGGAATATGAATAAATCATTTACTGGTCTATGCTTCTTATGGTAGATCTGTTCAAATGTAATCAAAACTTCTGTTATATAAATGTTTTAAATTGGGGTCTATGTCAGATCAAGTAATTATGTAATCTTCTGAAACAAATGAAGACCCAGCTTACCTCTAGATGAGTTATTACAACTGATATTACCTGACATGCCTAGAAAAAATCTAGCTTTACACCTCCATCATATGCTCTGTAGTGCAACTATTCAGTGATGCTGTTATGAAGGATGTAATGGTATTAACAGATCAGATTACTAACAAAAATCTCTCAACTCTTTAATGGAAAACATTACAAGAAATCAGAGGTTGGGATGATTTTGTAATTAAATCCTCCGACAAGGGGGGAAATATTGTATTGTGGCCAATTGATATGTATTTGGCAGAGGCCAATAAACAATTACGAGACTCTACATGTTATAGGGGACTAGTGAGAAATCCCACAGAGAATCTATTGGCAAATTATAATGTTCTGATAACAATAGACAATATCACAGGCAGTATTTATAAGTCTGAAATGGACCTTTTGAAAGTAACCTCTCCAAGAATTCCAAAATTATATTTACTCCTAAAGGTTCACAAATGCAAAGACCGACCACCAGGAAGACCGATCTTGTAGAGAAATGGTTGTCTCACTGAAAATGTAAGCAAATTTGTAAATTCTATTTTGAGACCTTCAGTGGTTGGCCTAATCTCATATATTTGAGACACTACAGATATTTTATCAAAGATAGAAGCACTGCCCATTGGTCCAACTACGATTTTAGTGACCATCCCTAATCATCACATCCATTGATAATATATCTCACTGTATACAGTAACCTGAGCTTATATTAGAAGATTGTAAAGTGAAATTGTTCATTTGAGTGATAAATATTTCCTATTCTCTTCCTTGTGATGTTTCTTCTTAGTTCTTGCTTCAAAATTTACTAGAAAGGTAAAGAAAATTCAGCATTATTCTAGTCTGTATGTTTATGGATTGATTTTCATTTATTTTTGGTGTATTTAGGGCCTTATGCAGAAGTAAAGAGATAAGAGTGGTCTATAATATATTGCTTTGCTTTGTAACGTTGGTATTCACCAGAATTACTCAGCATTTTCTTTTTGGACATAGATACATAGTATGTATGTTCTACCTTTGCCACAGTATAATGCAAAAAATGAGACTTACATTACCTTTCCCGATATCAAGAAGGGTGTTATTCATTTTAACAGAGCCTCATGTTTAACCTACTAATACATACTATAACTCTGTATGTTCTCTTCTGCTAGAAATGAACCTAATCTTCTATTACATGCATCCATTGTATGTGCAATTACCATATCCCTGGGCAAAGAATTCCACAATTTAACAGACCTTACTATAAAGACCCCATTCCTCTGCTGAAACTGAAACCTCCTTAAGGGGAGGGTGGTCCCTATTTATTTCACCAGGCCTTGAAAGATTCTTGTATTGACCTCACATATATTTATAGACGAGTTTCTCCACCTCAGAAGAAACTGTGGTGACGTAAATACATTTAAAATCAGATCCGAAGAACTTAGTAACCATTTTCTAACAAGAGGGTATAGCAATAGTTTTATCAAACAAGCATACAAAAGAGCACTGTACACCTCTAGACCTTATCTACTTCACACCAAAGTTAAAGACAAACAGGATGATCACATCCATTTTATTACTACCTACAACTTCTAATGGGAGTCACTGAGTAATATTTTAAAGAATCATTGGCACTTGCTGATTCTGATTTAGAAAATCAGTTGGACCATCACATACAAATGTGCTGCAAAAGAGCACCTAACTTGAAGGATAAACTGGTACACAGACTTCTTGGCACTCCTCTGCATGATTTAACACAGGGCTCTTTCCCCTGTGGACAAAATTTGTGTCAAATATGTAAATATACGGTCACTATAAAAACTGTTATGACAAGATTTGGCAAATGCAAAGAGATCAAATAATTTATAACATGCCAGACAAAAGGAGTAATATACTGTCTGGAACACCCATGTGGCATGAGATACGTGGGTAAAACCACTAGAAAACTCTCTGATAGGATTAGAGAACACATTTACAGTATTCACAATGCGTCCAGAGAAAGGCAAAACAATAGTCCCAGTAGCAAAAATACCTTCTTACATACCATCAGAGTAAACCAGATTGCCTAAAGCCTGGGGTCTCCAAACTATCAAGCCTGGAATCAGAGGTGGTGATGTTGACACAATGCTTCTTAGATGTGAAAATAAGTGGATTTGCGAATTAAACAATCTTCAAAATCAAGGTCTAACAGGAATTCCAGCGTAATATTCATATTTGACTATTCAATTAAGAATGATTAAGAGAATAACGCCCTTCCTTTTTTGATTTACTTTTATGATTTTTTTAATATGATTCTATTGCTGTATTTCAACAAGAGCCAAATATTTCTTTAAACTATGTGACTACTATTTCCATGTTCCATGTTTGTTAATTTTTCATCAACTGTTCTTATGTGGATGTACTACTTATACTCATTCAAAACATCAAATGATTATCATATTTACAAATACATATCAGTAAGACCACCATGTAATCAAGCACTGGGGATTTGTTCTATTATCAAAGTGTGAGCTGAGATACCAACCGTTTTTGACTCTAGGGTTAAACAATCGCTTGTTGAGTTCCATGTTTGAATGGAATATTTCTGATTGGTTACATATTCACTATGTTGGCATGGCTGTAAGTTTAAATAAACTCAGGAATCAGAGCTCTTGTTGTTTGCCTAAATAGAAGAAGTTAATTGTTAAACACGCATAGCAAAAATCTAGGAGCAAGATTGTTTCTCAATTTTTTTTTTTACCTTTCTTGGCAAGCAGGTATATGCCCAGTTGATGCTTCTTTAGATTCTTTAGTAATTGACTGGCTTATTCTAAATTTTTTACAAGCCGACATATGCTTCAAGAAGTAGAAAAAAATCTATCTCTTAACAATTAGCTGACACTATCCTGATAGCTACTCTCTTCACAAACCAATTCATCTCCCATTGCAATAGAGGTGAATGATTTATATTCATGAGTTAACCCATGTACTGACATTATAGCGTTCAGTAAATCAGGAGGCGACAGCACAACTTTTTATGTCCAGACTACCGAAATCATAATTCCTACCAACTATTTAAGATCACAAGGATTAGATTTTCTGTTATAAGGTAGTGAACTAGTTAATAGATGTAATGTCACAAATGAATATTACTTAGGAAGAAGCATTGACCAGTAAATCATTTATTCATTTTCAGAAATAAGATGCAATACGTTTCTTGATATTACAGTGATAAGAAAAGAAATGATGATACATATTTTTACTTCTAAGGTGTCTCTCACACGGTTCACTTTTAAAATGTCGCACACAAAATAGTGTGTGTCATAAAGGCACATTAACCATATCGTCATGATGACAAGAGCATGAAAAGCACGAGATTCTCATGTCACCAGCTAAAATGTTGCTTCATCTGATTTGATTTAATACATTTGTTGCTTGTTTTATGATGACTTGTGCCTTCAAATAAATAGATTTTGGATTACTGTAGTGATTGACAATTGTAATTGTACAGTACATACAGTACATATATTGTCTATAAAGATATTATACATATACCTTAAGAGGCAACCTGATATGTGCCCTGGCCAATAAGATCATTTTAAAGAAACAGCCACCATTTGTCCTATGTTACACTAATCTGCAGTGTGTCTCTTTCTTATGTTGTTGTTTTTTTTTTTAAGATTGTATTAAATGTTAAGTTTTAGAATTATTTGAGGACAATAGTCCATGACATGCATTCCCCTAGAATTTAGTGACCAAGTGAGTGCTAGTTCTGCAGGACAATCTGTCTTTTCTTTTGCAACTTGGTATTTTCCCCTGTAGCACCACCAAATTAGATCCATATTCCTAAGGGTGGATTGTGCATATAAGGTCTAAGATTTGTGAGTGCACCGGTATATCTTTGCATTGTCAAGGATGAGTAGTCACCCTCCTGCCTGGAGGTGCAGCATATGAAATGGAAGAGGGAAATGGAAATAGATATAGAGCTGTACTGTATGACATGTGGCTGGGGCAATTCTAGGGCATTTTGAGATATTGGCTAAGGAGACTAAAGCAGCAAGAATCATGTTTAAAGCATCTGGTCTTATTGTTAGCTTGGATCATATAATGTTGATACTGTTCCTACAAGTAAGTAAGGCAGTTGGGCTGCATTAAACTCATCAAAGCTATGGGCATTTTGAGAAACTAGAAATTGCACTGGTTTTGGGATACAAAAGAATATGTACTTTTGGTGTAATAAGAATGAGAGAGAAGTGGGATAATGATTGAGACATTGTGGGAAAATATAGGAAACTGGGAAAAACATTATGATATAGTTTCAATATAATTAATTAATTTGTAGTAGCCATATTAGTTCAGGTGTAGCAATACAAAGATATGAATACTTTGGTATTTCTGATGCCTTTTTTATTTGGACTAACAATTTAATCCTTAAGCCTAGCTTTTGCTAGATCATCTGTCTTAATGCTCAAGTCAAGCAATACTGAATCACAAAGTCTGTTTAATCCCGTAGTCTGTTCAAAACAATGCAGAGTTCCCAAGTTAGGTATAGACTAGGGTGCTTGCAGGGAAAGCTTGAATAATGGACTATAAATAAAGGAGATCTGGACAGTGGTTTGGGTATAGAGCAGAGAGAAGATGGGGGGGATTCAGAGGAGGCAATGGCTATGGGAATTTCTAGTAGTGAGATAAGAATCTTTGATCTTTACTGAGCCCTGTTTCATATGTTAAAGAGAGCTATCATCCTTTCTTTCTTGGATGATTTTAAAAAGACATTTACAGATCTGGATTGTTCATTGAGTAATCCTATTGAGAAAAATAGTGCCCAACTATAGAATAGTAATTTTATTCAGTATGATTTGTTATCATGTGTCTGTGCTTGTTCATATGGATTTATGTTTTTAGCATGTTTCCCCAAAGTAGCATAGGCTTCTGTATGGAATGCCTGTGTTTCTTCTGAAAACAAATGTAGAAAATACAAGCAAACCTTTCTGTGGGTATGGACTAAAAAACTCATAATATCAATGACATTTCACAGCTGTTATAGCATGCGTAGAGGCTAAAATTAATTTTAACAGCTGTACCTCTGTCATCACCCTGTATGGTATACTTCACAGGACACATCTCAAGGCTTTGTTGACATCCTTTCTCTAAAATTAGAAGAAGCTGGAGATATAGACTATATTCAGGAAGTATGAAGTTCAATTTTGGGGCAAACCAACTGCACTATAGTGTCAAATACAATTTCTCAAGTTAAAAATCCATTGAAATAAATGGAGATTTTAATTTTTCTGCTGTTGTGTAATTGATTTACCCCAGAATTGCACCTCAGAATGTTTTAACCTTCACCTTAATAATTAAGACAACAGTCACTATATGTACAAAGAGAAGAGCAGTAAATGATGTTAAATACCTATAATGTATACCTTTGGATATCTATATATTTAGCAAAGAGCAGTAAGCCATTTAATGTAGAATATCAATATTTGTAGAATGTTTTCAGTCTCAGACAAAATTACATATGAACAATTGCATTCTTCAACATCATTTTAACAAATATGAGATGGAGGATTATTGTGTTGTCCCACAAGAACATGTCATTTCATTTTCTGGGGCTTATGATTGCTAAATATACACGGATACTTACAGTTGACAAATGTAGCCATCTATTATTTTGTAAGGTATTGCTTTCTGTCATCTTTATAAAATGTACATTGCAAATAGCATTCGTGAAAAAAATAGAGCCTATTTGGTACTCCACCTGATAGGGTCATGGATTTAGAGGACCATAACCTACTCTTATGTTTTACCAAATAGAAAGTATGAATTTTATAGTGATTTTGACATGAGTAGGGCACTTACTGCCATTCTTGTGGACTGGGCCCAAACTTTCCTTGTATGCTGTCTGAGCCCAGTCCTTGTAAATTGGCCTCCTGGGTCCAGTCCCCCTAAATGAGTCACCAGTGTCTGCTCTAAGTAAATGGGCCACCAGGACCCACTCTGGGTAGACTGGCCATCAGATCCCAATACAGGTTAACAGGCCACCAGGGCCCTTATGTAAATGAAAGATCACCTTTGTCTACTCCCGCTAAAAGGGCTATCTGCCATGAATACAGCTAAATCGGCCACTTGGGCTCAATACTGGTAAACTGGAGACCTGGGCCATCAGAGATGCAGAGTCGGGCAACAAAACCCACTGCTTGTTCAGTTGAATGGGGAGAAGATGAAAGGGGCAAGCAATGACAGGGAGGGCAGAAAGACAAGGACTAAGAGAAAAAAGAGGTTAAGAAAATTAACATGCCTGCCAATGATGCCTCTGCTCACTGCACTTTTGCTCCTCTTCTCTCACAAGAATGGAAGCTACAGTTCAGAATATTTGCTGTTACCCACCTCCTTGTATAGTAAGCCAATAACAGAGCCTGTGTAAAGTGTGGACCAATGAGGGGGCCCATGTTCCTTCAGGGAGCCACGCCCCCCTGCTTGGCCAGGCCCCATACATGGGTACTGCTTGTGCACCCCCGATGGCAGCCCTAGATATGATTCACTAGAAGGTAATTCTGATCTTGTTTTTGGCAAGTCAGGTCAGCATACATAACCAGATCAGTTATATTCAGTGGGGGAGATTAATTGGAAATTGGGTTCATAGAATCTGAATCTGCTCATCTCTAATTTAATGATATTATCATAAATACAATTGAAATGGATTGCAGTTGTGTCCTTGATTAGGATCAGTCTGTAATAATATTTTCACGTTTGCAGGTTTACCATGCTTTGTTTTTGGCCTGTAACACTTTGGAGCAGATCAGTCTTATCTGCAGTGTGATACTTAGGAACACTGCTAGACTGGTTCATTGTTTTGTTAATTGTACCCACTGTGATTTGGAGCCTTTCAACTCACTGTCAGCTTCTGTGCTGATTCTTTTTCAAGACGCTTTAACTCTTGTTAGGATGGAGCGAATTGAATTGTCTATCCATTTATGACTTATTCTGATCCAGCCTTGAACCAGTTCCAACATTTGTTTTGAATTTTGGGTTATTTAACCCTTTTAAGCTGAGAGCTATACAGTCTTTTAATATCACTCTATGTGCATTTGTATTATATTGTACAGATAAGCAGACATCCAGTTAACCCTTTGGGGTGGGACCTTGTGTTCTTTGGTTACTGTATATTCAACTAGTATGTGGTTGTATGATCTATTTTAGGTGTATTTGTATGCCTATATTTTATTTGTATCGGTGATCACCAAGCGATTTCTGTTTATTTATATATTATATTTTTACTTTATCATATTTGTTTATGTGTTTGTTTGTTTTTTTTTCAATAAATTTACTTTGTACTTATTTGATAGTCTGAGATATTTTTTATTTATTATTTTATGGTTTACATTTTAGTTTATAGTTTTTATTTGTGGATTCTTTCCTTCCTTCAAGATATTTTTGTCTTTTATGCACCTTATACCCATTGAGATACTGTGTATTTCTTACTTATCTGTTACAGGGTCGTAAGGAGTTTACTAGCGCCAAGCTTGAGATTTAAAGTGATAAATACAATTAAACCAATCCATGGATCAGTCATTTTGACACATGCAGGAACTAATGATAAAATTGTATGTATTAAAGAGGCCACACTAGAAACCTAACTGTTGGAAGTCCTAATGATTGGATTTGACAATGAACATCCTATTTAGATGTATTTTGTCTTTCAATTATTTGGTAAGAGTAGCTGTGATTCTTAACGATTTAGCTATGTTTGCTTAGTTCTAATTTTTAGTTTTAATGAGTTAGATACCTCTCTGGTACTAAAAGGGTTAAATATTTTTACGCAATTATTTTAAGTATTGCGAGAATAATTTTGTTTAGGATTTATATATGACTCAAGAGCTAGTTCAATTTGGATTATTTATCATTTAATAGAATTTCAAGCAACGTGATCACATGAACAACAGATAAGATTTGTGAGACAGACCTTGTATAGTGTAAATGTGTAGACACTACTAGGTTGATTAAGGTAACTGCGTGACCATAATCATGTACGTGTCTTATTTTTATTGTATTCAATTGTAGTTATTTTTAAGAAATAATCATGTTCAGGGATGAAAGGGGATAAGATTACCTATCATTCGCTATCAAATTCAAATTAAGTCAGTAGTTTTCAGAATGTCAGAATGTTTACTTAATATCATAACTGCAAACATGCAAGAAATGTGAATGATATCACTTATATGATTTCTCAGAATTATTTTCTTAAACAATCTGACGATAGTTTGCTCATATCTCCATTCTTGCAGTGCTAATATAAGTTTAGATTTGATAGTATCCAACAGTGAAGTATGCTTTTTTTCTATCATATAGCCTAAATTCTCTTTGTTTGAATAACTACAGAAAACTGATCTACTGTATTTTAAAAACAGTGGTTGCAGATACACTGTCCATGAATGACCTAGTTAATTCTTACTATGTCACAAAATATTTATTTTATATTAATTGGATATTGCATGACTCTTTGTAGTGTCTTATTTAATGATACCCAGAACAGTGCATTCACAATATCCTATTCTCCTTCATGGCAATTTAATGTATTTTATTTCTATGTATTGTTTTATGAGCTTAGTTTTTTTCCTCTCTCTATTTCTTTCAATTCTGGCTGCATTTTTAGAATAGACAAAAGATGTGCTTCACATTAACAGATATGAGGCTGAAAATAAAAAAGCGTATGTAGGGAACAGTTGCACATCTTTAAAACATTCAGCAAATATCTGTGTTACAAAATACGCACAATTAAGATAACAGTGGGACACGTAAGTGAAATAAAATACATCACTAGTTCCAATGATATGCTGATATTATTTTAATTCAGTTTATGATCAACCTTATCGTTTCTGGTGTTAGAAGTACCCGCATTACCCTAGATTGAAGGAGTTCTTCCTGTACTAAACCATTACCTGTACTAGAACCGTTACATTATAAAAACAAGTGATAAACTACATGAAAAAAATTAACATGTAAAAGCATAATATTTTTATTGTAAATTGGTCACTATAATATATAGGTACTCACTCAGGATCTTATGAAAAGGAGGTCCCTCACAGTGGTTGAGCACCAAGGTTAAGAGAGAAGTCAGGAACAGTCGGATGATGCTGGCAGTAGTCCACGTAGAGGGTGGCAGGAATAGTCCACGAAGTGGATGGCAGGACAGCAGGTTCAGAGCAGGTCAGCAGGCAAAAGAGAAGTCAGGCGGTCCGGGTCATACACAGCAGGTCCAGCACAGATCAGCAGGCAAAAGAGAAGTCAGGCTGTCCGGGTCATACACAGAAAGTTCAGCACAGATCAGCAGGCAAAAGAGAAGTCAGGCGGTCCGGGTCAGAATACTAGATCAACACAAAGAACATCGGCAGAAAAACCTCTAGGGCAAGAGACGCTATAATAATGCGTCTCACACAGGGTTAAGCCACCTTTAAGAAGGCCCAAACAGGAAGTGAAACCGGAGCAAGGCGTGGGTGCCGTGAGAGGCGGAGATACCATAGAGTTGCAGCCCTGACTGCCCGGAAGGGAAGAACATCAGTGTGACAGAGAAGGAAGCAAAGAATAGCAAGCAGACAGCCAGAAGAGGGGCGTGTCGGCGTGACACTACCCCCCACTCAATCGCCACTACCAGGGGTCGCTAGGAGGGCCGATCAGGAAGCTGCAAATTACATCAGCGAAGCAAGGTCGGAGCATGAACATCCCGCACCGGAACCCAGGATCGTTGCTCAGGACCGTAACCTTCCCAATTCACCAAATATTAAAGGTGACCACGAACCTGGCGTGAGTCCAGGATGCCATGACCCTGGACTGTGATAGGAGCCGGGGCAGGAGTGGCAGGGTGAGGAAAGTGAGCGGGAACCCAGGCCTTGAGCCTAGAGACATGGAACACGGGATGTATCCATAAGGAGTGGGGTAGGGCCAAATGGTAAACCACAGGCGATAAACGTCTAGTCACCCGAAAAGGACCCAGGTATCGTGGACCAAGTTGGCCAATGGCTGACGTAGACAGATGTTCCGAACAGACAACCAGATGCTCTCCCCCGGGAAGAAGGCGGGTGCCAAGCCTCGATGATGATCCGCTGCTACCTTCTGGTGCATCTGGGAGGACAGAAAGGTACTGAGCAGGGCGGACCAGTGTTCAACCAAGGAGAGAACCCTGGCTTCAGCCGAGGGTATGAGAGGAGAACCTGGAGCCAAAAGAAGGGAATTATAGGAGAACTCAGCCAATGGAAGAAGTGTAATCCAATCACCGTGCCTGTGGTTGCAGTGGGTACGGAGGTATGTCTCCAAGGACTGATTAAGGCGTTCGGTCTGGCCGTTCATTTGGGGGTGGTACCCGGAGGAGAACTTGAGTCGAATCCCAAGATGAGAGCAAACGGCTCTCCATAATTTGGAGACAAATTGAGAGCCTCTATCAGAGGTGATGTGCAAGGGTACACCATGGAGTCTGATGATGTGTACAAGGACTAGATCTACCATTTCAGCCAATGTAGGCAGTTTGGGAAGAGGAATGAAATGCCCCTGCTTGGAGAAACGGTCTCTGACCACCCAAATTATTGTCATGCCTTGGGACCGAGGCAGGTCCACAATTAAATCCATAGCTATTTGTGTCCACAGTAAGGTTGGAATGGGCAAAGGATGCAGAAGTCCAAGGGGACTGGCACAAGACATCTTCATCCATGTGCAGAGCGGACAGGATCTAAAGATTGCCTCCTTGTCAGTACAGAAATCAGGCCAATGAAAATACCGGGAAAGGAAATCATAGGTATGCTTCACTCCAGAGTGACCTGCAAGCAGTGAATGGTGAGCCCAACGAAGTACCTCAGTACGAAAGAGAGTAGGCACAAACAAGACTTGAACCCCAGAAGAACCATCTCTAGATGACTGCTGCTGGGCATCTTTAATGGTCAAAATAGTAGCAGTAGATAGGCTAGCTAGGACACAAGAGGCAGGGAGTATAGTGTCAGTGATAGAAGTAACAGTGGAGGTAGACTCATACAACTGAGAAAAGGCATCAGCCTTTGTGTTCTTGGTGCCTGGAATGTAAGAAAATTTGATATTGAATCTGACAAATAACAAGGACCAACGGGCCTGTCGGGAGTTAAGCCTTTTGGCTAAAGACAGATAAGCCAAGTTTTGATGATCGGTAAGGGTTGATACCTCATGAGGAGAGCCCTCAAATAAATAGTGCCATTCTTCTAAAGCTAGCTTAATGGCCAATAGCTCATGGTTACCCGTGTCATAATTTTGTTCTGCGGCAGTGAAGCTCAGAGAAAACAAAGAACGTGGATGTTCCCTGCCAGAAAGAGGAAACCGCTGAGGCAGAATGCTTTCAGCGGCCCTCTCTAAGGCATCAACCTCTAGGATGAAGGGTAGAAGAGGATCCGGGTAATGAAGAACCGGAGCAGAGGAAAAGGCAGCCTTAAGAGTAGAAAAAGCTGCAATTGCACAAGTTGGCCAACAAATGGGATTCACCTTCTTCTTAGTCAAAGCCACAATAGGAGCGATAACATGGGAAAACCCTCTGGTGAATTTCCGGTAATAATTAGAAAAACTGACAAATCTCTGTACTGCTTTGAGAGTAGTAGGCATGGGCCAATTTGCAACAGCCTCTACCTTGGCTGGGTCCATGATAAGACCAGAAGAGGAGATGATGTAACCCAAAAACGGAAGAGAAGTCTGGTCAAATGTGCATTTTTCCAGTTTGGCATACAGACGGTAGGCACGCAGTCTGTACAGGAACTCACTAATGAGTCTGAGATGTTCGGTTAGAGACTTGGAGAAGATAAGAATGTCATCTAAATAGACAACTACCGAGATGAGGAGAAGATCCCTGAAAATGTTGTTCATAAATGCCTGAAAGACAGCTGGGGTGTTACGCAGCCCAAAGATACTCGTAATGCCCGAATCTGGTATTAAAAGCTGTCTTCCACTCTTCACCCTCACACATCCAGACCCAGAGGTCAAGCTTGGTGAATATGGTGGAGCCTCTGAGACAGTTGAGTAGTGCAGCAATGAGGGGAAGAGGATAACAATTACGACGGGTAATAGCATTCAATCCTCTGTAATCGATACAGGGTCTGAGGGTGCCGTCTTTTTTGGACACAAAAAAGAACCCAGCTCCAGCCCGAGAAGTGGAGGGATGGATAAAACCACGAACAAGGCTTTCTTTGATGTATTCCTCTAAACACTTGGTTTCAGGAATGAACAGAGGATAAGTCCGGCTGTGAGGAGGGACAGACCCTGACAGCAAGTCGATAACTATCACGGTGCCCATGATTGCTGCTTTGCTATGTCTGTCACCTATGGGGGGCTCCCATTGGCTGCTTGCCTTTGGCCCGCCTCATATTGCGTATTTAAACCTAGCCTGGGCACCTTTCAGTTGCCCTTTCGTGGTGTCTCTGAGTATTTTCATTTCTACCATGCTACAGACACTATTGGCCATTCTGCTGTTCTTGTGTACCTGCGTTCCTGAGTTCCTGAGTTCGTGCTGTTCCAGTACCGCTGTCTGCTGTGTTGGTTCCAGTCCTGTTCCGGTTGAGTTTCCTGTAGTGCTGCTTCCTGCTGCTGATCTCCTTTACTGTTCCTAATCCGGTCGGTCGTCGTTGCTGGTTCCTGTTCTTCATGAGCCTGATTCCTACAGCGGTGGCGACATTGTTCATCGGTCGCTTGGCGCGGGCGCTGGTTGGCTCCATTGTCTCACGATACTATTCCTGAGTGTCTTTTGGTTCCCAGCGTGCGGACGCTGGTTTGCTGCAAAGCCTTGCAGCCACATTATACTAAACTCTGTTGGTTCCCAGCGTGCGGACGCTGGTTCGCTCCAAAGCCTTGCGGCTATAGTATACATAACCCTGTTGGTTCCCAGCGTGCGGACGCTGGTTTGCTCCAAAGCCTTGCGGCTACATTATACTAAACTCTGTTGGTTCCCAGCGTGCGGACGCTGGTTCGCTCCAAAGCCTTGCAGCTATAGTATACATAACCCTGTTGGTTCCCAGCGTGCGGACGCTGGTTCGTTCCAAAGCCTTGCGGCTATAGTATACATAATCCCTGTTGGTTCCTAGCGTGCGGACGCTGGTTCGCTCCAAAGCCTTGCAGCTACATTATACTAAACTCTGTTGGTTCCCAGCGTGCGGACGCTGGTTCACTCCAAAGCCTTGCGGCTACATTATACTAAACTCTGTTGGTTCCCAGCGTGTGGACGCTGGTTCGCTCCAAAGCCTTGTGGCTATAGTATACAAAACACTGTTGGTCTCCAGCGTGCGGACGCTGGTTCGTTTCAAAGCCTTGCGGCTACATTATACTAAACTCTGTTGGTTCCCAGCGTGCGGACGCTGGTTCGCTCCAAAGCCTTGTGGCTACATTATACAAAACACTGTTGGTTCCCAGCATGCGGACGCTGGTTCGCTCCAAAGCCTTGCGGCTAGATTATACAAACTCTGTTTTCTCCCAGTGTGCGGACGTTGGTTCGCTCCTGGCCCTCGTAGCTCATTACTCAGTTATTGTTGGCACTTGCGTGCTCTCCAGTCTTTACTGCCGTTATTCCATCTACACCCTGTCATAGGGTCTCATATATTCTGTAGTATTGGGCTACGCATATTATTACATTTTCAACTGTCATCTCTTCCTGACAGTATTGGGCCACTTGGGTTGACACCTCTTCTATTAGGTTACCCTGCCCGGTATATTGGTAAGGCCGGTAGTACCTATTACCTTCCATTTTATGGTTGCTTTACCCGGTATTGGCAGGGCCGGTAGAACCTAGCCTGTCTGTGTTCCTTCAGGCTGCCTTGCCCGGTATATTGGCAGGGCCGGTAGAGTCTGGTTTGCTGATTTCCGTTAGGCTGCCTTGCCCAGTATATTGGCAGGGCCGATAGAGCCTGTACCATCCTGATTATTGTCTGGCTGCCTTACCCGGTATATTGGCAGGGCCGGTAGAGCCACCTTTTCATTGCATGCTCAGGCTGCCCTGCCTGGTATATTGGCAGGACCGGTAGAGTCTGATTTCATATTACCATTCCACTTACTATTTATGTATTGTATGTACGTGTATGCAATCCTATGGGATTATTTTAAATTTTCTCAATAAAGTTGTGTTTTTACCTAACTTTTCGTCTGAGAGTCGTAACAAACCGTGACAATAACGCAATCAAAGGAACGGTGAGGCGGTAAAGCCTCTGCACTTTGTTGGCTATCGGTGATAGAAGCCACTTCCACAGGTGCGGGAGAGTCTGATTGAGATGAAGGAAGAACAAGCTTTCCTGATCTCCAGTTGATGATGGGATTAACATCACACAACCACAGATACCCAATGAGCTGAAATAATGTCACAGACCACCATACCAGCGTGACCAGAGGCCACTTGAAGGCAAAGATACGTGGTGGTTTTAGTGATAGACCCAGAATTCAGCAGTGTACGTTTATGGCAACCACCAACCTGATGCCTTGATAAAGGTCCCTGAGGGGGACCAAAACGTTGACCCTATATTTTGTCAGTTATATTGAATAAAAGTTGTCTTTTCATAAGTTCCATGGGTGCTGCCCTCTTTCATCTTCTATTTCATCCTATTTTGGGAAATGTGCACCTGGGGATGCGACTTTTCTAAGAGAGAGTGCTTTATATATATATATATATATATATATATATATACAGGGCTCAACATTTCCACTCGCCACTAGAAATTCAGCCCTGATTGGTATGTTATGGCTTGCAGTGACAAATAACTTTTCAGGTCTGGCTAGTAGCAGAGGACTTCAACTTTTAAGCCCTGATATATACATATACCTTTTTCATGTAATTTACTAATTAATTAATTTTGAAAGAGCTTACATACATATATTGTTAGTAATTTGTTTTATTGAAAATATAACCTTTGAGTTTAGCTTTATTTAACCTTTGAATTATGTAGCTTTATTTATTTATGCTGCAATACTAATTGAGCAGTTTGCTACCCCTCCTGCTGTCTATTGTACTTTACTTTCTACTAAATGAAAAGACTAGATCCATGACAGTTGACCTCTCTAGACTGTCAATAAATTTACTGATTGTGGAAATTTGCTAAAATTGTGAGCTGTCTGTAAAAAAATCTGGTGTCAAAATATGGCATTATGTATTTTTAAACTTTATCAATTTTGATTAGTTTGTGTAGTCTATTGCAAAAGCGTTTTGCAGTCCAATCAGATGCTTGCAGCGGGTTACATTCAAATCATTGTCATTTCATAAGATAATATAGGGTTTCTAAATCTATTTTCACTGCTTTCTAAATAGAAGCCATATTGTTTAAAAGAAAATCAAGTTTTGTAGGCGTACTCATGCTAATAACACCTCCTAGTGACTAACATCCATTAGGATAACACATATATTAGAAAACTGATCTTTGTACTATATTTATATACGTAGATCACTTTACCAATACATAACTTTTAAGGTGGAATAAACACTATGTAAAAAGAACAATGAATAAATGGTAAATATGGAATACGTTCGGTCTGCAAAAACATGATTTTATCAGTCCATACTCATGTTTTATACAGTGAATTTTGCAAATTAAATTACTTTGTTGGACACATAATTATTAACTGTCACGCACAAGGCGGGTAGGAAACCGTGTGGTGCTGGCTTTGGTCAGGTGCTAGCGTGCAAGGCTGGAGTGCGGAGCTTGTGAGCGGCGACGGTGTGCCAGGTACTCCCTTTCTGCAGCCGAAGCTGGTTAAAGGTGATGATCACGAAACCAGATTGTTCCACCCCGGTTGAGCTGGTGTGCAACCAGGATAGGAGTACCTAGGAACCGTTGGAAAACCAAGTCAGCTGGACAGAGGGGAGACCAGGCAGAGATAGAGAGAGTGGTCAAGAGAACCAAGGTTCAAACCAGAAGGAGGAGATCAGGCTTGGTCAGGAGCGGAGCCAAAGGTCAAACCAGGAGTGAAGATCAAGCGTGGTCAGGAGCGGAGCCAAAGGTCAAGCCGGGAGCGGAGATTTGAACGTGGTCAGGTATGGAGCCAAAGGTCAAGCCGGGAGCGGAGATTTGAGCGTGGTCAGGTATGGAGCCAAAGGTCAAGCCAGGAATACACCACAAAGAGACCAGACAAGAAGGTTCAGAGCTCAGAACCAAACCAGGAACTAGCTTGTGGAATGGGTGCCTTAAGCCTGGGGCAGCCCGTTTAAATATCAGGACCACCCAATGAGAGAGCTGAGAAGGAAGGGCTTGACTGGGAGCCGATCAAGAGAGGAGGAGGTCTAATGACCCGAGTGCTGGCCGGGCTCATGCGCAGCTGCCGAGCTGAAGGCAGCCGAAGACTGCGCATGCGCAAACTGGGCGCACCGAGACCCGGAAGAAGGAGCCGCTGCAAGGAAAGAGATGCGGCAGGGGGGAACAACCGGAGCGGTGACATTAACTTTGCTGAACACATTATTAAATACAATTGAGATATATAAAACACTATTTTACAAGTACATATGATTGCTATTTATTACAAAATACATACCTCAGCCTCAAATGTCACATTATGATATATAAATAAAGTATATTATACAAAACTTTGACTTTTACACCACATTCTTTCTGTTTCAGTTAAACAGCATTACATATAGCCACTGATACATGTAAGACATTCAAATCTACTGTACAATACAGTCAGTATCGGTAGTATAACATTTTAGTAACAATTATTAAATATGTAGTAGTTGTTTTTCCTGTCCATCTATCTATCCGCCTGTCTCTCTATCCAATTATTCCTGAAATATTAGCTAGATAAGATAGAATCCATTTTTTCAAAGCTTACCTATTTTTAGCAGACCAGGCTGGTTTGCAGGTTTGCACAGTAACTAGGGCTGAGCTCCAATAAAGCTTGATAAGTGCCCAGGATGGTGATGTTGTGTTTGATCTGTGTCAAAGGCACATCACCGACATGCACTAACGTGTCTCCACCATCATATCCCCTTCTGTCTGCCACCATTCTGCCGACATCGCTATCTATCCACCATGCCTTCAACATGTTTGCAATTTTGGACACATTGACAATGGCTCATTTCTATAAAGAAATGCAGGTTAATGAGCCATCATATTCATGTGGGTGTCTTCATATGTATCACGGTGCCCGTGATCCCTTGTATATATTTTTCTGTCAGTTATCCTATGTTAGGTTCTCATTGGTTGCCCTGTGTTAAGCCCGCCCAGTATGGCCTTTATATACTGGGTTCCTGCACCCACATATTGCTCTTTCGTGGTGTTCCTGTACCAGTGCTACTTTTGCTCAAGGAGTTTCCAGTGTACCGACTTGGCTTGCCTGACTACTCTACAGTTCCTGCGCCTGTGTACCGACCTGGATTGCCTGACTATTCCTCAGTGTCCGCTCCTGTGAATCGACCTGGCCTGGCTGACATTCCTGCTCCTGTGTGCTGACCCGGCCTGGCTGATGTTCCTGTTCCTGTGCACCGACTCGGCTGATCTCCGTTCTTGCTATCCTGGTCCTTGTCGCCTCTGCAAAATCTGATTTCCAGTGCCTTGATTGGTCTTGCACCTCTGCTCCTGCAGGCTTGCCAAGTGTTGTCCCAGTATGCTCCATGGAGCGCCTCTGACCTAGTCCTCCGTTTCAGTCAAACCAGTTGCAAGTGTTGCCTCTGTGATTGCACCGGTACATTGCCATTGGCTACGCTCCACTCTGTCAAACCGGTTGCAAGTGTTGCCTCCGTGATTGTACCGGTACATTGCCTTTGGCTTACGCTCCACTCTGTCAAACCGGGTGCAAGTGTTGCCTCCGTGATTGCACCGGTACATTGCCTTTGGCTTACGCTCCACTCTGTCAAACCGGTTGCAAGTGTTGCCTCCGTGATTGCACCGGTACATTACCTTTGGCTTACACTTCACTCAGTCAAACCGGTTGCAAGTGTTGCCTCCGTGATTGCACCGGTACATTGCCATTGGCTACGCTCCACTCTGTCAAACCGGTTGCAAGTGTTGCCTCCGTGATTGCACCGGTACATTGCCTTTGGCTTACACTCCACTCTGTCAAACCGGTTGCAAGTGTTGCCTCCGTGATTGCACCGGTACATTACCTTTGGCTTAAGCTCCACTCAGTCAAACTGGTTGCAAGTGTTGCCTCCGTGATTGCACCGGTACATTGCCATTGACTACGCTCCACTCTGTCAAACCGGTTGCAAGTGTTGCCTCCGTGATTGCACCTGTATATTGCCATTGGCTTACGCTCCATTCTGTCAAACTGGCTGCATGTGTTGCCTCCGTGATTGCTCGGGTACATTGCCTTTGACTTACGCTCCACTCTGTCAAACCGGTTGCAAGTGTTGCCTCCGTGAATGCACCGGTAGCGCTCCTCTTACTTCACTGTACTGGTAACTCTCAGTGGATGCAGACCTTGGCGTGTTTTAGAATCAGCTCAGTACTTTCACATTTGGGACTGTTTACCATCCTTGATGAACTTTAACTCCTACATTGCTGAAACCTGGGAACCTACTCCTCAGCCTGACCCGTGTCAGTTTGTCTCCTATATTTGTGCTGGACCTGTGTGGGCCTAAATATTACCTGTCGTGTGTCTGTATTACAGGACCTGTGAGGGTTCTTATTGTATTATTGTATTCAATAAAACTGTGTTTTTATCCTAACTCTGTGTCTGTGAGGCAAACAAACCATTACAATATGTTAATGTGGCTGTTCACCACATGCACTAAGCTATTACAGCAGTCTCTGCTATTGGGGTTCACAGTCTCAGCATCATATACCACACCTGCCTCCCTTCCTACATCCCTTTCGCCATCCTCCCTACCCTTTTCTCCCTTTGTCATCCACACAGTGGATATATGATATGGAATATCAAGATGTATCCAACAGGTGAAATAAAACATGTTCCCTGACAAAAAGTTACACCTCAACTGTTCTCATTAGTCACAGTTTAAATAAAACATGAATCTATATAATTAAGAATAATGTAACATGATTAAAATTTTTATCCTTATCTTTTTTGGGACCCGTTATTTTTAAGTAGGTCACCTATGTCGCTTTCCTATAAACGCATTTCGATATTCCTTTATTTACTGTTGGGAATATCTCTCCTTATATACAGTCCTCCGTTATTCAGCTTTATTTTCCCCAGCTTAGTCTAGTAAAGCCAATCACCAATATTAGGCATAAATACACCTCTGTTCCTTCCTATGAAGAGCTCGCCTCTGTCAACAGTTCATCGTCCAATTAAATGATCCCATCCACTCCTCTCCTCATTCCAAAAGCGTCCCAACAATTCTTACAAGCTTTCGCTGTAGTTTTGCCTAGCTCAGCACTTTCGTTATCTTAGGTGACTAGAAGACTTGTTCATACATTCATATATGAGAATGTGAACTTATTATCAGAACTATTTTAGCTCTCACTGGGACCATTAATCCTTTTAGGGTTATCAAACCTTTACCCCAATACCAAGTGATAAGCTGTTTCCCACCCTATCCAGGCTGCTGGATTCCATCAATTGTCCCAATTTCTATAGTTCTGTAGCTCCTGGATAACTGGAAGTTGAATAACTGAAAGGCTTATTCACCATTCATATATAACAGTTTGATCTTAACAGCAAAACTTATTTAGCTCACGCTGGTACTCCCTTTAAAATTATCGATCCTTTACTTAGTGAGGTATTATAAACAGTTTTTCGCTCTGTTAAGGCTACTCACAACCATTGATCATTGATCTTCATAATGCCCCAGTTCCTGTAGTTCTGTAACTCCAAACTTTATAATCCTGGTTTCATTTTCCAAAGGTCTCAGTTTCTAGTCAACTCCAGCTTGCTGGTAAGCCTTTATTTCTTCCACTGCTGCTCCTTCGTTCTGGTTTCATTAATGCTGATCTAGAAGTCGTCCAAAGCTCTGATATAGCTATGAAAGGGAGGGAGGGAGGGAGGGAAAGGAAGGAAAAGGTCACTCTGCCATCCTCGTTTACCAGCCCCTAATGCTTCTATCTAAAAACACAGTTATTCATGGTACCTAACATGATTTTAATAGATTAAAATACAATTTGATGAGCGCAAGGATGGGATGGTGTTGGATTTGATTGACTGGTCCAGTAAGTGGGATCATCCAGTGATATACTGACTTAGTGGGTATGACCTTATTAAGGGGATTGTTATGGGTTCTTCAGTGTGGATTTTGTATATATATATATATACACAGATGTTGGCTGTTCTTTTTTGTAAGTTTTGTTTTATATGCCTCTCCTATAATGGGATATAACATTACAACATTTTTATGAGGAAACTTTCAACTTTCCCTTATGCTGGAACTAAGAATACTAGGCATTGGGGATAAAGGTAGCACTTGAACTGTGAATGCTAAGTGCCAGATCTCTGTTTATGGATAAAATTGAATAATCATTGAATCTGCCATATTATGGGGACTTTAAGAATTTTTGTTAAATCTGAACTTATATTATCCATTTCCAGGCATAAAAGATAATAATCTCATGTTCAGTGATAGATATTATTAAATCTCATTTATATAAGTATTCATAACAATCTAAGTTTACTAAGGTTTTTTTATTTCCTTTAGTCTGTCATTCTCCCTGAATCTGATAAAAAATCAGGATGTATCCATAGCTCCATTCTAACTGTATCTTCCTCATTTTCTTCATAGTGATGGTAGTTATTTGAAAGTAGATCTTCCTTCTATATTGAGTGACATGACATGAATCACCTTCACAATTTTTGGTAATATGCAAGTATCACCAGTCATATTTGTGGTACTTGTCTCAGTAGGTGTTTATACCAAGTTAGAGTCATTCATACATAGTAACGTAACTGCTAGTTGTGTTCCTTTAATAGTGTTTTTTAGGTTTTGTTGAACAGTGCTGTGTGATGCACTGGTTATGTTTTTACTTTCTTGTTTCACTATATGAAATAAGACAAATATATTAGCCATGGTTTGTTTTTTGTATGCCTTACTATATCAATTTATATAACTCAAATTCATTGTCATTTTAGGATTCATATTGCCTACAAATTTTTAATCTCTAGTAATTTGTTCAATTACTTTAACATACTTTTCTCTCTTTGAGATAAAAATCACTATGTGGACAGGTTGACCTGTAACATGTTTGCTTACTGCAGGGCATATGGTTGAAGCAATGTGTTTCTGACCAAAATCTAAGTGTTCTTTGTATTTCTAATCAAAATGGAATCTCAGCGGTTAATGTTCAGCAAGAATGTGAAAATCATTAGATTTTTTTTTAATTATGTTGCTAGCTGTAATTTCACATACTGTATATACACTCACACTCTTTTCATAATTAGGAGATTTTCACCAAGATTTTTTTCTTATAAATTTGTTATCACTTTCTTATTGGCACTATTGCTTTTGTTGGTATTCACCTGTATAGGATGATGTCACCTCCAGACCAATCACTAGTTCTACACTATTATTACATTTTATTCCCAAGATGTTTCCAGTACTATATGGAGTTTTTATGGGTATTGTGAATACTTTATGTTTGTCTGAATAAAGGTGCAGAACATGTACCAAAATGTATATCTGCAAATAAAATATGCTTAGATTTATTGTCACCACTGAAAGGAGCCTGGAGTGCTCTTTTTTCATACAATATTATGAATCCTGAATCCCATCTGCAGGATCCAGACCCTTTCCTCATCTGAATACAGATGTGACTAGCTGAGCCCCCTGCACAAACCACTGCAGAACTGTCTTTCTTTTGTCACCTCTCACATCTACCTTCTCTTCCTGAGCCTCTCCATCTCTGCCTCCCATTTAAGCAGACATAGTAAAATGTTTTAATTACCATTTAATACACAAGACTAGGCAGAGGGATTTGAGACCTCCATCTATAGATACTATATATTAATGTAGTGGGAGAGGGGTAGGGAGGGAAAACTACTGGGAACAGAGAGTTATAGATGTACTCAGCACGAGTACACAGCATGAAAATGAACTAATTATATGACTATAAAGTATTGTTTTAAATAGAAAAATGTGTAACACAACATTTTAAAACAGCTTTCATAATTAATCACCTAATTTGATCTGTGGTTATAGGTCCATTTTAAAGAATTGTCAACAAATACTGGAACTACAATATCAGAAAATATGGCAGTTATTCAGACCTGGCAGTAGTCTACAGAAGCAAAGTTTCTAGGCCTCCCTGTCTTGCTGATAAAATGAGGGAGCTGTGTAAGTTTTCTGGAATTACCACTAGAAAAGGGAAAACAACTGGGATTTTAAACTTGGTAAACCTCCAGGCACTACTTTTAGAGAAGGGAAGACAAATGTTGCTTATTCCCATTTGCATTAAATTGAATAGGCTTGCCAGGTGTATCATTTAATACTCCATGTTGGGCAGGAGGATTTCCTTGGTTTAGAGACCTTCTGGCACAAATAAGTGCAAGCTGGATATAGATTACATGTCATTATGAGAGAAATGTATAACTGTAAGTTGTTTCACAAAAAAGTGTTTTGTTAGGATAGGAGTAGTAGAATCATTCTTATATGGCTAATATTTCCAGACTTTTTTCTTCAAAAAAGCAAGAAAAGGCTAAACTGGATCTATTATTTTTATTCTTAATATTATTGTTCTTATTGTGATTATTATTATTATTATTATTAAAGAAAGATAACCTATTTTTAATGATAAAGGACAGAAATAAATTATGGTGAAAATAAACCAATATCAGGTTGTTTGCACAGCACAAAAAGCAATATGCATATAATTGCATTCACAGCATATTACAAGCAAGTACAGTACCAGAATCAGCAAATAACCACACAGCATGCAATGAGGGATGGTGTTCTAAGAAAAAGTGGTTCAGTCCTGGGGCAAATCGACTACACCATTATGAATAAATAAAAATTCCAAGTGATTTCAATGAATGGGAATGTTTGCAATTTTTATTCAATCCCTATGGTGCACTTGATTGTCACCAGAATTGCACCACATTCTTGGTACATTAGCCTTAATACTTTCACTATAGATTAAAGACCTAAAAACTGTGCGGTGGTAGATGGGCGGAAAAATAAAATTAGTGGATCTCTTTCTAGCGCAGATAAATACTGAGAATGATGACAGCTGACTTTAGATGTTGATCAGAAACAAATATCCGACTGCCTCATAGAGGAGGGAAGGAATTTTTTAACCACTTGTGGCTTAATTGAACATGGCTTCAATAGTAATTTTTTTGTCCTCCTGTGGATCAACAAGGATGATATGGCAAGGGCTGAACATGATGGATGCATTTCCTTTTTCAGCCTCATCAACTATATTACTATATAAAAAGTTTCTTCGTATTACTGTTTTGTTTCTATCCTCTTACAGCTGTAAACAAAGCTATTTTTTTTAACCTGGAAAAGTTTAGCCAGTTATTTGAGCTTCAATCTATTAATGGTCAGTGGTATAACTACGGGGTGACATTGTGCTGGGGCTCAGCATCCAAGAGGGTCCCATCTGCCCCAGGGTCCAACAGGTTCTAATTAATCTGTGAAAATATTTTTGTGTTGGGGCCCATAAAACGTTTGTACTGGGGATTGCCAATGACTACTCATGCTGCTGGTGTAGAAAAATATTCAGAATGTTCTGATTTTTATTCTATAAAATTGTAAAAATAGGGGTAAGAGTAATGCTTATGTAATATTAATACTTGTACAAAACAAAACAAAAAAGTTCAGGTCTGTGTATCCCCAGCATCAATTAAAACAGTTTGGGTGAGTACTTTACTGAACAAGGTAGAAGAAAGGCTTCACTGTGTTACTTATAGTTATAATTGAGGACTGCTGGAAGTGTCACTCTATCTTTGTCCCCCTCTCATTCCTTTTCTCTGTCTTCCCTGTTCTCTACCACACTCCCTCTGCTCTCCTACTTTCTCCCTCTCTTGCAGTTCCCCATTCCTGTTCTTTCTCTCTCTCTCTCTGTCTTCACATCCCTTTCTTCCTCTGTGATTTACCACAAATTTAATCAATCCATGAAATGTTTTTTGGATTCTTATTGAGAAAAATTCACAACTTTACTTTCTACTATAAACGTGTGTTGTTATAAATAAATAATGTGTGTGTTTTATAATAAGCCATGAAGAAGGAAAGAGAAGAAGAAGAGTTACCAGAAGGACACATAGAGAAAGAATATTATTTTTAATCACTGCAATGACATCCAGATCTCCTCCCAAAGACCAGTTCAGTGTATGTGTCTTTCTGGTACCTTTTTTTTACTATGGCGGTAGAAAGATAAATCAATACTGTCCATGCTGTTAATTACAGTATATGTATTTAAATCCTACACATTCCTAAACACTTTCTAAATAGAATACTTTAAAATAAACTAAAGAGGAATATAATTCCTTGAAAAACTTAAGCCATCATATTTAGCAATTCATCGTCTTCAGGACGTCACTTGTGGACACATGGAGAGATGACATAAAACACCACTGGAAATGGCTTAAAGGGATAGTAATACTTCGTTTTATCTTTATTTTATTTTGTAGGCGTTAAAAAAACATGAAGAATGATATGTCTTATCTCTCAAACCTTTATGGTTTGAGAGATATTCACAAGCAAAGTTTCCCCTCCCGCCCCTTTTACCTAGTGTAAGCCATCTCTTCTCAGATGTGGAATGCAGTCCATAGACCAGACAGATAACAGCAGGGGACAATCTTCTTCCTATGAGAACAATGAAAACACTGCCCCCCTTGACAAGTTTTTTAGGTTTTTCCCTTATCTTAATTGAAGATTTTCCCTCTCTGCAATCTACCTGGGCACCTCCCTTCTGCTCTGGCTGAGCAGTGTTACATCAGTAAAAGGGACGGGAGGGGTATACTTTGTCATTGAATTACTCTTGAACTACAATTCTGACAGAATTGAAATAATCTCCAAAGTCCAAATACTATGATGATTAATTAGAGCTACTTTTATTATGAAACATTACTATCCCTTTAAGTAACTATATTGCAGTTGATCAGGGTTTCCAACTTCAGTTTGACTCTTGAACGCACAAAATTTGCTTCTTCTTATAGACATTAAAGCGTTTAAGTTTCACCAGTTGTGAGCTGAATCCCATGTCCCCAAGTTCTCCTAAACATAAAGACCCTAATTAACCTTGTACTATACAACGACTTACCAACTCTCTGAAACTGAGGGGTTAACTAACACTGATATAAATAAGAAACCCCTTTCCACCCAAACTATGCTAACATGACATATGATTAACCTTTCTGGTTCCAGCCTATCCAACAATGGATGGGTAATTCAAATGAAAAATAAAATATGCTTAAATAAATTGTGATAGAATAATATTTTATCCCCACCCCTCTGATATTAGGGTGCAGAATATTAATAAATAATATGGGGTTCTGGGACCCTGCCTGAATGCATTATGCATATTTCTTGAGGTACTAGATGTTCACAAATGTGGAAACAGGCTTTAATGTTTAAAAGTACACATTCACTAAAATAAAGTTATGTTTAGCTGCGTGGATCAGCCTGTATCCATAAGCAACCCTAACAGTTAAAGTTTTCTACATTTCCTGGCTTGGACAAGGTGAATTAATCAGGGAGAGTGATCCACAAATTACACCCCTTTTATCAGTCAGGGAAATAGTTACCACATGGACTGTTAGGGGTACTTAAGGACTGCAGTTGAGAAACTCTGTAGAACTGTTGTTTCTTTATTTTTTCATATTTCTATGATAGAGTATTTGTTATAGGTTAGCCTTAAAATAAAGTCCATGTGCTATTAAAGGTCAGTATTCCCCCAATCTTTTCATTGAAAAAAATAACAAAACAGTATCCTGTAATGCTGCAATACTAAATGTTTATTCTGTAGAAGTTAAATACAGTTTTGTAGTTCACATAGATGTGCTTGAAACATGAAAGAGGTAATGCTAGAAAATCAAGGATTTTTTTCTTTTCCACAATTTCAATTGGTGTTCTAATACTGAACTGTCGCATAATGAAAACCATATGGTACAAAAATAAATAAATCTTACTGTGTAGAGTGATTTATTTTTAGTCAATATAACAGCTGGAGAGGAGAAGACATCTTTAATGATGAATACATAAAAACTAGAGACATAATGCAACAGGATTGATATATGATGTCTCAATATATTTATCCTTGGCTTTGTAAAATGAGAAGGTTTACTGTCTAAATTATTGAACCAAACAGTTTAAGCATCTGGTTCTTGAGAGATCTACACTGCATTGTGAAACAATGCATTGAAGACACCTGTATCATCTAATGAGTTAAAAGTATGTTTAATCTTAACTTTTTGAGTGGCAATGATGTACATTGCAAATTAACAGAAAGGTGTTCCCACCGGACCAAGGACATGCAGCGTACAATCAGTTGGCACCTACCCACCACCTTATCAAAATGTTGTCTTCAGATTGATCAGACATCACTGTGGGCATTAAAACCCTCCAGATGCCCACCTGTTATTGATCACTTATTAATCATGATAAGAAGTCACGGTCAATACTGCAACTCAGAAGGCACTTATTGCCTCCTTTCCTCCTTGCTTACAGCCTGAATTTCCTGGAGTATCAAGTTGACCCATTCAAGTCATAGAAGACATTAGAGAAGACATCCCTTCCCTAATGTAAACAAACCCAGTTTGGCTAGTCTCTCTTTATAACTCAGATCCTCCAATGTGCACTGTTTTATTGCATGTCTCTTCACTTTTTCCAGTTCATTGATGCTTTTTTTTAAGACCTTATGATCAAAATTGTACTGAATATTCTAGATGAGGCCTTACCAAGGATTTATATATACAGATAGAATTATATTCCCATCCTGTGCACAGGGCTGGACTGAGAATAAAAACCAGCCCTGGAAAAAATTGCTTACCAGCCCCATAGCATTGCGTCATTATACCAGCCCCATAGCACTGCATCATTATACCAGCCCAATAACATTGCTTCATTATTCCACCCCATAGCAGTATGTCATTATACCAGCCCTATAGCATAATGGCATTGTTTTCTTGTTCATAAAAGGGGAAACCATGCATTTTAAAACACATTTGAATAAAGTTAAATGCCATCTCCGTAGCAATTCAGTCACCATAAGACAATACAGAGTTATATGCCACCACCTATATATATATATATATATATATATATATATATATATATATATATATACACCACCTCTTGACTCTTGATTCCCCCCTTTAGCCTCTTTCTCCCTCTCTTGATCCCCTCTTGATTCCACCCTTTTGCCTCTTGGTCCCCCCCTCCTTTTGCCTCCTGATCCTTCCTCTTTTTGCCTCTTTTTTTCTCCCTTTTGCCTCTTTTTCTCCCTCTTGACCCCCCTCTGCCTCTTTCACCCACTCTTGATGCCCCCTCTTGCCTTTCTTGACCCCCCTTTTGCCTTCCTCTCCCCCTTACCTCTCTTTACCAACCCCTCTTGATCCCCCTTTAGCCTTTCTCCCACTTACCAACCTCTCTTTACCCCTCTTGATCCCCTTGCCTTCCTCCCCGTCTTGATCTTCCCTTTTTGCCTTTTTACCCCTCTTGCCTAAGTTGACTGTGAGCTCACCGTGACTGTGTGTCTCTCTCTGCTCCCGGCCTCCCGCTCATGATCAGCTCTCCGCAGCACTGCTTCAGTTGGGTCAGTGTGCAGCCGGCCTACCCGGTGCGCAGACGCAGTGCTCTTCATGCTGCGTTTGACGTTACTCTAGACTGGGCCTGGCAGCCTGCCCCCACTCACTAAATGCGTCCCGTTCTGGAAATCTTGCGGCCGTGTGATCTTGTCACCTTGCGGCCGCGGATAAATTTAATTGACGCATGTTTATAAGCAGCTTCGGCTGGCCCCCAGGAAGCCCAGTACAGGTGGCATACCGGGGATTTTCCCGGTATCCCGGTAGGCCAGTCCAGCCCTGCCTGTGCATCTATACTCCTTTTTATACAGAGTAGTACCATATTTGGTTCTTGCAGGTGCTAAGTGACACTGCACACTACTGTGAAGTCTACTGTCTAGCAGTATTCCTAAATATGTCTCTAATGAGGATTTTCCATTTCTCATTTTGTGTACATGTAGCATGTCTGTTTCTGCAGTCCAAATGCATAACCTTACATTTATCTATAGTAAACCTCATCTGCCAATTTTCCTCCCATTTAGCCAAATCTTTCTGTAGAGAGACTCTATCCTGCTCTGTATGTATTTGTCACACAGTGTTATCAGCAAAGATTGAAACATTACTTTCAATGGCCACTTATGGATCATTAATAAATTAAAATGGATCGGGCCCAGGACTGAACTCTGTGGCGCCCCTCTTACAATGATAGACATTCAATGACAACTGATAAATGTTAATACATGAAAAGAACACATTTATTAATATTGGTTTCATGCAGACTTTGACAGATCTGTCCCATATTTTCATTAACAGCCATGTTAAGCCATTTTTTGGTAGATTTTTAAATGGGAAGGCAGAAGGAGTAATCTAGATTTCTGTGGCAGGCGTTTAGCTAAAATGTTACATTTTAATGAGGATGATTTGATATTTATTATTTTCCCCTTTTAAATGTCTGATAATTGATTTATTGCTATAATACTGCAAATATTATAGGCATTAAGCAGTAAATATTATTTTTTGTCTAGTAAAATGGAAATCAGTCCTAAATAGTTTTTCATAGAGCATAAAGTTTTATTATGTAAAAATTGTATGAATATTGTTAGTCTTTTCCTATTCATACAGTAATAGAGCTCGGCGTTGTTATTATCACACTGTTATCAAATTGTTGTTAACTAACAGGGCTACCTAGACACAAGAAAACAATATTGCACATTTCAGTTGCTGTCTATGGAAAGGTTTTGACTGTATTCTGAAGCTTTCATTAGCCATTCATAGCAGCATTATCACCTGGTGTACAATGTTTCACCTTACAACAATAACCTAATTTTACTCAGCAACAAAATCCCTACACTATTTTTATTTTTACAATAAAACATTATTTATTCAGTAGCCTAAATTTTACTGAAGTATTTTGTTTGTTCGAAGGAACAAGAGCTAGAGCTTGATTCAGTTACGAATGGTACAATCTGCTGTGGGTGAGTTTGCGTTTTATAACGTACCAGGGAAATTCAAAGGCAATTGAAGCTGTATCTGCTAGAGAAAAAATATATTTTAACAAGCTTGCTTTTCCCATGAAATGACAGGATGACTAGATGAACTGTAACTTTGAGAAATACGTATGTTACTTTGTGAAAGACTGTTGTTGTTCTATAACCATAACAACATGCCAAAGGCAATGAAGTTGGGATAATAAAACACACATTTAGGTCAATAGACCCCGTTTGTAGGCTGGTTTCAATAAATAAATAAATAAATAATTATCAATAGGCATTTTAAGACGCTCTCCACCACCTCACACCAAGCTTGCTATGAAGAGTGATTTATTATGCCCTTTAACCTCTCTCCATATGTATTGGGTGAGATGGTCAATGCTACCTTTAAAAGTCTATGTGATATACCATTTTCTATGTTTAAAATGTATTACAACAACAAATTTACATTAGTAAATGTAGCTGCTTCACAGCAACTAAACACGCTTATTCCAAAGCAAATAGTTGTCAGGAAGGGACCACAAACTACTCAAAACATTGTTATTATGTAACAGCATGTAAACACACTTAAAAACAAACCATTTTGGTAGCCTTTCTAGCATATAATTAGTTAATGTTATGTGATCCATAGACTTTTTTTATATACTGTGTCAAGCTTGTCTCCATCTTTCATAACTGATATGATGACAATTGGTATTTTACAATAGACTTTCTACAAGTCCTATTTTGTTTCATAAAATGAGAAGATAATTCAGCCTTGAGTCTACCTTGCGGCTTCAATTATGAATGCATGTAATGGCAGCAATTATGTTAAATACAAGCAACAACATGTAGCATAAATTAAACTGGACAGTATCCAAAAACATTTCAAAGCACAGGAAAATCAGGTGGGTAATAGCTGAAAATTGAACTCCACCCTCAAGTATTTTAAGATTCCTGAACATCATTCAAAGCAAAAACATTTATTGACAAGAATTTTAATCAGGGCTACTGTTCTCAGTAGTCAGAAATCTAAATCCTGTATAGTGGATCACTGTAAACATCTCCATCGAAATATTTGATATGGAAGTTGAAGGAAGGTATGGCAAAGAAAGTCTTTGTTAGGATTAAACAGTTAAGCATTGAGTTCAGGTTTAAATACACAAGTAAGATCACCATGGCTTTGTATTGCCAATGAATGTATACCTCATCTACTCTATAAGAGGGAGAGTCCTGTTAGCACCAGGTACAAGATGATTTCCTGCAGGGTGTCCAGGTAGAGCATTTGAGAGAGAGCCCTGAATCCCTAAGAAGGACAGAAAAAAGTTAAAGAGCCCCCCGCCTCCAACATCCCCAGTGTTTTTAAGGTCAAGACATATTTCTTTTACTTCTCCTGGTTTGTTATTTACACTGATTCCACCTCAACCACCCACCTTTGTAAGCAGTGGCAGTATTCTCAGAGGCAATTCCTGCAAGGGGTTTGGTCCCTTTAGACATCCCCATTTCAGATGGGGCCCCCCCAGTTTCCACTGTAATAGCATTGCTGTTCTTATCTTGAAGGAGGCTGTTGCCTCCATGCTGCAAACTTGAATTTTGTGAAGCAAATTTAAGGCTTATGTTGCATGATGTCCCACAACTGCTATGCTCTGGAGTGGGTGGGCTTCCCTCTAGAGCCTGTGAAATGCTGAGGACAATTTAAGCAGTATGGAGCTTGTGCTCTGCTGAAGCTTTCCCCTCCAGCTCAGTGGTTGATAGCAGCTCCAGTGTTCTAATGCACCGGAGGGCTGATTATGGTTGGCCCACCTTAACTTGTTCTCAAACATTATGATGCAGCTCATAGTATTTCTTTTCTATTTTCTTTTATAGAATATGTATGCACCTTCAGGTGATGCAGGCTCCTCTGAGAGGAGACAATCTACCAATTCCCATTCACCTATTATGTATTAGGCTTATGACCCTATGGCTTAGACTGTTCATCCAAGTGTATCTTAGGTGCTATGCCTTTTGAAGGTCCTTTCATCTGTGCTAAAGAGCTGTTCCACTCTGGTTAATACACTGTCAGAAGAGAAAATGAATCTTCCCAAGACAGACTCTTTCATTCTACCAAAGCTTCTTCAAAGATAAGAAGCATGTCAACAAGCCCTTTGCAAGTAAAGTAACTATCTCCCAGAACCACCCCTCAGAATGGCTTGGCAAAGTCTCTTTTCTGAAGCCAGGCATTGTATTCCTGCATTTCTTCACCAGTGAGAAAGCATCACCTCAGATACATGGGCTGTGTCTTCCATGTAAACAAAGATACACAGCAAAATTTGCTTCTCTTCCTAATCACAAATTTATTACCATGCAAATCCCTCTAGTATTGGTTCTAGCCAGTTCCCTGTATGGGTGTGTGGGTGCGATTTGCAGACAGTACAAACATTAACTGACATTAACAGGGACAGTATAAATAACTTAAAAACTACTTTTGACTGAAGTTACAGAGACAGGTAGGAGATCAAAGAGAAACAGAGATAGAAGCAGAAACATACATCATACATTTTGTACTTATGGTACTTTCTTTAAATTGTTAGCTCTTCCACCTATAATGCTCAGGCACCTCCAGAGCTTGAAATCTGGCTTTGCCCAAAGATCAGCGCTTATGACAAGCATTGCCCTAAAAAATAACTAAAGTCCGAACATGTAGTCTGAGTATTTCTTCCCTTGTAGAAGGGACAAGTAGTCTCAGTATACCTTCCCTTGTAGAAGGGACAAGTGGTCTCAGTATGCCTTCCCTTGTAGAAGGGACAAGTAGTCTCAGTATGCCTTCTCTTGTAGAAGGGACAAGTAGTCTCAGTATACTTTCCCTTGCAGAAGGGACAAGTAGCCTCAGTATACCTTCCCTTATAGAAGGGACAAGTAGTCTCAGTATACCTTCCTTGTAGAAGGGACAAGTAGTCTCAGTATACCTTCCTTGTAGAAGGGACAAGTGGTCTCAGTATGCCTTCCCTTGTAGAAGGGACAAGTAGTCTCAGTATGCCTTCTCTTGTAGAAGGGACAAGTAGTCTCAGTATACTTTCCCTTGCAGAAGGGACAAGTAGCCTCAGTATACCTTCCCTTATAGAAGGGACAAGTAGTCTCAGTATACCTTCTCTTGTAGAAGGGACAAGTAGTCTCAGTATACCTTCCCTTGTAGAAGAGACAAGCAGTCTCAGTATACCTTCCCTTATAGAAGGGACAAGTAGTCTCAGTATACCTTCTCTTGTAGAAGGGACAAGTAGTCTCGGTATACCTTCCCTTGTAGAAGGGACAAGTAGTCTCAGTATGCCTTCTCTTGTAGAAGGGACAAGTAGTCTCAGTATGCCTTCTCTTGTAGAAGGGACAAGTAGTCTCAGTATACTTTCCCTTGCAGAAGGGACAAGTAGCCTCAGTATACCTTCCCTTATAGAAGGGACAAGTAGTCTCAGTATACCTTCTCTTGTAGAAGGGACAAGTAGTCTCAGTATACCTTCCCTTGTAGAAGAGACAAGCAGTCTCAGTATACCTTCCCTTATAGAAGGGACAAGTAGTCTCAGTATACCTTCTCTTGTAGAAGGGACAAGTAGTCTCGGTATACCTTCCCTTGTAGAAGGGACAAGTAGTCTCAGTATGCCTTCTCTTGTAGAAGGGACAAGTAGTCTCAGTATACTTTCCCTTGCAGAAGGGACAAGTAGCCTCAGTATACCTTCCCTTATAGAAGGGACAAGTAGTCTCAGTATACCTTCTCTTGTAGAAGAGACAAGCAGTCTCAGTATACCTTCTCTTGTAGAAGGGACAAGTAGTCTCAGTATACCTTCTCTTGTAGAAGGGACAAGTAGTCTCAGTATACCTTCTCTTGTAGAAGAATACCTTCCCTTGTAGAGAGTGATGAACAGGCTTCCTCTAATGGCTGATATAAGCAATACAGATGCAACAGCACAAAGTGGAAAGGCACTTCAGGGGTTAATCAGTAAGCACAAAACTTTTATAAATAAGTCAAGAACATGCTCTCTCTAGTGGCTGGTATAAGCAATGTGGAGGCAGCAATGCCAAGAGGAAAGCTACTCCAGGAGTTAAACAGTAATCATAGTACAGCTGCAATGGATTGATGGGGACCCTGGTGAAAGCTGCTGGCTTGAAGAATCTGACGCAAAATTTGAGCATCTTAAATGCAGCTGTTAATATTTCTGATGCTGAGGGAACCTTAGTCACAGAACTAAGAAACAGAGAAAATAAATTAACCTTCAGTGGAGATAAGGCAAGTGTCTGCAAGGCTTCTGAGGACATGCATGAACAGCTTGGGTAGGGGGGACAAGATGTTAAACAACTAATAAGTGGAAAGCGAGACAGCTAAGCCACAGTGGAGGGCACAGACATAAGCAAATCACAAAGGAAACCTAAGCAAGAAATGGGGATTCCATCCAAAGAAGAATAGGGAGCCTCTGTGGGCAAGTAAAAAGCCAAGGGTCCTGGGATGAATGCAGTAAGCTTCCATGCAATGGAGGAGCATGTCTGGCAATATGTGAAGATTCCATGTAGAATATGACACACCATCTTGTCCTAAGAATTAGGTACACAAGGGGAGGGTCAGAGATTTTTATCATTAGCTTATGAGGTTGGCATAAAGCTGGCAATGTGTTGGGGAGGGCAAGTGGGGGAGCAGAGAGAATGCTCTCTCATTTACACTTCTGCTCCAAAAACAGCACCAGCCCCCCATAACTTTTTTAGTTCTTAGGGTTATATCATACATAGTTCCTTGCCCAGCTTAAAAGATGATTCAAATACAAACAGAACCAGCGGATCAGCTGTTATGGGCAGGGGATAGTATATGTTATAACCCTTTGAGTTCTAAAGATGTGTTAAATGAATTTCAGAGCAATTCCTATGGCACTTAAAGGATTAAGGAAAGGCACACAAGGGGGGGGCAGAGATCATTATCATATGAGATTGTCATAAAGCTCAGATACACACAGAACAGTACTTATGCTGCTTTTCTACTCATTTACAAGACAACTAGTACCAACTCCCTGCTTTGGCTGAGTTTGCATACGCCATTTCCATAGCACTCTTCAGACTTCTACCTTTTATGCCACCTATGGACACCATCCTACACTCTTACCTAATTTGCCCCCTACTACACCTGTACCAGATGCTAACCAATGGATACTGGAACTACCTACTAAATACATCCTACATTCCATATATCCCAGCTGAAGCCCTGGAGGCCTAGCCCTTTGCCTGACAGGGAACTTGTTCACCCCCCCCCCCCCCACACACACACACACTCGTAGTGGAGTCTGAGGAATTCAAATTACAGGAGGTTCTTGACTTCAGGATAAAATGTGGACATCTGGAATACCTGGTCCTAAAGATATGTTCCAATCTCCATGCCTCACAGTGTCTTTGTGCTTTTCACCTTGCTCATATCACGGTGCCGTGATTGCCTCCAGTGACTGTGCATACAGGCGACATTGCATTACTTCCAGGTTCTCGAACTGAAGCACAGTCGCTATTCTTATTGGCCGGTGTTAATTGCCAGAGTGAGTCTCTGCCTACATGCTAGGCCTTAAAGGCTTCATTCTGCCTTTACTCCTTGCCCTTTCGTGGTGTACCTGTGCGCTATAGCTCTTGTGATTCCGATGCTCGATTTCTGTGTATGACTCCTGGATCGTTTTGACTTCAGCTTCGTTTGATCCCTGACTGCTTACCCACTCAGTTTGACTCCTGGCTCTGGCTGACTACCCGCTCTCAGTTTGACTCCTGGCTCTTGTGCACTACCTGCTGTCGGTTTGACTCCTGGCTCTTGAGCACTACCCGCTCTTGGTTTGACTCCTGGCTCTGGCTGACTACCTGCTCCGGTGTGACCCCTAGCTTTGGCCGACTACTCGCTCCGTACTGACCCGACTCCGGCTGACTTTTATCCTTATTACCCATGGCCTGCTGTCTCCGCTTGCGCTCCTTCATTCGAGTGGTGCTCAGTCTATGCCAGTCAATGCCACTGGCATTCTCGCTATCTCTGTTCTGCGCCATTGGGTACCCTAGCGTGCTAGGGCCTCACAGTCACCTCTGCCTGTTCAGCTACCCTAGCGTTCTAGGGAGTCTCAGTCACTACTGCCTGTTTGGTTACCCTAGTGTTCTAGGGAGTCTCAGTCACCACTGCCTGCTTGGTTACCCTAGACTTCTAGGGATTCCTATTCACCTCTGCCTGCTGGTTTACACTAGTGTTCTAGGGAGTTCTGTCTCTGAGCTCAAGCACCGTAACATATTTGAGGAATTTCCCTTTGTTCCCAGGGGCTTTACAGCTGCTCCTCTACTAGTAGCTACTACCATCACTGCTACTAGTATATGCATTCAGTCAGAGTGGTGTTTACCTCCTTTCATTTGGGTGATCCTGTGCTTGATCCTTACCTGCCTAGTGAAGGTTGGGGAAGTGCCCAGACACTGTCCTTACACCTGGTCCAGTGAGGGTTGGTGAAGTACTATCCATTTCATGCTGTTCTATTTCTCAGTAAAGATATTCATTTTACTGTATCTGTACTTGTCAGTGTTGTTATTCCAACATCACCCCGTGAAAGCTCATCCTGAGAGACCCAGTCCCCACTCCACCTGGAGGGCGTCTCTATGGAGGGGGATCTGTTGTGTCTCGGTCCTCCTTCCATATCGGCCCACTTCTCTGCCTACTTGGGTGGCCACATATGCACGGCTCTCACTGCTCCATTTTATGCAGAGGCCAACAAGCTTATGTCGGACGGCACTGGGAGGATATATAAACCCTCGTTGCCCTGCTCTCAGTTCTCTTCTGTCGAGTCCCCTAGCTAGTAACTTGCTGTTATAAGCCTTGCCTGCTTGATCTCCTGGACTATTTGGCCTCTTGTTTGCCCTATTGGTTTTTGCTTGTATTCAGCCTGCCCTTGACCTTGGCCTTTACAATTTTAGCCTGCCCTTGACCCCGTGTTCATCATTTAAGCCCCATTGCAGCCTGCCCTGACCTTGGCCTGGTCCTCACTATTCTTCTCGGTTTCTCCCAGTATTGTTGTGGCGTTTTAGTTTGCAGGCTGGTTGCTGCTAGCCTGCCCTTCTGTTCATATATGTTCAGCTCTCTGCTAAACTCTGTGTAGCCTCTTCTACACAGAGCTAGTTTTCAGACAGCTAACAATTACATTATAGTTGTCAGTAGAGATTACAATGCTGTGTAATGCCTAGTGCCAAATTCAAAGTTAAAATAAAAGAGATGCATCTTACATTTCATTTTACAATTAGATTTATTTTTTGGTCAAAGAGAACATCAATGTTCATCGAAAGTCCAAAGGAGAAAATTGTCTCCATACTTGGAGGTATGATCTTGTAGACTAGCAGTTGGAGGATTGTAAAGAAGTTGTATTTTCTATGCAGACATCTATAATTTCACATCAAGATCCTCTAATGAAAGTATGGATGGATGCCCATGGGGATACTAGATGTATTGAACAAACTACCTCCCTGTTGGTGAAGATAAATTATGCTGTCATTCAGACTTCCTGTGGCCATGAATAGAATTGGTATAAAAACTTACATATTCTCAAGGTTGCATCACAGAGGTGCCTCTGCCAAACAATATGTACAGAGTGCTATCTATAACTAAATATTGTTACTTTTAGCATTAGAAATGTTACATATTGCAAAAGCAATTTATATATGTAGTCAGATCTTTTTCTATTAAGGATTTCAATATAAAAATACATCTCTGCTTCTGCTTTAAATGGCACTCCAGGCTCAAGTCTCCTTGATCTACAATGTCAGTAAATGAGTTGGAGTCATCAGAGAGAATACAACAGGTGCCAACAGATGGTAATCACATAGTCTGGCATCTACTATTAGATTAATAATAAGATTAATATTAGCACATATTCTTAACTGTTACAAATAATGAATAGGGTCCTGCTTGAAAGAGTTTACATAAATGTGTGTCAAACAGATCTATCATATATATTTAGCATTTAGGTTTTCTGCTTCGTGCTTTACTGATGACATCATAAATTATTTTGTCACTTGTGATATATATATACGATCAGTAATTCATTTGATGAAGTCATACGTAATGTCATCAGTTATGTTACTCATGATGTCAATGGGATGCCATGTATGAAGTCATCAGAGGTGTAAGAGTTAAGATTCAAATAATTTTAGCTCTAAAGTTCCCAGTTCACTTGAGTGAGAACCTTAAGATTGCCTTTGAGAATTTTCTTTTACCTTTTACATTTCCATATTCCATTTTTTACATGGAAATGTAACATATGTACCACTTTTGAGGGAGAACCTCAACAAGCCACCTCAACAAGCCACACACAATTAAATCACCTTGCCTCGCATAGATATTCACCTCCCTTTTACTTTTTCATATTTTGTTCTGTTGCAACCTGGAAGTAAAATTGATTTATTTGGGGTTTTTAACATTTTGTTTACACAAAATTCTTAACTGTGTGGAGGTAAAAATGTTTTTATTGTGACCCAAAAGTTAATTAAACATAAAAAAAACCCTCAGACATTTGTTCTTTTATAAACAGAGAAGCACATTTAGTAGCAATTACAGCTGTGAATCAATTAGGGAAGTCTCTACCAGATCCTGTAATTTTTGCCCATTCTTTTTTGCAAAATTGCTCAATCTCTATTAGATTGTATGGGAACAAGTGGTAAACAGTGACATCCATGTCTTGCCAAATATACTCAATTGGATTGAGACCTAGGTTTGTATTTAAACCATTGTAATGTAACTTTGAGTGTGTGTGTTTAGGATCATTGTCCTGATGGAGGGTGAACCTCCAGCCCTGTCCCTGGTCCCTTGCAGATTGAAACAGGTTTTTCTGTTGCCGTGTAAGTGGCAGCATCCATCTTTCATTCAATCATCTCCAGTTTCCCAGTCCCTGCTGATGAAGAGCATTCTTACAATATAATGCTGCCAACACCTTGCCTCACTATGAGGATGGTGAACTCAGGTAGAAGAGCATTGTTGGCTTTGAACAACACATAGCTCTTTGCTCTAAGGCCAAAAAGCTCAGTTTTGGTCTCATCAAACCAGAGAACCTTTTTCCCTCTTGCCTTTTGTCAAAATCCAAATAATTTTTCTGCAACGGCTGTCTTCTCGACATTCTTCAATAAAGCTCAACTTTATGAAGCGTCCTGGTGGTAGTCAATACACCTTTAGATCACTGAGTTTTGGTGGGAGGCTTTCTGTAGACAGAGTCTCTGTTGTGCCAAATTCTTTCCATTTTTTATTAATGGATTTAACAGTGGTTCTGTGGGTGTTTATGGTCTGGAATAATTTTAATATCCCAGTACTGACTGATGCTTCTCCAGAAATGTATCCATGATTTGTTGTGATAGCTCTTTTCTCTAATGTTTGTTTAGATCTGCTGTCTAACAAACTCTGGGGCCTTCCAGAAACAGGTATATTTAATCTGACATCATGTGACTTTAATTTCTTACAAGTGGACTCTATTCAACTACACATGTGACTTCTGAAGACACTGGTTACAACAGAGTTTATTTAGGGATGTTACAGCAAATGGGGCGAATATTTATGAAGTCAAAACTTTTCAGTTTTTTTTTTATTTATAAATAATTTTTTTAAATATTTACATTCTATTCCTATTTCAGTATTTTGGACTATTTTCATAGATCACAGAAAAAAAATCCTAATTAGGTCCACTTTAATTCCAGGTTGGAATGGAAACGTCAAAGGGGTAAATACTAATTGAGGGCACTGTATTGTCCTCATCTATAATCACAAAACCAATTGGATCACATGTTCAGCCAAATACACACTCTATATTCAATCAGAATATTATTTGTTTGACCGAAAGCCCTCTCTATCTCAAGGGGTTATAAACTTAAGCTCACAAAAACACGATATGTTCTTGAATTCGATTTTTAACAATCTACATTGCAGATGATATGGAATTGAATCACTTCTTCAAACAATCTCTGACAATAAAATCAGGAAATCCGGACATGGAAAGCCCTTCTCACGTGTTCCTATAAAGAACAGCTATACCTCACTGATGGGGCCTAGGAAAGCATATCATTAATCTGATGATGGCTTCTTTTCTCATTCAGAGAAGAACTGCCTGGAATTTTGTGGACAGTTTTGTGAGCAATACCAGTAAGTTAGGCTTCAGGATATTTTTTTCTCTGTACTTGTGAGCTAAAAGAGATTGCACTCTACACAAGCTGCTAGTCCTATAGAGCCTTTAAATTACCCTGGTAGGCTCATAATGCCAACTGACCAGTATTTTGCATACTGTAACCAAAAACCTCATTGCATTTTTTACATAAGCATTCCCAGAAACTTTATGATTACAAACAACGATTAAAAGTCAGTGTAACCCATTCCAACCCCTTGAGCACCAGGAGAGAGTGAAACATATTGCTTTATAATGCATTGCATACCTCTCTGGTCCTCAAGAGGTTAAAGCTATCTTTATTCCAGCTATCACATTATATTTTATCATAGTATTATCAGTTACTGTAACTGAAAGATGTCACCACCTCACTCTACTACACCAATAAGTTCTAATATTTGTTTTTAAACCATCTTCATTCCAAATGATAACGAATCTGGTCACATCTTCAAGCTTCCAATACTACTTTTAATCAGAAGCTGATCAGTAACCGTAACCAAAATCCCCCTGTACCTCAAGGAACTTTTTCCAAAGCATTCCTAAACACTGTACTGGTAATGATTACAACCAACTTCTTAAAAGTTAATGCACCTCTGGCCCTTAGTTTTTTAAATCTATCATTCTTTAGTCTACATTATTTAAATATTTGGCATTACATTCTATTCATTTTGGTTATTATGAGCTATCATTTTAAATTAAAACTACTGCTAGACTAAACAAATATATATTCAACACAAACACACTGAATTCTACACTTACAAATGTGTTTCTCTGGAACTGGATCATAGATCATCAAGTGGTAATTAAAAGGTTCATGTCTTCCTCAAAATCTATCACAGTGCCTCATTAGAAGTAAATCTGCACAGTAGATTTTGCTGTATTTGTGGACTCAATTCTGCTTTTTTCCCGATTCTCGTATTTATTTTTCCCCAAAATTCTCCAAAATTGTGGCTTTTGTGAACATTTGAACTGACACCTTGCGTTCCAAATTTCATGTTAATAGGTACATCTGTCCTGAAGTTATTACCAGCAGAATCTAATAATCCAACATAGAAATGTTGTTTGAACCTACAGTGTGGAAACATGCTTCCAGAATATATATGCACTCCGACTTTTTGTATGGGTAGAGGAAGAGTAATTGTACAGTTTTGTTAAAATGCAAACTTATTTCCTAATGTTTAAATGCATAGTAAGCCAAACTGTATTTGCCATGTAAGTGTGTGACTGGTGTTTTCATTTTCTTACAAACACTGTATTACCTCACCTTATATGATGTTACCCACTTCTCCATGTTTGGAGCTGGTTGACTGATTACCTGAAATTTGGTTGCTACTCAGACGTAGGGAAGTATCTTAATTGAAAGATAGATGAGTGGGATCGACATATAAATCCCAGGTCCACGAATCATGTTTTGGATCAGCCTTTTCCAATAAAAAGGGACTCAACACACAAAGGGGGAGGTGCAAGGGAATACTAAAAAAGTAAATATCTGACAAACATAATTCTTCTAAACTTCTGTAAGAAATCAGTCTACATCATTCAAAAAAATAAGCATCTCTTTCATAAGTATTAATTTAAACTTCAGTGAGGATCTCTCTGCTATCAAAAACTGTACAAAAAGACCACAGGGAAAATATTGTTTTGCCTATATCAGAATTAATAGATTCCTTACTTTGAATTGTGAAATTGCCAAGTAGTGATAAAATTAAATACTTCATTGCCTGTGATCTTTAAAACTCATTGACTATGACTTTGTAATACCTCTATATTTTTTAAGAAATAACCATTGACAGATCATTGGTTCACTTATGAAACAAATTTAAATTACATGGTGAATTTACCTGACTGAATTTGCAGTGATTGAGCGGTGTTTTATATTATAGCTTTTGTTACTATATCAAAATATAATTTTACAAGCAATTAACTATTTTACCATCGATGCAAACATTTTTAAATGGTGCATTAAATAACTGTAATCTTGGCTGCCCCTTTCAGTGCTTTCAGTTTGTTAGCTAGGTTATATACAGAAACTTCATATATGTTAGGTGGTAATAATTTATTTGGACTGAGATCATTGGGGGTCTTCCACCAAAGCCGTAGAAAGCCTAAGACATTTTTTTCTATGACAAACTATTTGTGACCTACTGTGGCCATTCAAAGCTAACAGGTGCAGAATTGTGTGTGTAATTGTACTCAGTTTCTCATCAGATTTTCGTAGGTATGTGTGTGTACAAAGTTTGTGTAATGGAAGTTCCAGTTTCTTTCAGTAAGTTTGAGTTAAAAGGATATACAAAGATTTTTATAATATTTGTCATGCATAGCTTTTGAGCAGGGGTTAGGTGAAAATTTTCATTTTCACTTAGCTAATTGCATTGAAGTCAATGAGAAAACTGAATTTACATTCAACACATATCAAATTCCATTTTATTTCCCTCAGGCATAGTATAAAAGTATGAAAGTGTTCTGAGGGTGCCTGTGTTGGTGGAGTCGGGGGAAAGAATCATTTTTTTTTTTTTGGGGGGGGGTGTTGACGGGGATTGGTATGCACTATGCAGCGTGAAAGAGACAGGGATCCCGGATGTAAGCTGTGACTGGGGCAGTTTGATTCTTGACAGGACAGAGAATTTTGTAGAGGATGATTTGTAGGAATTAGACTAAGCCAAATCCCTGAGAAAACATTGATATGTAGGACTTAGACTTGTTAGAGGCACAAGCCCTGATGACACATCGATTTGTTGGACTTAGACTTGTTTTAGACTTGTTTTTAAAGTCCCAAGCCCTGAGGAACAATTCATTTGTTATACTTAGACTTGTTAGGCACAAGCACTGACAAATATTAATTTATAGGACTTATACTTGTTTGGCACAAGCCCTGAGGAATCAGTGATGATTTTGTGAAACAGTCTTAATAATAATAATGCTGAATCATCCATGCCACCTTAACATATTCTGCAGGATGGAATCTCCTCAGATGCTGTTTTATTCTATGCCTGTGATTATACTCCACCATATTGCCATGTGTGGTCAGCACACAGCACAATGTGTAGTGGATGGATACAAACTGCCAAACCCTCGCATCTACAGAATCAGTATCAGCTGGTGGGGGAGATGATGATGATAGAGGTGGCTCACCAGGAGATATTGCTACATCTTCCCGTGCCCAGACCCTAACGTCAGAAGCTGATGGTGAGCCAGGTGTTTCACTATTTTTCCTCCTCTTCAATTTCCACCTTGAGGAGAGACAGGAGATTCAGCAACAGCGGCTCCCAATTTCCTTTGTAGGGGTTTGGCTTTAACATGGCTCACATAAATGTCATGGTGTCTGTACATCACGCGTGCTATCAGGAGGTTGTACCAAGGTGCATTCCCTCCTTTCCCCTTTTCACTGATTTATCATAGGTTGTGCACAGTGCCCTCTCTGATTGCTACACTGTGCCTGCCCCAAGTGAATAATAGTCCCACACCAATGACCTCAGGGGGTAAGGGAAAGGTGGAGAAAAATTGACTCTTTCTTCTTCTACACAATCCACTTCATTGGCTGGGGCAGAGGATGATGCTGTTGCTGCTTCAGCATTAGCACTACAACTAGGACCAGGATTATTGCTGTCAAGTGGAACCTGTCCCAGCCCCGCATCACAACTACTGTTGGATCCCATTCTCACAGTGGCCAAGGTGGTCTGTGCCTGCTCCTCATCAGCCTGCTGCCTATGCAACTCAGCAGCAGCAGAAGAAGAAGGAATTACAGCAATCTCACTGCTAGTAGGTGGTGATGCCCATTCTCATTTGCATATCCATCTCCCATTCTTTCTCGCTTTCTGCTAGAAAGGGCATTAATGCCTTTTCCACCCCAGCTGCTCCATCACCACCCACACTCCCTAGTACCTCCTTGCTGCTGCTGCTCTATGAGAGTCCCATTGGATGGTGATGATGACAAATGTGACAGAAGGTCCACTACTGTCACATTTGCCATTTCTACAGGTGAAGAAGGCAGACTGACAGCATTAGCAGCAGGCACAGGCAGCTGATCTCTGCTGATGCTAGCTAGTTTCTTCCTCAACATTAGGTCCCAGAGACACAATGCCAGGGGAAGGGGAATCACAGGGATCAGGGGGATTTTGCAGGCTCACTTGACCACTAGTCTGGCTGCTCTGATTCCACCTCAGAAGGAGGATCTACAGTGGTCATGCTAGTCCCACCACCAGCTGCTTCATTACCATCACCTCCTCTCTCATCCCCAACACTCTCTAGCTGCTGCGTGGTAGTAGTAGTGAGAATGCTTGCAGATGGCAAGTGTGACTTAGGGTCCCCTGCTTTCACATTTGCCATCATCTCCTCCTCCTCCTCTCCAGTATCAGAAGGAACACTGGCAGTAGTAGCAGCAGGCACAGGTAGCTGGTCTGTCCTGCTCACACTGCTACCCACTTCTTCCTGTGCCTTTGCTGAAAATTATACTATTTTCTCCAGATTCCAAGAGATGGTGTCAGAGGATAGGGTATCATTGGGTCTGGGGAATCAGGGCTTCCAGACACTTCTATGCTGGTGGTGGTCACTTCCTCCTCCTCCTCCAATTCACTGGACGATCATGGTCCTTCCAGCTCCTCCTTTTTTTCAGATGGGTGATTATCCTGTTAGCCAAACGTCCGAGCCTCTGCTGCCTTAATTTTACTACATCACTGCAAAATAGCCTAGCACCCTCTCCATCTCTGTAGCTGCTTGGTTTTGTGTTTCACTTCCTGGAAACATCACATTTTTGGTGTGAAAACACGAAGTACACATAAGTCAAGGGGCTGGAAGCCACTGAAAAAACAGGGAAAACATTATGGCAGTAGGTGAAAATGCAAAAATTTTAAGGGCTTTGTTTAGGGTAGATTTTCCCGTTGGAAAACAATGGGACCTTTCTCCCACCCCTAATCAGAAACTTGTACTTCCTCAATGATGCTATAAAAATGTAAGGACTATCTTTGAAAACTCTAGTGTTAAATTACTGTAATGAAAACTAGTCATAAAAACTACAGCTTACATGATCATAATGATGTGCACTGGTGTTTCTGCAACTATTACTATCCCCTCTTTAACTATTTGAGTCTGAGAAGTTTGGCCATTTTTTGTGCCCTGGGAGATGTTATGGAGATGTGAATCTGCTGATGTGTGATGGGTTGTTTTAAACCTATATATATATATATATATAATCCAAAATTGTTTGGTGACACAGGTTTAAATCCCAAACAATAATATAAATGAATACACTTACATCTATAGTATACTACTATGATGTTCTTGCTTTCAAAGACAATTACATTTATATTTTCTGTGAGGAAGGGATCGGAAGGATCCTGAAGCACTTTGAAGTTCTAGTGTAAAGTTAATTTTCATCCGAAGTCCATCGAATGTAAATGGTGACTGTAAATTAAGCAATCTAAAGAAGAAACAAAGAAATGTGCATGTTGAAAGAAGCGGTGCTATAACCCCGCCAACTGCGCAAAGAAGACGCTGAAGCCATCATTTAATTAGAAGCGCACAAGAAAGTAAACAGTATTATATCCAGGGGGACCGCAAGAGCATCCAATAAACCGTGGTCCAGAGATCGGGATGATGCCAGAATTGGAGGAGTCTCTCTGTGTTCCATGTGAATCCCGCGGGCCATTGAAGGTACCTGGTAACCGTGAGTTCACATAACGATATATGCATAATTCATGTGAAGTATAATATATGAATGGCAACAGTGATACGATCACAGTCTTCTGGAAAAAGAACTGATTGCTTATTCGAATACATTGTAACATTGCATATTAAGGAAATAAGACTATATATATATATATATATATATATATATATATATATATATATAATATGAATTTGGATGAAGAAACTGAACTTTTCTATTTTTTATAATTTTTATTTTTTTGGAATATATTTTTTTACGATCTATCATTCAGTTAGATTTTTTTTCATATATACAATTTTTGCATTTTAAGGTGAAATTCAATCTATGTAATTTTGAAGATACTGTTTACAAATATAGTGGGGGCATTAGAATGGTTAAAATGATACTGTGGTGTGTGTTTGATATAATTATAGGTGCCATACATTTGCGGTATTAACATCGCTATTATATACTGATGATCCATGCGATGATGACACTGTAAGATTTAATGGTACATATATTATTTTAGGAGATCTGTACCATAGCGTTGGCATTGTGAGGGTACAGAGTGTGTTGCAGTGTGGGTTTTAGAAATATAATTTTGTATGCACGATGATTGCTGTAATTACTAGGGTATAGTGCCTTGTGGTTGTATAATTAACATTGCGTCAGACCATCATTTGCCCACATGGTGGTGACATTATAGGGGTTAAAAACACATTTGCGTATATTTTTTGGTCTTATAATGTCGACTTTGTGAGGGTTGATGGTTGTTTGCGGTGTAACTTCTTGTACGTACCATTCGAACAACATTGTAATTGTTGTGGTCATTGGTTATTCATTTTGATGATGATGGCACCATAGGGGTTAATAATACACTATAGTATTTGTGTGACGCAGGGAGCGTGTCATTTAAAAATTATATTAAAAATAGTATATGTGTTTGAATGCAAGAACATCATAGTAGTATACTATAGATGTAAGTGTATTCATTTATATTATCGTTTTGGATTTAAATCTGTGTCACCAAACAATGATGTTGGATTAACTATATAAGTTTAAATCATATATATTTTAATATTTTTAATATATTTTCATTTAAATTCATGGTAGTATATGTGTAAAATAAATTGGAGAATTTGATGTTTCCATATATGAACAGCTCCGGATTGTTTAAGAATATGTTAAGGGTAGATGGTCACAATTAATATTCAGAATGTGCTATACTTGTTGGCATATTATTATTGTACTGCAATCTGTTCTGTTTACCAGAATTATATTAAAAACTGGAATGGATTACAAGGTTTTTCAACTTTATTTCTTTAAACATAAATAATACAGTTAGGGAAAAAATTATTTGATCCCCTGCTGATTTTGTATGTTTGCCCACTGACAAAGAAATGATCAGTCTATAATTTTAATGGTAGGTTTATTTGAACAGTGAGAGAATAACAACAAAAAAATCCTGAAAAACACATTTTAAAAAAGTTATAAATTGATTTGCATTTTACTGTGTGAAATAAGTATTTGACCCCTTTGCAAAACATGACTTAGTACTTGGTGGCAAAACCCTTGTTGGCAATCACAGAGGTCAGATGTTTCATGTAGTTGGCCACCAGGTTTGCACACATCTCAGGAGGGATTTTGTCCCACTCCTCTTTGCAGATCCTCTCCAAGTCATTAAGGTTTCGAGGGTGACGTTTGGCAATTCGAACCTTCAGCTCCCTCCACAGATTTTCTGTGGGATTAAGGTCTGGAGACTGGCTAGGTCACTCCAGGACCTTAATGTGCTTCTTCTTGAGCCACTCCTTTGTTTCTTTGGTCATGTGTTTTGGGTCATTGTCATGCTGGAATACCCATCCACAACCCATTTTCAATGCCCTGGCTGAGGAAAGGAGGTTCTCACCCAAGATTTGACGGTACATGGCCCTGTCCGTCGATGAGGTGAAGTTGTCCTGTTCCCTTAGCAGAAAAACACCAACAAAGCATAATGTTTCCACCTTCACCTTCATGTGTGGATGGTGTTCTTGGGGTCATAGGCAGCATTCCTCCTCCCCCAAACAAGGCGAGTTGAGTTAATGCCAAAGTGATCGATTTTGGTCTCATTTCAGAACACTTTCACCCAGTTCTCCTCAGAATCATTCAGATGTTCATTGGCAAACTTCAGACAGGCCTGTACATGTGCTTTCTTGAGCAGGGGGACCTTGCGGGCGCTGCAGGATTTCAGTGCTTCACGGCGTAGTGTGTTACCAATTGTTTTCTTGGTGACTATGGTCCCAGCTGCCTTGAGATCATTGACAAGATCCTCCCATGTAGTTCTGGGCTGATTCCTCACCGTTCTCATGATCATTGAAACTCCACGAGGTGAGATCTTGCATGGAGCCCCAGACTGAGGGAGATTGACAGTTATTTTGTGTTTCTTCCATTTGCGAATAATCGCACCAACTGTTGTCACCTTCTCACCAAGCTGCTTGGCGATGGTCTTGTAGCCCATTCCAGCCTTGTGTAGATCTACAATCTTGTCCCTGACATCCAAGGACAGCTCTTTGATCTTGGCCATGGTGGAGAGTTTGGAATCTGATTGATTGATTGCTTCTGTGGACAGGTATCTTTTATACAGGTAAAAAGCTGAGATTAGAAGCACTCCGTTTAAGAGAGTGATTCTAATCTCAGCTTGTTACCTGTATAAAAGACACCTGGTAGCCAGATATCTTGCTGATTGATAGGGGGTCAAATACTTATTTCACTCAGTAAAATGCAAATCAATTTATAACTTTTTTGAAATGCGTTTTTCTGGATTTTTTTGTTGTTATTCTGGCTCTCACTGTTCAAATAAACCTACCATTAAAATTATAGACTGATCATTTCTTTGTCAGTGGGCAAAAGTACAATATCAGCAGGGGATCAAATAATTTTTTCCCTCACTGTAAGGAAGGATAACACCGATCAGACTTTTCCGCCTACTGTATTTTGACTAACTTGTCTACGCTCTGCCAATAAACATATAATGAAACACATTTTTTATCTTCCATTTTTGGGAAAGTTATCATTAATTAAAGTGGAACTATCATGCCCCCCAATATATTTCTAACCTAGTGATATGCAAAGTCTTACTGTCCTTCAGCTCAATAAGTCCGCTTTATTGCTGAAAAAACACTGCTTCGGCAGAAACCAGAGGAAGACAGCACAGACATCTTAGAGGAAATGTACCTCTGAGTCTGCACTACCTGTCCCTTTCACTGCCAGCATTGATGGTGACATTAGTTTGTGCCTTAAGGTAATGGAAGTTCCTGATCGCAGGGGGCGCATAGAGCTTTGTGCAGCCTGATGCCTGCAAATAAAGTATTTTTTCAGCAGTAACTCAGACTTATTGAACTTAAGGACAGTAAGACTTTGCATATTGCTAAGTTAGAAATATATTGGGGGCAATGTTATTAGCATGATAGTTCCGCTTTAATGAGCAGATGTGAACAGATGCTAGCGGATGCTTCACACACAATGCATTGTGTACCCCTCTGGCACTCAAAAGGTTAAAAGTTTATTTAAAGGGCAGCTGTTGAGAAACAGGAGGTGAGCCTCTTGATTCCCCTACTGCTAAAAATGTATGTAACATGTGTGACAGGATGGAGTGATTTAGGTCTCCAGCGGGGGAATCAGCACAGAGCAGTGTGTGGATGTTTACCTCCAGAACTATAACATTCAAAATATTGCTCATTGTGTTGTATATTGTGTAGCATAATATAATTGTGTGCATGTGATATTATATATATTGTAAGTCATGTAAAGAGATTTGGCAGTGGGGAACCAGAGTGGAGAGAAAATAAGGGTTAAGCCTAGCACTCTGTGGCTTGCTACCATGTCCTCCTTTCAGTATAGTACATGTATGTGTATGTGTCCCTTATGTTAAAGCTAGGTGTATTTTCTGTGTTTCCCCGTATTCCCATTTAACAGGTTTGCTGAAACAACACAAGATTGGTTGGAATGTTAATTGATTCCTGCTGTGCTTCCTTCATCAGCATGGCGTTAAAAGAGACACTCCTCTGATTGGTCAACAGGGACACCACTGTTCCAAGTACTAATTTGGATTCTTATATTGATAAGAGTGTCTGGAAATGTAGGCATTACCTCATAGGTCACGCTTACCAACAATGTTCTAAGTCATAGTCAGGGCCGGATTTACATCTCAGGAGCCTGTAGGCACAGAAATCTGAAGCCCCCCCCAATTGGCCATCTCCACAATGCTCCAACTCTCCACATTACCCCCCATATCCATATTGTCCCCACATTGCCCCCATCAGCTCCAACTGTCTTGCCCCATCAGATCCAACTTTCCCCCATCAGCTCCACATTGCCCCATCATCTCCAACTGTCTTGCCCCCATCAGCTCCAACTTGCCCCCATGAGCTCCAACTGTCTTGCCCCCATGAGCTCCAACTGTCTTGCCCCCTCAGCTCCAGCTTGCCCCCATCAGCTCCAAGCTCCAACTTGCCCCATATGCTCCAACTGTCTTACCCCCATGAGCTCCAACTGTCTTGCCCCATCAGCTTCAACTTGCCCCTTCAGCTCCAACTGTCTTGCCCCCATCAGCTCCAAGCTCCACATTGCCCACATCAGCATCAGCTCCAACTTGCCCTCACATTGCCATCAGGACTACATTGCCCCCCGTATCCATTTCCTACGTCCCTGGTGGTCCAGCGGCAGGAGATGTCTGTGCCGCCTTCTGCACAGACCTGCAGCTTCTGTTGCACCCCGCGCAGTCTTCTCTTTAGGAATGCAGAGCGCTGGGAGATTATGTAATCTCCCAGTGCTCTGCATTAGAGCCGACAAGGGGGAGCAACAGCAGCTACAGCCTTCGGCACAGACCTTAGCAAGCAAGGGGTGGGCTGGGCGGCAGGTTACTGTGCCCAGCGCGGAAGCGCTGTAAATATATATATATATATATATATATATATATATATATATATATAAATTTCAATGACAGGCGTCCCTCTGTGGGGTGCGCCTGTAGGCGGGTGCCTACTCTGCCTTATGGCAAATCCGGCCCTGGCCATAGTTTGCATCGTAATATTGATAAGGGTGTCTGGAAAGGCTGTTCTGTTTTATCCTCCACAATACAAGTTTTGGTTGTATTTCTGGAGATGATTCCTGGAGGGGATTTAGTTCATACCAACCACTTCAAGAGCTAAATTTACTTGCCTCGTCTGATCCAGAGTATCCTTCACAATAACCCACGCAGGGGTTCTGCTGTCCAGGTAAGCTTGTGTGCATGTTGACCTGCACTGCAACTGATGTGAACAAAAAATACACATTTTAGAACCAGTCTTTTACTAGAGCTAAAAGAATATAATCAAAAAAAAGAAAAAAAAGAAGAAAATAAATAAACAATAAAGAGAAAAGAGAGACTAGGACAAAAAAAAACATTTCTAAGTCCCCAAGCCACTGAAACACAGCATGGGGTAAATAGAATAATAATAATAAGATGTCATTCGGAGGTCATTTGTAATGGCTAATCCATCCGTTAATCAGATGTCAAATACTCAACATTAAGGCAAAAGGTCAGCATCTAGTCAAAAGTGGTCAGACAGTAACATCATTCTGCTTGTCAAGGAGGAGAGCCATTTGTGTATCTGTAAGTTCTAATTATCAGATATCCTAAAAGTGCCAAGAGTGTGTGGTGTGAAAAGTGTATTTGTGTGTGTGAATGGGCTGTGTGTGTATAAATGTGGATATCTGAGTGTAGAGAGGAGTACTGAGGAAAAAATTTGAGTATTAGAGAGGTGTAAAATGCTAGAGTAAGAGATAAAAGAAATGATAGATAGGGGAAAGAGAAGATTCCAGACTTCGAAGGGAACCAGGGGATGTCCCAGGGCCCAATCGCACCAAGTGAAAGGAAGTAACACTCGATGTCAAGGATAGATGGTGACAACTTATGGCGCTAGGCTTAAATATATTATCACCAAAAAGATGAGAGATTGGACTTTATCACAAATCAGGATGGTAAAAGTGGTAGCTGGATGTGGGCTCTAGAAGACCAGGCACCCCAAGTTTTGTTGAACGCAGAGATTGAATTTGTAGCCTGTGAGTGACATTTCTCCACTGACATCATATCTTCCACTTTCTTGAGCCATGTCGAAACATTCAGAGGAGTGCTTTGTTTATACATAAGTGGAATTACAGGTTTGGCTACATTGAGTAATGGGAAGAGGGTAGCCCTATGGAGAGCTGCCGAGCTGGCCAACGAATGATGTTCAATTGAAAGCAAAATTAGAGATGGATCTAATGGGATTTGTAGTCCCAGGGCTAGGTTTATGTGTGATCTGACATCCTCCCAGTATTGTACAATAAGGGGGCATGTCCACCATATGTGGAACAAAGAGCCAATGTCTTTGTGGCACCGCCAGCATAGGGTGGATGACACCGAAAATAATCTAGCCAATTTAAGAGGATTGATATACCATCTGGTTAAGAGTTTGTAATTCAATTCACGTAGCCTAGTGGATCTAGCATATTTGTTGTTGTTAGAGAATACACGTGCCCATAATTGAAGGTCTAGTGTTAACTGGATATCCCTCTCCCACATTGCAAGGAAGTAGGGTTTGCAAAGACCCAGTATAGGTTGTAAGAGATTGTAAGTGAATGAAAGGGGGCATAAAGCAGAGCTTGGGGAGTGAATCAGTTTCAAATGGCGAGAGAGCCCTATCCAAGCCTTCCAGGCTAGAAAGATTCATAAACCAATTATGTGCTTGAAGGTATGACCACCAGGAAACGTTGATAGGTTTAATCATAATCTGCATGTTTTCCCTGGTGAGAGTTCCAGTGATTATCCCTTTGGGGAGTCTGGGCTGCCTATCAAGGATTTAAGAAGTGATGGCAAAGAGGAAAAGTGCAGTTCTTTGTACCTATTGTGCCATACATGAAGGAGATGGCTCAACATTTTGTGCCTCCAGTATGACCTCGGCAAGTCATCTTTCTCTACCCAGAGTAGTTGGACCATATTTGTCCTGTCAAGGGCGTCAAACATTGTCGATGTCCAGTGAAGATTCCCATATTTAGCTATGTCTAAGAATATAGAGATGGCTGAAGCTTGGTAGTATCTTTGAATGCCAGGTAAACTGAGACCTCCATATCAAAGCGGTCTTGTCAGAATGGAAAAGCTCAGTCTGGGTTTCTTCCCAGCCCAGATAAAGGTGTTGATTGCAGCCTGGAGCTTCTGTAGCAATGGCCTAGGGAAGCACATAGGTAAAATGTTTAGGATGTATAAGATCTTAGGAAGAATCAACATCTTAACAACTTGAATTTTTCCAAATAATGATAACAACATGGAATTCCAACTATGGATGTCGGTACTGATGGAATAAAAAATTGGATCTAAGTTCTCGGAAGGTAAACCCCGAATATCCAGGGAAATGTGTATTCCTAGGTATTTAATGGAAGATTTAGCCCATTTGAAAGGGAATTTACACCAGATCATATCCATTTGTGTGTCCTCCAATGTGAGGTTCAAAATGTAAGATTTGGACAAGTTAATTTTAGCCAAAGAGACTTTAAATAAGTGTTAAATATATTTAGAAGTGAATTTAGTGATTTTTCTGGGTTGGTAATTACCTGCAAGACGTTGTCTGCAAAAGCTATAATTTTCTGGTCCAGGCCCCCCACTGTGAGTCCCCGAATCAAGGGGTCTCTCCGGATTGTGTTCAACAAAGACTCAAGAATGAAATTGAACAGAATAGGTGAAAGTGGGCAACCTTGCCTGGTACCATTTTTGATTAGAAATGAATCAGAAAATGTGCCATTATCTTGTATGCTAGCAGAGGGCGCAGTATATAGTCTCATTATACCTCTAATCATTTACTGACTGAGACCTATGTTTTCCAAGACTGCTCAGAGGTAACGCCAGTTCACCCTATCAAATGCTTTCTTAGCATCTGTACTTAATAGGATGGTGGTTATACCTCTTTTACGTGCCAGGTGCGTTAGGGATAGGAACGCAGCTCTATTGAGATAGGCTTGGCGTCCCGATACAAAGCCACTCTGGTTAGGATGGAGGACATGAGTGAGAAAAGGACAAAGTCTGTTGGCGAATGTCTTTGTTGGGTTTAGGTAGAGCCAGTATGTTGGCCTCAAGGGCTTGCAAGGGGAAGGGAGTACCTCCTCTCACTGCATTGAAAGCTTGAGCCATATGGGTAATGAGAAAGAAGATGAAAATTGTTTGTAGTAAGGTGCTGATAATCCATCCTGTCCTGGACTTTTGCTGAGTGGAAGCAAGTTTATGACCTTCAGAATCTCCCCTTCTGTGATAGGACTTTCTAGGGACTTGCCCATTTCGTCAAATACCAAAGGAACATTGGCTGTGCGCAAAAAGGATGAAATATCTGCATGAGATGCGGAAGCCATTTTGTCAGCAGAGACTAGGTCATAGAGAGATTGATAGAATTCTCTGAAAGCCTCTGCAATTTGTGGGTAAGAAGAGAGAGTGTCATTCATCTACGAATCTTGACAAATCTGGCCAATGTTTTGCCACATTTATTATCACTTAGATAGCGATAGTACTTATACCTCATGTTTGATTTCTGGAAGGATGCTCGGATCTAGGTGTTGAGCGTTTTTCTGGCTTCTTTGAGTTGCTCCAAGTCAGAAGTGGTAAGGGATGTTTCTTCCGTCCTCATCGGTAATCGAATCTATCAGTTTCCACGGCGTAGAGGAACACACTAAAATTCCCACACCCCATTTCTTTTCATTCGCGGATGAAAAGTAAGTGGTGTTGAAGTGTCTATTAGATAATGAGATATGGGATTTAAAGTGGGTCTCTTGGATGTACACTATGTCAGGTTTCGATTTGGCACAGTAATTCAGAATATGTGATCTCTTCTCTGGTTTGTTGAGACCTTTGACATTGAGCGAGGTCAGTTTCAGAGTGTGCTTCATGGTGGTTCAAGCAAAATCCCATGGCCGCCCCCGGATCCCCTCAAAGCCCAGATTGAGGCAGGAAAAGGTGAAAGGATTAGAAGGGAGGAGAAGATGAGATAGGAAAGGGATAAAAAGGATAAAAAGTAAAGGTGTAACAGCATCACCTGAGCAGTAGCTGACAAGATGAGAAAGGTCTATAGAGTGTGTGTGTGTAGAGTAAAAGCGTATGGAGTGTGAAAGTATGACCTAGGTGACTATCAGTCATGAGGATGTCATTTGAACCTGGAGAAAGTATGAATGTCATCATGAGAAGATGACCTCCAGGCACACCCACAGGTAATGAGAAATGAAGCAGGGAAGAGTTATAACCCTATTGTGAAGGAGATTATTATATAAGTGTGCCAATGGAGAGTATGTAGGGACAGTAGCGATAGGCAACCTCATCAATCAATTGGTGTCTAGGACGTGCATCAACAGGGCACACTGAAGTTTTTATAGTCATAATAATGAGATTTTCTTGTTACTTGTTCTTGTTGCTATGTTATTGCTCTACCCTGTAAATAAAATATTGTTACTGTGTATGTCCTTAATCACTTCGGTGCCTGAGGTTCTCTCTGTTATCTGCATAATGATCCCAATTGGGCTGGCCATTTTTTGGTCAGGAAAACTCCTGCACACTTATTGGCTAAAACTCTTAGAGGCTTTGAACTGTAGTCTGCCAGAACAATAGCCTTAGGAAGACAAACCTAGAAGATTCAATTCTTGTAGAAAGTGTCCCAGAAAGTTTAAGCCAGGCCTGTATTATGTTAGCTGAAAGTTAGGGATAGGCAAAAAACTTAGCCTCAAACCAAAACCGGTGAAAAATGGCACTTCCCATTTGTCTAATAATTTCCCACAAAAAGTGCCATTTTCCCACTTTTTTGCCTAGCTCATTGCATTGAAATCAATGGGCGAAAAAAATTTCCCCACCACATGAAGGTATTATCTACTTTTCTACAGTTATATAAAGGGTATCAGGCTCTCACAGCATGCCATTCTGTGTTTGTGAGAGAAGAAAGCAGCATGTTTTTGAGCTAGAGAAGCTAGGCAAATAAAGGGGAATTAAAGCTTAGTTTAGAGAGTCTTTTAGATAGGGCATTTGTTCTCTGTATTAGGGGAGTCTGGGGGCACTCTGGCAGGAGGTTGACCTCAAATACCCCAAAATTCGGTGTGATTGACTAGCAAGACATAGACAACTTGTCATGGTGGCTCAGATAAATAATGACTCAGACAGGTGCAGTATGATCAACACCACTTTATTAATGAAAATATACAGATAAGCATTTCCCCAACCCTTCCCGGGGTCAGGCATGAGGACAGCGCTACAGTCAACTACCCAGGAGCTGAACATTGAACCAAGCCTGCACTACTGGAACAGGTAATGCAGAATGGTTCTCGCAGCCTACCCAAGATGGAGAGAGGGTGGCTGTGAGGTGGCACACGCTACCCTAGGATGCTAGGATCCACAGCAGATAAGCGATACCCCAGAATGCTAGGGTCCCAAGCAGAAAGTGTTTCCCTAGGATGCTAGGGTCCAAGGCCAATACCCACGGTAATAACCTAGAGCACTGGTGAGACCTACGTAGAAGGCAGCAGACTAACCCGAGGACACACAGAACAAGGTATATACACAGAACGGTTAGTCAGGCCAGGCCAATGTTCATACACAGAGCGGGTAGTCAGACAAGCCAAGGTTCATACATGGAGAAGAATCAGCAGCCAAGCAAGGGTCACAACAGAAAGCGTAATACAATAGCTAACACATTAATACACCACAAAAGGGCATATATAAGGCCAACTGAGAAGGTGGGACCTCAATCGGCCAATAGTGCTGAAGGTACAAAATAGCGAGCGCTACGTCAGTGACATGCGTCCACAATAGAGAGAATGACCATGCCGCTGCTCATCCATCAGTAGGCACAAGACAGGTAACATAACAGGCAGGCAAAATCACGGGCACTGTGATACAACTGAGGTCCAATTTGCTTGCTGATCTTGCTGTTATTGTCTCTGTGCTGGGACATTGAGAATTTTGTTGAGGACCAAGGCAAGACATTACACTCCATCATTTGTGTAGTGTAGAGAGTAAAAACACATACAGTAGTTGAGTAGTAGTAGTATTAAATGTGAGTTCAACACCTATTTTAACTTCAGTGTGATTCCCACAGTGGAGGAGGTAACATATAAAAGTTCACTCAGTGAAGGGTACAAAAAAGAACAAAGAGGTTCTACACTCAGATTGTGTGTGCTGTATTTCTATTTTGGTGTTGCATTATAGGTGGAGTGATGACTTTTTTTGCCTGAAGTATTTGGGAAATAAGCTGCACTGCTGAATGAAGGACAATTTAAGGACTCATAAGGACTTTTATAGGTCATGTTTTATTTTTTATGATTTTCCAATATCTGTGGATATATCTTGTCCTTTGCATTTAGCACTGAGAATTGTGTGTATGTGTTTAGCAGTTGAGTAATGTCCAAAAAATTCACAAGGGGAGGGGGAAGGTGGAGCAGTGCAGGGACGTTGGAGTAAAGTGGTAGTTCAAAAACTGACTGCAGCAATAGTTGCTCCGGTGTATGCAATAAATGTTGATGATCTCTCTCCTCTGGATGCAGTTTGTCAAGCTCCCACCAATACACCATGCCTGTCCCCCCCCACCACCACTACCATACACATTTGCCACATTGTAGGTTGTGCTTTAGTTTTTTTATCACTTGACATCATCATGAATATCTGCCAGTGTCACTTAAGCAGGAAGTAAGTGTTGTGGACAAAGGACAAAGGCACTCTTCATGCTAACACATTTTTCAAGGTATATGTTGCTGTAGGACTCACAACTTTGACTTTCAGCTATTTATTTTTCCACTACAGCCCTCAGAAGAAAAAGAAGTAATACTCTGCTGGGAAATGTTGCACCATAGGAAACATGGGCAAAAAATGTGTTGGAATAGGAGAAAAAAAATTTGAATAGGAGAAAAATGTGCTGGAATAGGCAAAAAGGAGAAAAATTTTGCATTGGAGAAAAATGTTGTGAAAAAAAGAGAAAGATCATCCGTTTTTCGCAAAAAGGAACGTGTGAAATTTTTCTCACTTTCCACCCAACCCTCCTGAAAGTTCAAAATGCTGATTGTCAGAGAGGGGATTAGACTAAGATTTCTCATTTGATTTTATTTCATATTTATTACGCTTTAAACAGATGCATAGTGAGAACAGATTCAGAGATTTGATTAAAGTTTTGAATACATACATCTTTTTAACAGACTGGTTGCCTGTGCATGTGATAAATAAAAACTTCATAACTGTTTTTCTTTTTGCAATACATTTTCAACAATGTATGTGAGTTTGGTGTTGTCTTAAAAAAAATAAAGCAGGTGAAATAAAAATTTCTAGGATGCAGATAAAACATATTTGACATTATGTTAAATCTCAGAATCTGAGATTCAAATAAGTGCTTGAGTAGGATAGCTGATGGCCTTTGTCTGATAGTTCACATGCTAAATCGGTATTTTAACACACATTAACCTCATTTGGTTTTATATTAGTGTCATTTACAAATTTAGACTGGCTGAAATAATTTGGTTGCAGTTAATGCTGTTCGAAAGTGTTCTTCCTGGTTGGGTGAGTGGGGATAGAGAAGGAATTATTTTTAGAACTCTGTAAGTATTAATCATTTGAACTACAGTGGGATGTGCAAATCTCAAAGGGTTACACGTGTGTGTTTTATGTGTGTGGGGGGTAGGGGGTTGCACAATAATTTGATTAGTGATATGAAAATGTAAGAATTTGGGGTATATTACCTCAGGTTTTTGTGGCTGATGTACGAAGAAGGACAGGGGCAATTATAACTGCAGGAGAAAGTGCTGTAAATGCTCCAGTGTGATTAACTCTCCAATTACGATGTTATTCTATAGATCCTATACATTGACATCTCTTAGCGCAGTGGGTTTTTTTTTATCAGAGTACGGTTGCATTTTAGTGTGCCATGCATACTAGCTTAGGGTGCCACTATTTTCCTATGAAAAATGTGACTGGGTTTAAGTGTATATTTATGGAATTTGTTATGAATATGTTACTTTTCATCATTCTGACTGTGAAACGCAAGAACGACTTCATATATTTTTATATTTGTAAATGAAATACTTGGTGTGAGTTTGTGGGAGGGACCAAATTCTTTTATAAACCTACATTTTAACTGTGTTCACCTTTTTATGTGCATCTTCTACATGTTCTTCATCTTAGCTGAGGTATATGTTTATTTGTTTGTTTGCTTTTTCGTCAGACTCTCCTCTTCATCATAGGAACTCACTAATCCGTTCACCTCTTAGCTTGAAGACTCATGTCTTGCTTTCACCTCTCAGACGAGGGATTTTAAATAAATGTTGCCTTTTTATAGAGGAATTTTAGACTCTATTCACCTTGTGGTCATTTTCTTCCCCTCCTAGATGATGAATATATATATATATATATATATATATATATATATATATATATATATATATTCATGTCTTTCTTCAGTCCTTATAGAGGTTCTTTCCAAATTAATTTTCCTTCACTCTTTGTCTTTAACATTAGCTGCTTTCATCATAGCCTGGTCTTTTAGTCCAACAATTGTGCACCTTATCCAGTTATCCTCATCTATTCCCTTTTGATACCAGTTGACCTTTTCTACCTTTTGTTATGATCTCCTCAAATTATCTCCTAATACACCTAATCTTGTCTAGCGTACATTTAGTCTTGTCTTTAAGCCTCCTTTCTTTTTCTGTAAATCTTCTATTTCTATAATTTCTCTTAAGTCTATAAAAGAGAAAACAATAAATACAATTAATCCCCCATTGACTCTTGCCACCACCACCAATGCTAAAGTGGAAAACAAAATCAATCCCATCACTGTACCTGCTCCAGCCATTGCCATAGTCAAAGTGAGGGAAATCTGAGCAGACTGGCTTTTATATTGCCTGTCTTTGTTCAAATTTGTTCCCACAGTCCCATGGAATGGCATGGAACGTACCCTGCAGTAACCACACCTCCCAGCCAATCAGCCTCTAGCTTTAGAGTTCACAATGCACATTTCATCATCCCTCCAGCTAGCCAATCATTGAAAAGCTGGAGGGATTGTCCTGAATACTATCAGTTACTAATCCTCCTAATATCTTTCTCACTGCAGAAGTCAAATTTTCTGGTTTAGATCTCACCCCCTTTTGAATAATGGTACTACATCTGTTCCTTCCAATCAAATGGCAATATACCTGATTAGTGATGAGCGAGCACCCCAATGCTCGGGTGTTCGGGTGCTCTGACCGAGCACCCCCTGAGGCTCGAGTGCTCGGCCGAGCACCCGAGCCCCATTGAAGTCAATGGGAGGACTCGAGCATTACACCAGGCACCCCCTGCTCTGATGAGGGGAGGGTGCCTGGTCCATAGGAAAAGGGCAGAAAAGGATGGAAACACCACAGAAATGGTTCAGGGACAGCATAGGGAGGATGTCTGGATGCATCTTGGACTCCAACATCGCTGCTGGGAACGATCTTTCGCCCGTAGTACGCCATTTTTACAGACTGACCATAAAACACACAAAAAGGAAAATAAAAACGACTTTAGGCGAAAAATTGTTACCAAACAATATTTGCTGTATATTTACTTGTATATCATCTGCAAATTCTCCCAAAAATTTCCTTGGTTTTCGGAAGTGAGGCCATGATTAAGAGGGAAACGTGCGCAGAGGCAAATTCTCCCAAAAATTTCCTTGATTTTCAGAACTGAGGCCATGATTAAGAGGGAAACGTGCACAGAGGCAAATTCTCCCAAAAATTTCCTTGATTTTATTGAACTGAGGCCATGATTAAGAGGGAAACGTGCGCTGAGCCGACCATCTAAAACATTATGGGTGAGGGTCTGCTGCAGAGCTGACCATCCTAAACATTATATGCGAAGGCCCGCTAGTGAGCTGACGCTATAAAACATTATATGAGAGGGCCCGCTAGAGAGCTGACCCAATAAAACATTATATGAGAAGGCCCGCTGGTGAGCTGACCTATATAAAAATTGTCAAACAGGGCCCGCTGGTGAGCTGGCCCTATATAAAAATTATATCACAGGGCCCGCTGGTGAGCTGGCCCTATATAAAAATTATATCCCAGGGCATATGGAAGAGGAGGAGGAGGATGAGAAGATTAAGAGTCAACCATATACCCGTTTTTTGGGTGGAAGGGGTGAATGGGAATACAGAGTATTCCCATCATTGTAAATAACATATATAAAGTGAGTTTATGTTCCCCCGGGGCTTTCCTCCAGTGGAGTGGAGAAGTCAGGGGAAATCCAGGCCTTGTTCATTTTTATAAGTGTCAACCTATCAGCATTGTCGGTGGAAAGGCGGATACGCTTATCTGTTATGATGCCACCAGCAGCACTAAATACCCGCTCAGACAGAACGCTGGCGGCAGGGCAGGCCAGCACCTCCAAGGCGTAGAGTGCCAGTTCATACTACGTGTCCAGCTTGGACACCCAGTAGTTGTAAGGCACAGAGGGATCATTGAGGACGCTGACACGGTCTGCTACGTACTCCTTCACCATCTTCCAAAACTTTTCCCTCCTTGTGACACTAGGCTGCGCATCAGGGTGAGGGTGCTGGCGGGGTGTCATGAAGGTGTCCCACGCCTTGGAGAGTGTTGCCCTGCCTTTCTCGGAACTGCTGTGTGCTCCCCTTTTCTCCCCTTCTCGGTTGGCCAAGGTAGCACGTACTCTGCCGCCAGCGTTGTCAGATGGAAAATTTTGGAGCAATTTTTCAACAAGAACCTTCTGGTATTGCACCATTTTGCTTGTCCTCTCCACCGGAGGAATGAGAGATGAGAAATTCTCTTTGTAGCGGGGGTCCAGAAGGGTGAACACCCAGTAATCCGTGTTGTCTAAAATGCGTGTAACGCGTGGGTCACGGGAAAGGCAGCCTAACATAAAGTCAGCCATGTGTGCCAGAGTACCAACAGGCAAGATTTCGCTGTCCTCACCAGGAGGATGACTCTCAATCTCCTCATCCTCTTCCTCCTCTTCTGCCCACCCACGCTGAAGAGATGGAACTAAAGTTCCATGGCTACCCTCTGTAGCGGAGACAACCGTGTCTTCCTCCTCCTCCTCCTCCTCCTCCTCCGCCTCCTCCAATTGTCGCTGAGAAGACGAAGTGAGGGTGCTCTGGCTATCACCTTGTGTAAGCTCTTCCTCCCCCATTTCCACCTCTTCCACATGCAAAGCGTCGGTTTTAATTGTGAGCAGCGAGCGTTTCAGTAGACACAGAAGTGGGATGGTTACACTGATAATAGCGTTATCGCCGCTCACCATCTGTGTCGATTCCTCAAAATTGCGTAAAACCTCACAGAGGTCTGACATCCATTCCCACTCCTCACTTCTGATTACAGGAAGTTGAACGGAGAGGCGACGACCGTGTAACAGCTGGTACTCCACTACTGCCCTCTGCTGCTCACAAAGCCGGGCCAACATGTGGAAGGTGGAGTTCCAGCGCGTGCTCACGTCACACAGCAGCCGGTGAGCTGGCAATTGTAAGCGCTGCTGCAGCTTCAACAGGCCGGCTGAAGCTGTTGATGACTTACGGAAATGTGCACACACGCGGCGCACCTTGGTCAAGAGATCATGCACATTGGGGTAGGTTTTTAGAAATCGCTGCACCACTAAATTAAATACATGCGCTAGGCATGGTACGTGTGTGAGCTTGCCGAGCTCCAAAGCCGCCACCAAGTTACGCCCATTATCACACACAACCATGCCTGGTTGCAGGTTGAGTGGCGAGAGCCACTGCTCGGTCTGGTGACTAATCCCCTGCAACAGCTCTGAGGCCGTGTGCTGTTTGTCCCCAAGGCAGATCAGCTTCAGCACGGCCTGTTGACGCTTCCCCACTGCAGTGCTACACTGCTTCCAGCTACTGGCTGATGGGGGAGTGGCGGTGTGTGTAGAGAATTCGGAGGTGGAAACGGAGGAGGAGGAGCCAATAACGTAGGTGCTGGTGGAAACCCTGATGGAGGTAGGGCCCGCAATCCTCGGCGTGGGTAGCACCCGTGCCATCCCAGGGTCCGAGTCGCTCCCAGCCTCCACGACATTCACCCAGTGTGCCGTCAGGGAAATGTAGCGTCCCTGGCCACAAGCACTTGTCCATGTGTCAGTCGTTAAGTGGACCTTCCCAGTAACTGCGTTGGTCAGGGCACGGGTGATGTTACGGGACACATGGTGGTGTAATGCGGGGATGGCACACCGGGAAAAGTAGTGGCGGCTGGGGACCGCGTACCGAGGGACAGCTGCTGCCATCAGGCTGCGGAAGGACTCAGTGTCCACAAGCCTAAATGGCAGCATTTCGATGGCCAGTAATTTTGAAAGGTGTGAGGTTAGTGCTATGGCCTGTGGGTGGGTGGCTGGGTACTTTCTCTTGCGCTCAAATGCCTGGGGTAACGACATTTGGACGCTGTGCTGGGACAGGGAAGTGGATGTGGTCGCTGATGGTGCTTCAGATGCTACAGGTGCAGGGCGGGAGGTATGCGGGCCTGCGCCTTCGACAGGCGATTGGCCGGCACCGAAAACAGGGGAAGAGGAGGCAGTGGTGTGGCCTGCAGACACAGATGGGCGATCCAGGCGTTCCTCCCACTTACTACGGTGCTTGGATGCCATGTGTCGGATCATGCTGGTGGTGGTGAGGTTTCTAGTGTTCATGCCTCGGCTCATTCTGGTGTGGCACAGGTTGCAAACTACAATTCTTTTGTCGTCCGCACTTTCCTTAAAAAAACGCCATACTGCGGAACACCTACCCCTTGGCAAGGGAGATTTACGCAAGGGGGTGCTCCGTGGAACATTTGCGGGCCGGTTTGGTGCGGTCCGCCTTCTTTCTGTAGCCACACCACTGCCTCTTCCAGCCTGTTGCGGTGCTGCAGATGGCTCACCCTCAGGACTGCTGTCATCGCTCGGCTCTACACCTTCCCAGGTGGGGTCAGTCACCTCATCGTCCACCAAGTCCTCCTCCACTTCCTCACTCTGATCATCCTCCTCAAGTCTTGATCCCACCACATACTCAGTCATTGACAACTGTATAACATTCTCCTCAACAAGGTCTTGAGACGGAAATAGTGGTTGATTTAATGGCAACTGTGTCTCATCATCATCATCATCATCCACTACTTCCTTTGACCTTAAATGCCGTTCACATCTGTCATCTTCTTGAGATTGGGTAGCCTCTAGAGGTTGTGAATCAGGGCACAAGATGTCATGTTCCTCTGCAAGCGTGCTTGGAGAGAGGGTCAAATGAAGGATTGGTGATGAGACGAGCTCCTCACTATATCCCAGTGTGGGATCACTTCTTTGACCAGACCGTGTATGGTGGGAGGAAGGATGATCAGAGTGAGGATTATGTTGACCAGACTCTTGGCTACTGAGAGTGGACTTGGTGGAAGACAGGGTGGTGCTTAACCGACTGGAAGCAGTATCAGCTGTCATCCAACCGACCACCTGTTCGCAGTGGTCGGACCTCGAGAGTGATGTCCTGCGACGCCCTGTAAAATTACACATGAAGCTAGGTATGGTGGATGTCTTTCTTTCTTGTGCTCTGGCACCAGGCACAGTTTCTCCGCGTCCTGACCCGCGCCCTGAACTTTCAGGATCACGTCCACTTCCCCGTCCCTTTTTACCCGCCTTCTTCATCTTACACAGAATATGTGACTTTAATATTTGAGTTTGAAAACTTAACAGTATTTCTTATTATTCTGCAACTCTGCAGAGTACACAGAATAGGCTGCTAAACTGCGGTGAAACACACTGAATGGAATATGTGAGTTTAATATTTGAGTTTGAAAACTTAACAGTATTTCTTATTATTCTGCAACTGTACAGAGTACACAGAATAGGCTGCTAAACTGCGGTGAAACACACTGAATGGAATATGTGACTTTAATATTTGAGTTTGAAAACTTAACAGTATTTCTTATTATTCTGCAACTGTACAGAGTACACAGAATAGGCTGTTAAACGGCGGTGAAACACACTGAATGGAATATGTGACTTTAATATTTGAGTTTGAAAACTTAACAGTATTTCTTATTATTCTGCAACTGTACAGAGTACACAGAATAGGCTGTTAAACGGCGGTGAAACACACTGAATGGAATATGTGACTTTAATATTTGAGTTTGAAAACTTAACAGTATTTCTTATTATTCTGCAACTGTACAGAGTACACAGAATAGGCTGTTAAACGGCGGTGAAACACACTGAATGGAATATGTGACTTTAATATTTGAGTTTGAAAACTTAACAGTATTTCTTATTATTCTGCAACTCTGCAGAGTACACAGAATAGGCTGCTAAACTGCGGTGAAACACACTGAATGGAATATGTGACTTTAATATTTGAGTTTGAAAACTTAACAGTATTTCTTATTATTCTGCAACTCTGCAGAGTACACAGAATAGGCTGCTAAACTGCGGTGAAACACACTGAATGGAATATGTGAGTTTAATATTTGAGTTTGAAAACTTAACAGTATTTCTTATTATTCTGCAACTGTACAGAGTACACAGAATAGGCTGTTAAACGGCGGTGAAACACACTGAATGGAATATGTGACTTTAATATTTGAGTTTGAAAACTTAACAGTATTTCTTATTATTCTGCAACTGTACAGAGTACACAGAATAGGCTGTTAAACGGCGGTGAAACACACTGAATGGAATATGTGAGTTTAATATTTGAGTTTGAAAACTTAACAGTATTTCTTATTATTCTGCAACTGTACAGAGTACACAGAATAGGCTGCTAAACTGCGGTGAAACACACTGAATGGAATATGTGACTTTAATATTTGAGTTTGAAAACTTAACAGTATTTCTTATTATTCTGCAACTGTACAGAGTACACAGAATAGGCTGTTAAACGGCGGTGAAACACACTGAATGGAATATGTGACTTTGATATTTTAGTTTGAAAACTTAACAGTATTTCTTCCTATTCTGCAACTCTGCACAGTACACAGAATAGGCTGCTAAACTGTGGCGAAGCACACTGAATGGAATATGTGACTTTGATATTTTAGTTTGAAGACTTAACAGTATTTCTTCCTATTCTGCAACTCTGCACAGTACACAGAATGTGCTGCTAAACTGCGGCGAAGCACACTGAATGGAATATGTGACTTTGATATTTTAGTTTGAAGACTTAACAGTATTTCTTCCTATTCTGCAACTCTGCACAGTACTCAGAATGTGCTGCTAAACTGCGGCGACGCACACTGAATGGAATACGTGACTTTGATATTTTAGTTTGAAGACTTAACAGAATGTGCTCTAATCTGCAACTTTGCACACTAAACAGAATGTGCTCTAATCTGCAACTTTGCACACTAAACAGAATGTGCTCTAATCTGCAACTTTGCACACTAAACAGAATGTGCTCTAATCTGCAACTGTGCACACTAAACAGAATGTGCTCTAATCTGCAACTTTTCACACTAAACAGAATATTTTTTTTTTTTTTGTTTTTTGTTTTTTTCCCCCCACACACAATATAACCTGCTGCCCCCACACACAGTAGTCCTAAAAAGGACTTTTGGTTCTTTTTTGTCACAATTTTTGTTTTTTCCTCCCTACACTGCCTTTCCCTTCCTATCCTCAGCTCTCCCTGGCTCAGACTGAGCCGAACTCGATGGTCAGGTGCTATACAGCACCTGACCACGGGTTCTGGCCAGCCAATCAGTGTAATGCCAGCAGCCAACATGGCTGCTGGCATTACACCGATGTCAGAGCCTCCCTGCACGTTTATTGGCTGCGCAGCAGCCGCAAAATGTGCGGGGAGGAGACCCGAACATGGCGGGCGAGCACATGCGGTACTCGTACGAGTACCGCCATGTGCCGAGCAGAGCGATGCTCGAGCCGATCCGAGCATCGGCCGAGCATGCTCGCTCAACACTATACCTGATGAGAGTGAAACAATAAACATTAAGTATAATTGTATAATTATTTATTCACTATAAGTCTTTCCATTCTATTGGACGTTTTCTTCAGTAGACATGTACATGATGGAGGCAACTCGGTGGTTCTTATTGTTTGTCCAATGTCTGCTATTGCTGTTTTTGTGGTATTTACAGGGAAAAATAATTTATTTAACCCTTCAAATGCCAGTGGGTCTAGTTAAAATTATTTCTCTGAGTCTTCTTTATATTAAAATTAATATATTGCGTTATAGTTAAATCCTTACTTTGGTGTAGTTAAAAAATTATGCAGAGATAAAAATTCCCCAGCTCGCCCCTTTCTGGCATGTCACCAGAAGCTGCAGAGGGACAAACTTCAGTAAGCAAAGGAAATCCTGCCCTCCATCATCTAGAGGGTCAGGATTTACCTTATACCTACTGAAGTTTGTCACTCTCTGCAGCCGTCAAGTCGCACAAACCGATTACAGACTCAGAGGGAGGCGGCCAGAAGGGGCGGGTGGGGGAATCTTTATCTCTGCATAACTTTTGAACTACACCAAAGTAAGGACTTAAATATAGAGCAATCTCTTAATTTTAATATAAAAAAGACTAGGAGAAATAATTTTAACTAGACATTACTAATCGTTTAAGATGTCAGCCATTGCCTTACCCACACTATAGGGGTTCCAGTCACTATTTATTTAATAAAAACCTTTTTAATTGTATTCACAAAAGCCACCTAAAATCTGGCATATATAAAAATATATTCATGTAATTTTACCATAATAGTTTAATCTAATTTTGAGACTGGGGGTTTTGCTTTTTCCTTTAAAAAAAAGAATAAAATATCAAATTAAAATAATTTATAGACACCATTTATGTATCAGTCAGACTTTTTGACATACAACTTAAATACCATTTAGCCTATCAGACATATCATTTACATACACTAGAGAAATTTCAAGAGGAAATGAGTTAAGTGAAATGCTTTATTTCATATTTGCTAGACTTGACTGTATACCTGGCAGAGTAATATAATTTACATAATACATACTCTGAATTGAAGACAAGCTTTTATTCATGTAATAACAAAGTGAGTGATACTAGGTTTAGCTACTTAGCAAAGTAGGCTGTTAATATTTCTCTCCATTAATATAACAAAGGGACAGATAAGAGTGATACTAATCTCAGCTAATATAGGAATGATTGTAGACAGACTTGTGAGTGCATTAGAAACTGCACATTTGCCCCAGGAACAATGGCAGCTTCAAGTAGGGTGGCATTTCACCAGAGAGGATGACGCTGTGTGTTCCTCATGATTACTGTGTTAATGGCTATTAATTATTATAACATTCATTGTTGAGTTTTTCCCCTTTCAGAACATGATTACCATATTTTAGCACAGCTTAAAGTTCATTTAAATTGCACTCATGGCATGCAGTTGTTTAATTTTCCTTTTATGCATATATTTGTCTAGAACTTTAAAGCTGTAATAGAATTTGTTATATTCTTGGTAATGGGCACACACAAGCACAAACACACACCTGCATATATATATGTAAAGATTAGAATTTTGACAACAGATGAATATACATATAATATAATAAATAATTCCATCCATTAAATCTGTTGTCATCATGCTCTAAACCACAACTGAGAACTGACAGCAACCTCACAGACATCCAATCTGCTGCAGTTATTTAAAAAACACAAAACTGGGATAATGTGCTTCAGGCTCCAAATATGTTATAGTGAGATGCCAATTTGCTATGTTCCCAGCCTCTGTTGATAGCACTATAATGGATATGATTGAGTGTTGCTATTAAAGTAAATGTACATACGGATTTTAATTATTTTGGACTGTGTACATTTTAGTAACTCTATATATGAGGTAAATAAAATGTGTGTTTAGTATCTTCTAACAAGCAAAGGACTATAATAATATGACACAATGAGAAATCAATAAAAGGGCAAATCAGATCTATATAGAAAGATTCTCTTTTCTTACTAGCTGTTACCTACATGTGGAAGGTCAAGCTAGTAAATAAAAGTAAGAATGAATTACCAGCATTACAAGTATGTGCAGGTAAACTGAGTAGTGTAAATAGAAAGGAAATATGCAGACGTAATAGGTCAAACCTTTCACACTGTCTGTTTTGGCTTGTGCAGTTTTGATTGCAAGCACTGAACCACTGCTGATATGATGTTTGTACAGGATAATAATGCTGTTACTGGAACATTTCCTACGTTATGATGACAAAAAAAATGAGAAATATTCTGTAATTATTGTTTGAAGAACCTCTAAACATGTCATTTTAGACCTTTTCAGATGAGATTACCTTGCCATATTTTTTTTCACTCTTCACTGATAAAAGAAAGCAATGCCTACATAACCCCTTAAGGACCAGAAGAGTTTGCAATGAATTGTTTTGCAATACGCTGGGCACCTCTCTGGTCCCTAAGAGGTTCAGATCCTGCATGCTAGAGAGGTCTCTAAATCCTGGATTCACCGTGTATTGGAGACCTTGTTAGTATCCAAGGGGTTAAAATATAACATCGCCCCCCCTTGCGATCCCCTCTTCTGTTTGTCCCAACACTCTCCTCTCCCCACTTGAAAGTCATCTCGTAGATACCTTGCCCAGCTACAGTTTATGACCTCAGCAGCAAAGGCAATCATACCTCAGTTTTGGATGAACCCTGTCACTCTGCCTTTATCTTCGTGGCTTTCTTATATGGATCAGCTGCTCTCCTCAGAGCGATGCCTGCCATTATTACTTCAACACTGCCTTCTTTTGAGGAGGTTTGGTCATGCTGGACCTCCTACCCTGTCTCTGTAGGTACATCAATCTCTGCTATCTAAAATGTACACTTTGAACTAGGACTTTTTTCCTGGAAGGAGCCCTCCATCCCCTCCCCCCACATTTTTTTTTCATCCCTTATCCAAGCCCTTCACACGCGTCTCCTTGCCCCCCAAGATGTCCCTTCCCCCAGTTGTACTTCCCCCCAGATTTCCATTTATTGTATATCCCTTCTCTGTATACTAGCCTCCCTCTCTCCTCAACTATTCCACTAGCTAAATTACAGGCGTTAATGCACAAATATTATTAGTAAATGTCTCCCTCACATGCCATTCATTCATGCCTATGTTTACCAATGCTGTTTGTTGATACCTGCATATTAATGATCTTTTATATTGCATATGTAGATTAATTCTAGATGTGTTCCCCAGTAAACATTGATGTTACCTGAATGTCATGTAATGATTTCTGTATTTCTCTTTGTCTTGATTGTATGCTATGTTTCATCATTAAAGGTTTAGTAATGCACAAAATAAAGTTGATGCTATATGTTACAAAAATAACGTATTTGGAAAAAGTCCTATCTGTCAAACCTTTATGGTTTGAGAGATATCTTCCATTAAAGTTCCCCCTCCCATTCTCCTGACGTCAGATGTAAGCTGACATCAGGAGTTCCTGGTCTGGGGACAGACAGGCGGCACTTCAGCAGAGCCGCAATAGCTGGATTTAATAAGAAATACTTCTTTGGAACAGTATACAAAGTGTGCCTGGTTTGCAAGCACACTTTTTAGACCGTTCCAAATAACTATTTGTTTTTAAATTGCGCTATTGTGGCTCTGCTGAAGAGCCTCCTCATGTCAGCCAACAAAGATCTCATCTGTCAGCTTTACAGCTGACGTCAGGAGAAGGAGATCTTTAGCAGAGGATACCTCTCTGACCATAAAGATTTGAGAGATCAGACTTTTCCAAATATGTAATTTTTTTAAAAATCTAACATATCGCATTAACTTTATTTTGGGCATTACTAACCATTTAATAAAGCCTTCTAAAATAAAATTTTAAAAAAATAACATCAACATAGTATAGGCCAGGGCATTTTGGATACCTTTGTGAATTAACTAGTTCTGTAAATGAGAACTAAAACCTAATAATAATAACCATTCACTTTTCTTACTATACCCAGAAAAGCCTAATTCCCCCTATGAATTTTGCTCTTGTGCTTTGTCATGTCCATGGAGGAAGAAATTACAGTTGCTGACACTCAATTAGAACAGAAAGTGTGCATGAGCCTACTTCACTCTTTAAAGGAGCAGCAAACTTTTTTTTATGAAAACCTACATAATATATACCTTTTCCTGTTGAACTAAAACAAAGGTACTCCCACTGATGTCAGTTGCTATATTCAAAAGTTATAATAGTTCAAATAATCAGGAAAAAAATGCATTTATACTGTAATAACTGTAATAGCACATCATGAAAAAGCCATATTTTATATATTTTCATAACAAAAGTTTATTGTGCCTTTAAGGACCAGAGGAGATCAGTTAGCAGGGCACCTATTCTGTCCTCCTCCATGGACATAACTTGCGGGATTGACTGCGGAATAAGTTGGCGCTTTATAAATAAAGATTATTATCTTTTGAATAGTACAAGGGTAAAATTCATAGGAGCCATTGTAATGTTTTGGCAATAGTAAGATAAGTAGGGGTTATTATTAACTTGTGTTTGCTCTTTTTTAAACCTTTGCAATGCTCTGCACACCCTTCTGGCACTCAAAGGGTTAACCTTTCTTTTAAAATACACATGTACATCAGTAATAGGTCTCTCATAATCATACATTTTAAAGAGAATGTTGAAGAATGCATACTGAATGCTGCACAGACTACAGTCCAGCCTGAAGTACATATTGGACATACTGCATTTCAGACATCAGATTATCAAAACCCTAAAGTAGATTTTGCCCCTTTCCAGGTCCCTTAAGCCTTGCTGGGAGATATATTTCTAAGTGAGTACAAGAAGAAAGAATGTAATGAGTTGTGTGTATGTAAGGGATTTGCTTTGTGTGAATAAAGGAGGTGGAGAGAATGAAGACATTTCATACAATTTAGCAGTTTGGACTATTAGCAAGGAACATTTTATGAATTTGCTGATTAGCATCATAAGTAAAATCCCCACAGTATGTTAATAACAGATGTTGAGAAAATATAAAGATAGCAACGTGTAGACAGGATAAGAATGGATATTAGAGCAGGAAACCTGTGAGTATTATGTCATCTATTGCTTTAACAGCACCACAAAGGTGTTTCTCAAAAAAAAGTATTACTTGTGTATTGTCTGGATAGAAAATCTGACCCTACATGGGAATCAAAGTCCAAAACTGTGGCCAGTAATTGACATGAATATTGGAATACCCATGGCCTCTTGTTATTTTAATTTCATCTTGTCTGTAATTGGGGAGTAAACACAGAAAAGAATATTGTCTGCCTTTGTGAAAAGCCATAAGACGCTGCAGTGGGAATTGTTTGCTGTTTCATACTGTAAACATAATGTTATACCAACTAATTTGAAAAATATTGTATTAATGAACTAAAATTATGCTGATACATTTGCCTTACACTTTATCCCATTGAATGTCCCCAAGGAGTTAAGACTAAGAGGTATAATGTTTGCAATATAAGCATGGTTTCTTTTCTATGTCAGATCATTTTAACAACTCTAAAATGGTGGAGCAATGGTGTTGCAGAGTATGAAGAATAGAAAAACACACTCATGATAAGTGCATTACACTCAGCAATTGCTGAGGTTTATTGAAGTGCTAATATGTTTTGGATGTCTCAATGACTCCATTTATCACGCATAGCCAGTTGCACAAGAGAGTGGCCTTATAAAGGCATTTTGACTTGAAAGTGCATCTTTGTCCACATTAACATCAACTGTGCATGATATTTATCAGTATACACTTGTGAGTGTGTGCACCACTGCTATAGTGCAATAGTGCCTCACCCAAGCATTCTTAAGGCACTCCTTGCCATGTCAAGCATTGCTGAAGCAATGTTTAATTTGGATGCATTGTGCCTCCCGATGCTAGAACTATATATTACTTGTCAATATAAAGTCCTATTACTCTGGGTATGTTACTCAAGTATAAATTTAACCTGAATGTGTACAATATTTTTAAGTAGACATGTTCATGTTTTAAGCAGCAGAGGAAAAACATCAGTTTCTGTTGCATTCACTATGCTGACTTGAACTAATCCTTAACCCTTTGAGTGCCAAAGTGGTACGCAATGCATAGCTTTGCAATGTGTTGCATACCACTCTGACATTGAAAGGGTTAATTAAAACATAACAAAAAGATTAGGGGGGGTTATCAGATAGATGGCATTAAGAAAAAATACACATTCTAAATTAAAAAATAAACTGCTTAACCTCTTAAGCAACACATTGCTTCAGGATGCACTCCACACCCCTTTGGTCCTCTTTGAATTAATATGTTATGGTCTGGAAATATGTATGAATATCGTTATTTATGTAAATCCACACGGAATGCAGCATCCCTTCGCCAAAGAGATAGTTACTTGTGATTCCAGAGGAATGGGTAGTTGGTTATATCAGTATGATAGTCATTCTGATAAATTGGCTCTGATTTCTCATGTCTTTAACAAGTTGATAATCTGATGTTCCAGATTTCAATTTGCATTCTGATCTTTCAGTGCATTGGCTAGGTCTTTCAGCTCAAAAATTACAATATCCATCTGTTAAATTTGATCATGTCTTGTTGTTCAGAGTTTCTGATCAAGATGGTTATCCTCATATACAATGTGCCCCTAGATGACTCCTAGTGCAGAAATGTGTGTCAAGCAAAGTCAGTTTCTACAACATTAACATTCTCTTCTTAATTTGATGTGAACAGGAGATTTTAAATACTGCACTTCAATCTTCCAAATGCAAATGCAAATATGTTTGCTGAAGACTATAATTCACAACATCCCTGTCCGACAATTGGAACTGTAGTCCTCAGCTAGAAAGTCTCAAGTTGGCCATCCTTGCTGTAGATTTCTGGGTATTATATCCCGGACAAAACAGTGTTAGCCACAGAACAACACTAAAACTCTCACAACATAGAAAGCCTAGATGGAAAACAAACTTCTTGTGAGCAATTCATTGGTAGTAGTATTTTCTATGTGTGGTAATTTTTGTGGGGAAAAATAGGTAATTTTTTCCTCAAGAACATTCACGCAAAAAAGTGACCATTCAACTGTCTAATGCTATCACACTGATTACTGGAAAAGTTTAATTTATAATATTGTATTCCGTATTGAGGGATACAGGACCTTTACATGGTCTCTCATATATTAGGAACTAAGGTAAGAAGGACAACTACCACAGAACATAGTGTATATTCAGGGATGGTTCTCAAGAATTGTGATACAAGAATTGTATTCTTGTATATACATAATAAATATGGCCAGTCTTAATTATTACTTGGACATTTTAATTATATTGCTGTTGCTCCTAAATTGAGGACTGTTTGGTACCCTCAAGGACTAAACTTAACTCCAGTAAAGGCTATTAGGAAATGTTAAAGACTTAATATTTATGCAGTATCTTAATAATGACAAGTGATAGGCCGAATATATGAGGGAAGTATACTTTAGAGAGAGGTCTTGCTCCAGTGCTGATGTGGCAGGGTTATAAATTAAATGTGGTGGATTTGTGGAGAAAATTTCAGCAAAATGTTTTAGACTAATAGCACTGGAATGAAATACTGCTAATTCCTATTGACATAGGGGTAACTTAAATATGAAAGGATATATGTAAAAAATAAAAAAACACATTATAAATAGGATAAAATTGCAAACAGTAGAGAGAATCATATGTTTATGTGCTTTTTTAATGTGTCTAACATGTTAGAGAAAAGGATAAAACACAACAGCAGAGACAGTTAATGTACAGTATTTAGAGTGAGAACTCCATTTCTACCAAGTGGCTAGTCAAAGGAAAAACTACTTCAGGCATATTACAAAGTCAGAGTCAATGAAGTATTATTTTTAATATTTTTGACTTACACGTTGGACCATTTAATAATGTAACCTCTGAGAATTAGAACATGTTCTCCATTATCTAAATATTTAATTTTTTTGTGGTGGTTGCAGTTTTTTGTGTGGTGGGATGTATACTTTATGTTAATGCTTCAAATGTGAGACACATTTTGAAACTCTTTTGATAAACATTGGAAGTTTATACTTTGGCTTTCAGGGATACAACTCCAACTGGAGGAGGGTTCCTCAGTACCTATCTTTGAAGACAAACAACAATTCAGATTTCGTAATAATGTAATTAACATTTAGCTAAGAAACATATGAAGCTCATATTAACATGATAAAATTGGATGACAGGAAAATTAGAACTGTGTGTTGCCCTTGATGGCTGGACTTGAGGAAAATTAGGCTGAGGATGGATGGAAAATTTCAAATGTTTTGGTATAAATTGATATCAGGCTGACATATTGTAGTAGAAAGAAATGTTCTTTACTTAAACTGTCACTCCTCTACAATTATATTCCAGTCATAAAATATTTGCCTTTTGGTACCTGGTTTCTAGTTAGTAACATGCAAATTGTTTGACTGTTGTTCAGGATGATATTCAAAGAAGAAACAGAGGAGATGCATTAAGGTGTGATAAAGAGGTGATAAAGTGCAGATGACTTTGACATTGATATCACTTCTCAAGTTATTATATGGAACCTAGGCACTAAAATATCTCCAGGTCTAGGCTCTATAGAATAATGTACTGGAGAAGCCACCTTTTTAGCACTCCTTAGTACATAGCCCCCTTGGAGTAATTCTAGATTAAACTAACTGCACCACAGGTGAGAAATAACAATTCCTAAGATTTCCATCAATTTAATTGGGAATTTTAATCCCTTGAATGCAAGAGATGCTTCGAGAAGACCTCTCTAGCATTCAAGGGGTTAAAGTACTCGTTTCAATCAATTGGGACATTCAATTCTCCTCTATGGTGCAACTGATCTGCCAGAATCATTCCAGTCTTTTTTAACAGAGCAAAATACAACAGAAGGAGGCATAGAACGCAGCTCATTATATCCCAAAGATAGAAAAGGATTGAAATATATACTCACATAAAGGCTTACTACTTAAATAATATAAATGGCAACATTTGCTTTTATCCAATACATTTAATTCAACTTTTATTCATTGAGCAGGTTCGATTATTTCTTCATCTTGGAAGCTGAATCCCTGAGCAGGGCAGGCCTAAGTACTCTGCGTGTATTTGACAGTCTTATACACCTTTACAGCCGGCAGTGAGCACTTATGTAACTATACATTTAAATCCTTTTCTATCTTTGGGATATTTAGAGCTGTGTTTTGTGCCTCCATCTGTTGTCTTTTGCTCTGTTAAGTATTTTGGAGGGGGGATTCTGAAGTGCAGCACCTATGCACTACATATGATTGACTGAGTGAGGGCAGTCTTCAATCCTTCATCTGCTCATCTTACCATTTCTTAGTGGTTTTAGCAAAACAGTTGTGGTTGTGTACACAGTGCATATTACACTAGGAGTGCCCCCTTGTTCTCGTTCCAGTTCATTTTAGTACTCGGCCTCACTGTAATATGTGTGTTTGTATACCTATTTATAACCTTGACATTCAAAACTGTTTTGCATTGGCATTGTGAATTATAATTAAAAAAATATTCTAAGAAGCAAGTAACTGTTCAGCAGTAAAGTAGTCATATACTGGCAGAGTTAAACGCCTTTTATGTTTGATACATTACATTGCCAGCATAAGCGTTGTAAACTATCCCAGCACATAAGTCCAAGAAACAAAATGTGTTTCTAAGAAACCTCAAAAGATTACTCCCCCTGGATCCAGAGACATTTTAATGGAATTGCTTCTTAATTACAGAACTGTCCTTGATAACTGTGAGGAACAATTGTGTAGGACAGTATTGATTCCCAGCACTTCTTTTCCTCTTAAAAGATGCTATGAGCCAGCAAAATGCTCACCAATAGAATGGCAAGTTCAACCTTAACATAATTTAATCAATATGAGTCTACTTACATTCAACATGAAGGTGTCTACATCCACTTAGCAATAAAAATATCATTACTGGGTTACAACGAATTTAATGGGGGAGATAATGATGTGAAGAGGAATGCATCATTTTTGCTGGGCATATCACATATATAATTATGTCTAAAATGTAATTGTACTTCTAACTCTTTCAATTATAAAATCTAGAATGGGATATTAGTTCTATCATGGATGTTTTGCTTTTAGTGTGCCAATGTTGCTATTCAAGGAAAAAAAAACATTGTATTGCTTAATAGAAATAAATATAGACAAATAAAATTTGGCAGAAGACACTTGATTATAGTATGAATATGAATATAACCTATTAACCTTTAGATGCATAGAGACATCTTTTGCTTTGAAGTGTATTGGAGATTGGCTTAGACTGGTGACTGAGATCTGTCAACCTAAGAAACATTTAGCTCGTTTTAGAAAATTCAACTCTGCCTATAAGAAGTACTAGCCATTTTTTGTGTAAAATAAATTGTTTTTGAGAAATGTACATTTATGAGTTGGTGGCACAGTGTGGCTTTTATACTACCTTAATTCCCTGTTCAGCATGCTAATTCATTCTGTTAGAGGCAAAATGCATTGCTTGATGTGCTATTAGGAATGCCCCCAGTTTGTTGGCTTTGAATATATTTATTCAGAGCACAGTGTGTGGTAATATGGGTCCACATGCTACTTTCTCAATATTACAGTATTTTTATTTCAAATAAATGGTTAGCACAACATAGAGAAACTGTCTTTAACATTAGCTAAAGTTGTCTAGAGGAAGGGGTGTCAAACAGCAATCCTAAAGTGCAGGGCCGGTGCAAGGATTTTTGTATACACAGGCGAAGGTGCATTTTGATGCCCCCGCCCCGACCCGGACACAATCCCCTGCCCCCCCGACCTTGCCACAGTCCCCTGCCCCGCCCACATATTCACCTCCACACTGTCCCCACCTCCACATTGCCCCTTCCACAATGCTCCCTTCATCTCCACATTGCCCCTTCCATAATGCCCCTTCATCTCCACAATGCCCCTTCATCTCCACGATGCCCCTTCCACAATGCCCCCTTCATTTCCACATTGCCCCTTCCATAATGCCCCTTCATCTCCACAATGCCCCTTCCATAATGCCCCTTCATCACCATATTGCCCCTTCATCTCCACAATTCCCCTTCATCTACACATTGCCCCTTCCACAATGGCCCCTTCATCAACACATTGACCCTTCCACAATGCCCCTTCATCTCCACACTGCCCCTTCCACAATGCCCCTTCATCTCCACAATGCCCTTGATCCCCTACCTTGAGTCCCTGGTAGTTTAGCGGCGTGCCATAAGAGAGCTCTGTGCCTCCTTCAGCACAGAGCTAAAGCTCCCGCGAGCTGTTCTCAGTAATGCAGAGCACTGGGAGATGATGTCATCTCCCAGCACTCTGTATTACTACAGAGCCTGGGACGCTCTGCGTTGTGTCACATAGACGCCACGAGGGAGCGTTTGGTAGTGTAAATCAGCACTCCCTCGTGGCAGATATAGTTTAAAAAAATGTAAAAAAATTCCCAGCTTCCCCCTTTTCGGCGCCCCTCTGTTGCAGCGCCCTAAGGCAGCTGCCTGTCCTGCCTTAATGGTAGCGCCGGCCCTGCTAAGGTGCTAAGGCAGAGCACTTGTTTTTTTTTTTTTTTTTTTTTTTTTTTTTTTTTTTACAGTTGTTGCAATCCAAAGTACTGAACTAATTATCACAACACCTGTGCAAAATTGGAAAGTCTTAAAAATATATAGTTGTCCCTATAGGAATGCAGCTTGGCACCCCTGTCTTAATTATTTGAGCGCCAGAGGGGTACACAACACATTGCTTTGAAATACATTGCATTCCCAAGAGGGTTAAGGTGAAAGATCCAACTGAAGGAATATTTGTAAAGACAAATTAATAGGGAGCTATACTTCTGCAATTTTATACTACAAAAGGCACTTGAATTGATTGGCTATGCCAAAGTACAAAACTACTTACCCCAAAGCTGGTCTTTTCTACACTGCTTGTCCAGAGCTTCAAGAGCAGTGGAGAATTACGTGAGTATTTCTGGTGATCCCTTTTTTTGCATCTCTTTAGAACATTTTTTTTCCTTGATAGATTTAATAGGAAAGATGAACTAGACAAACTTTATGTATGTGTTGCAATTAAAATCTCTTTGCAATTGGCAGAAGACTCTTAACTATGACTCATGTTGCCATAACATCTAGCCAAGTGGCCAGTGATACCAAGCTTTGTGAGATATGTCCAAAGCAATTTCTATGAAGCTATTTATCAAATTGATTACAATTTTTCCCTAGATCAATATAGGGATTTGATAATTATTCTTACTGAACAATTTTCTTACAGCTTAGATCATTTCCCCAGAATGTAAAAGAGTGCAAGGTGTTGGCCACACTGAGATAAGTAATCCTGTACATGCTTTCAACCCTACAGGCACTTATTAATATATCCAACACGCTGCTTAGCATCCCAAAGGATAATTTCTTGTTAAACATGCATTAAATATTAACCCCTTGAGGACCAGAATGACATTCAAAGCTTTGCTTCTCAATGAATTGCACACTTCTCTGGTCCACAAGAAATGTTGTTTACATGTACAGTAGACTGTTAAAATATGCCCTTAGTAGATTGCATGTTTTGCTTGAATACTAACAGGTGGGGAATAACTCAGTGGATCAGTCATTGTGATTACTCCACTTGTGCTTAATCAGGGATATGATCTGTTGGTGTGCCCTGAGGACCGGAGCTGACAATCGCTGATCTATTAGTAACATTGTATATTCAGTGACAGCATAAATGCTGTTATCACCTGTGGAAAATAGCTGTTAATGGTGGGTGTCATAGGAAATGCTGTTTTCTCTCTCTCATACTAAAATGGAATATAAGCCAATAAAACACAAAGTATAAAAAGCCAATTATCACAACCTAATTTGAGTAGATAACCTCCTCTAAAATGTCTTCATTGTCAGTGCTGCTAAGTGCTAACTACTACACAAGTGATAACTTTGAGTGATGTCACTAATGTAAAAACTGCAGAGCTGATATAGTGTTGGAAAAAAATGGACTGAATTCAATAGATGTTTTGAATAAGTGTACAGATCACCAACACAGAGGAAAGGGACCAGACTGATTCCACTGTACATAACATCAAGACTTACAAAGACAGTTGAATTGACTTCGTCCCTCAAACAGCATAAGAACAGAGGAACATAATCTGCATACACAGAGATAATTAAAAAAACATGCCATGGGCCCCATGTTAGCAGAAACATAACTGAACAATGTTAGTACTTGTAGATGTCTTCTGTCTACTTAAACACATTTGCTTGATATTGACATTTCTATATATAGTACTGTGTTTGTATTTAACAAATCCTTGTCCTTAATGAGATTTCCTGATATATTAATAGAACCCATGATAAATTAGCATCATTATTTAAAAAAAAAAAAAAAAAAAAAAAAAAAAATATATATATATATATATATATATATATATATATATATATTCCTCCACTTTATTATACTTAAAGTGATAGTAATGTTTCACAAAAAAAGCAGCTCCAATTAATCTTCATAGTATTTGGGCCATGGAGAGTATTATTTTTATATTGTCACAGTTGTAGTTCAAGAGTAATTGAATAATAAAGTATCCCCCTCCCGCCCCTTTTACCTAGTGTAAACCGCCTCCCCTCAGATGTGGAATCTGGTCCCTTGACCAGACAGTTTGCAGCAAGGGACAATCTTCTTTAAGAGCATAAGGAAAACCCTACCACCCTTGACAGATTTTTCTTGTCTTCTCTTATGCTTACTTGTCACGGACTTGATAACGAGAAATGGACCAGTACTATAGGTAACACACTCTTTATTAAGATATACACGTACAGAATGAACGGCAACAGCAAGAACACAATACAATATAGCAGACATCAGGAAGGATAGTGCTGCTGTGGAGGTACTGAGCTGAGCTCCAGAAGACAGGCTGGAGATAAGCCGCTTCAGGTCCGCACCTGAGAATCTACTACAGGTCCGCATCTGTACCGACAAGGTTCCTGAGAAAGGCTACTGTGCTACAGGTCCGCACATGACCAGACAAGGTTCCTGAGAAAGGCTACAGGTCCGCACCTGAACAGACAAAGTTCCTGAGAAAGGCTTTTGTGCTACAGGTCCACACCTGAACACCACAGTAAATGGACAGAGACAAGGAGACATCTGCCAGAGCCACCAGGAGTACCCAACCAATTATCCACTGGAGCGTTGGTATGCTGGGTGCACAGTGGACAACCCCAGGTAGCACCAAGGTGGGTAGTCAGACAAATTGGAACACACACAGAGCAACTTCATAAAATAGAGCTGCAGATCGTACCAGATTGGTATTGGACTAGCCAGGGTCATACACAGAGCGGGTAGTCAGACAGAGCCACAGGTCAGTTCCAAGATGGCTAGTTAGCTAGGCCAAAGGTCATACACAGAGGAGTTAGTCTACCAGAGCCACAGGTCCACACCAGAAGGAATGTCAGCCAAGCCAGGGTCATACACAGAGCAAGTAGTCAGACAAACCAAAGGTTGGCACCAGAACAGGTAGTCAGACGAAACAAGTAATGCACAAATGCAAGCCAACTGCACTGGACACCACGAAAGGGCAAATGAGTTAGTGTCCAGGCAGTTTAAATACTCTATGCTCCACCCCTGGAAGGTGGAGCACTGTCTCTTTAAGAGCCGCATACTTCACTATGGAATCCCCAGAGACGAGTGCCTGACTCGGCCAGCCAGCAGAGGGAACCAAAGCAATGAGACAGGAGCCCACACGCACAGCCCAGAGGAACAGCATCTGGAATGCCAAGGGGACCGGCTGATGAACGGAGCACTAGGGCAGCCGGTTCCCTGGTAAAGGTAAGCGTGAATGCTTACATTACTGAAGATTGCCCCTTACTGTGATCCATACTGACAGTCTTGCTGCTCTGAGGGTGACCAGTGTTACATCAGTAAAAAGGGCGGGAGGTGGATACTTTATCATTCAATTATTCTTGAACTACAACTCTGACAGTATTGAAATAACATTCCCCATGGCCCAAATATGATGAAGATTAATTGGAGCTGCTATTTCTGTGAAACATTACTATCCCTTTAAAGTGATAATAATGTTTTATTTTGTATAAAAATTCCCTGTGCACCCCGATATTGTGTAATTTCTTGTTGCTGTTTTATACAGAATTCCCCACTTGCAGGAAAACAAAAATGATGTCAAAAGCAAACTAACAGTGTAAAACACCAGATAAATGGATAATACCTCTATATGCCACTATCTAATTGCTGAATGATAAACAATAATGTCAGTTATATGTGTTGGCAAAAGTGTCAATATGATATCTTACAGGGCTCCCAATCCCATATATTAGTAAATCACTACCAATCTCTACCAAAAGTACCTTGCACCCATATATCCAATCAATGGATAAAGACATTGATAGTATGAAACTAACATTATAAGGTTAAAGCTTTAATTACCATGTGCACTTGTTATTCTAACTGAATTTGTGAACAGGAGAGCATTATTATCAGGTGACTGTGCTTATAGGAATTAGTGGCCTTTAAGAAGGGCATAGTAAGTGGTGTGTGGGATTATAGTAGGAGCCCTCCCGAGTGGACACCCCAATATCTGTCCTGCTTTCTCTCGTCTAATTCAAGCCAACAGGTTCCAATCACACCCATGACATGACTCTAACAACCTCAGCCTTCACGGAAGTATAGAATAGTGCAGGGGTACACAGCTCAAGTCCTACAATAGTGCAGGGGTACTGCACTTCAGTCTGCAAAGGATATCACTGAATATTCTGATAGATAGATAGATAGATAGATAGATAGATAGATAGATAGATAGATAGATGTGTGTGTGTGTGTTAGAGCTTAGTAATTTTCAAGTTAAACACAGCTACTGTCACCCCTAGGAGTAGCAAAATTATAAACTTACAGCTCTCAGCATGCAACATTATCCTGGCTTCTCTTTTCTTTTTTCTTTTTAGAGTACTGTAAGCTCCAGGAAGCAGGAGAAGAAGCTTAGGACAGACATATATGATTAGGGTTGTAATGTTAACAAAGCTGCTAGTCACAGTGGTGTGGCTAGCAGTGATTAACTACTGAAATAAGGCGTTTTATCATATAACTTTTTTAAAATGTTGGTTGTACTTTATCTCAGCAACACTAAAGAAGAAATATCCTTAAATCCTGGTTTGCTGTGAAATATTTTGGTACAGTAACTCTTCAATTGTTTCATGTGAAATCCATTTTGTACTGACATTGGAAAAAAAAACTCAAACTGTCAAACTGAAATCAGTATCTTAATTATAGTGTAACATTATTATAGTGACAAACGTGTGAATCATTTTATCCTATGGGACATTTCACTCAGACAACATGCACTGCAGCTGTCACAGAGAGATGCAGCATGCTGCAACTTTCCTCAGACAGTGACATTTACAGTTACAAATTTGTAGTTTTGACTGCAATGGAATAGCACTGAAATTGCATTAAAACTGTTGATGATAGCTGTGTTTTCCTTGAGCTTTTATCAATTATGTTTCTATTGAGAGAATGGGATGTTAGGAAATCCTTGCTAAAAGAAAGTTGTGCTACAAAAAGTCACTCTACAGAAAAGTTGCATTGCAAAGTCTCCTGTGTGAAAAAGCCCTAAACTTGTATCCTTGAACTGATTTAACAAGTTTGATCTTACTGGGAATGTCTCTATAAAGTTCCAAAGTGTATGCCCATGTCAGCAATATTCACATATCAAATTACCTGGTTTTGGATGCAGCCCAATGTTTGAAGCTTATGCCAGCACATAAACACCTGGTATATTTGAAAGGTGTTTTTTCCAGTGCTGAAACTGTGTTGCAGTTTACCTTGAATATCCTCCAAGTAAGGGCTGTATATCAGCATATGAAGATACCCAATGAATATCAAATTAAAATAAGTTCTGCATCTGAAAACTGATAGTATTTTTAATGCTAGAGAAGTCTCCAATTTGTTAGAGATATCTCTATTCAGGTGTTACATTAATATTGATTCTAGTCATTCAAGTTGTTTCTTACGCTGCCCCAAATTTTGCATATTGCAGTCTGGGGAATTATTTTTGTAAGCATTACCAGGTAAATCTATACCAGGATAAAGTTAATATGTTTATTCCAAAAAAGTCCATTATGTATGAATTGATATCAGTCTTTCTACCTAAAAGTTATTCTCAAAATATTTTGGACCTGGACTGTCAGTGGGCAGGACCAGTCCAATGTGACAATATCGAGCTAGGTTTCCTTACATAAATACAGGTATATGATATACAGTAGCCTACACTGCCAAACCTCTTGTTGCACCATGGCATACCTCCCAAGTGTCCCTCTTTAGGGCCCAATTTCCTCTGTTTCTCTTTCCCACCCTGGTGTCACTCTTTTTAGGTGATCAGACTGTGTGGTCCCAAAAGTGTCCCTCTTTGGCCTTTTGAAATGTTTGGAGGTATGCCATGGATATTTCCTGTTCTGACAAAATGCTGTGTAGGACCCATGGTGCAGTGTTCCTATCTATACATATGTGCACAAAATCATAAAGAAGAAAGCAATGGATGGCACATCACTTAAAGGGATAGTAATGAAACAATATATCCTGCAGGTCTAATCCCACTGAGTAAATCAAGGCAATTCCCATTGCTGAGATATATTTCATTCAAATGTAATTGCAGCTCACATTTATATTTTTTTGGGTGAAGTAGCTCTACAGCACAGTGGCGTTGTTACTGCATCCCATTGAGGTTCATTGTCAACTGATCATAGCTGTCCATAGATTTCTGTAGCAGCAGCATCACCATAAAATTTCAGTTCATGGAATTACTGCACACAATATCTGCAAGGTCGGGCTTCCAACATTTTTGAATAATACATATCTCAGCAGTGGGAGTATTTTGCAGGATTAACCATGCAATATATATTTACCATGGATTACTATACCTTTAAAAGATGAAAAGGGTTTACCATCGTGGGCATGTCCAATAGTTTTGTTTGATTCATTCATTTAGGAGGAGAGAGATGTGCAGTAATGTGGGCTATATCTGTCACATATATTATTTGCCTTATGAATATATATGTATATGTTTATTATATGGAGCAACATGCAATCTATTGGTCAGCACATTTCTCTTTAGAAATACAATACAAATACAGCAGATGATTTTGCTGATCTTCATTGCAATCATTAAATCTTTGAAATGTATCATTAATATTTGGAGCATATTTCATGATTTAGTATTTGTAGTATAAAAGTCACACAAGTTACTTGAGCAGAGGTGCAATGATAATTTGGTTGATTTACCCATGTAACTTACTTGTACTGCCCTGCATTTCCCCAGCAATGCCATCACTGAGGAGGAATCTCAGTTGGATGGCCCACATCACTGTCAGCCACACATTTATTGGGGGTTTGCTGTGAATGACAGAACAATCTCACACAGTGGCCCATAGACCACAATTCATATCTATTGTAGCAATGTCCTTGCATTCTGAATGCAGGGAAATATTAGCAATACGTTTAATCCAGTGGGACAATAATCGCACTGTGGACAGTGACATAGTGGACCTGCTGTTCTATTTTTGCCATATGATTGGGCCCTAAATAAGGTGTTTTTGAGGAAACAGACCACATAATACATAAGTTTATATGTTAATGGTTAGAACAGAATGTCGGAGTGGTGAATATATTTGAGCAGTGAATTGAGTCACTTATAGATAAATGATAGTGTAGAAAAATCATTCAACCATTGACAAACATGTGAATGGCTCTGACGTAAGGAAATAAGTGGATTTCATTGCTTATTTAGACATTCACAGCTGGATACGCTTCCTCCTTGACATTTTGGATGTCAGAAACATTTCCAACTTGTTCAAAGCATTAGCGACATCTACTCCAATATGTTGTGATTCCATCTCACAGACAGGGCTGTATACTGTTTTTGCAGGCTATCTTGTGCATACTGAACATGTTCCTCCTTATGCTGCTTGTACCAGGGGAATGGCAGTGTGTGCACGTGTGTGTGTGTGTGGGGGGGGGGGTGAATGGGAATTTTGCAGTGTTCTGTTCCTCTGCTAACTCAGAGGAAATCACTACAAATATGTTTCTTTTTTTCTGCACATGCTATATGGGCAGCATTTGACTTAGCTTGCATTAAAGTGTTAACAATGTCAGAATGCAATAAAGCTATCCTTCAGCTAGCATTTATTCAACCAATGTGTTGTCATGATATTCTTATTTTAGCACAGGTTAATCAATCAATGGCACAATCAGATCTCCCTGTGCTATTGATAGTCACTTGTAGTCATATGATATGATAAAAAAACTGCACTGTTGGTGAGGCTTGGAAACCAATGTTGAGAACTATCCTATTTGACAAAGCTAAACAATTTTATTGTCAGCATCACAATATTCACATCAACATGTAAGACTTGTAACTGAAGAAAATCATATCCAATGATTTATTTACTTGCATCGATTCTCAGTAATAAAAAAACCTTCCTTAGAGTAATGGGAGGAATGTTACCGTTTTCTATCAACAGTCATAGATTATCAGAATATAGTCTTCAATTCACATAAATATTTTTGTAATTCAGATTTTCTTTAAAATAGCTATGCTAGTGTACCCACAGTACATTTTAGAATTATTTCACCATGAAATTACTTTTCTCCATCATTGCCTTAGCTGAAGCCTTCATTTTGATCAATGCCAGGACATTAAATAGAGAAGCCATGGATGCACATGCTGTTTTTCTAGGTATCCATCAGGACGCATTGCAGGAATATATTAGTTATTTGAAATGCAGGTTATTAATATACATTTAAGGCCATATGCACAAAATATTCAACTGTACCATATGGGACAAATAAAAATCACCACTGATTGTAATGGGGCTTTTAACATTTTAACTGCTAGAGAAGTCTCCAACACATTGCTTTGCAATACATTGGAGACCCCTCTAGCATTCAAGCAGCAAAAACTCAATTTAAATCAATGGTAATATTTTCTTCAATCTTGTTGACAAGAATATTATGAACAAGAAAATCGACAGATGTAATGAATTAAAATTAAAACATTCATACCTTTATTCTTAAACTTTAAAACACATAAAAATCATCTTTGAGCTATAAAGTATAGAAAATGAGATTACTAATCAGGAGTAGTCTTCATGAGTAGGTGCTAATGCCATCCGATGAACGCGTTTCTCATACTCAAATGCATAATCAGGATTACTCCTGGTCTGTAACCTCTTTTTCTACACTTTCTAACCCAAAGATGATTTTTATCTGTTGTAATGCATTAAGTCCGTATTATTTGAATTTTGTGTGGCCGATTTGTTTGTTCATAGTATTCATGCCAATGAGATACGAAGGTCTCTGGCCAGCACAATACATGATTGACATATGCAGTATTCACTATAGTGAGAGTTCGTTGGACAATTCATATTATATCTTGGATTGATGAAAATGTTGATTGTTATGCTTATCCCCCTATGAGACACTTTTTGTTTTTCATTTTGTTTTTACTTCTCCTCTACAGTGCTGTTGGTTTTGCTCCAGAATTACTTCCGTTTTATCGTGTGATATGACTCTTATGGCGTGATGCAAGAAATGTTCGCATCTGCTAAAGGCATTTTTGTTCGCAGATAGATTTTGCGCAAGTTCTAATCCAAGAAGCTGAATAACAAACGCTTCTTGACTTGCGCATAAAAGATTTCTTTTTACGACAACACTACACAGACGTATAAATTCATTCGCAATACCTCTTCCTGCATTAGCCGCATTCGCTATTCCACTAACACAGATTTGTTAATCCTGACCACGGCCACAAAAAATAAATATGCGTAGCTGCTCGCTAATCTTGATTTTTTCATGTACAATTCAACAAAATCATGCGCAAACCTTCTATTCCCTAGAGATTGTGCATGTTTCTTGCATCGCGCCATTAGTATATGTGCACAATCATCAGCCATGTATCAACAAATCAATCATTTAAAAGATTTATGTAAAGGATTTCAATGCACCAGCATAAAGTGGACCATTTACTTATACTATTGTTTTTAGAGCACTTAATAGTGCACTTTATTTTAAAAAGTTTAAATGTCATATGTGCATATGATAGCCCTTTAAACAACAGAAGGGGTGTTTAACACATTCAAAAAGTTAATTTCTAAAAGTGGAGTGGAACTTTGTTAAAATATTTTGGAAAATCTTTCAATATCTTTTGACACAAGTTGATACTGAAACCTAATACATATACGTTTTCTCTTTTCTTTCATGCATGCCTATCAATCTATATGGTTATGGAAATAATACTCTGAAATGCTCCAATTCAACCCACCTTAACAGGTAAGGATACTATTGATCTGCTAAATTTTCTATCAAAGTACATGAATGCTGAAAATCTACTTGACCTCTTAGAACAAATGTAAACATTTTAAATTATAATTCTAACATAGGAACACAGATGGTGAGGTTGAAAAAATCCCAGCTGAAGCCAGTTTCCATTATGCCCCAAGCAGGTAAAAAAATCCATCCTTAACCCAAATCACAGCTGAATATTTCTCCAGATCAACATGACATCTGTACTGAAACAAAATGTTATAATTCAGTATATTGTTCTGAGCTAGAAAGGTATCCAATACTTTTTTAAATCATCTACAGTATCTGCATCAAAGCCTACTCAATCAAATAATTCTATACCCTTACTTCCCACATTGTAAATAAAATCCCAAAGCACCTTACCACTAATCTTATATTATGCCCCCTTGTTTTTGCTAAACTATTTGAGAAATTAATCCTCTAGACAGTTATTGGCCTTCTAAGTATTTGTAAATAGACACTTAGACCTCTCTTCTGTAACATAAACACAAACAAGCCTAGTTTGATTAGCCTTTATAACTAAATTCTTCCAATCCCTTTATCAGTTTTATTGCACATTCCTGTACTTTTTCCACTTTGATTATGTATTTTTTAAAAACTGGTGCCTTTTAAAAAAAAATGGATGAGGCCTACCAAAGATTTATATAAACGTAGAATTGTATTTCTCTCCCATGCATCTATACCCCTTTTATACATGATAATAACTCATTGGCTCTTTCAGCAGCTGAGTGACATGGCACACTGTTGTTTAGTATATTGTTTACCAATGCTCAAATCCTACTCTTACAAGCACTTTTCACATAATTTCCCATTAAATGTATATGTAGCATGCGTGTTTCTAAAATCCAAATGCATAACTTCACACACATCTTTATTAAACCTCATCTGATTTATCCAAATCCATCTGCAGAGGGAAAAAACATCCTGCTCTGTAAGAATTTCCTTAGTTTAGTGTCATCATTAAACATTGAGCATTTACTTTCTTTAACCTCCTATTTGATTGGAAGTACATAATATGGCATTCAAATTGTCTATACTTATTTTCATCTTCACCTATATTTTTCACACTTTGTGTCCCTGACTGGGCACTCCCTGGACACTCCAGGGAGCATTTTGTCAGGGACTGTTAAAGCAGAAATAGTGATACAATGTAATATTCTCCATGCAGCAGAAAAGACTGCCTCTACTATAGCACCTGTTCTGTTGGGATAGTGTTATATTGCATCACTATGCCTTCTTTAACTGTCCTTGACAGAAAGTTCTCTGGAAATAGAGATTCAGTGAGTTCCCTTTCAAGGAAATAACCATGTAAAAAAATAGGTAAAGATTAAAAAAAAATGCAAAACATATAGAAAATTTGACTATGTATATTATGCACTTTTGGATATGTAAAGTGAAAAGGGAGGTTGATTTTATCTTACAAAACAAAAACAAAAAGCATTGGGCCCAGGACCGATCCATGAGGCACTCAACTTGCAATTTTAGTCTAAACTTAAAAAATCTCTTCATTTTATAATTTAACCAGTTTTCTCTCCATGATCAGCTATTGTCTTCTAAGACAAATCACTTCAGTTTATGCAATAACCTGTTATAAGGCAAATTCTTTCACAAAATACAAGAATTAACAACAATACTTGCCCAGGTTACCTTTTACCCTTTCATAGAATGCAAATAAATGTGTTTAATGTGATTTATACTTCATATAACTATATAACCATGCTGACTTTTACTAATAATGTTGTTAGTCATCACATTGTCCTTGAATACTATCACTTAGTAAGTCTTCAAGTATTTACCCACAATGTACTGTAAACAGACAGATATATAATTTCCAGGTATAGATCTTGCCTATACTACATCTGGTTTCTTCCAGGGTATTCACAGGGCACTATGCCTGTTACCAATGATTTGATACGCATTAAGCATAATGTTTGCTATTTCTCAACTAAACTCCTTAAAATCCTTGGGTATATGCCAACAGGTCTAGGTTCTTTATTTACCTTAATTATTTGCAGTGTCTTTTACTCTTTTGCTCCCTGTAAACCATGTATATGATGGATAAAACTATGTAATTTTCACAGTTTGCCCAAAGCCTTTCACTGTTGCCTTCTTTTAATATGCAGAACAAAACATTAAGTTCAACATGTTAGCCATTGCCTTATCATGACAAAATCATTCACCTGTTTCAGTATCAACTTTTATCTTTTTGCAATTGATACTAATACTCATAAAAATTGCCATGTTCAGCTAGCTTATTTGTTTGTTTGCAGATTGTATTGCAGTCTTTGTATACTTTTTAAATCCATGAAAAAATCTGGTACCGTGTTAGCCAGTAGAGAAGATGAGATTCAAAGTACTTTTGTGACAGAGTTCACAAGAGTGATATAAAGGTGATACCTTTTAATGGCTAACTGAGACATAGAAAGTGCAAGCTTTTCGAACACTAAGGTCCCTTCTTCAGGCTTGAGTTAACCAAAAAATCTGGACTAGCATTGCATTTATATTTATAGAGTATGACATACATTTGGAACAAATTATATGAAAACACAGTGGGGGGGATTAACTTAGTAAACATCCAGTCTCCATAGATATGAAATGATATGCATAGGGTTAGATTAAGGTCCTTGGAACAAGGAAATGTTCATTATTATAGATGTGCGAAGAACTGGGAGTTGGCAAGATCCATCAATATTGCAAATGTAGTCATAGGCTTTGATAAAGTGGTGTTATAGCAGTGAAATACATTAGCGGGCCATATTAATATCGATTTTTATTGATGGTATTCAACATTTCCTTTCTTTGTACCATTCAATAGATATGTTTTAAAAATGTATTAAAATTATTTTATCAACGTGAGCAGCTGTAGTTTTTCAAGGTGATTTGGATTCCTGAGTGGAGACAGGGTAGCGATCTCCACCTGTGCAATATGTGAAGTTCAAAACTCTGACCATCACAAATTGTGAGTATATCTATTGATTCCTTGAGAACTGGAGAACATTTTGAACATATTGCACTATTGGGCACTCACCTTTTTGTTTTTTCTGCTATACATACATGTTCGTGCTGTGGAGAGGGGCGAGTGCTATGGAGGTGTAGCCCTGAGTGTTATTATTTCTATTAAATTATTGTGGAGGATTATGTATGGAATTCCCCAGCCATTGCATTTGTAAGTATAAAACCACTGGGTGTTTTGTTGTTTGTTTTTGGTATTTGAAGATTCCACGCAAGGGGAGCTCCCCTTTCTCCCATATTTGTGTTTTGTATCTCTATACCAAGATGTTCTGTCAATTACAGAGACCTGTAGCCCATGCACAGGTCCAATCCTCTTTTTAGTGTGACAAACATAACCATTAATTTAAAGTACCAGATTTTTCTTTCACTGTGTTCTAAAGTTCAATTTAAATATAGTGACCTCCATTTTTTTAGACTATGATTTGGACCACAAAAATGCCAGCCAACTGGTGTGTCAACCTTTTTTTTTCTACTGTGTGATGAAGGAGGTTCATTCTTTTCCTCAATGTCTGCCCTGTTTCACCAATGTAGTATCCTCCTTTTTATCACTGTGAACATGTTATGAGGTATACTACATTTGAAGAGTCATTGTCAAACAAGGGAACCTAGGAAGACCTGTAAAATCTGTGGGTAGGGACACTGACTGAAAATATCTCAGGCTGGGTGGAAGACACCCTAAAACCCTTGTAATAAGCACAGCCAGCTACCTCCAAGAAACCACATGATGTGAGACCCTCCTACTCATCTGATGTACAACAAAGATAAAAACACCAAATACATAGCAACACTATTAAATTAACAATTCCTTCACTTGATCCTCATTATATGTAGTCTACCTCATAACATGTACCCTGTGCTCCACAGGAGAATACTACTGTGGGGAAACAGAACAGACAATGAGGAAAAGAGAGACCATCCATTGCCACACGGTATATGAAGAAAAGGCTGATACACCAGTTGGCAGGCATTTTTGTGGTCAAAATCTTAGTTTAAAAAATATGAAGGTCACTATACTGAAATGGAACTTTAGAATACAGAAGGAAATAAAAATGTGGGAATTTAAAGGGGAACTATCACCCTAAATAAAGTCCCCCCATTAATTAGGCATATAGCGATAAGTTTAGAAATAGTGCTATTATCGAGCATAAGTATCGCATTATTAAGAAATCCTTCTTATCTGAGACTGGTGGCCAGGCATGCATGCAGACATCTTGGCTTAGAGACATATGCGCACCTGCGCTGCACTTCCTGGTCTCCCTCATGGTACCTTAAGGTAACAGGAAGGGATGGACGGTGCAGTCACATATATGTCTCTAAAGCAAGAAGCCTGCCCCTCAGTCTCAGAAGAAGAAGGAATTCCTAATAACGGGTACTTATGTTTGATAATAGTTTATCACTATACGCCTAACTATTGGGGGGGACTTTATTTAGGGTGATAGTGCCAATTTAAATTAATGGTTATGTTTGACACATTAAAAACAGGACTGACCCTCGGGATGGACTTCATTTCTCATTATAATAAATAGAACATCTTGGTATAGAGATGGATCTTGCCTATTCCTAGACTAATAGGCTCTTCACATCTCTGTGTTAATGAGCATTTCCTTGTTTCCAGGTCTTTGATCTAACCCTATGGATATAATTTCATATCAATACAGACTGGATGTTTACTACCTTAGTCCCCCCACACTGTCTACTTATATAATATTTTCCAAATGTATGCCATAATCTGTAAATATAAATGCAATGCTGTTCCATCTTTATTAGTTAACCTATGCCTGAAGAAGGGACCTTAGTGTCCAGAAAGCTTGCATTTCTATATACTCAGTTAGCCATTAAAAGGTATTACCTTTATATCACCCTTTTGAGTTCTTTGTTACAAAAGTACATTGAATCCCATCTACTTTTTTAAATGATGTATCTGACCATTCTGACTTTAACAATTTAAAAACCTGCTTCTTATTCCTTATTGATGTGCAGTACATTGTAAAGCAATTCAATGCCTCTGGTCCTCAAGGGGTTAATCCATCTTGATCTTAATTTATTCTTCTTGGTTTTATAACTCAATGATATAGTGGTATGTATATTTACCAAAAAGCATTTTTTGAAAAAAATCCATCTTTCTTCTGTATTTTATCTTTGAAGTTGAACTTTTTAATTGAACCCTTGTTTAAATGCCTTTTTGTAACGCATTTCATTGGATATCATGTTATGCTCCCTTACTATGCATTTTATAACCTTTCTGAATCATTTCAGATCACTAGGTCCAGCAAGGCATCATTTCTAGTTGGCTTTTCTATTAGGTGGCATAAAATTCTGATTAAGTATTTTGTATATCCACTAACTTACTCTCCTTTGATTTGTAAAGAAATAATAAGGCTAAATAACAAATGGTCCGTATGATGAATAAATATTTGCAGAATTCATGAATTAAAGATAAAAACATTTATCTTCATTGACACATTTTTAAGAAGGTTTGGTGAAGCTGTTCTTAATAGCTGAGGTGCCTGTGGTGTAGAAAAACACATCCTCCTATATACTTCCTGGTTTAAAGGAGAACTAACACCACCTCATAACTCCCCACTTACCTTGGTCAGAAAATCCTAATGACCTCCGTGAATTTTGTATTTGCACTTAGGTTAGGATAACATCAATTCATCCTGGATTTTATGACCTAGGAGATAAAGCAGGCAAAGTACAGTGCCTGCATAAGATTAGTATGTGCACTGAGTAGAGTTTGAGCTCCTTCTAGAAACTCATGTCCATCTCAGTGGACATTTCTTCCAGGGCTGACTGAAAAAATGATCTCTTGAACAAAAGCACGAGGACAAATGTATATGAGTTGACTGGTATTGTCTAAGCCTAGACAACAGGGGGTTACTTGAAGTATGACTGTGTGCTGTCACCAGAAGGTCTATCTTCTATTATGATACAGATATTGTTGTGCTGACTATTATTACCATATGGTTTGTTAAATTATTTGTCATAAAATTCTAAAATACATATTTATTTATAGAGTCCAAAGCTTGATATGTGGCGGCACTCACTGCTAACGGTTAAATTGCCTGGTCCACAACCAATTATTCTTAAAGACAAAATGAAAAGACAGCACCTGTAGGACGATGTCATCATGCACATTACATAACTTCTTTCTCATGGCTTCTGCCTCTTCTTTTTGTTGGTATCAGGAAGAGCCTAATACCAGAGGAAAATGTTTGTTGTGCAGCTGATTATAACTAGTACTTGCGGCTTACAATTCAGTCAGAAATCTGTTTCTGTAGGCACCATATGGTTTTGGGGATGTTTAAAGTTTTATAAATTCATTTTTAAGGCTCAATGATATGCAAAAATGCTCAGGAAATATTTGTATTAACTGTTTCCTTTCTAAAATTCTCACTACTGTGACTTGTAAAAAATATCTAGAAAATATTTTTTATTTTTAATATGTTGAGGCTGCTGTAAAAAGAAGAGCTAGAGCAATTTAAGGGGAAACTAACTAGGGATGAATAAAATGGCATTGATTTAAATGGGGCATTTAGCCCCTTAAATGCTAGAGAAGTCTCCAACAAACTGTGGCCTCATACTAGTAATTTTTGAAACATCTATGCATCCTCTATTATGCAGCTTTTTATGATACATATCTGGTGAGTCTAAGTACAATAGCCTCACTTGAGAATTATTATGCATTAAGGCAAAATAAAGAGGTCATAAACCAGAGATGATTTCTCCAGTGACATCACTTCCCCAAGTTATTCTATGGATCCAATACACAGATTTGGAAATCTTAGTGAATCTCTATAGAATAACACAGGTTAGTCTGTGTGATCAGACAGATGTTACAGTAAATCCAAAACCACTAAGGCTTATGTACTAAGAAAATGGTGCAATTCTGGAGTAATCTAAAAATGCGTTGGATACCTCTTTGGCACTCAAAGGGTTAGCCACTTGAATGGTAGACAGTTCTCCAACACACTGCAAAACAATGTAATGGAGAACTTTATATCATTCAAGGGGTTAAAACCCAATTTAACTTGATGGGAAGTAATGGAATTTTTATTCATTCCCTACAGTGCACTTGATTTGGACCAGAATTGTGCCTCAATGTTTTTTCATACATTATATCTTACATTGTTTTTCAATAACACATTCTTTGTTTTGAAATCTGAAATATTTTATTTTAGAATTAAAATCACTTATATTTCTTATATATTAAAATTTTAATGTTTTAATATTTAAAAATAGAGTTTATGTCCAAGCCCAATAGTAAATATCGACAGAAGATGATGTCTGGAGAAGATGACTGCACATCCAAAAGTTAGATGTTCCCAAATCAATATATTTAGGAAAGGGAAACTCTACTCCTAAATAATGGAGAAAAAGCGTGATCTCTATAAAACGTACTGGGATCCCTTCTCCTGAAACAATTGTTACCAACACACAATATCATATAAAAACCAGTTAGTGGTCAACATACTCCAACCAATATATATTAATTGGTGCAGCGTGTCGAGTAACATACAATCCACTCAATATCTTACATGCGAGGTAAAAATCCTATCACTATACTCTGTATAATGTTTAGGCTTAAACACCCTTTTTATATGATATTGTGTGTCTTTTTATTCTGTTGGTAACAATTGTTTGCGGAGAAGGGATCCCAGTAAGTTTTATAGAGACCAAACTTTTTCTCCATTATTTATTTATTTGGTGAGGTTTAAAGGGATAGTAACCCCCCCAGAAAACTTGAAGAGAAATGCTAGTAAGAAGCACAACATGCCTAACTCCTTTATGGTTTGAGAGATGTAAGAGAAGAAAGACCTCCGCTCCCTCCCCTTTCTGCCTGACGAGCTGTAAAGCTATCAGAGGTAGAATCTGGTCGATCGACTTACAGCGGCTCTGCAGGAGCACTGTCATCTCAATATCTCGGTATAATTACATCATCGGTATGGTCTACAACATGTGCTTGCAAGGCAGGCACATGTTTTAGACCATACCAATGAAGTAATTATATCGAGATGACAGTGCTCCTGCAGAGCCGCCGTCTGGTCACGGAAGCAGTATCTCATGACGTCCGCTATACAGAGGATGCATGAGAAGGGGGAGGGAGCGGAGGTCTTTCTCTTCTTACATCTCTCAAACCATAACGATTTGAGAGATGGGGATAAAGGAGTTAGGTATGTTGTGCTTATTACTAGCTTTTGGCTTCTCGCTCTCTCTTTATATATATATATATATATATATATATATATATATATATATATACATACGCTAGTGGGTGTTTTTTTCTCCCCTTTCCTAAAAATATTGATTTGTGAACATCTAACTTTAGGATGTGCAGTCATCTTTTCCCGATATCCTCTTCTGTCAATATTTACTATTAGGAAATAGTTTTTTGGGGATCTTGGTTATGAACTCTATTTTTGTCTTTGTTTTTCTGATACACATTTTAGTGGCATTGTGATATTATATCTTGATAGCTGTCCCAGTTATTTTATATATTATTGCCACTTTTTGTATATTGCTAAATTTTCACTTTTAATATTTAAAGTTGTTTCCCATACTCACTGAGCCCATATATATCATAGAACAGCCATAAAGTCACAGGTTCTAGTCCCAGCAAGGTCAACTAAGCCTTTCATCCTTCCAAGGTAAATAAAATGAGTACCATTAAATTGGGTAATAATTAGTGTTGAGCGAGCATGCTCGGCCGATGCTCGGATCGGCTCGAGCATCGCTCTGCTCGGCACATGGCGGTACTCGTACGAGTACCGCATGTGCTCGCCCGCCATGTTCGGGTCTCCTCCCCGCACGTTTTGCGGCTGCTGCGCAGCCAATAAACATGCAGGGAGGCTCTGACATCGGTGTAATGCCAGCAGCCATGTTGGCTGCTGGCATTACACTGATTGGCTGGCCAGAACCCGTGGTCGGGTGCTGTATAGCACCTGACCAGCGAGTTCGGCTCAGTCTTAGCCAGGGAGAGCTGAGGATAGGAAGGGAAAGTCAGTGTAGGGAGGAAAAAAAGCAAAATTGTGAAAAAAAAGAACCAAAAGTCCTTTTTAGGACTACTGTGTGTGGGGGCAGCAGGTTATTTTGTGTGGGGGGAAAAAAAAAAAAAAAAAAAAAAAATATATTCTGTTTAGTGTGCAAAGTGGCAGATTAGAGCACATTCTGTTTAGTGTGCACAGTTGCAGATTAGAGCACATTCTGTTTAGTGTGCAAAGTTGCAGATTAGAGCACATTCTGTTTAGTGTGCAAAGTTGCAGATTAGAGCACATTCTGTTTAGTGTGCAAAGTTGCAGATTAGAGCACATTCTGTTAAGTCTTCAAACTAAAATATCAAAGTCACATATTCCATTCAGTGTGCGTCGCCGCAGTTTAGCAGCACATTCTGTGTACTGTGCAGAGTTGCAGAATAGGAAGAAATACTGTTAAGTCTTCAAACTAAAATATCAAAGTCACATATTCCATTCAGTTTGCTTCGCCGCAGTTTAGCAGCACATTCTGTGTACTGTGCAGAGTTGCAGAATAGGAAGAAATACTGTTAAGTCTTCAAACTAAAATATCAAAGTCACATATTCCATTCAGTTTGCTTCGCCGCAGTTTAGCAGCCTATTCTGTGTACTCTGCACAGTTGCAGAATAGGAAGAAATACTGTTAAGTTTTCAAACTCAAATATTAAAGTCACATATTCCATTCAGTGTGTGTCACCGCCGTTTAGCAGCCTATTCTGTGTACTCTGCACAGTTGCAGAATAGGAAGAAATACTGTTAAGTTTTCAAACTCAAATATTAAAGTCACATATTCCATTCTGTGTTCGTCACCGCAGTTTAGCAGCCTATTCTGTGTACTCTGCACAGTTGCAGAATAGGAAGAAATACTGTTAAGTTTTCAAACTCAAATATTAAAGTCACATATTCCATTCAGTGTGTGTCACCGCCGTTTAGCAGCCTATTCTGTGTACTCTGCACAGTTGCAGAATAGGAAGAAATACTGTTAAGTTTTCAAACTCAAATATTAAAGTCACATATTCCATTCAGTGTGTGTCACCGCCGTTTAGCAGCCTATTCTGTGTACTCTGCACAGTTGCAGAATAGGAAGAAATACTGTTAAGTTTTCAAACTCAAATATTAAAGTCACATATTCCATTATGTGTTCGTCACCGCAGTTTAGCAGCCTATTCTGTGTACTCTGCACAGTTGCAGAATAGGAAGAAATACTGTTAAGTTTTCAAACTCAAATATTAAAGTCACATATTCCATTCTGTGTTCGTCACCGCAGTTTAGCAGCCTATTTTGTGTACTCTGCACAGTTGCAGAATAGGAAGAAATACTGTTAAGTTTTCAAACTCAAATATTAAAGTCACATATTCCATTCAGTGTGTGTCACCGCCGTTTAGCAGCCTATTCTGTGTACTCTGCACAGTTGCAGAATAGGAAGAAATACTGTTAAGTTTTCAAACTCAAATATTAAAATCACATATTCCATTCTGTGTTCGTCACCGCAGTTTAGCAGCCTATTCTGTGTACTCTGCACAGTTGCAGAATAGGAAGAAATACTGTTAAGTTTTCAAACTCAAATATTAAAGTCACATATTCCATTCAGTGTGTGTCACCGCCATTTAGCAGCCTATTCTGTGTACTCTGCACAGTTGCAGAATAGGAAGAAATACTGTTAAGTTTTAAAACTCAAATATTAAAGTCACATATTCTATTCAGTGTGTGTCACCGCCGTTTAGCAGCCTATTCTGTGTACTCTGCACAGTTGCAGAATAGGAAGAAATACTGTTAAGTTTTCAAACTCAAATATTAAAGTCACATATTCCATTCTGTGTTCGTCACCGCAGTTTAGCAGCCTATTCTGTGTACTCTGCACAGTTGCAGAATAGGAAGAAATACTGTTAAGTTTTCAAACTCAAATATTAAAGTCACATATTCCATTCTGTGTTCGTCACCGCAGTTTAGCAGCCTATTCTGTGTACTCTGCACAGTTGCAGAATAGGAAGAAATACTGTTAAGTTTTCAAACTCAAATATTAAAGTCACATATTCCATTCAGTGTGTGTCACCGCCGTTTAGCAGCCTATTCTGTGTACTCTGCACAGTTGCAGAATAGGAAGAAATACTGTTAAGTTTTCAAACTCAAATATTAAAGTCACATATTCCATTCAGTGTGTGTCACCGCCGTTTAGCAGCCTATTCTGTGTACTCTGCACAGTTGCAGAATAGGAAGAAATACTGTTAAGTTTTCAAACTCAAATATTAAAGTCACATATTCCGTGTAAGATGAAGAAGGCGGGTAAAAAGGGACGGGGAAGTAGACGTGATTCTGATAGTTCAGGGCGCGGGTCAGGACGCGGAGAAACTGTGCCTGGTGCCAGAGCACAAGAAAGAAAGTCATCCACCATACCTAGCTTCATGTCTCATTTCACAGGGCATCGCAGGACATCACTCTCGAGGTCCGACCACTGCGAACAGGTGGTCGGTTGGATGTCAGCTGATACTGCTTCCAGTCGGTTAAGCACCACCCTGTCTTCCACCAAGTCCACTCTCAGTAGCCAAGAGTCTGGTCAACATAATCCTCACTCTGATCATCCTTCCTCCCACCATACACGGTCTGGTCAAAGAAGTGATCCCACACTGGGATATAGTGAGGAGCTCGTCTCATCACCAATCCTTCATTTGACCCTCTCTCCAAGCACGCTTGTAGAGGAACATGACATCTTGTGCCCTGATTCACAACCTCTAGAGGGTACCCAATCACAAGAAGATGACAGATGTGAACGGCATTTAAGGTCAAAGGAAGTAGTGGATGATGATGATGATGATGAGACACAGTTGCCATTAAATCAACCACTATTTCCGTCTCAAGACCTTGTTGAGGAGAATGTTATACAGTTGTCAATGACTGAGTATGTGGTGGGATCAAGACATGAGGAGGATGATCAGAGTGAGGAAGTGGAGGAGGACTTGGTGGACGATGAGGTGACTGACCCCACCTGGGAAGGTGTAGAGCCGAGCGATGACAGCAGTCCTGAGGGTGAGCCATCTGCAGCACCGCAACAGGCTGGAAGAGGCAGTGGTATGGCTACAGAAAGAAGGCGGACCGCACCAAACTGGCCCGCAAATGTTCCACGGAGCACCCCCTTGCGTAAATCTACCTTGCCAAAGGGTAGGTGTTCCGCGGTATGGCGTTTTTTTAAGGAAAGTGCGGACGACAAAAGAATTGTAGTTTGCAACCTGTGCCACACCAGAATGAGCCGAGGCATGAACACTAGAAACCTCACCACCACCAGCATGATCCGACACATGGCATCCAAGCACCGTAATAAGTGGGAGGAACGCCTGGATCGCCCATCTGTGTCTGCAGGCCACACCACTGCCTCCTCTTCCCCTGTTTTCGGTGCCGGCCAATCGCCTGTCGAAGGCGCAGGCCCGCATACCTCCCGCCCTGCACCTGTAGCATCTGAAGCACCATCAGCGACCACATCCACTTCCCTGTCCCAGCACAGCGTCCAAATGTCGTTACCCCAGGCATTTGAGCGCAAGAGAAAGTACCCAGCCACCCACCCACAGGCCATAGCACTAACCTCACACCTTTCAAAATTACTGGCCATCGAAATGCTGCCATTTAGGCTTGTGGACACTGAGTCCTTCCGCAGCCTGATGGCAGCAGCTGTCCCTCAGTACGCGGTCCCCAGCCGCCACTACTTTTCCCGGTGTGCCATCCCCGCATTACACCACCATGTGTCCCGTAACATCACCCGTGCCCTGACCAACGCAGTTACTGGGAAGGTCCACTTAACGACTGACACATGGACAAGTGCTTGTGGCCAGGGACGCTACATTTCCCTGACGGCACACTGGGTGAATGTCGTGGAGGCTGGGAGCGACTCGGACCCTGGGATGGCACGGGTGCTACCCACGCCGAGGATTGCGGGCCCTACCTCCATCAGGGTTTCCGCCAGCACCTACGTTATTGGCTCCTCCTCCTCCGTTTCCACCTCCGAATTCTCTACACGCAGCGCCACTCCCCCATCAGCCAGTAGCTGGAAGCAGTGTAGCACTGCAGTGGGGAAGCGTCAACAGGCCGTGCTGAAGCTGATCTGCCTTGGGGACAAACAGCACACGGCCTCAGAGCTGTTGCAGGGGATTAGTCACCAGACCGAGCAGTGGCTCTCGCCACTCAACCTGCAACCAGGCATGGTTGTGTGTGATAATGGGCGTAACTTGGTGGCGGCTTTGGAGCTCGGCAAGCTCACACACGTACCATGCCTAGCGCATGTATTTAATTTAGTGGTTCAGCGATTTCTAAAAACCTACCCCAATGTGCATGATCTCTTGACCAAGGTGCGCCGCGTGTGTGCACATTTCCGTAAGTCATCAACAGCTTCAGCCGGCCTGTTGAAGCTGCAGCAGCGCTTACAACTGCCAGCTCACCGGCTGCTGTGTGACGTTAGCACGCGCTGGAACTCCACCTTCCACATGTTGGCCCGGCTTTGTGAGCAGCAGAGGGCAGTAGTGGAGTACCAGCTGTTACACGGTCGTCGCCTCTCCGTTCAACTTCCTCTAATCAGAAGTGAGGAGTGGGAATGGATGTCAGACCTCTGCGAGGTTTTACGCAATTTTGAGGAATCGACACAGATGGTGAGCGGCGATAACGCTATTATCAGTGTAACCATCCCACTTCTGTGTCTACTGAAACGCTCGCTGCTCACAATTAAAACCGACGCTTTGCATGTGGAAGAGGTGGAAATGGGGGAGGAAGAGCTTACACAAGGTGATAGCCAGAGCACCCTCACTTCGTCTTCTCAGCGACAATTGGAGGAGGCGGAGGAGGAGGAGGAGGAGGAGGAAGACACGGTTGCCTCCGCTACAGAGGGTAGCCATGGAACTTTAGTTCCATCTCTTCAGCGTGGGTGGGCAGAAGAGGAGGAAGAGGATGAGGATATTGAGAGTCATCCTCCTGGTGAGGACAGCGAAATTTTGACTGTTGGTACTCTGGCACACATGGCTGACTTTATGTTAGGCTGCCTTTCCCGTGACCCACGCGTTGTACGCATTTTAGACAACACGGATTACTGGGTGTTCACCCTTCTGGACCCCCGCTACAAAGAGAATTTCTCATCTCTCATTCCTCCGGTGGAGAGGACAAGCAAAATGGTGCAATACCAGAAGGTTCTTGTTGAAAAATTGCTCCAAAATTTTCCATCTGACAACGCTGGCGGCAGAGTACGTGCTACCTTGGCCAACCGAGAAGGGGAGAAAAGGGGAGCACACAGCAGTTCCGAGAAAGGCAGGGCAACACTCTCCAAGGCGTGGGACACCTTCATGACACCCCGCCAGCACCCTCACCCTGATGCGCAGCCTAGTGTCACAAGGAGGGAAAAGTTTTGGAAGATGGTGAAGGAGTACGTAGCAGACCGTGTCAGCGTCCTCAATGATCCCTCTGTGCCTTACAACTACTGGGTGTCCAAGCTGGACACGTGGTATGAACTGGCACTCTACGCCTTGGAGGTGCTGGCCTGCCCTGCCGCCAGCGTTCTGTCTGAGCGGGTATTTAGTGCTGCTGGTGGCATCATAACAGATAAGCGTATCCGCCTTTCCACCGACAATGCTGATAGGTTGACACTTATAAAAATGAACAAGGCCTGGATTTCCCCTGACTTCTCCACTCCACTGGAGGAAAGCCCCGGGGGAACATAAACTCACTTTATATATGTTATTTACAATGATGGGAATACTCTGTATTCCCATTCACCCCTTCCACCCAAAAAACGGGTATATGGTTGACTCTTAATCTTCTCATCCTCCTCCTCCTCTTCCATATGCCCTGGTCTATAATTTTTATATAGGGCCAGCTCACCAGCGGGCCCTGTGATATAATTTTTATATAGGGCCAGCTCACCAGCGGGCCCTGTTTGACAATTTTTATATAGGTCAGCTCACCAGCGGGCCTTCTCATATAATGTTTTATTGGGTCAGCTCTCTAGCGGGCCCTCTCATATAATGTTTTATAGCGTCAGCTCACTAGCGGGCCTTCGCATATAATGTTTTATAGCGTCAGCTCACTAGCGGGCCTTCGCATATAATGTTTTATAGCGTCAGCTCAGTAGCGGGCCTTCGCATATAATGTTTAGGATGGTCAGCTCTGCAGCAGACCCTCACCCATAATGTTTTAGATGGTCAGCTCAGCGCACGTTTCCCTCTTAATCATGGCCTCAATTCTGAAAATCAAGGAAATTTTTGGGAGAATTTGCCTCTGCGCACGTTTCCCTCTTAATCATGGCCTCAGTTCAGAAAATCAAGGAAATTTTTGGGAGAATTTGCCTCTGCGCACGTTTCCCTCTTAATCATGGCCTCAGTTCAGAAAATCAAGGAAATTTTTGGGATAATTTGCCTCTGCGCACGTTTCCCTCTTAATCATGGCCTCACTTCAGAAAATCAAGGAAATTTTTGGGAGAATTTGCCTCTGCGCACGTTTCCCTCTTAATCATGGCCTCACTTCAGAAAATCAAGGAAATTTTTGGGATAATTTGCCTCTGCGCACGTTTCCCTCTTAATCATGGCCTCACTTCAGAAAATCAAGGAAATTTTTGGGAGAATTTGCAGATGATATACAAGTAAATATACAGCAAATATTGTTTGGTAACAATTTTTCGCCTAAAGTCGTTTTTATTTTCCTTTTTGTGTGTTTTACGGTCAGTCTGTAAAAATGGCGTACTACGGGCGAAAGATCGTTCCCAGCAGCGATGTTGGAGTCCAAGATGCATCCAGACATCCTCCCTATGCTGTCCCTGAACCATTTCTGTGGTGTTTCCATCCTTTTCTGCCCTTTTCCTATGGACCAGGCACCCTCCCCTCATCAGAGCAGGGGGTGCCTGGTGTAATGCTCGAGTCCTCCCATTGACTTCAATGGGGCTCGGGTGCTCGGCCGAGCACTCGAGCCTCAGGGGGTGCTCGGTCAGAGCACCCGAACACCCGAGCATTGGGGTGCTCGCTCATCACTAGTAATAATATCTATACCCCCAGTACATACTTGAAAATGAGAGATAATCTCAATGTATCCTTCCTGGTAAAATACTTTGATATTATTATATACTGTTCCATAGATCAAACTAGAGAACACCCTCTACAGCAGGCACGTCAAACTCAAATGGCCACATGCTCAATAATTCCCTCCAAAGAGGGCCACAACACTGGCTACTACTGTCCACAATTGTGTGTGTGTGCTCTCCCTTTCTGGGGGCATACAAGTGGATCAATAAACCCTTTGAGTGCCAGAAAAGTGTAAAGTGCATTGCAGAACAATTCTTTGGACACCTCTCTAGCATATCCCCTTCAGTGCCAGAGTGTTACGCAGGGCAATGCAGAGCATGCATTGCATGCCCCTCTGGCACTGAAAAGGTTAAGAAGGATGCAGTGACATAGAAAAAATCCCACTGATCTAAATGGAGATTTTAACCCCCTGATGATGGACTGCAGGGCACTTAAAACGTTTCATGTAGGGCATCACATTGTTGTCTCATGGATTAAAAGCCCCCATTTACATCAATGTTTTTCTAAGCAATGCTATGCATTGTGTACCCCTCTGGCACGCATATGGTTAACCATCTAAATGCCAGAGAGCTATCCAAAGTATTGTGCATTGCAAGCATTGAACACTTGTCTGACATGCAAATGGTTAATTGGTCTAAATGCAAGAGAGGTATCTAACACATTGCAAAGCACTGTGATGGATACCCCTTAGGCACTCAAAGGGCACTTAAAATGTTTCTGTCTATGAAGGGTCTCATTCCATAGATCGAAACTTTAAGTACCCTGCAGCCCAGAATCAGTGGCTTAAAAGCCCCATTTAGGTCAACGTCTTTTTCTTAGTCACTTTACCCCTCTGAATACTAGAGAGGTTTCCGACTTATTGTTATGGAATGCATTAGACATTTCTCTGGCACCAAAAGGGATAATTGATCTAAATGGGTCTTTTAACCCATTGATTCTGGGCTGCAGGACATTTAAAAAGTTTTGTTTTATTGAAAGTACCCCCTGCTGGCCTTTGAGCCATATTCGGCCTGTAGGCAAAATTTTTGGCCTGTGGGCAGCATGTTTGGCACGCCTGCTCTATAACAAATGTCAGCAGTAACCAGCGGATGTTCTAATGGTTTTTAGTTAATGGAGATCCCACAGGATATTTTGTAGAAACATAGAATTTAACAGCAAATAAGAACCATTCGGTCTATGAACATTTTTATTATGGAATTGTATTTACACCTTCACCCTACTGTACATTATATGCTTGACACCTTAAGGACCACGTGGTCCAGGGGTGGGTGGCTCTAGAGGACCACAGAACTTTTTTTTCACACGTGCATTCTGGGATCACAGATCTGCATGCAGTCACACTTGGATCCCAGAATTCCATGAAGTGCCATGACTTTCACAAGTTCTTAACATCCAGACAGTTGTCTCATGTTATGCGTCGTTAAGGTGGTGCTCACATAAGTGTACATTTTCTCACACAACTAATTTTAACTCCTGGGATGCTAAAGACAAAGTCTAAGGAGGCCTAATACATTCATGATTTTATGGGAGAGTTGCTTTTGGATGTTGAAGTAATCATAGGGTGGGGAGTAGAAAACTGGCATTAAAAGTTTTTGTGTGTGTAAAATACAGAGGTTTAGAAAATAAAAACATACAGTATATCTATTATTTTAGTGTGAAGCAGGGTTTTAGTGTTTGCCAATGATGCTGGCAGGCTGGCAGCTTGAGGTAAACAGGAACATTTTAATAAAGGGAAAGGGTATTCCATCATATGAACACATATAACAATAAAAAGTCATGTTTTCTGTGCTCCTTTGTGCTCCCACAAATCAGAACATTTCGGCAGGAACTCACTGGTTAAGAACCATGTGGGTGATCACTGTATGACAAGTCTCTGTTGCAGGCACAATTTAGTTTAACTATGTGCCTGGGAAGATTCACAACAGATGTTGTGCCTGACTGCTCACCACAATCTGCCCTGCAGTGTCAGAGCTGTGATGCGGAGCAAATATCTCATCCTTCGTGGTGTTTAACTACATGCTGGGACTTACAATTAAGGCACATACCAGCAATCTTATGTAACTTGCTGGTGGCATACAAGTGCACTGACAGCAGCAACCAGATCCAATTAGGAGTATCAGGGGTGATGTAGAGACTGGGGGCTCATTTCAATGTCCCCATCGGCAAAAATAAAAAAAAGCCAACTGTACTTTTTCAAGCATGGTAAGCCATTTATTTACCTGTGTTGTGAAAAAATACTGCTTGAAAAAAATGCACATTTTTTACCATTGAATTCCATGTATTAGACAGTAACATGCATTAAGGGACCCACTTTATCACCTGAAAAACTCAAGCTACTATTTTTGGGAGCAGAGTCCTCTAACACATGTTTTAACCTATCGAAGCAGGAAATGAAGGGGCAAAAAATCTAAGCCCCATATCAATATAGCCAAAGTACTGGCAAAATGTGTGAAATGTTAGGAAAATTAATCCTGTGAGTGCCAGTGGTGTATGCAATGCATTGCAGAGCATTGAATATCCCAATGGCACTCACAGGGTTAATCCAACTGAAGCTAACTCCATCACATGAAAATAAACACTTACCTGTAATCCTGATGTCTTCAGCACCCTGGTCAGCTACTGTCAGTCTTCTTCTGTCAACTTCTATCTTTCATCTCTTCTTTTTTCTCTTCATTATTCTTATCTTCTAATTTTCTTTTTTGTGGCAAATCTAATGTCAGTGCAAACAAAAAAAATTGAATATGCCCCCAAAAAGTATGCATCAAAGATATGTTTGCCTAAACCCTTTGAGTACCGGAGGGGTACACAACACATTACATACCTCTCTGGCCCTAAAATTGTTTAATTGTTGCTGGCAGTCCAATGTGAAAAGATGTGGGGGCAGTTAAAGGGTACAAGTATACTGAAGCTGTTGCCACTAAGGCCAGCGACAGAAATGCAGGACACCCCCCAAAGTTACCTCTTGGTCTGTTGACAGAGTCTGGCTTTTGGTTCCCACTAAATGGTTCCCACACTACAATTGGCTGGTATGTGTGCTTATTCACACATCCCAGCAAATTGTAACATATGAATTATTTTGAACAGAGACTGGCCTTTCAAACGCCAGTCACTATTCAATTTGTACACAGAAAGGCTCGAGCAAAGGCCCAAGAGGTAACTCTGGGTGTGAGGGAGAGGATTTTCTTTATGCATTCCTGTCCCTGCTACTGGTGATAGCAGCTGTGGCAGCATACTTTTTTACCCTACAAAATATTTTCACATTGGACTGCCAGCATCAATTTAACCCTTTGAGTACCAAAGAGGTACATACCTCCTCTGACACTCAAAGGATTTAGGACAGCGTATCTTTTATGCATACTTTTTGGGGGCATATTTAATTTTTTTTCTTTGCAGTGACATTAGATTTGCCAGAAAGAAGAAGATCAGAAGATAAGAAGAATTAAGAGAAAGAAGAGGAGACAGAAGATAGAAGATGACAGAAGAACATTGACAGTGGATTACAGGTAAATGTTATAGCTCTGGTTTATGAATGTTAGGATCATATTAGGGCTTGTATTGTTGCACTTTACTGTTATGGCTAGTGTATGGTTAGCGCTTGTCAAGCACCGAGCATTAGCCGGTTTCCTTTGATGTTCTCATTTCTTACACTATTTAGTGTGGCTTTGGAACATAAACTAAAAACCACACAATGAACGTTTAGACAAAAGTCAAGTTTCTTGTGGTTTCTGCGTTGACACAGTGTGTGTGCTGCTTGGTATCCATGCCCTACTGGCAGTTTTAATGGGGCACATTGAATCGAGCCCTGGATGTCCACGTTGAAGCTAGGACTTGTCACATTTATATGCTGGCAAAATGCTGGCAATATGTATATGTATTGGTGGCGGTGGTGGCAGGGTGCCTGCTGTGGTTATCTTATTTAAATAGGCTAAGAAGATCACTGAGACTCATCCTTCTGTGTAACATTTTGTTTTTCTTGTATAGTTGAATTGCCAAGACAGAGCACAGTGCATGATATTAACATGCACGTGGTGATTTTATTGATAATCCTCATGCCTTTTTTTTTGTCCCTGGCCAAAACCTAGATAAGTCTTTTAGGGGATAATATATAAAATTGCTATTAAGGTCTGTCTGCATATTCCTGTTGATATAATGCACAGTACTCTGACAGGACAACAAGCCACAGTAGCGACAAAACGTATTGGGCAATAGGGTGGTGTAAACCTGTCCTCCCTAAAGTTTAACTTGAGTACCACTTACCTATAGCAACCACAGCAGAGGTGCAATAACAGTTACAGACTTGCATTTGTGGTTTTTTGTGAGGGAACTAGTCAAGGTACCCTCTGCAGTAGGAATTGTGATGTGAGAAATAAACAAAGGTGTTTGACTTAGGAGTATGCTGATGCTGATGATTTAACCACTAGGGAGATCAAACTGCAACTGTTATTTTGAGAATAGCGATCAGAAAGAGAAAGAATGCATGTTAATGATTATGGTTACTATGATAAGAAGCCTTAGAAAGTCATAGATCTACATATGAATGAAATATTTGTGTAGACATCAGTGAACTAAGAATAATGTTCCAAACTTCTGTAAGGCATTGCATGGGTTAACATAAATCAGCACTCTCTGTTAATAATCACACTCTCAGCAGTTTAAGGGTGAAATCTCTCCATATTATTTCAGGAAGAGTTAAATCCCAGCCTGAATAATCAATTCACTTGTCCATTTAACTCCTTTGTTACACCGATGAAAATAAACACCATATAAATGACCTAACTGGTGGAGTTAAAGAGTTGAAGAGACACATAAATTCAAGCTCTAAAATGAGTAATATTAGCGAAGGAATTGCTAATTAGTTTCATCACTATAGATACACTAGTAACAACTAGTGAGAAGATTGCAATACTGTATAATATTATCTCTAACCTAGTATCCCATGAATGAGAAGCAATGCAGTTAATGAGCCAGGATCTTTCTAAACTACCCAATAATAAACTCGAAAGTAATAACTGAGTCATCAGGGGTCTCTGGCACAATATTACTATTAACTTCATCTAGATTGAATTACTTCTTAAATTGGGTTCTGAGGTATCATAGTGTGATCATTTTATGTCACTTTGGTTAATATAATAAGATCAGATTGGTTAAGTTAGGTTGCTATAAAGGAGTGGTATAGGATATTGATTGGAAGGAAGGTTTTGGTTTTAATGTTCCCTGATATGTAGCAACTAGTGTTTCTCGGGGTGTTTTAATTACCATACCTAATTTATTTGGATATTTTTACTAGCACCAATAAAAGGTATGTCTTAAAGGTTAATAATGGCAGATAACTGATGCACTGAACTGGTGAGTTTACTGAACCTATTAAGGGCAATAATAAAGCAATATTAGTGCTCCCCATTTGCCCTCACAAATCTCTTTTTTGTCTATATTTGGACACTAACTAAACAAGAAAAGAATAATCTCAGTATTGTTTCAGTGAAATGACTTTTAATGTGCAAGTGCTTCCAGAGGGAAAAGAAGTGAAAAGTAAAAATGTAGAGGATAGAAAAATTCAAAGTTGAAATGGATCCCCATTGGGCCATATGTTCAAAGAAGTAGTGAAATAGCTTTTGTTGTTTGTAACGACTTTTCAAAGTACAGTGTCGTTGGGATCATTAATATTTTCAGAGAGTGTCAGTTGTGATTGGAAATTTGTCGTTTGTCCTGACTGAAATTGTCGTATGTAATGGCAAAAAAATGTCTTAACTAACAACAAAAATGTCTTAAAAAATGTCTAAACTAATGAAAAAATGTCTTAACTAAAGATAAAAATTCTCACATTCAGAACTCATTCCCTCCACTTTTTTCTTAACATACAAATTTTGTCTTTTGAAAGACATTTTCTTGTCGTTAGTTATGACAAATTTACTTTTCCTCTATACGACACTGGAGAATAGTTTAGTCACTCCCTTGCCCCGCCCCTTTGTCCGTCAATTCTGAAGTTGTGTAGTGCATAATGGACATTACTAGTTTTTTGTTGTATACTTTATAGAAAATATGTCGTTCATGCATTCAATGTCTTTCATATGACAATTTTTTGTTGTTTTCCCTTTGAAAATATGACCCATTGTCTCCATTGGAAGACAGTAACATATAGATGATTTAGAACTCACAGAATAAATAGAACTTAGCTTTTCATTTTTTAGTAGTTTAAACTACACAGTATATATTAAACCCTTGAATACTACTTATCCAAATAATTTGTGACACAACTCTAGCATTGAAACTAAAGTGCAAATACACTATAACAAACAAATCAAAGGGGGATGTACAAATCTGTCTTCACAACTCGACTAGCATTAGCCTCCAGCTCCTGCACCTGCACCGTAGGAATGCATTAGAGTGTATGACTGCATTAGAGTGTATGACCACAGTGTCAACACATGCTCTCAGCTTTGTTAATACTTTAAAGCCAGCGAGCTGTGAACACCTCTCCTCTAGCATGCACAGGAAAATGGAGTAAAGATTTGCCACTTCTTCCATTGCTTGTTTGATACAAGGGCATTGACATGCAAGTGGGATAGATAACAAGTACCACCATGGAGCAACTAGGGATCTAAGGATTGGGAACAGTGCTAGGGAGTGGAGAAGCCTTATTGGGAGTGTTCTTGCTGCAGCAGAAGGTAGAAGTTAAAGGTGTTGTCCATAAAGCCAGATAGTAGGATAAATACACACACATACCCACACCAGGGAAAACTTGGATGGTAATGGATCCAAATGCAGATACAGATCTTGATCATAAAACATGATTGCTATGGTTTCTAGTTCCCCACCTGTTTCTCCTTCATCTTTTGTTACTCTTGCGGCTGTCGCCGCGCGCCTACCAGTGCCACCACTGTATGATGGCAATCCTAAGGAGCTCAGAGGTTTCCTCAGCCAATGCCTCCTGCATTTTTGCTGTCAGCCCGAGACCTATGCCTCCCACCAGGCAAGGATCATGTTCATTGTATCCCTTCTTCAGGGTCAGGCTTTTGCTTGGGTCTCTCCCCTTTTGGATCACCAGTCCGTGGTACTCAATGATTTTGAGACTTTCCTGTCAGCGTTCTGCTCTGTATTCGATGCGCCAGGAAGATAAGAGCAAGATGAGGCAGTGCTGTTGGACCTCCAGCCTGGCCAGCATGCTATTAGTTATTACGCTGTGTAATTTCGCACTTTGGCCTATGACACGGATTGGCCTGATAGCGCATTAAAAGCCACTTTCCCTAAGAGATTAATGAAAGGTTAAAGGATGAGCTTACTACACACCCCATACCACATTCTTTGTAAGACCTTATCGCTCTTTGTTCCATCTGGAACACCGAGTCCAAGAAAGGCGGTTGGAGAAGGACCGGAACCGGAGTCGTCACCCACCTCCTCGTCCTCATGTCCGCCTGGCTCTGAAGTGCCAGTCGCCTGCCTCATTCAACGCCACCCCGGACCCCATGGAGATCGGTAGAGTCTATCGTCTCTCTGAGACAGAGAAATCCAGGAGGCGATCTTTGGGCCTTTGCTTATACTGCGGCACTCCTGGCCACCAAGCCCAGCTTTGCCCCAGTAAGGCGGGAAACTCCGGGACTTAGATGGTAGGGGACCCTCCCTAAGTCGGCCTTTCATCCCCTTGTCCACTGTTCAATGCCTTTCCGTTCCTGTCACTCTTTCCTGGTCTTCTTCTTCTGTGCCTGTTCATGCCTTTATTGACTCCTGGGCAGCTGAACTTTTCATAGATGCTGATTTCTCCCAGAGTCATGGCATTCCATTAGTTCCTTGCAGTTTCCCTGTTCGGGTGGAGGCTATAGATGGCACTCCGCTTATGTCTGGGAGCATTACCAGAACCACCACATCTCTTGGTTTACAGATGGATTCGGGGCACGTCAGGAGAGTGGTTTGTGACATCATCCCTGCTCCTTTGACTCCTTTGATTCTTGGTACTTTTCCCACTTCCTGATTTGTTTCCACTGTTGTTGTGGAGGAGAGCATTCTCTGATAAACGTTCTGATACTATTCCTGATTCATACCGTACCTATGCTGATGTGTTTTGCAAATAGAAGGCTGAAGTCTTGCCGCCTCACCGGCCCTTTGATTGCATTATCGACCTGCTTCCTGGTTCCATTCCTCCCTGTAGTCAGACGTCTGTTCCTGAAACTAGGAGTCTGGAGGAATACATCAATGAGAGCTTGGCTAATGGATTTATCTGCCCCTCCACTTCTCCGGCTGGCACAGGTTTCTTATTTGTCTCTGAAAAAAGATGGCTCCCTCAGACCCTGTATTGATTACAGGGGTCTGAATGCTATAACCTGCCAAAACCGCTACCCTCTTCCCCTCATCTCCGAACTTCTTGATTGTCTGAGTGGGTCCACCATTTTTACTAAACTTGACCTCTGGGGGGGCATATAACCTGGTCCGGATGCGTGAAGGAGAGGAGTGGAAGATGGCTTTTAACACCAGGGTCGGGAATTACGAATATCTTGTAATGCAATTCGGACTTCGTAATGCCCTTCTGTCTCCCAGGCTTTTTTTGAATTATATATTTAGGGATCTCTTCCTTTCCTCGGTAGTAGTTTATTTGGATGATATACTCATGTTCTCTAAATGCCTTACTGAATATCGCAGGCATGTCACTGAAATACTAAACAGGCTATGTGCCCATCGCTTATATGCCAAACTAGAGAAGTGCACCTTTGACCTTTGACAATGCCTTTTCATGGGTACATTGTTTCCTCTACTGGTCTGCTTATGGACCCAGCCAGAGTAGGAGCTGTAGCAGAATGGCACTTGCTGTATTCTCTCAAAGCTGTACAGAGGTTTGTCGGTTTTTCTAATAACTACCGTAAGTTCATCAAAGGGTTTTCCCATATCATAGCCCCCATCATGGCCGTTACTAGGAGGGGGGATAATCCTGCTTGTTGGTTTGCCGTGGCATTGGAGGCTTTTTTCCACCTTAAAAGTGACCTTCTCCTCTGTCCTCCATTATCCAGATCCTCTTCTACCTTTCATCCCAGTAGTTGATGCCTCCGAGATCGCCGCAGGAGGCGTTTTGACCCAGCTCTGTCCTCTTACTGGAAAGATTGATCAGTGCTCTTACTTTTCTCTATGCTTTTTCTGCCATGGAACAGAATTATGACACTAGTTATTGGCCACCAAGCTAGTGTTGGAGGAGTGGCGCTACCTTTTAGAAGGTTCTCTTCACGAGGTGTCCATCCTCACTGATCACCAGAACTTAGCGTATCTGGCATCAGCCAAACAACTTTACTCCTGACAGGCCAGTTGGTCTCTGTTCTTTGCCAGATTTAACTACAAAATATCCTATATTCCAGGCAGCAAGAACACCAAGGCCAACACCTTGTCCCGACAGCATGACTCTGTCTACTCCGCTCCTTCTATCTCTGACACTATTCTTCCAGCCTCTTGTGTCCTGGCTACCTTATCCACTTCCACCTTATTAGCCTTCAAAGACACCCAACAACAGACATCTAGGGAGGAGTCTTCTGCTCAATGTCTTGTCTTATTCGTTCCTCCCTGCTTTCAGACCAATGTCCTCCTATGGGCTCACCATTCCCCTCTTGCCAATCACCTTGGTACCAAGGGTACTCATGATCTGCTTGTGCTGATGTCGAGATTTTGTTGAGGTCCTGTCCAATTTGTGCACAGATGAAGATGCCACGCACTCGCCCTCTTGGTCTTCTCTATCCTGTACCCATTCCGGCCTTGCCATGGACTCAAATAGCCATGAATTTCATTGTGAACCTACCTCCGTCCCAGGGTATGACTTGCATCTGGGTGATCATTGACTGCTTTTCCATGCAGGGGCATTTTGTTCCCCTTCCCAAACTGCCTATGTCAGCCCTGATGGTTGATCTGGTCCTTGTTCACATCATCCATCTCCAAGCTTACCATTACATATCACCTCTGACAGAGGTTCCCAATTCATCTCCAAGTTCTGGAGGTCTGTGTGTGCTTGTCTTGTTATCCGGCTCCAATTCTCATCCGGTTACCATCCTCAAACTAACGGCCAGACGGAACACCTTAACCAGTCCTTGGAGGCTTACCTTCGTACTTATTGCAATCAAAGGCAGGATGATTGGGTTGTGCTCCTACTGTTGGTGGAGCTGTCCAACAATTCCCTTCTTCAATCTTCTCTGGGTTGCTCCCCCTTCTTTGCGGCTTTAGATTTCAATCCTCGAACCCTTCCTGTATCTCCTGGTTCCTCTCTTGTGCCTTCTGCTGAAACCAGAGTCCTCTCTCTGACTAGTCATTGGTCTGCTTTGCGCTCTACCCTTCTCTCTTCCCAAATGCATCAGAAGATTGCAGCGGATCATTGTCAGAGTTTAGCACCAGCCCTTGTTCCTGGGGAGAGGGTCTGGCTGTCGGCTCAGAACATCCATCTGTGCCAGCCTTCTGTCAAACTCAACCCTTGATACCTGGGGCCTTTGTGGGTGGCCGAATGTCTGTGCCCTGTGGTAAATCATTTGGTCCTACCCTGCCTGGGTTCCGGCCCACTTCCCTCACCCTGTTGCTTCTTCTCCAGCTCCTATCACTGTCCAGGGTAATGAGGAGTACGTTATTGATGGTATTTTGGACTCCTGAAGGGTTTGTGGCCGCTTTTAATATCTCTTATTTGGGAGGGCCAGGCCTTGCTTTGCTGCTTCCATATCCGGTTACCCAACAAGCCTTCCTTACAGCCCCCTGTGGTGGCCGTTGGGTGGGGGGTAGTTTCATGCCGATGCTTACCTTCCAGTTGGGAGAGTCTTCCTATGCTCTCTCTTCTTCTGATTTTAGCAGTCTCCCTTTCTCTGGCCCATCAGTCCACCTCCATTCCTTCTGGCCGGCCCTTCCTCTCTATGACCTTTTGCCTGCATCCACGCCTCGCTTTGACTCCTGCTTCTGGTCCTGGACTATTTTAGGCTGGATTTTGCCATGCTCAGGCACGTTGTCATAGCGTCTTATGCATATTTGTATTCTTAAACAGACAACAACAATCCGGCGCTTCTCTATGTATAAAATAAATATGTGCCCTGTGTTTCGCATATATAATAATATTTCTAAATAGATAAAATAAGTGAGATATTAGCTTTCACAAACTGGCCAAGTTGCAGGTAAGCTTGCCACCTCGCCAAGGTTTCTCACTGTACAGCAAGTCCTACTCTATACATCTGTTTTGCCCTATCTAAAAATTAAAATAAAAATTAAAATTCCCTGAGGAGATGTTATTATAAACGCGTTGGAGAGCAAGGGACCCTTTAAATGTGCTCTTTTTATTACTTCTGGGTCCCAGTGTGGTGAAATTAAAAACAGGAGACATACATTCTAATGAAAAGATGTACGTAGTGGACTTACCTAATACAAAAAGACCCCAATGGATCTACATTGTGAGAATATGAGTGAGCTGTGGATCCAACAGCTCACTCTATAATAATGTGACCTTTATATCGGAATAGCTGAAACCAAACTAGGAGCATTTAAGCTAGAGAAGGCCTAAGGCCTGCTCTTAAGGCAAATTGTGAAAAAAATAAAATAAAGTTACAGTGATACTAATTGTGCAAAGATAATTGTGCTATATACAAATAATTAAGTTGGATAGGTGAGGAGGCTGCTTGAAGGAGTAATGGAGACATACAAGTCAAAAGACAAAAGAAAAGAAAACTCCCAGCGCCAACTCACCAAAACCAATACATACAATAAATAGATTTTAATATTTAAATGTGAATATAAAGTGTATACATAGATAGCAGCCAGGAATAGGGGCTCTCCAGACCCCCAAACTTCAGGCCAAAACCCAAAGTATAAACAAACAGACAACAACAATCCGGCGCTTCTCTATGTATAAAATAAATATGTGCCCTGTGTTTAGCATATATAATAATATTTCTAAATAAATAAAATAAGTGAGATATTAGTTTTCACAAATTGGCCAAGTTGCGGGTAAGCTTGCCACCTCGCCAAGGTTTTTCACTGTACGGCAAGTCCTACTCTATACATCTGTATTGCCCTATCTAAAAATTAAAATAAAAATTAAAATTCCCTGAGGAGATGTTATTATAAACGAGTTGGAGAGCAAGGGACCCTTTAAATGTGCTCTTTTTATTACTTCTGGATCCCAGTGTGGTGCAATTAAAAACAGGAGACATACATTCTAATGAAGTTCATGCCTTAGGCCTTCTCTAGCTTAAATGCTCCTAGTTTGGTATCAGCTATTCCTCACATGACCTGTGGGGGCTGATATAAAGGTCACATGATTATAGAGTGAGCTGTTGGATCCACAGCTCACTCATATTCTCACAATGTAGATCCATTGGGGTCTTTATGTATTAGGTAAGTCCACTATGTACATCTTTTTATTAGAATGTATGTCTCCTGTTTTTAATTGCACCACACTGGAACCCAGAAGTAATAAAAAGAGCACATTTAAAGGGTCCCTTGCTCTCCAACGCGTTTATAATAACATCTCCTCAGGGAATTTTAATTTTTATTTAAATTTTTAGATAGGGCAATACAGATGTATAGAGTAGGACTTACCGTACAGTGAGAAACCTTGGCGAGGTGGCAAGCTTACCCGCAACTTGGCCAATTTGTGAAAACTAATGTCTCACTTATTTTATTTATTTAGAAATATTATTATATATGCTAAACACAGGGCACATATTTATTTTATACATAGAGAAGCGCCGGATTGTTGTTGTCTGTTTGTTTATACTTTGGGTTTTGGCCTGAAGTTTGGGGGTCTGGAGAGCCCCTATTCCTGGCTGCTATCTATGTTTACACTTTATATTCACATTTAAATATTAAAATCTATTTATTGCATGTATTGGTTATGGTGAGTTGGCGCTGGGAGTTTTCTTTTCTTTTTTTTTATATTTGTATTCTTGCCTGTTATCTGTTTTTTGACCCAGACCATTCCAGACTGACCTCCAGCTTACTCCCTATTGTTTTCATGCCTGTTTATGACCCGGATGCCCATTGACACCTCTACTGCCTGCTCCTATACCTGCCCAGCTGTTGTCTTGCGTGTGTATGACCCGGATCGCTATCTGACATCTCTACTGCCCACTCCTATACCTGTCAAATGCTGTTTTGCCTGTGTATGACCCAGGTCACCATTGACAACTCTACTGCCTGCTCCTATACCTGCCCAGCTGTTGTCTTGCCAGTGTATGACCTGGATTGTTCCTGATTCTCCACCTAATCGCCAGTGTTCCAGCTCTGCGGGGGACCAACCAGCATCTTGGATCCTGAGTTAGTACCACTATTCTTCCTGTTCGAGTGCTAGTTTTTCTCCCTGGGAATTGCTTAGTATAGTTTATCTTTGTTGGGGTTATCCTGGGTCACCCTTCAGCTTCTCTGTTGGGGACCACAACATCTAGCTTTGTGGCTAGCACCTATAGGCAGCACAGCCGCAGCACAACACTGTCCTTGCAACCCCGCTCCCAAGTGACCGCATCCAATCCTCACTCCCTAGCAACTCGGTCAGTTACCCCTTGTTGGAGGTGTCTCTCTTTCTACTCCCGTCCTTCGGGGATAGGGCTTCTGGTCTTCACATTGACACAATCTCGAAGGTTGGATCCCAATTGTGGGATGATAGATGGATGATTGGAAGGCCCTGATAAATATCTCTGCAGGTAAAGATAGACAGAGATGGTAGAGATACACATTAGTCAGAAAACAAGCTGGGTTCAAGGCTGGCAGAGTACAAGAAGGACAGGAATCAAGCCAAAGTCAAACCAAGATAACAATAGTAAACATCAGGAAATGGAGTCCTCAGCAACAGGTTAATAACTGTAGGAAAGGGGCAGGCATGCTAAAATGTGCGCACAACCCCACACTGGTGAAAAAAGGCTTGTGCACATCCACAAGGCGATCGAGCAGTGACAGGCATTGTGGCAGGCATTTAATAAGGAACAGAGGAAAGAAATGCCCTAAAACTACAGAATCAGTGGTAGTTTGCAATGTGAAGCCCCCAGATGCTGCCAGATTGGCATTGGCTGCGGCGGAATGAAGGGAGTTGTAGTCTGGCAGCAGCTGGAGGCCCTCACATTTCTCATCCTTGTCCTATACACTCCCACACTACCCCCTCCCACACTACAGTCATAGCTCTCTAATTCAGGATTCAATCTCTGTTTGTGGATAAAATAAAATGAAATTGTATGTGAAGCATTCATAACTGGGAACATTTCCTTAATTCTTGAATTGGTGTCTCATCTGTAGGAGTAAATTATTTCTGTCAGATTGTTTGTGAATTATTTCTCATAGTGAAAAATACATCATTCGATTTTGACCTGGTGTCCAGTGCTTAAGTTCTTTTATAATGTATGTAAATGCAATGAGTGGCTGCACTTGAAATTAAAAAAATAAACAGTTCCAGTTCCTCCTGTGCCCCTGTCCATGCCAGGAATACAGTGTTGATATATTGCAACCACGTTTGACCCAAAATAGCAAGATATTCTTGGGATAATTTGGATTTCCTTCTTAGACAGCATACTACCTTCTGCTATCTCCTTAACAACCATCCTGAAGAAATGACCCACTTCTGGACGAGGCTTTTGTATGTGATTCATAATATCTGATAATATACCCTTGGTATTATATATTCCCTTAAATTAGTTTTGACCACAATAACCAAAGCATCCACCTTGTCTGACAGATTATATGTAATATCATTTTACTTGTTCATTACTTTTAATCTCTCTGTTTCTTTCTCTCTTTCTTTCACACTCTGTCTCTTTTTGGTGTGTTTATTCTTTATTGCTTCAATTTCCCAAACTAATGTTGGTGGTTGACATGCTGCCCTATTCTTGTGTTGAAAACAGAGGTTTTGAAGATCTGTTGTTATGTGTTACGACCCAATGGCATATCCAAAGCAGCAGTTATTTTTAAAGAACGAAGGTGTTTAGTGTTGTTGATAAAGGGCAAAAGGACTCAGACTGCTAACAACTTCTATTTTGTACTATGGGTTTCTCCACTTCAACACACCTCAGCAGCAGTAATAGTATTGCATTGGAACTCCTGGATATAGAAAATATCAACGTTCTCATAGGAAATTCATTGGTGGCAGTGGGAAATGTCATGTATTTACAAAATGCCCATTCTAAAAGGAGTCTTTTTGCCCATCTCTACTATTAGATTAGCTTATTAATGCATTTCCATATGTAGTTTTAAAGGAGATGTTCATTAGATAGAAACTGTATTATTGCAGAAGCTGGCTGAAAGGGAATAAATCACACCTATGAGAGTAAGCTCTAAATTTTCAATTTAGCTATTTCATGCAGTAGAGTTTGTAAACATTTTAGGCACTGCTGCCAATTTCTTAGTGTCAACAAGTGCCAATTTATTCTGCTACTTATGCAGAAAATTGCCTCTGTATGCAACTTATACCAAGGGCAGGGTAGTGGGGAGGTGGTTGGGTAGTTCATGGAGCTAATTTCCTCTGAGCCTTGTTTAAAGCTATGTACTAACAAGAAGCATAGGAAGTAGGTATAACATTATTTTTTGGGTCTTACTCACATTATAGTCTTAACAACGGCACAGTGTGTGCACTATATGCACTAAAGCATTCATACATTTTTGTTCATACGCCGAAATGCAAGTGCAGGAGTAGAGAGTCAATGTCCTAGCTCAGAAAATGAGCTACACTGATACTCTCATACAGCACCCCCATGCCTTTTGGCACCTAGGCCTAAATGTTGAAAAGAAAAGTAAAGGAATTCTAGGGCAAACCAATTGCATCTATGGATAAAATTAAAGATTCAAAAAGTTCCCATTGAGTTAAATGGGATTGTAACCTTATGAATGCTGGGGAGGTCTCCAACTCTTTGCAAAGCAATGCTTCAGAGACTGCTCTAGCATTTAGGGGGTTAAAATCTCCATTTAAATAAATGGCAATGTTTAATTCTCTCCTATAGTGCTGTTTGTTTGGTTCACAATATCTGCATGTTTCTTTTGAACTGTAGAAGTATAGTCTCACCTGATCAGTGGAGCTGCTCAGTGGCTTGTTGTCCTTGATAATGTGGATTGGGTAGGAGGCAGGAACAGATGGCCTTCAATCACTGGTAGACTGGAAGAATAGTGGATTTAGCTGCAGAACCCAGGAAGGGGTTCACAGGAACCACATGTCAGTAAACCAGTGAGGCAAGTGACTTTGCTCTTGCAGGGACTGGGATGAAAATCACCAGACAAATCTCCCTAGGCGTCCCCTCCAGAAATGGTATTGAAAAAGCCAGAGGTGCATGCAGTCTTTAGCTGTGCTCCTGTGTTTCCTTCTGATCCCAATTTTGTGCTCGTGACTTCTTTTGAATCCGTGCAGTCCAAGGGGCCGGGTCAACCTTCAGCCCCCCTTCACCAATACTAGGGGGGGCCCTTTAGCTTCTCCTTCTCTCTTTGGAGAGGAGAGGAGGGCTTTCACCCTGGGGTCTTCGGCATTAGCGTCTTCATCCCAGGGCTTCTGTCTTCAGCTCCCTCCAGAGAGAGGAGCCTCAGCAACTTTAAGGGGAGGGGCGGCCCGAGGGCACCTCAATCCACCTCCCCCACCAAAGCGCGAGTCTTCAGACCCGGCCCCACAGTGGCAATTTCCTTTGTTTAAGTGCTCAGTGTTCGTGCAGTGCTCATCCATAAGTGCTCAAAAAACAAAATCATCTGTGCAGAAAAACATGCCCAGTGAGTTAGTAGGTGTCTGTTAATGCCCCAGCCTCCTGGGTGGAATTATAAAAATCTTCGCTGCCACCAGCCAGAAGACCAGGGCAGAAGAAGTGATAAAAATAAAAGAAAGTCCATAGAGTGCTGTGCAGTGCTCCACCGATGGTCATGTGTAATCCATGTGCTCGTGTTGCAGAGCAGTCGTTGCACCTCGGGCTTTCCACCCCCGGCGTCCGACCAAGTATAGCATGCCACCCCTGCCCAGGCATCTGCCACCTACCTGAGCAGGTACTACACTTGATCTTAGCCAAAATGAAACATGTATTAAAGAGGGTTGAACAGAACAGCTCTTATTGATGAAAATATACTGCTTTTATATACTTCCAGACACTCTAATCAAGATCAGAATTCAAATGAGGGCTTGGAACAGTGTTGTCACAGCTGACCAATCAGAGGAAGCTCTGGGGAACTAATCAGAGACTATTATTTAGAGTGCTTATTTCAACCTATGCTAGGCAAATGTCTTTGAAAAGGAGGCACACTAAGAGTTAATAAGCATTCCCACCATTCCTTTGTTGTCTTGTGGAAACTAAACATATCACATACACAGAGAAACACAGAAAACGACACCAAATTGTAACACAGGGGACTTAGTAAGAGGGATATGGTATCAGGAAACAGAGTGCTGGTCTTAGCCTTTATTTTCTGAACATTCTAGTTCCCTACTTCTAACACAGTACAAACACTTTCAATACAATACAACACACACTATTACATTCCTCTATTAGCATGTATATGTGGATTACAAACAAGGAGTCTACCAGGGTGTATACAAAATCCAGCCTTTTGCAAGAAAAGGCCATGGCAGATGTATGGCTTGTAATGTCCATGTAACTCCACAGTCCTCCCACATCACAGGACATGAGGGTTACCCTCCTGTTTCTCCACATGAACATATGGCTCTTAGGCTCCACTTAGCTTATTACTAAGCATAGAAGTTTCTCATTACTTAATGCACATCTTTCCATATTTCCCAATTATACATTTTGTTATCTATTATTTGATTCTTAACACGTTAAAGGTAAATATAATGTCAAATCATTAAAAAGGGAGTTATTATCAGAAATTGACCATTTTATTTATCTTTTTGTAAATTTTGTTAATACTGCAATGTGCTGAGCATCCATTTGTTCATGCCAACTACCTCACATAAGGCATCTGCTAGTACATGTTGCAATGCCCAGTGCATGTTTCATGTCCACTGGGGCTGGAAATAATGTAAATGATAATTATTTCCAGTCATGATTTGCAGTACTGCAGTTTTTATACCTTTTCTGTGGTATAAAGAAGATTCAACATGAAAAAGTAGTTGTTTTCATAGGCAATTTTTGGCAAGTTTGGTAAGTAAATACACAAATCAGGAATTGAGTATATATTTACCTTTCAAATTAGTATATTTCTGTTTACCACATTTTAAATACTTCTCTGTTGACCAGTGAATTAATAACCAATTTAGAAGGGAAACTGTATTATTAAGCTTATTTTTGTAAGCTGTAACGTATTAATAAAGTTATTTTATTAAAAAATACTGATTTAGGGCTTTTTCTGCTGAATTATGTAAGTACTGTAAGATTTTTCATTCAAACATTTTTACATCACTATTTTTTTCATTAAACTGCAATTTTTTGATGTTCTTTCTATCACTTAATAATGGGAAATGTAGTCAGGGATTCAAGTTAGAGAAAGCATTATAAAAAAATCCCTTTTGGATACCTGTTGGCTCTGTTGCTAACAGATAGATAAAAAATGTTTGAACTATAATAATTATTAATGAAAAATCTACCAGCTGTTAATGTTTTCTTGTTTTGCTCAGAAAAGCCCTATAGTATACTATTTACGGAAAGAAAAGTTTGCTTTAACAACTTGTGAGATATATTCTGGAGACTAAAAAGCCTGTTGTCAAACTCTATTTTTTCTGTTTGCACAAGGAACATGTGGATGAAATAAAACTTCATTATTTGCTACTTTTTATTTGTGTTTAATTTAACTTTATATACATTCAGCTCATTTCTTCAAAGAAAACTATTAAAGAGCACAATGTCAGCAGTCCTGTAAGCAGAAATTTATTTGTGTGTGAAATACCTTAATATGTTGAAAGTTTCTTAGAAGTATTATTCTTTACTGGACGTTAATGTTCTTGTGTTTCCAATACTGCAGTCTCATAAATTACAAAAGGGCCTGATTGTGACATTTTTATGATTCAATATATAAATTTTCTCATTATCTGTACACTTTTCTTGTTTTTACTGTTTTCTTAACAATTGTTCTACAGAGTTTTATATCAACAGAAGAACTTTTTGATTGCAAAGGAAAAAATGGAACTCTTATTCAGTAGATTTTTCTTTTTCCCCAGAGTTAAAAAAAAAAAAATAAAAAGGAAATAAAATAACATTGTATAAAGGTAAACGATGTGAATAGACTTATTTTTCATAGAGACAAATAAAGCAAACAAATAACCCATCTCTAGAGATGGTGCCACCAACCGCTTCATATTGTAGGACTATTCCTAGACCTGTAACCCCTGGAGAATCATTGATGATTCTGAAGTAATGACAATATAAAGATTTATCAGATTCTTTGATCAGTCAGTGGTAAATTGTAGTCTTCCACTGAGGGGTTAGAGGTATTTACAATCCCAGTGGGACTGTTGGGAATGTTAATCCACAATGTAATAATGTGACAGGAATTCTGTCTCTATTCAAACCATGTAAAGCATTAAACTTCCCATTTGTTTCCGTTCCTTTGAGTGCGGAACAGTCCCATCAATACAGTTAATTTAATGTCCCTGACACTGTGTCCATTTTGGCAAAAATGTTCTCTCACTGGTGTCTGTCTTTTTTTGTTGTTAAAACTGGAGCTTTGGGAATGAAACCTTTTATGTAATGGTGGTCCAGTTTCACCCACATAATGAGCTGTTTGGCATTTTGCACACACAATGAGGTATACTACATTGGATGATTTGTAGGTGAAGGTACCATTGATCTTATGTCGTAACTGGGAGTTTGGTATGTGTACCATGTCTGTGGTGTAAATGTGTGCACAGGTTTCACACCTCCTTTGTGCCATTTTTTGTATTTTTATTTAGGGCACTCCTTACCATCAGTTGTTTTAAATTGTGAGGCTGTCTGAAGGAGAGTAAGGCTGTGGGAATAGTTCTTAAGTCTTTCATCCATATGTAATGTTGTTTGAAGTTCTTTTGATATTTTATGTTGAACTTCAAACTGGGGGTGGTAAGTGACCACCAGTGGCACCCGGTTTCCCTTATATTCTTGTTTATAGCTCAACAGATTTTTTTCTTGGTATGTGGGTACCCTTCTGTATCTGACTGTCAATAATCATTGCTCTGTAAACCTGTTTTATAAAATCTTCTCTGAGTTTCTGGTGGTGCTTGTCACAATCCGTCATATCAGAACTGATGCGGTTGTATCTGATGGCCTGGCTGTATATGGAGTTTTTTGAGTGTTTTGGGTGGAAGCTATTATTTTTCAGGTAGGTTGGTCTGTCCCTTGGTTTGCGGTACAGAGATGTGTGGATGGAGTTGTTCTGAATACTGATAGTTGTGCTTAGGAAGTTAATGTTTCTGCTTGAGTGACTGAGTGTTCTGTTGATACTGGGGTGGAATGTATTGTAGTTTTCATGAAATTTGAGAAGTTCCTCTTCACTGGTGGTCCAGATGATAAGAATATCATCTATGAAGTGGAGATATCCGAGGGGTTTTATCTGGCAGGTGGACAGGAAGTCCTCTTCTAATTTTGCCATAAACAGGTTGGCATATTGTGGTGCCATTCGGGTACCAATTGCAGTCCCCATTTTCTAAAGGTACAGGTCCTGTCCAAACTTGATATAATTGTGGTTGAGTATAAACTGTTTGAGTTTTGTTACTGGTTCCATTGGTGTGTTATTTTGTTCCAGATATCCTTGGCATTCTTCTATGCAATTTGTGTGTGAAATGTTGGTGTAAAGGGATTCTACATCCGTAGTTGCCAGGATGGTGCTCTTTGGAATGGGGCCCAAGTGAGTTAGTTTCTTTAAGAGATCCGTGGTGTCCTGAAGGAAGCTGGTTGTTTGTTTTACCAGGGGTTTAAGGGTATTTTCTATCCAGCCAGAGAAATTCTCTGTGAGTGTGCCCGTTCCTGAAATTATGGAACTTCCTGGCTTTCCTTCTTTGTGTATTTTTGATATCATGTAGAAGGAGCCTATTTTTGGATCTGCTGGTATTAGAGGCCTTATCTGTTATCCAATGTTGGAGGGCAGTTCTTTTATGATACTAAGTTGTTTTGTATATTTTCTTATATTTTAACTACATTTTTTGTGGGCTCATCTTGTAATTTCACATAGTATATTTCATCTGAGAGTTGCCTATTTGCTTCTTGAATGTAGTCCATAGTGTTTATAATAACATCAGCTTCCCTCTCGGTTATTCTTTAGTGATTGTATGGCTTTCTGTTCCTTGTGGGTTAGGTTGGGTGTTGGTTCACATTGTTTCTCCAGTATTTCTGCAAGGAGTCTGTTTCTGAAGTTAGTAACATAGTAGATAAGGCTGAAAAAAGACATGCGTCCATCAAGTCCAGCCCATGCCAATAACACCCCTGTTGATCCAGAGGAAGGCAACAAAAAAAGCCCTCTGGAGCAATTTCCAATGTAGTCCCAAGTGTGTGTGTGTGTGGGGGGGGGACTATTCCTTCCTGACTCCAACTGGTAGTCAAATAGTTCCCCGGATCAATATCCTATTTGCTTTGAAGCCATCTGTCATAATTGTCAATATTGTTCTGTGCTAGATAGGCATCCATTGCTTTTTTGAATGCAGTTGCATTATCTGCAAGCACAACATTCCGAGGCAAAGAATTTCATAGCCTTACCGCCCTTACTGTAAAGAATCCCTGCCTATATTTTAGTCGAAAGAGCCTTTCCTCATGTCTTAATGGATGACCTCTTGTTCTTAGCTCAGCTCTTTGCATAAATAATTCAGTGGATAGTTATTTGTATTGACCTTGAATGTATTTATAAATGGTAATCATATCACCTCTTAGACGTCTCTTCTCTAATGTAAACAAACCCAGTTTGGCTAGTCTCTCTTTGTAACTCAGATCCTCCAATCCCTTTATCAGTTTTGTTGCAGTCTCTGCACCTTTTTCAGTTCAGTAATGTCTTTTTTTTAGAACAGGCGCCCAAAATTGTACTCCATTTTCTAGATGAGGCCTAACCAAAGATTTATACAGAGGTAGGATAATATTAGCATCCCTTGCTTCTACACCTCATCTGCCACTTTTCTGCCCATTCACTTAGTTTATCTAAATCCTTCTGTAGGGAAAAAACATCGAGCTCTGTATGTATTTCCTTACATAGCTTAGTGTCATCATCAAAGATTGAGATGCTGCTTTCAATTCCCACTTCTAGATCATTAATAAACAAATTAAAAAGCATTGGGCCCAGGACCGAACCCTGCGGCACCCCACTTATATCCCTAGACCAATTTGAAAAAGTTCCATTTACAACAACTCTCTGCCATCTATCATTTAACCAGTTCTCAATCCATGTACAGATAACACCGCCCAAACCGAAGCCTTTTAATTTATGCAGTAACCTGTTGTGAGGCACTCTGTCAAAGGCTTTTGCAAAATCCAAGTTATCTATGTATCTGTCCAGTGTAGAGTCCAGTTTGATATTTTTGTGGGTGCATTGTATTTGTGATGTTGCTCTGTGGTGTTGGTATCATCATTATCCATTTTGTCATGGAAGAATTCCTTGAGTCGGAGTTTTCTGAAAAATTCCTCCATGTCATTGCAGAGTGTTCCCTCATCCACAGGTTTAGTAGGACGGAATGACAGGCCTTTTGCAATTACAGATACTTCCTTTCTGCTTGGCTTGTGTGTGGAAAGGTTCACAACTCAGTTCTGTTCTGGTTGATTTACAGATTCTGTGGGAAATCTGCTTTACCTCTATAGTTTCTTCCTCTTGGTGATTAACCTTTCCAGCAGTGCCACTGGGATCATAAATACATCTAACTCCTCAGAGGAAGACTACAATTTAGCAGTGATTTATCAAAGAATCTGAGTCTGGACTGAGTTTTCTTATCTGATTTCCATTCTAAACAATACAATGTTTACTTGTATATAAGAGAGATTTTTTCATATTTATCTGTATAACATGCCTGAGGAAGAGACCTAAGAGGTCTTTAAAGCTTACATTCTCTATCTGCTTAGTTAGCCAATAAAGGTATCAATGACTATATTTGCCTCCTGTATTTCTATGGCTAACGTGGTACCAACTTATCACGGTGCCCGTGATTTGCTGCAGTTCCTTGTCTGTCACCACTAGGGGGCTGCTATTGGCTGTCTGCAGATAGCCTGCCTCTTATTGCCTATTTAAACCTGGATTGGGCACCCTTTGAGTGCCCTTTCGTGTTGTTTTTGACCTTCTTGCTATCACTATGCTAGTGATAGCTGGGCCTCTGTTCCAGTGTTCCTGAGTTCCTGATCTCCTGTGTTCCTGAGTTCCTGATCTCTACTGTTCCAGTGTTTCCTGGATGCTGAGTTACTCCAGTCCTGGTTCCGGCCTAGTCTCTGGTGTTGCAGTTACTGCTAAACTTCTTCTCTGCTGTTTCCTGACCTGACTGTTGGTTGCTGGTTCCTGTCATCTCATCACCTGTCTTCAGTATCCTGGCGACCTTCTGCCTGGTCGCGTTGGTGACATTGCTACAATTCCGTGTTGTTCCCAGCGTGCGGACGCTGGTTTGCTCCTAAGCCTTGCGGCTATACAAACTCGCTTGTTACACCAGTGTGCGGTCACTGGTTTGCTCCAAAGCCTATCAGCTATACAAATCTGTGTTGGTCCCAGCGTGCGGACGCTGGTTTGCTCCTAAGCCTTGCGGCTATACAAACTCACTTGTTACACCAGTGTGCGGTCACTGGTTTGCTCCAAAGCCTATCAGCTCTACATATCTGTGTTGGTCCCAGCGTGCGGACGCTGGTTTGCTCCTAAGCCTTGCGGCTATACTAACTCACTTGTTACACCAGTGTGCGGTCACTGGTTTGCTCCAAAGCCTATCAGCTCTACAAATCTGTGTTGGTCCCAGCGTGCGGACGCTGGTTTGCTCCTAAGCCTTGCGGCCATACAAACTCACTTGTTACACCAGTGTGCGGTCACTGGTTTGCTCCAAAGCCTATCAGCTATACAAATCTGTGTTGGTCCCAGCGTGCGGACGCTGGTTTGCTCCTAAGCCTTGCGGCTATACAAGCTCGCTTGTTACACCAGTGTGCGGTCACTGGTTTGCTCCAAAGCCTATCATCTATACAGATCTGTGTTGGTCCCAGCGTGCGGACGCTGGTTTGCTCCTAGCCTTGCGGCTATACAAGCTCGCTTGTTACACCAGTGTGCGGTCACTGGTTTGCTCCAAAGCCTATCGGCTATACAATTCTGTGTTGGTCCCAGCGTGCGGACGCTGGTTTGCTCCCAAGCCTTGCGGCTATACTACTCACTTGTTACTCCAGTGTGCGGTCACTGGTTTGCTCGCAAAGCCTAACGGCTATACTATTCAGTGTTGTTCCCAGCGTGCGGACGCTGGTTTGCTCCAAAGCCTTGCTGCTTAACGATTCTGCTAATTTGCCAGTTTCATCTGACTGCTGCTACTATCTCTGGGCTGCCCTGCCCGGTATTGGTAAGGCCGGTAGAACCTTTTGCCACTTTCCATCTGAGGTTGCCTTACCCGGTATTGGCAGGGCCGGTAGAGCCTACATTGTGTATCTATTGAGGCTGCCTTGCCCGGTAATTTGGTAAGGCCGGTAGAACCTTTATGCTATTCCATCTGCAGGTTGCCTTACCCGGTATTGGCAAGGCCGGTAGAGCCTAAGACTGTCCTGTCCGGTATATTGACAGGACCGGTAGAGTCTGCCTTCTGTCTGTGCTATATTCTGTATATATATATATGTATGTTATTGCCATCCTAAGTTATCAATTTATTATTTCAATAAAATTGATTTTTTACCTAAAACTTGTGTCTGAGAGTCATAATAAACCGTGACAGTACGAAAGGGCCATGACCTCAGACAGCAAATGTGAAGGTAACGCACGGAATATCCATTGGAGGATGGATTTGCACGAGCAACGTTTGGATCAGTTGGCAGTTGCAATTCAAACGATCCTTGAACGCACGGTACCTGCTGACCAATCTAGCTCTAGCCCGGTGGTCTCGCCAAGTCAGACACCGGAAAGTGATACCAGACCCCTAGGGGGTACTGTTAAAGGGTTAACGGCTTCTGCACCCTTGCCGCTAAGATATGATGGTGACCCTAGTCTCTGCAGAGGGTTCATCAACCAACTCGAAATCTTTATGGAATTGACGGCACACGCATTTCCCAATGATCGTAGTAAAGTGGGGTTCACGATATCACTGCTCACTGGCAGAGCATTGGCTTGGGCTAACCCCTTGTGGGAGAATGCTAAACCTTGTACTAAGAACTTTAGTGAATTTGTGCGTTCCTTTCGAAGAGTGTTTGAGCCTCCTGGTAGAACCACCTCTGCTGCCAAACGCCTTATGGAGATACAACAGGGCAGGTGTACTGTGGGCGACTATGCCATCGAATTCCGCACATTGGCAGCAGAGGTAGGTTGGAATAACGAGGCATTATTGGCAGCCTTTTCTCAAGGCCTGAATGACCACATTAAAGACGAAATCGCTGCTAAAGATCTACCTATTGATCTAGATGATTACATTGAGTATGTTATGATAATTGACTCTAGAATACGTGAGAGATCAATTGCCAGAGATCGTAAGTTACGGTCAAAAAATAATGAGCCTAGTAGCATGTTTTGCCCACCCATCCCTCCCTTGGCATTGAAGTCTAGTGAACCAGTACGGGAAACAAGTGAACCTATGCAAATAGGCTTCACTAGACTAACCAAGGCAGAGAGACTATATCGCAAAAAACAAGGGTTATGTTTATACTGCGGTAAAAAAGGGCACTTGCTAAATTCCTGTCCGGTACGTCCGGGAAACGCACGCACCTAGGGTACCTTGGGGGACAGGCCCTAGGTGGTGTACAATCGTCCCCAGTGTCGGGCATAATGAAACCCACCATACAGGTGGTATTGTCTTGGGCACAACGCTCTGTGGAGGTTTTGGCCTTGGTTGACTCTGGTGCAGCAGGGTATTTTATGGATAATACCTTTGCTGAATTGCACGGAGTTCCACGCATTGAAAGAGAAAACCCCTTGACTATTGAAGCGATTGATGGTAGACCCTTAGAACCGCCTCAGGTTATATTTGAAACTATGCCATTGTCTATGACTATTGGGGCACTTCACAGAGAAGAGCAGCAGTTTCAACTGATTAATTCTCCGCACCATGCGGTAATATTGGGATTTCCATGGTTACAGTTACATAACCCACAATTCGATTGGAAAAAGTGTGAAATTGCTGCTTGGTCCCAGTTTTGTATGGACAAGTGCGTCATCCAGCCTATTAAGGTCATGTGCACCTCCTCTGCTATACCGGATATGTACCAACAGTTTGGCGATGTTTTTAGCAAAGGAGAGGCTAGTATGCTACCCCAGCATAGACCTTATGATTGTTGCATTGAATTGCAGCCTGGTGCAGTACCTCCAAAAGGACGCACTTATCCTTTATCTTGTGATGAAAATAAGGCTATGGAGGATTACATTTCTGATGCCCTTGCTAGAGGGATCATACGAAAATCTACCTCTCCAGCTGGGGCTGGGTTCTTTTTCGTAAAAAAGAAAAATGGCGAATTAAGACCATGCATTGACTACCGGGGCTTGAATAAACTAATGGCAAAAAACGCATACCCAATACCACTCATCACCGAGCTTTTTGACAGGCTTAAGGGCGCTTCGATATTTACCAAGTTGGACCTACGGGCCGCTTACAATCTGGTTCGCATTCGGGCAGGTGATGAGTGGAAAACTGCCTTTAATACTCGAGCTGGGCACTACGAGTATCTAGTAATGCCTTGTGGGCTGTGTAATGCACCCGCAGTTTTCCAGGAACTGATAAACGATGTTCTGAGAGATATGTTACAGACATGTGTTGTGGTGTACCTCGACGATATACTGATTTACTCCCAAAACATGGCACAGCACATCAAAGATGTATCCGCAGTATTGCTACGACTCCGTGAGAACAAATTATTTTGTAAATTGGAAAAATGTGAGTTTCATAGAACCAGTGTGCCATTCTTGGGGTTCATAATTGGCAATGATGGCATTGCCATGGACAAAGAAAAGTTGTCAGCTGTCCTACAATGGCCAAAACCCAAGGGTCTTAAAGCCATACAGCGTTTCCTGGGTTTCGCTAATTATTATAGGAGGTTTATTAAGAACTTTTCTTCCATTGTCAAACCTCTGTCTGATCTTACGCACAAGGGTGCTAATCCTTCTTGTTGGCCGGTATCTGCTGAGAAAGCCTTTGAGAATTTGAAGCTGGCATTTGCTGCGGCTCCTGTGTTATCCCACCCCAATCCTCTACTTCCATTTACGTTAGAGGTTGATGCCTCAGATATTGGGGTCGGGGCAGTACTTTCGCAGCGACACGAGAAAGGTGGAACTCTCAGCCCTTGTGGGTTTTTCTCTAAAAAGTTGACTGTCACTCAAAGCCACTATGAGATAGGTGACAGAGAATTATTGGCCATTATCCTCGCTCTTAAGGAATGGCGTCATTTGCTTGAAGGTACTAAGAATCCTGTCTTAATCCTAACAGATCATAAGAATCTGACCTATCTCTCGGAGGCCAAGAGATTGTCCTCTCGTCAGGCCAGGTGGGCACTGTTCCTGTCTCGATTTAATTTAATTGTATCATATTTACCAGGGTCAAAAAATATCAGGGCTGATGCACTGTCAAGACAATTTAAGGCCGACAGTGACAGAGTTGAAGCACCAGCACCTATCATCCAACCTGATAGAATACTGGCTACTATACGCACGAGTATCACTTCTCCTCTAGGGGAGGAGATCCTAGCCTCTCAGGGGTCCGCTCCCCATGAAACCCCAGTGGGCAAATGTTTTGTCGCTGAATCATTTCGTACTAGGCTGCTCGAAACCTACCATTCCTCTAAGGCTGCGGGACATATTGGTAGAGACCAATTGTTATGGTCCCTTTCTCAGTTATTTTGGTGGCCTTCCATGAGAAACGATTGTGCCGAATTTACGAATGCCTGTGCCACCTGCGCCCGCGCTAAGACCCCGAGACATCTCCCAGTGGGCTTGCTTCAGCCGGTGCCTAATGGCGAACGCCCCTGGTCTCATGTTTCCATTGATTTTATGGGAGAATTGCCTATGTCTAAGGGGTATTCCTTTATATTCATGGTGGTGGACAGGTTTTCTAAAATGGCTCATTTCGTGCCCCTCCGTGGCCTTCCTTCGGCTAAGGAATTGGCAATGGTGTTCGCCAGAGAAGTATTCCGGTTGCATGGAGTGCCTAGGGTACTGGTGTCTGACAGGGGGAGCCAGTTTGTGTCGAGATTTTGGAGGGCATTTTGCCAACAGATGGGCATACAGCTGTCCTTCTCCTCTGCCTACCATCCCCAGACCAATGGAGCCGCTGAACGAGCTAATCAGGGCTTGGAACAATTTCTCCGTTGTTTCGTTACTGACCATCATGATAATTGGTCCGACTTGTTGCCTTGGGCAGAGTTCGCCAGGAACTGTGCGGTCAATTCTTCATCTGGGAGCTCTCCGTTTCTGATTAATTATGGGTTCCAGCCCTGTTTGCTTCCAGACTCATTTCAGACGCAACAGATTCCAGCTCTGGATGAGCATATCGAGCAACTCCGTTCCACATGGGCACAAGTTCAGAGGGCACTTGGTCAGTCATTTCAGCGTCATCAGCGCCATGCTAATCGCAGAAGGCTTCCAGCGGTTTCCTTTCAGGTTGGGGATAGAGTATGGCTTTCCTCCAGAAATCTCAAGCTGCAGGTTCCGTCTAATAAGTTGGCTCCTCGGTTTATTGGTCCATACAGAGTTATTCGCAAAATTAACCCTGTCTCCTATGCACTAGACCTACCTGCATCCATGCGTATCCATAATGTGTTCCATGTGTCCCTTCTTAAGCCTCTGGTTTGCAATCGCTATACTACCACACCTGTGGTGCCAGGACCTGTTGAGGTCGAGGGCCAGGAGGAGTACGAGGTTCAGAGCATTATTGATTCCCGTAGGCTTAGAGGAAAGGTACAGTACCTGGTACATTGGAAAGGGTACGGTCCTGAGGATCGATCATGGGTGGATAGTATGGACCTTCATGCACCTAGGCTAACTAGGGTGTTTCATGCCAATTACCCACAGAAACCTAAACCCTATTCTAGGAGAGGGGGTCTTTGAAAGGGGGGTACTATCACGGTGCCCGTGATTTGCTGCAGTTCCTTGTCTGTCACCACTAGGGGGCTGCTATTGGCTGTCTGCAGATAGCCCGCCTCTTATTGCCTATTTAAACCTGGATTGGGCACCCTTTGAGTGCCTTTTCGTGTTGTTTCTGACCTTCTTGCTATCACTATGCTAGTGATAGCTGGGCCTCTGTTCCAGTGTTCCTGAGTTCCTGATCTCCTGTGTTCCTGATCTCTACTGTTCCAGTGTTTCCTGGATGCTGAGTTACTCCAGTCCTGGTTCCGGCCTAGTCTCTGGTGTTGCAGTTACTGCTAAACTTCTTCTCTGCTGTTTCCTGACCTGACTGTTGGTTGCTGGTTCCTGTCATCTCATCACCTGTCTTCAGTATCCTGGCGACCTTCTGCCTGGTCGCGTTGGTGACATTGCTACAATTCCGTGTTGTTCCCAGCGTGCGGACGCTGGTTTGCTCCTAAGCCTTGCGGCTATACAAACTCGCTTGTTACACCAGTGTGCGGTCACTGGTTTGCTCCAAAGCCTATCAGCTATACAAATCTGTGTTGGTCCCAGCGTGCGGACGCTGGTTTGCTCCTAAGCCTTGCGGCTATACAAACTCACTTGTTACACCAGTGTGCGGTCACTGGTTTGCTCCAAAGCCTATCAGCTCTACATATCTGTGTTGGTCCCAGCGTGCGGACGCTGGTTTGCTCCTAAGCCTTGCGGCTATACTAACTCACTTGTTACACCAGTGTGCGGTCACTGGTTTGCTCCAAAGCCTATCAGCTCTACAAATCTGTGTTGGTCCCAGCGTGCGGACGCTGGTTTGCTCCTAAGCCTTGCGGCCATACAAACTCACTTGTTACACCAGTGTGCGGTCACTGGTTTGCTCCAAAGCCTATCAGCTATACAAATCTGTGTTGGTCCCAGCATGCGGACGCTGGTTTGCTCCTAAGCCTTGCGGCTATACAAGCTCGCTTGTTACACCAGTGTGCGGTCACTGGTTTGCTCCAAAGCCTATCATCTATACAGATCTGTGTTGGTCCCAGCGTGCGGACGCTGGTTTGCTCCTAGCCTTGCGGCTATACAAGCTCGCTTGTTACACCAGTGTGCGGTCACTGGTTTGCTCCAAAGCCTATCGGCTATACAATTCTGTGTTGGTCCCAGCGTGCGGACGCTGGTTTGCTCCCAAGCCTTGCGGCTATACTACTCACTTGTTACTCCAGTGTGCGGTCACTGGTTTGCTCGCAAAGCCTAACGGCTATACTATTCAGTGTTGTTCCCAGCATGCGGACGCTGGTTTGCTCCAAAGCCTTGCTGCTTAACGATTCTGCTAATTTGCCAGTTTCATCTGACTGCTGCTACTATCTCTGGGCTGCCCTGCCCGGTATTGGTAAGGCCGGTAGAACCTTTTGCCACTTTCCATCTGAGGTTGCCTTACCCGGTATTGGCAGGGCCGGTAGAGCCTACATTGTGTATCTATTGAGGCTGCCTTGCCCGGTAATTTGGTAAGGCCGGTAGAACCTTTATGCTATTCCATCTGCAGGTTGCCTTACCCGGTATTGGCAAGGCCGGTAGAGCCTAAGACTGTCCTGTCCGGTATATTGACAGGACCGGTAGAGTCTGCCTTCTGTCTGTGCTATATTCTGTATATATATATATGTATGTTATTGCCATCCTAAGTTATCAATTTATTATTTCAATAAAATTGATTTTTTACCTAAAACTTGTGTCTGAGAGTCATAATAAACCGTGACACAACTCTCATCTGTCACTAGAAAGTATGACAGAAAGCCTCGAATGTCTGCCTTATAGCATGTCCAGTAAAGTTATGCTATTTCTTCTACACCCTGTTCCAACTATACAAGTTGTAGAAGAAAGATGAAACAAGGTGCAGAGGAAAGGAGCAACTCAAAAACCACCATTCAATGTTATAGGGTGAAGAAATCAATTCTAGTGTGTGTGTGTGTGTGTGTGTGTGTGTGTGTGTGTGTGTGTGTGTGTGCGCGTGTGTGTGTGTGAATGGGGCCATAGCCCTGATGTGAATTGTGTGATGGCACATCAAATAATAATAAATAATGGTGAAATGACTACATTTTTGTACAACCTCCCATTTTCTTTAAATGGTTCTGAAGTATAAGGATTTGAAAATATCTGTTTAATATAGAATAACCATTCCAACTATAACTATACCTCTATTATTACACAACTATAATAACTAGACAGGTACAGGGAACCAGAAAGACAAATTAAAACTATGGTTTTTATATGGAAAATTGACTTAATGGTACTTTACATACTGACTACATCAGAGGAAAAGGATGTTGAAGTTATTCAAGGTAGGACAGCAAGGCTGTAAAATCAGTGGGAAAAAATACCAAGATTGTATAGGTTGTATAGTAAATATTAGATATTAACCGTCAGAAGAGAGAGGTACTAATCAGCTAGGCAATACCATAACATGAAAATGAAAATGTCATCTGAACAATAAAGTTGTCAACAGTTGATAGGGGATCCCCTGCTCTCTTTCTCTCTTTCCTCCTCTCCTGCTCCTTTCCCCATAATTCCAGCCTCCATTCCTCTACCTGCCATCTTACTACCACTCTTCTAGCTCCCTCACACAGCCACTCACCCCAAGTCACTAACAGAGGCACTCTGTGAGACACTCTCTCTGCCACTCCTTTGCACTCACTAAATCACACTGGATGAAATAAAAAATAAAGATGTGTTGTGTGTCCAAAAAGAAAAGTTGTGTGTGTGTTTGTGTTTGTGCATGTAGTCAATGTGTGCAATATTTGCCAAAAGTGTATTCTATAAATAAATTCATTTCTCTCTGCTCCCCACTCCAAGTCTACCTGTCTCCAATGTATGCTCCTCTCTCTCTCTCTGTAGCTAAGTCTATCCTCTGCTTCTGGGCCCTGTGCTGTAGTTCTCAGAGCCTCCAAACACAGGCAGTGTTGTGATTGGCTGTGATTTTGAACATGTTTTGACAACGTTTAGCTTTGCTAGATAATGTTGAATGTTAGCTTGTTTGCTTTGCAGTTAATGTATTGTGCTTTATTTAGTTAATGAAATGAACAAACAGTGAGGACAATAAAGGTGTGACATGTTATAAGGCCAGGTGTGTTTGTTTGGTCTTTTTTGGTAGATGACTTATTGCACAGCTGTGCTACATAGACATGGCTAACGTTCGGTAATGGTTTATGCCTTACCGGCAGCCTTAACGGTGCTTATTGGATCAAGCCCCTAGTGTCTTGAAAGCTTGAATCCTATAGCTAATAAACATAGCATTTCGTTATACCAGTCTCCTGCACCTATGGCAGCAGGATTCATAAAAAACCCAGGGTAGCACTGTGTAGTCCCAAAATATTTCCTATCATCCCTCAATTTGGAGGGGGGACTGACCCTATCACGTAGAACGAAACCCAGAAGTTTTCATCTGCCATCCACAAACTCCAGATTGCATGCATATTACCCATAGACCTACTGTTAAGCTTTCAAGACTGATACAGGGAGACTATGGGGACCTGAATTATGCAAGACAGGAAACTGAACTGTGATCCTTCTTTATGACAGTTCAGTTTCTTCCCAAGGTTGCAATGGGGGTCTATTTTCAGACCTCCACTGTGATTTCCCATTGGTGCTCTGGGGCTCACAATGCAGGGGAGAATTTCTGCCAATGTGGTGCAATGTGGTAGTTGCCCTTTAACCCTTGAAGGACCAGAAGAGTGTGCAATGCAATGCAATATCCTCTGGTCCTTAAAGGGATAGTAATACTTCATTTTATCTTTATTTTATTTTGTAGGCATTAAAAAAACATGAAGAATGATATAAGTCTTATCTCTCAATCCTTTATGGTTTAAGACAGATTCACAAGCAAAGTTTCCCCCTCCCGCCCCTTTTACCTAGTGTAAGCCATCTCTTCTCAGATGTGGAATGCAGTCCATAGACCAGACAGATAACAGAAGGGGACATTCTTCTTTGTATGAAAACAATGAAAGCCCTTCCCCCCTTGACAAGTTTTTCAGGTTTTTCCCTTATCTTAATTGAAGATTGTCCATCTCTGCAATCTACCTGGCCACCTCCCTTCTGATCTGGATGAGCAGTGTTACATCAGTAAAAGGGACTGGAGGGGGATACTTTGTCATTGAATTACTCTTGAACTACAACTCTGACAGAATTAAAATAACACTCTCCAAAGTCCAAATACTATGATGATTAATGAGAGCTGCTTTTATTATGAAACATTACTATCCCTTTAAAGGGTTAAGCTAGGATGAAGTACACCGTTACACTATTTGAAATTCTTTGAAGATACATGTGTTTGGAATTTGCAAAGTATATTTAGATAAAACTGTTGGTTTCAGGTTTTATGTGGTGCTGCTTCTGACTGATAAAAGCACAAACCAATAATGTTGTAAAAGAACAGTGTTAACTAAGCTCTTGCTCTTCTGATAAGAAAATTGATGCCGTAGTAAACATTTTGGGCCTTGTGCACAAATGAAAAGTGCTGCAATTCTGGTGCAAACCATTTTGTACTACAGGACACAAATGAAAATTATCATTGATTTAAATAGGGCTTTTAACCCCATGAAGGCTAGAGAGGTCTCCAACGCATTGCTTCTCTAGCATCCAAAGGTTTAAAAGCCCCATTTAAATTAATGGACATTTTCAGAATGTTTATTTCTCTCCTGTGGTTCAATCGGTTGACTCCAGAATTGTCATCTTTATGCTTCATAGGTCCCTTTGTGTGCATTTCTCAAATGAAAAAAATAAAATCATATCCCCTCTCCCTAGGAAAAATTAATGTATACAGACAAAATCATTCAATACTTTATTCATTTTCCCATATAGTTTCCATAATGTCCTTAATGATTTATGAATCATTGAATATTAATGTAATGAAAAGAGCTGGGTAATTCAGAGGTTAACCAACTGCACCGCATGGAGCAAATAAAAATGGTCTGAACCCCTTAAGGAACCTGGAGCTTTTTTTTTTTTTTTTTTTTTTTTAATCTGATCTCATGTGGAGAGCCCTGAAATCCATACTGTGCCAGGACGAATTGCTCTTGTGCTTCTTAGGACATCTCAATATGCCTTTGTTGCTCATATAAATTGATAAAACTATTGTCAATATTCAACACAGGCTTAAATTTGTGAGATGTGTCAGTCAATGATCAGACAATGAATTTAGATTACAATGTCCATGTGCTAGACATAAATTGTATTTGTAATTTGGAGTTTCTTGTTGCAATATGTCAGCTTCGATTTAATTCTTGTAACAAGTGGTGTTGACTGAAATAATCATAATATTGCCTGTGTATGATTAGCATGTCTGATTAATGTAAACATAATGATACATGTCATAATCAGGACATAAAATTGCAAGCAAAATGCATGACAGGTTTCACATTCACTGTGCCTTACAGTCATACTATCCTATATAATTTGCTACAAAGTTTGTAACGATGCAGTCATGCGCAGTAGAGACTGCTGCACGTGCTGCAGTCATGCGCAGTAGAGACTACCCATGATGCGGCTGATACAGAGTGGGGAGCTCCGCAGGAGCGTCCTGCTCTGTATCAGCCGCACCGTGGGCAGTCTCTACTGAGCACTACTGCACTGTGACCGACTGGCACTGTATCAGCTGCGGCGTGGGCAGTCTCTACTGTGCATGACTGCCCCGCGACCGGCTGGCAGTGGCACTGCATCCCGTGTAACTGGCTCTTCAACTAGTATATTAATAAACAGAGAAAACAAATGTGACCTTGATGGGAAATGTCACACACATTTTTTAATTTAACGTCAACTTTTTTATGATCAGAATTAAGTCTTGGGATACTACTAGAGGTTTTCAGTACATTTCTTTAAATTCTTTGAATATTTCTAATATCCAAGCAATTCAGTACAATTAAATACTTTTTATAGTATATTTAGTTATCATGTTCGCAACTAGGGATGGGCAAAACTTTCCACTTCAAACTGAAATCAGCAAAAAAAATGTCACTTTCCACTTGGTGAAAAATTTCCCGCAAAAAGTGCAGATTTTCTACTTTTTTCTGCTTTTTTCACCCATTGAAATCAATGGGAACATAGAAGTTACACACAACACATTACAAATAATATTTCATTTCCCAAAGGCATAGTATAAAAGGGGCATGAGGGTGCCTGTGTTGGTGGGATGTGGGGAAAGAATCAGTTGAACAGGGAATGTTTTTGGGGGGTTGTTTACTGGGATTGGGAGGCACTTAATAAATCCTAAATAAAATAAAATTAAAACTATAAGACATGGTATAAAGGGGTCTGGGGAGGGTGCCTGTGTTGGTGAATGAATGAATGAACTGCTATTGGGGGAACAGTTTATAAAAAAATACATCAATAAAATAAAATAAGACATTTGTATTTAAAGTGATAGAGACAGGAATCCCCTGACATAAGCGGACACTGGGGTGGACTGATACGTGACTTGATAGAGCATTTTGTACAGGATGATTTGTTTGATTTGTTGTTAGAAGCCTTTGTATGGCTTAGACTTATTAGAGGCTCAAGCCCTGAAGAAACATTGTTTTGTAGGACTTAAGCTTGTTTGGCACAAGCCCTAAGGAAACATTGATTTGTAGGACTTCAGGTAGTTTGGCACAAGCCCTAAGGAAACATTGATTTGTAGGACTAGTTTTTTTTTTTCTTTTTTTTTTCATAACACAAGCCCTGAGAAAAAAATAAAAATTCCTGCAGGTTATGTTGGCCAGTGGCCACTGTCAAATGTCCTCCTGAGTCCTAAGTTGCAACTGCTGTTCGTACTGCTGCTGCTGAGTTGTTTAAGCAGCAGGATGATTAGGCAGCTGAAAGGGAATGGGATCAACAATAGCAGTAACATGAACGATGGATGATGAAGGTTTCACTTGCCACGACTGGCTCCATGATGAGCCTGAAGCAGTAGCAGAAGGATAAGTAGCCCCCAGTATATGTGGAGAAAAGAACAAGTTGACCATTAAATCTTTTCCACCTGCCCCTCCTCCAGAATCTTCATGGGTGTGTTGTTATTAGAATATATATTTTTCCCTTGAGAACAGGAACTGTGGCTTCCATCAGTAACTGCAATGTGCACAGTGTGTGTGTGTGGTAAATAACATCTGGGGGCACAACTGTATCCAAACACCATGACACCCGAAACCAAGTACTGCCACTGTCACTGTACCCCTTGTCGAGACACTGCTAAAGACACATGACAACTTGCTGACAGTTTAATAGTAATGATGAACCCTCCCTGCCAGAATCCTAGCATATTCTGCGGGCTGGAATCTCCCCAGATGCCACCTGATGACCTGGTATTGATTCTCCTCCACCACACTGGCATGTGTGATCAGTGCACCACACAGTGTGCAGTGGGTAGAGATGAACTACCATATTCTAACATTAACAGAGTGGCTATCATTTGGTGGGGGAGGTAACAATGCATGAGGTGTATTAGCAGGAGATGTACTTGTTACCCTAGAGGAAGAAGGTAATGCTGATGGTGAGCTAGTTGTTTCGCTTGTCATGGAACTTCCAGTGTCTAGGTTAATTTATTTTTCCTCCTCTTTGATCTCCACCTTTCTGGAGAGTCAGGGGGTGCAGTAACAGCAGTGCTAGATTTCTGTAATGGGTGTTTGGCTTTAACATGTTTGATAGAAAATGTCATGGTGTCTGTGAATCATGTGTGTTATCTGGCTGGTTGTGCCAAGGTGTGTTCCCTCCATTCCCCTTCTCACTAACTTGTCACAAATTTTGCACAGTACCATTATTGATGATGACTGCACTGTGCCTGCTGGAAGAGAATAATAGTTCCACATCCATGACTTCTGGGGGGAGGGATAGGGAACAGGTGGAGAAAAATGGCCTTTTTCTTCTTGTCCTCCACATTCCCCTTCACTTTCTGTAGCAGCGGATAATGTTGCTGCTGTTGCTGCTACTGCCTCAGATTTAGCACTGCAACTAGAATCAGGAGGAGTATTGCTACTGCTGGCAAGTGGAACCTGTCCTAGTCCCGCATTATTCATTGACCCCATTCCCACTGTGTCCACGGTGTCTGTGGCACACTAGCCTGCCCCTCAGCACCCTGCTGCCCTTTCATCTCGGCAGCAGCACAAGTTAGAGCAGTTGCAATTTCCGCTAATTTCAGAAGCTGACTGCTAGTGGTGGTGGTGATGCCCATCCTCATCCCTGTCTCCCATTCCTTCTTAGTTTCTGATAAAAAAAGGCCATCAATGTCTCTTCCAACCCAGCTTCTCCAACACCACTAGTCCCTACATGCTTCTGCTCTATTCCAGACATCTTACTGCTGCTTGGAGGAGGTGACGAGCAATGTGACAGAGGGTCCCCTGCTGTCACACATGGCATAATTTTCTCCTTCCCCCCCTGAGTACTACAAGAAACACTAGCAGCAGGCAAAGTATTGGTGGCAGCAGGTTCAGCACTGACAGCAGGTTCAGCACTGGCAGCAGGTTTAGCACTGGCAGAAGGTTCAGCACTGGCAGCAGGTTCAACACTAGTGGCAGCACATCTGACATTAGGTACAACACTAGTGGCTGCAGGTACAGTAATGGTGGCACTTGCAGCAGGGGCAGCACGTCTTGCAGCAGGCACAGGGAGCTAACCTGTCCTGCTCTCACTAGTACTACCCTTTTCTCCCTCCCTTCCTATTAAATTCCCCAAGATCCCTTGGGCTGATTTAGGGGGACTGGACAGCATTGGTACAGTAGTGGTCCCTTCCTCCTCAGAATCAGTGGACACATAATGGTCCTTCCAGCTCCTCCATTTATTTTTTTTTACCCTGCTCATAGTGATAGGAGTCACTATGAGCCTCTCCTGCCTCAATTTTTGCAAAATATCACAAGAGAACAGCACAGCACGTCTATCTCGCTCTGTAGCTGCTTCTATTGTGTCTGCCTTCAGTGAAAACATCACGTTTTTATAGCGAAAGTGCGAAAACAATATTAATTAATGGGCGGAAACTTTCTAGCCATTGGAAAAAATGGCGAAAAAATTTGGCCAATGGGAAAAAATGAGGAAATTTTAACCGCTAGTTTTAAAGTAGATAACAACGTGGTTTTCACTAAATTTCCTGCATGAACACAGCGACAACTTTTGCCCACCCCTATTCGCAATCATTGCTTCTGCCTTCATTTTTTTTTTCATTTTTATTTTCTTTCTTTATTAGTTTTATAATTTCAAAACAGATTGATACATTCTTCATCATACTATTTAATTAGATCATTAAACAATTCAACTAATTTTTCCTTAAAGCCATCAAGACTAGGGCATTCCCACCAAATATGCATCTGGGTACTTGCCTCTACCGAGCATCTCCAACACTGGTTCAAAAGTCCAGCCTGAAATCTACAGTGGAGGTGCGGCACCCGATACCATCTATGGACCAATTTATAATACTGTTCTATCAGTCCTATACAATGAACAGAGCACCTGGTAATCCTCCATGCTTCATACCAATCTTGTAAAGGAAAACAAATATCAATTTCTGCCTCCCATCTCCGGAGTGCACGTGGTTTCTTAGGTAGGACTGTTTTTGTCAAGATATCCTTAATTCTTGAGATAGTATGGTTACCTGTTTGAGCCCTAACTATCATCACTCCTATGTCTGAATTTGGAATATTTTCCCTTTTTAGAAACATTTTTATTCTGATATATTTAATTATATCATAGGAGCCAATCCAAACCTCCGTTGTAGTTACGGAAACGGAGACAAATGTTCCTGGTCAAAGAGATCTGCAATCAATTTGATACCTGAAGCAACCCAGCGTTCAAGACTCAAGACTTCCAAGTAGAGAGATAATACATTAATAAAAATAGAGTGGTTCAAATAGCTCTCCAGAGGATCGATATTGTTTTTGAAATTGATAAATCCATCTCATTAATCCTACCACTATCTTATGATCTATCTTTAATTTCCTAAAACCACTAGGTTCCAGCCAAAAAAAAAAAGAGAAGGGTCATATCCCAAACATTTGGCCATTTCTATATTGTGCCTTGCCAGTCCCTTTCCTTTTTTACTCTCCTACATAAGAAAATGTGAGAGCATACAAGCTTCATGGATCTTAGATAGGTGCGGATATCCCACACCGTTGAGATTCAAACTTCTTTTCAATGAGTCCCTAGGGATTCTTGGTTTCCTTGAGTCCCATACATAACTAGATATAAGCACATCTAGTTCTCTTAAAATCCCCACAGGGATCGGGGTCGGAACGGCCCTAAACAGGTAAACAATCTTTGGCACCAGATAAGATTTAACTACATTTATGTGCTCCAACCACGATACTTCTAAAACCTTCCATCTCAAAATCATATCCTTTAATGTCTTAATAAGTATAGAATAGCTCTCTTCTACAGTTTGTGTAAGATCCAGACAGATCTGGATCCTCAAATAGATTACCCTTCAGTCCCAACCCATCTGAGCCTGTCTTCTCAATACATCAAGTAGCACCTAGGGGATATAGCAAGATATAATTTGTGTCTTGGAAAAATTAAGTTTGTAATTAGAATATCCACTGTACAATTCCAGTAACTCTAATACCTTTGGAAAAGAGCTCTCCAGAGAAGACAGGGTCAGAAGGATATCATCTGCATAAAATGAAACACGATGATCCTGTGATCCTATCTGTATTCCCTGTATTCCTGGAGAGACTCTAAACAAAGCCGTCAAACGTACAAAAGTGGTGCCATTCCGAATTCCAAAATTAGCCAAGCTCAAGAATAAACTTGTGACTTTTGCCCTTGGAACTGTGTACAATGCCATTATAAGGTCAAAAAATCTGCCCCTTATCCCAAACACTCACAGAGTTTCAGCCAAGAATCTCCAGTTTACCCTCTCAAAAGCCGTTTTGGCATCCAAGGCAATGCAAACTGAAGGGATCTTTCTATATTGAATTTGATCTAATATACTCAGAACTCTGAGAGTGTTATCCTCTCCCGATCTCCCAACCATAAATCACAACTGTTCCGGGTGGGTCAAATCTAAAATCACTGAGTTTAACCTATGGGCCAAGATCTTAGAATAGATCTTGACGTCATAATTTATTAAAGAAATCGGATTATAGTTACTGACCATGGTGGGATCCTTACCTGGCTTCAATATTGGTGAAATTGTTGCCTCTAGCATCTCTTCAGGAAACCCGATTGATCCCCCAATGGCAATGTACATCCGTTCCAAAAGTGGCACGGCCTGGGATTCTATCACCCTATAGAAAATTAAGGTAAAACCATCCGGTCCCTGCGCCTTCCCAGTTTTCAAACCTCTTATCACACTGGGAATTTCACCAATGGTAAATGGACTATTTAGTATAGCCAGTTTTCCATCATCTAAAGTTGGTGAGTTGAGACTTGCTAAAAACGCACTCATTTCCAAATTTGTCTTATGCTTCTGTCTTCATTTTATGTGAACTACATATACAGAGCTCCTAGCCAGTTAGTTCTATTTGATAAATTCATGGGCATTAAAACAACTATAAGTTACAGTTTGAGCACTTAATAGATATTGATATTACTAGCTTATTTTTTTTTTCGAAGATCACATAATTTATCTTCTTTCAGCATTGCTATTCAAGTATTTATCACTTAAAAAGAATTACATTCCTTTTAGATGGCCTGTTCAAACTCTGCACCAATAAAATCACTGATGCTATCTAGGATGTTCTAAAATAAGCCCTGTTAAAAATGCATTTGTGCTAGTGTAAACTATTCATCATCACTCTTCTCAATAGAAAACATTTTCTGAATAGCAATAGTCACTTTGCTTTGTATAAATATGTAGTTTTTTTTTACTTATTTATTTTCATTTATTTATTTTTGTATAATGGTATGTCTCCTAATACACAATTTTATGAAGCTTTGCTTCATAGTTACCGATTGATCCTAAAAAATAAACTATGCCAGGTGCCAGAACTGATTTCTTATTCTGCCTTCCTAACTCCAAAAATGTTCCTCTATACATGTCAAGGTTTGGTTGAGTTGTTCTAACTCTGCTGCTTGATTCTGCTGTCTAAGTTAATGTAGTGCTCTGCTATCTATTACTGCTGCCTTCCCTTTCCTGGATCAGGCTGAATCAGCTGACCTCTCTGTGTTTGCTCATCTGACTGCTATCAGTCAACCCTCCCAGGGTATTTAAAGCAGTATCATGGTGCCCGTGCTCCCGTTGCTGAACGGCGACATTGTTATTCTCTGCTGCCTTCTGATTGTCTGGTCTTAATTGCTAATACTGGGCTTGCCTTTATATACCCTGGGATGTCCTCCCTTAGATGCCCTTTTGTGGTGTACGAGTTCCTGAGTCTATTCTGCACTTTGTTGATTCGTGTATGACCTGGCCTGCCTGACTACGAGTTTGTTCCTGAGTTCCTGTTGCTACGCTCTGTTGCTGACTGTATCCTGGCTGAGAACCCACTCCGTTGCTAACCGTATCTGGCTGAGAACCCACTCCGTTGCCGACTGTATCCTGGCTGAGAACCCGCTCCGTTGCTGACTGTATCTGGCTGAAGAACCCGCTCCGTTGCTGACTGGATCTGGCTGAAGAACCCACTCCTTAGCTGTCCGTATCCTGCTGAGAACCCGCTCCGTAGCTGACTGCTGCTGTCTGAAGAACCTGCTCCATTGCTGAGTACATCTGGCTGTGATCTGCTCCGTGTCTGACCACATCAGACTGAGACCCGATCTGTTGTCGACTGTATCTAGCCATTGGACCTGTTTCAGTGCTGACCGCTGGTGGCGCTATTCTGTTCCGTTACTGTCTCCGGTTTTGCTAACCAGCTCCGGTACTAACTGTGTCCGTTTGTGCCCAGGGCGACCCCTGGTGGCCATTGTGATACTGGGCTTTGCATTGTCTGTGGTGGTGCACCGCGTGGCGCTATTTCTTGTCGACCAAAGGCTAAGCTTGGGCTTAAGCTGCTCCTATAACCGCTGCTAGCAGTGTGCACATTTGAAGTACCAGTACATGTGTTCTTACACTGACTGTTTTACTCTGATCTCTCTCTCTGTGGCCTTCCTACCTGTTACGCTGTGCTCACTCCCTCTGGGAGTTTTTCAGTAAGTCGCTGGGTGTTGAGCATTAGCCCTGTGGATACCTGGATAGTCCAGGAAAGGGCTTACACTTCTCTCTGCAGTACCTCGAGCTAGAGCCAGTGTTGCACATTCCATACTGTAGGTTGTGTGGTCACTGGCTGTGTTTCAGCTGCCTATTTTCGCCTCGATCCACCCCTAGCGTTCCAGGGTCTGTCTCTAGCAGCTACCTTGGTCTCAGCTACCCTTCCTGAGGTTAGTATTGCCTCTCCGCGGTTGCCCGGTATTTGGAGACTGAATCTGGGTCAGAGTTGCCTCATTGCCACACCATACAGTCTGGGTCAGAGTTGCCTCATTACCATATCTAACAGTCTGGGCCAGTGTTGTCTCACTCCACAGGGTTTGGTGCCCGGGCTACTGGCCAGTGCCAGTTCCGTTTCACGTGCACCTCCGGTGTACGCTCACCTGGTCAGCTCTCCAATGGGTTGCCTTCAACCTCACTATTCCTGCCAGAGTCTCTCTACTAGCTGTTAACCTGTTGTTCTAGTCCACCTATTCTAGTATTACAGACTTGCTGTTAACCTGTTGTTCCAGTCCACCTATTTTAGTATTACAGACTTATTGCTTTTGTGTATTTGTATATCACTGTGTGATTTGCCTTGTGGTACCCAGGGCCTCATTCCTTGTATGCTCGCTTTCAATAAAGTCATTTTAACCTTACCATCCTGTCTGAGTGTTCATCTAAAAACCGTAACAAGCAGCTTGGCTCACTTACTGATTGCCCTTGTGTCTGATTCTGGCTGCAAGCGCATTATCCTGAGTTGATTATCTGTGCATGATCTCGCTTCCTCTGATGTACATTCTGGCTCCTTACTCCTGGATTGCTCCTGACATTGTTGATCTCTGTATTCCTCGCCTCGGCTTGGCTGAGTACCTGTCTTGGTTCCTGATCCCGGCTTGTCTTTTGGTTTACGCTTCTGGATCACAATTTTGCTTTGTGTGCTTTTGTTATTTTAATAAAGGTGTTTTGTACTTTACATTTTTGTGTCTGTTTCGTTCCTGGTCCCTAAATGTACACAAGGGCCTTGAACTCAGAAGGCGCAGGCAATCCACCAAATGATTTTTTTCTAAGCTGGACCAGGTAGACCAGCACATGGACAGATTGCGTTAGTGTCACAGTTTGTTTTGACTCTCAGACATAGAGTAAGATAAAAATCAAACTTTATTGAAAAGTTTAATGGGAACCCTCACGGGTCCTGAATATACACATATATCACATGTACATAATGAGTTCAACAGTAGCTTTTACAAGATACAGCATGGTAGGCTCTACCGGCCTTGCCAATATACTGGGCAAGGCAGCCTGAAAGATGACACATGTAATGGAAACAGGCTCTACCGGCCTTGCCAATATACCGGGCAAGGCAGCCTGGAGGGTAACATGACAATCTGAATGTGGCTCTACCGGCCTTGCCAATATACCGGTGCAAAGCAGCCTGACAGATGACACTGTGGGATGGAAACAGGCTCTACCGGCCTTGCCAATATACCGGGCAAGGCAGTCTGGAGGGTAACACGACAATCTGAATGTGGCTCTACCGGCCTTGCCAATATACCGGGCAGGGCAGCCAGGAGGACAGAAGGACAACTCCACTAATGCTGTATAGATGGAGCAGCAGCATAAGATGGAACAATGGAGCAAACCAATATCACAACCAGGGAAACCAAACCGGTGCAAGAATGGAGGCAGCAGCAACTGGTGAATGAAGGGTTAACCAGTACCGTGCACTGGACAATAGTAAAGCAAACCGGTTCTATAATAGATGGATCAGCAACTGGTAATGTGGAGTAAACCAGTATTGTGTACTGAACAATAGGAATGCCCAACCGGTTCTATAATGGAGGAATCAGCAACCGGTGAATGTGGAGTAAACCAGTACCGCGTACTGGACAACCGTATAGCCCAACCGGTTCTGTAATGGAGGAACCGGCAACCGGTGAATGTGAGTAAACCAGTACCGTGTACTGGGCAATCGTATCGCCCAACCGGTTCTATAATGGATGGATCAGCAACCGGTGAATGTGGAGTAAACCAGTACCGTGTACTGGACAACAGTGACGCCCAACCGGTTCTATAACAGCGGAATCAGCAACCGGTGAATGTGGAGTAAACCAGTACCTCGTACTGGACAATCATATCACCAAACCGGTTCAATAATGTATGGATCAGCAACCGGTGAATGTGGAGTAAACCAGTACCGCGTACTGGACAATCGGATCGCCCAACCAGTTCTATAATGGATGGATCAGCAACCGGTGAATGTGGAGTAAACCAGTACTGTGTACTGGACAACAGTAACGCCCAACCGGTTCTATACTAGCGGGATCAGCAACCAGTGAATGTGGAGTAAACCAGTGATCAGAATGTCACCCAGGTGACCCAGCAGCCAGACGGATGACTATCAGGATACAGCAGCAAGAACAGCAGACAAGCCAGGACAACCACAGGAACGGCAGGACTGCCAACCAGGACAGGAACAGTGCAGGAACAACGGCAGCACGGTATCAGGAATGGAAGCAGGAACGACAGCCCAACCGGATCTGGAACGGAGGCAGGAACCACGCAGGAGAGGCACTGACTACTGGAGAAACGCTGACACTGGTAACGTAGCAAAACAGGCCCAAAGATACAGGTACAAGGCAGGTGACTGCTGACATAGAGACACCACAAAAGGGCAACCAAAGGGTGCCTCAGCCCAGTCTATATAGGCAACACTGGGCAGGCAAAAGACAGGCGGCCAATGGAGAGTACACACACCTGACTGACAGCAGAAGTCAGCAATCACGGACACAGTGATAGTTAGCCCTTCAGACCTTTTTGCACCATACTGTGCATCTGGATCCACTACCTCATCAACCCCCGGCGCAGACTGCCCCTATAGCTGCTGCCACTCCCGCTCTGGCTGCCAATGGTGATTCCAATGTTGCTAGAGGCATGATTGGATCCACCTCGATTCCAAAGCATTATGGGGGTGACCCTAACCAGTGAAGAGGTTTCCTGAACCAGGTCGGTATCTATCTTTAGATGGTACCACAGGCCTTTCCATCTGATAGGAGTAAGGTTGGCCTTGTGATTCCCTTACACTCTGACAGGGCCGTGGCATGGGCTAATTCCCTTTAGGAAATGCAGAAACCTATAGTGTGCAATTACCCTAAGTTTGTGTCATCCTTTAAAAGGGGTATTTGATGTACCGGGCTGCTTCACCTTGGCTGCCAAGCAACTAATGTCCATCCAGCAGGGTAGAAGAACGGTTTCAGATTATGCCATAGATTTTTATACCCTGGCAGCCGAGCTTGGTTGGCATAATGAGGCTCTCGTGGCTGCTTTCACTAATGGGCTTTCAGATATAGTTAAAGATGAGATTGCAGCCCGGGACCTCCCAAGAGATTTAGAAGAACTGGTCTCATATTGCGTCTTGATTGACTCACGTATCCATGAGAGACCTTCCTTCAGAGAGCGCCTGTGGAGGCATCCCATCCGTTTAGCCCCAAGATTTTCATCTCCACCCCTGCTTCCCTCTCCTCCTGCTCCTCCCAGTCTCGAGACCTCAGACGATGTGGAGCCCATGCGGCTTGGGTTAACTCGCCTTTCAGTTGCTGAAAGGCACTTTAGGAGGAGTGAGGGCCTGTGCCTTTACTGCGGTAAGGCAGGGCATATGCTGAGAACTTGCCCCACATGTCCTGTAAACTCCCGCACCTAAGGTTCTATAGGGGACAGACCTTATGTGGCGTATCAGCGTCCCCGGCTATCCAGAAGGATAAATATCTAGTCTCCATTGGGCTCTCTTGGGGCGAGTGTTCCATTATCACAGAGGTACTTATTGACTCCGGTGCAGCGGGCCTCTTTATCGACAGTGCCTTCCCCCAGAAGCACTCCATTCCATTGCAGCTCCTTACTAGTCCACTTGCCATTGAGGGGATTTATGGCAGATCCCTACAGGCACTGCAGGTTACCCACTAAACCGCTCCTTTGTCTATGGCTGTAGGGGATCTCCATCAAGAAACTTTCAATTCCAGGTGATCCACTCTCCTCACTATCCTGTGGTCCTGGGTTATCCATGTGTCACTGTAATCAAGAAAGACAACAGGAGAACAGGTATGGTTAAATAACACCACCTTTATTCAGTAATGCATGTGTAAATTAGACAATGCATTCAAGCAAAACTTAGGAGAAGCAAGAACCGGAACCAGAGCAAAGAGATCCCACAGGAGATGGAATACTGCTAGGAACGGTACTTGTCAGAAGATCAGAAATGCTCCGATGCTATGGCAGAAGGTAAGACCTAGCCCATGGTCTATACCAGGAGAGGGTAGCTTCCAAACCAACTTTCAACAGAATGAAGGACTAACCCAGGACAGACAAAGCTAAGCACCCCGGTAAGTGTGAAGAGGATAATCAGACTGAGCCAACGGGTCAGTGCCAAAGCGGATAGTCAGCCGGAGCCACTGATCAGTAACAAGAAGGAGTTAGACTGAGCCAAGTGGTCAGCAACAGAGCGGGAAGTCAGCCAGAGCCACTGGTCTGTATCAGGCGGGCAGTCAGACAGAGCCACTGGTCTGTATCAGGTGAGCAATCAGACAGAGCCAAATGGTCAGCCACGGATCAGGGAGTCAGCCAGAGCCAAATGGTCAGTCAAAAAGCAGGCAGTTAGACAGAGCCAAATGGTCAGCCACAGAGTGGGGAGTCAGCAAGAGCCAAATGGTCAGTCACAAAAGCGGGTAGTCAGCCAGATCAAATAGGTCATAAATGGAGCAGGTAGTCAGCCAGAGGTCATAACCTGGACTTGTAGTCAGACAAGTCAAAGGGGTCAAGCCAGGGACACAGAGCTAAGCAAAAGAGTACTGTACTGGACACCACGAAAAGTCAACTGAGCTAGGTGTCCAGCCAGCTTATAATCTCTTCACCAGGAGGGAGGATCACACAACGAGCCCCACAGACTATGATAAAGCAGTGCGCGACATCATTGCAGGACAGAGAGATGATGCGCGTCCGCCTTCTGAACTAAGGAATGCAGAAGTTAGCCTCATTCGGAGATGCTGCACAGCCCTTTCCAAACATGGACACCACCGGCTCCTCCGGCCTCCTCGAAGTAAGTCACAATTGTGACACCATGGTTGCACAGACACAATCCCACATTCAATTGGGTAAGGACAGAAGTCATGGCATGGTCACCTAACTGTTCCAAGACATGCCTAGCAAAAATGGAGACGGTGCTAACCACATCCCTGGTCTCTTTTCTGCCTGAAGAGTACCAAGAGTTCTGGGATGTATTTGATAAGGGCCGGGCTGGTGAGCTCCCAACTCACCACCCATACGATTGTACCATTGAGCTGCAACCGTGTGCCATACCTCCTCGAGGTCGAGTCTACCCTCTTAATGTCACAGAGAATAAGGCCATGGAGGAGTATGTTGTGGATGCGCTTTCCCGTTGGTTCATCCGCAAGTCCTCCTCTCCCACTGGGGCCGGATTCTTCTTCGAGAAGAAAAAGAGTGGAGAACTGAGACCCTGTATCGATTACAGGGGGCTCAACCGTATCACAGTCAAAAACACCTACCCCATTCCACTTACTACCTATCTATTCGTTCGATTAAAAGGGTCCATGGTGTTCAGTAAGCTCGACCTGCTGGGGGCGTACAATGTGGTACGGATGAAGGAGGGCCACCAATGAAAAAAATGCGTTTAACACCAGGAGCGGGCATTACGAATACCTCGTAATGCCCTTCAGTCTCTGCAATGCTCCTGCAATTTTCCAATGTGTGGTGGTATATTTAGACGACATTCTGATCTATTCCACCTCCATGGTAAACCACCACGCAGACATTGCCCAAGTTCTGCAAAAATTAGGAGAAAATAATCTATTTTGCAAATTAGAAAAATGTGAGGTCCACTGCAAACAGGTCACCTTCTTGGGGTATGTAATTTCAGATGTTGGTTTCAATATGGACCCTGAGAAACTCTCTGCTGTTCTAGAGTAGTCATGACCTGTAGGTCTCCACTCCCTTCAACGTTTCCTCGGGTTCGTTAACAACTACAGGAAATTTGTCCGCAATTTTTCCTCGATTGTAAAACCCCTTACCGACATGACCAAAAAAGGTGGTAACTTCACGCACTGGTCTCCGAAGGCCATCAAAGCATTTGAGGCATTAAAAGTCGCCTTTGCCACAGCACCCATTTTGTCACACCTGAAACACGAGCTTCCATCCATACTTGAGGTCAATGCGTCTGAAACAGGAGTAGGAGCCCTCTTGTCTCAACGTCCTACTCCTGAGAGCCAGTTGCGCTCGTGTGGGTATTTCTCGAAGAAGCTAAGTCCTGCAGAGTGTAACTGGTAACCGTGAGTTTCTGGAAATAATACTCACTCTCAAAGAATGGAGGCATTTGCTCGAGGGAACTTCAGTACCAATCCTAATCGTCACGGATCATAAAAACCTCACATACCTGTCCAAAGCTAAGAGCTTCACTCCCAGACAGGCCCGATGGGCCTTATTTTTGTCCCGATTTAATTATGTGGTCTCGATACCTGCTGAGCACCAAAAAATTTCTGGGCTGATGCCCTATCCAGACAGTTCTCGGGCGCTAAGGAGAGCCCTCCTAGTCCTATCCCTCCGGACTGAGTACTGGCCACTAGTGTTGAGCGAGCACCGCGATGCTCGGGTGCTCGGGTGCTCTGACCGAGCACCCCCTGCTGCTCGAGTGCTCGGCCGAGCACCCGAGCCCCATTCAAATGAATGGGAGCACTCGAGCATCAAACCAGGCACCCCCTGCTCTGATGAGCGGAGGGTGCCTGGTCAATGTCCCCCTTCATCTCCGCTATGCCCCTCTTCCACAATGTCCCCCTTCATCTCCTCTATGCCATAGAGGAGATGAAGGGGGACATTGTGGAAGAGGGGCATAGCGGAGATGAAGGGGGACATTGTGGAAGAGGGGCATAGACTCTATGCCCCTCTTCCACAATGTCCCCCTTCATCTCCGCTATGCCCCTCTTCCACAATGTCCCCCTTCATCTCCTCTATGGCATAGAGGAGATGAAGGGGGACATTGTGGAAGAGGGGCATAGCGGAGATGAAGGGGCACATTGTGACAGACGGGCATAGCGGAGATGAAGGGGGACATTGTGGAAGAGGGGCATAGAGTCTATGCCCCTCTTCCACAATGTCCCCCTTCATCTCCGCTATGCCCCCTTCATCTCCGCAATGCCCCTGTACCTCCATTCCCTGGTGGTCCAGCGGAGCGTCTTCGGATCTGTGCCTCTTCCGGCACAGATCCCCGCAACCCGAACATGTCGGGCGAGCACATGGCGGTACTCGTACGAGTACCGCCATGTGCCGAGCAGAGCGATGCTCGAGCCGATCCGAGCATCGGCCGAGCACGCTCGCTCAACATTACTGGCCACCATACGTACAAGCATAACATCTCCCCTCAAGGAGTGAATACAAGCCGCCCAAGTAGATACACCTGCTGAGACTCCTTCTGGGCGCTGTTTCGTACCTATTAACCCCCGTACCAAGATACTTTCAACATACCATAATACGAAGTCAGCAGGGCATCCCGGTAAGAACCAGCTTCTCTGGTAGGTTTCCCAACTTTTCTGGTGGCCAGAACTTAATACAGATATTACTGCCTTTGTCACTGCCTGTCCAGTCTGTGCGCTGTTCAAATCACCCCATCACCTTCCAGTGTGCCTACTGCCTTCTCCAACCCATACCCAATGTGGAAAAGCCATGGCCACACCTTGCCATGGACTTCATAGTCGACCTCCCTTTGTCTAATGGTAACACAGTCATCCTCATGGTCGTTGACTGATTTCCTAAGATGATTCACTGCATACCTTTAAAAAAACTCCCATCTGCTAAAGAGTTGGCTACGGTCTTTGTCAAAGAGGTCTATCGGCTACATGGGGTTCTCAAAGTCATAGTTTCCGACCGGGGTAGCCAGTTTTTCTGGAGATTCTGGAGGGCCTTCTGTGAGCAACTAAGTACCCCACTCTCCTTCACCTCAGTCTATCACACACAATCTAATGGGGCAGCAGAAAGGGCTAATCAGGCCTTGGAGCAATTCCTGCTCCAGACCATCAGAATAATTGGTCAGACCTGCTGCCTTGGGCAGAGCTTTTAACAGTGCTGTCTCAGCTTCTTCCCGGCTCTCACCCTTCATGGTGAATTATGGGTATCAACCCTCCATGATTCCAGATTTGTTCTCTTCCCAGGAGATTCTGACATTGGAGGATCATCTCCAGAGAATCCGTTCCAAATGGGTGCAGGTCCAAGAGTCACTGTGACTCTCACAACAATCCCAGGAGCTCCAGGGCAATCATAAACGCCTACCCACACCCTCCTACCAGTTCGGGGAGAGGGTCTGGTTGTCCTCAAGAAATCTCCACCTCAGAGTGCCTGCTCAGAAACTGGCTGCCCATTTTGTGGGGCCTTTCTGTTTCCTCCGACGTGTGAACCCTGTGGCCTATGCACTAGACCTCCCTCCCAATATGCGGATACACAATGTGTTCCATGTCTCGCTGCTGAAACTCCTGGTATGAAATAGTTTTGCTATGGTCAATCCTCAACCCCATTCGGTGCATGTTGACATGAGGAGTTCAAGGTCAGCCCCATAGTCGACTCTCGTAGGTTCCGAGGGAGGCGTCAATATTTGGTCCATTGGAAGGGGTATGGTCCAGAAGAGCGCTCATGGGTTCCAGCTGCAGATGTGCATGCCCCCGCCCTCCTCCGTGCTTTCCATGCACGCTTTCTCCATAAACCTGGTCCTGCTCTGCGGGGGGGGGGTCATTGAGGGGGGGTACTGTCAAGGTTTGGCTGAGCTGATCTAACTCTGCTACTTGATTCTGCTGTCTGAGCTAATCTAGTGCTCTGCTATCTATTATTGCTGTTTTCTCTTTCCTAGATCAGGCTGAATCAGCTGACCTCTCGGTGTTTGCTCACCTGACTGCTATCATCCAACCGTCCCAGGGTATTTACAGTGGGGCAAAAAAGTATTTAGTCAGCCACCAATTGTGCAAGTTCTCCCACTTAAAAAGATGAGAGGCCTGTAATTTTCATCATAGGTACACTTCAACTATGAGAGACAGAATGGGGGAAAGAATGCAGGAAATCACATTGTAGGATTTCTAATGAATTCATTGGTAAATTCCTTGGTAAAATGAGTATTTGGTCACCTACAAACATGCAAGATTTCTGGCTCTCACAGACCTGTAACTTCTTCTTTAAAGGGATAGTAATACTTCGTTTTAACTTTATTTTATTTTGTAGGCATTAAAAAAAACATGAAGAATGATATAAGTCTTATCTCTCAATCCTTTATGGTTTATGAGATATTCACAAGCAAAGTTCCCCTCCCCTCCCCTTTTACCTAGTGTAAGCCATCTCTTCTCAGATGTGGATCAGGTTGTATGACCAGACAGATAACAGAAGGGGACAATTTTCTTTGTATGAAAACAATGAAAGCCCTTCCCCCCTTGACAAGTTTTTCAGCTTTTTCCCTTATCTTAATTGAAGATTGTCCCTCTCTGCAGTCTACCTGGGCACCTCCCTTCTGATCTGGCTGAACAGGGGGGGGATACTTTGTTTGTGAATATCTCTTAAACCATAAAGGTTTGAGAGATAAGACTTATATCATTCTTCATGTTTTTTTAATGCCTACAAAATAAAATAAAGTTAAAACGAAGTATTACTATCCCTTTAAGAGTCTCCTCTGTCCTCCACTCGTTACCTGTATTAATGGCACCTGTTTGAACTTGTTATCAGTATAAAAGACACCTGTCCACAACCTCAAACAGTCACACTCGAAACTCCACTATGGCCAAGACCAAAGAACTGTCGAAGGACACCAGAAACAAAATTGTAGACCTGCACCAGGCTGGGAAGACTGAATCTGCAATAGGCAAGCAGCTTGGTGTGAAGAAATCAACTGTGGGAGCAATTATTCGAAAATGGAAGACATACGAGACCACTGATAATCTCCCTCGATCTGGGGCTCCACGCAAGATCTCACCCCGTGGTGTCAAACTGATCACAAGAACGGTGAGCAAAAATCCCAGAACCACACGGGGGGACCTAGTGAATGACCTGCAGAGAGCTGGGACCAAAGTAACAAAGGCTACCATCAGTAACACACTACGCCACCAGGGACTCATGCAGTGCCAGACGTGTCCCCCTGCTTAAACCAGTACATGTCCGGGCCCGTCTGAAGTTTGCTAGAGAGCATTTGGATGATCCAGAAGAGGACTGGGCAAATGTCATATGGTCAGATGGAACCAAAGTAGAACTTTTTGGTAAAAACTCAACTTGTCGTGTTTGGAGGAGAAAGAATGCTGAGTTGCATTCAAAGAACACCATACCTACGGTGAAGCATGGGGGTGGAAACATCATGCTCTGTTTTTCTGCAAAGGGACCAGGACGACTGATCCGTGTAAAGGAAAGAATGAATGGGGCCATGTATCGTGAGATTTTGAGTGAAAACCTCCTTCCATCAGCAAGGGCATTGAAGATGAAACGTGGCTGGGTCCTTCAGCATGACAATGATCCCAAACACACTGCCCGGGCAACGAAGGAGTGGCTTCGTAAGAAGCATTTCAAGGTCCTGGAGTGGCCTAGCCAGTCTCCAGATCTCAACCCCATAGAAAACCTTTGGATGGAGATGCAAATTCCGTGTTGCCCAGCGACAGCCCCAAAACATCACTGTTCTAGAGGAGATCTGCATGGAGGAATGGTCCAAAATACCAGCAACAGTGTGTGAAAACCTTGTGAAGACTTACAGAAAACGTTTGACCTTTGTCATTGCCAACAAAGGGTATATAACAAAGTATTGATATGAACTTTTGTTATTGACCAAATACTTATTTTCCACCATAATTTGCAAATAAATTCTTTAAAAATCAGGCAATGTGATTTTATGGATTTTTTTGTCTCATTCTGTCTCTCATAGTTGAAGTGTACCTATGATGAAAATTACAGGCCTCTCTCATCTTTTTAAGTGGGAGAACTTGCACAATTGGTGGCTGACTAAATACTTTTTTGCCCCACTGTAAAGCAGCTTGGCTCACTTATTGATCGCCCTTGTGTCTGATTCTGGCTGCAAGCGCATTATCCTGAGTTGTTGATTATCTGTGCATGACCTGGTTTCCTCTGACCTCCCTTCTGGCTCCTGACTCTCGGATTGTTCCTGACATCGTTCAGCTCCATATTTCTGACCTCGGCTTGACTGAGTACCTGTCTTGGTTCCTGACACCGGCTTATTTTTGGTTTATGCTTCTGGATCAAGATTTTGCTTTGTTTGCTTCTGTTATTTTAATAAAGGTGTTTTGCACTTTACATTTTTGTGTCTGTCTGGTTCCTGGTCCCTAACAATACAGCGCTTATACCAAAGGGAGCCTAAGGCAGTAGGGAGGTGTAAAGGCATTTTAGAGCATTTCTTTCCTCAGTGCCATGTTTAATGCATGTACTAACAAGGTACAAGGTTGTGTAGCTTTACACCATTTTACTATGCATCTGGAAATGTCCAGACCCTGCTCACAACAACAACAATGGAGTTTGAGCAAAGGTATATACTACGAACTTTGTACAATCTAGTGTATATACCCAATGTGCATGTCATTAATATAAAAACAATGTCTCAGTGCAGAAATGAGCTACACTGGTATATTTGCACATTCCCTCCAACATGATAGTGGAATTTCAGCAGTTTGTTATTACAGGTTTCTCCTAAATACTGGATAAATGGATCACTTAGCATAATTTATACTTGGCAGTTAAATGTATAAAGACTGAAACTTAATGCATAGCTGGGTATTGATTAATTTGAATGTGCTGCTTGCATCCAAGTTATGAAGCTGTACTAGTCTATAGCTTCATTTGCATGAGGATAACTCAATGGTAAAAAGAATACACTATTTTTGTAGTCTCAGGTTCTTTAGTTAAGAAAAGCACCATATTGAAATATTTGCATTTAGCACAGCACTAGACTTTATTAATAGTCTTCAGACAATTCCCTCCAGAGACAGCTCAGAATGATTCAGTCTCTCTCTTCATATAATGGTAGAGTGAATGACCCAAGAAGCAAGTCGAAAATATTTAAATGATAATAATGGACTATGCACGAGTACAAACGGAACATAAGAATATATATTAGATGACAGATGGATATATATGTGAAACATATATTTCAAAACTTTTTAACTATTATGTTAAAGTAATGCAAACTCTCATATATGTGTATAAGAGATAGCATTGATTTTGCTTCTAAAAATATATCATCACCTTTTGGTTAGCTAAGTTTTATGAAATAAAATGCAATTTTATCCCAGTCTGCTCAAGCCTGCCCTCTTTATTTTCACAGGGGTTTAACAACATTTGGGGAAATGTATATGCTGAGCCATCAAAGAACTTTCAAACTTAATTGACCACTGACCCCTCTGACCCAGTTATCAGAAATGTAATTCTTAAGTCCTCACATATATACATATGTGACACATTAATAGGATGATGGAGTAAGGTATTCATGTGAACCTCACAAGATATTTGAGCCACTACTTATAGTAGTGGGTCCTTAGAATATTTTATGCAGTTTCTTCACTCTGTTATTATACTGTACATGTCCTGAAACATGCAGTAAAGTTACAATAAAGAAAGTATGCATAGATACCTGTGGCTCCCTGGCAGATCGTATGAACATGTACTGATGAATGATGCAATGCTCATAGCAACATCTAATATATGGCCATCTCACATGTGCTCTAGCCAGTAATTTTGGGTGGTGGTCATGTGGACCGACGAGAAGACACACCTATCCTGTGTTCAGCGGATCTACCAGCAGGCATTCTGTTACTCTCTAAATGAAAGTGGTAGTGCCTACTCCCTTTACTCACTGAATGCTTTAAAGATAGGACTATAACAGGGTGTTTTATCTTTGCTATGCAGGTTCATACCTCCACCATTATAGCAACAAGTGTATTGGATAAGGATGTTCCTGAATTGCCAGCTAACTGTTATCTTGTTACAGTTTCAGCTTACCTTGTTTCCAGCAGCATCTACAGGTGCGAGGCTTCTAGCATGCAGCAGGCCTCTGTTTTATCTGTTTTTTTCCTGTAGTCTCCTCCTACCTACTTCCTACTTCCTCCCTCTGAGCTGCTCCTCCTACTTCCTGTGGAGGGGTTTAAAAGGCAGACTGAGTCCTGACTCAGTCGCCCTTGCGTTGTTGCGTTGTACTTGGGCTCTGTGTGTCACCTGGCTATCTACGAAAACCCGCACTGTGTATGACCTGGCTATTTATGAGAAACCGCACTGTGTATGACCCGGCTAAGTAAGAGAACCCTTTCTGTGTATGACCCAGATAAGTACGAGAACCCTCTCTGTGTATGACCCAGCTAAGTACGAGAACCCTCTCTGTGTATGACCCAGTGATCATGAGTATCCCTTACTGTGATCAATTTGTACTATTGGCTTAAGACAGACCACTGTTGTGGACAGGGTCTGATTGGTGACTGCAGGCATGAGTCACAGGGTCTCGATATAGTGACTGCAGGCAGAGTCACAGGGTCTGGTGTAGTGACTGCAGACGCGAGTCACAGGATCTCGGGTAGTGGCTGAAGGCGTGAGCAACAGGGTCTTTATATGTGACTGCAGAAGTGAGTCACAGGGGTCCAATATAGTAACTGCAGGCAGAGTCACAGGGTCTCTTAGTGGTGACTGCAGGCGTGGGTCACTGGGTTGCTGCAAAGGTGTGGTGTTGCTGGTTTGACCGATTGCAGGCGTGGGTCAGTTCTCCAGTCCAGCAGTCCTTGTGTTCCTGTTCGTCAGATCAAGATTGCTGAGCCAGTGTTCATAGTGGTCGCCTGTTCCAGTGTTCCAGTCGACGGGTCAAGAGTTGGCGTTCCTGTATCCTGCTGAGACTAACAGGGGCTTCGGCCCAGTCTCTCGCATTGTGGTCTCGTGAGAGGCCTTCTATTTCTGGTAGTTGTGTCGCCAGCTAGTAACCCTTTGCTTGTTGTACCACTTATTTATCGCTGTGATTTATTCTAATAAATATTTTGCATTATATTACCGTACTGAGTTCTGAGCATTCCTGGGTGCCCGTGACATATCTACAGAGTAAAAACAGGGCATTTCAGGTCTAGAAATGATAGTATCCACTAAGCCACAAATGATCCACCAACCAGATTAAGCACTTCTAATCCTTAATGATGGTTACCCCATAACTGTCAAACTTGAGGAAAATTTCAGCATATCTCTGACTCGACTGGCTGGGACTAATTACCTGTTCATATCAAAGACATCTGCAAAGCATAGTCTTAATGGGGCCCCATTCTGGTCTGTAGCATACTCTCACATTTGCTATGTCCACTGAACAACTTGATCAGTTCTAGAACAAACTAGTTTATTGTAACTGATAAGGCATTTAATCCCTTTAATCCTAGAGAGGTTACCAACTCATTGGTTTACAATGCTTGGTGATCTTTCTAGCATTCAAAAGGCTGTGTTTTTTTCACTGTAATTTACGCTGTAAAGACATAATTTTTTTCTTTTTCATGAACATTTCTGTGGGTATAAAATGCATTAAAATTTCCATCTTTACCACTGCCCACTTTTACTTTCTATTCAGAATTTCCTGCTGTGTTACAGTAATAGAGTAAAAGTGATATCTTTACTGGCTCCCTGAATAGCTTTAGAGTATAAGCTTTCAAGACCACTTACATCTCTTCATTAGGCATGTTGTTGAATTAGCTAAATTCTTCATACATATGTGTATATTTCTTGGGTTTATAGTTCCTTAGAGAGTTCTTTGTATTGACCTGGAATAGATTTGTAAATGGTATCCATATCACCTCTTAGATGTCTCTATTCTAATGATCATACAATCACTACACATTTAGACAGTTTTGGATCCAGCTGGATTCCACTGAAAGTTGGTCTTATGCCCCTACTTTAGACTTCAGTAGGGGCATCTTTTGTATTATGCAATACAATCTGCTTCCCAGTATGAAATATGACCAAATGGTACAAGAATTATGTCCCTTTTGAAGTTTTAATTGATTCATTGCTGGTCAAGGTGTTAGAGTTTGCAATTTGCAAGCAAAAATGGCCCAACTTCAAGTTTTGAGAACAATCTCAAAAGAGCTTCAAACAATACCACATACCGATAATAGATTAAAAAATATTCCTAAAACCTCCTGTCCTCTCTTATAAACAGTCCCCTAATCTGAAACAACTTGCTATAAAGAACTCCCTAAACAGTACAACAGATAATGGTACATCTCCCTGCCTAAAAAAAGAGATGAGGAACCTGTATGATTCTGCAAATCATTTAATGTTGTCTACCTCATCACATGTTTGAAATTTCCCAACACAGTTTATATGTAGGTGAAACAGGAGAAACTCTCACTATAAAAGATCTCCAGGTCACTGTACTGTACAGCATAGTTTAGCCATGGATTCAGATTGGCCTGGGAGGTGTGTCCAGGAGAGCCATCAAGAACACTCCTAATAGTAAGTTTTATTTTATCATTATGTACCATTACAGATCTGTCTAAAGCACATATAAACCTTTTCAGTCATTTTTAACCCAATGGATGTGAAATATGTCTCCAATGCACACAATGTACCCAAGGGGTTAAACAACAATAGTCGGTCTTTTTTTTTTTTTTTCATTTCTTCTTAACATGTCTCATCCAGATATAAACCTAGAGTGAACAATCTGACCTGTAAGATCCATTTTTGTTTTTAATTTCAATTTTATTAAAATTGCAAGATCAGTATATTAGCACATTTATGTAGAAATTATTAAAACAAGCTGGCAACAGAATAATCTTCTTGAAGTTCTACCATTTGCAGTGGTGTTATAATGTGATTTCAAGCTGCATCCTATGCTCTGTCCTTTATAGGTGAAGACTAGTGTAAAAGCCAGTGTACACAGGCCAAGGTCCGGGTGATGTTAAGAGGCCGGTCCTGCCCTGCACCCTGCTGCCGACGCAGTCATGCACTGTAGAGACTGCCCGAAAGCACAGAATGCTCCCAGCACAGAACTCCCAGCATTCTGTGCATTCGGGCAGTCTCTACTGCACATGATGGCTTCTGACAAACATCCTAGCGAATTATTATATAGGATGGCCTATTCACTTGGCTATTTATAGCCGCTCTCTTCTTGCCTAGTATAATATCAGAAAATATGTCAAATTCTCTTACAGTACTGTAGTTAGTGTTTGCAGAACTTAAAAACAAAAACTATTATAAGATATAACTTCCATAATCATATTGCAGATTTCATTTTATTATTATTATTATTATGTTGTTGTACATTTTATTTTATGCCAACATCAAAAAAATAGTTGATAGGTGTAAATAAAAATTCAAACAATATAATATGTTGGGCACAAACAGCCTAATAAAACCATAATGATGCTGATGTGGTAAAGTGCACTGTAACAATTCTGGGATAAACCAGCTGATTCATAGGAGACAAATAAAATGTCCCCAAATTCATTCAAGCAGTCAAGGGTTTAAAAGGTTCTTTTAAATTATTGGGAAATTTGAGAAATTGTATCTATCACATGCGGTACTTCTGGTTCACTCCAGAATTGTTCCAGTTTATCTTAGTTCAAAACAAGAAAATACATAAATACATGTAAATAAGCTTTGCTTTAATTCTTAACACCTCTAATGTTTAACTGGGCAATAATCTCAATTTCTTACTTTCTCATTTGGACAGATCTTCCTTATTAGGAACACAGTTATTTTCTCTATAACATTGTGGCTAAGTCTTTTAAAGTGGAACTTAGCATCTATTACACCACTGAATGAACACAGCAGTATGTTAGCTAATTTTTTTCAGCATACCATCTGGCTAGTTTAGGAATTTGTGTATCGCTTGTCTTTTAGCCATGCTTCCTATTACTGCCAAAGTTTATCCATCCAGTTTCCCCCTGCAGCTAATCAATGGCTTCCCCAGGATACCAGCTGCTTTGTTTTATGAACCCTTCCTCTCTGTTTAACAGTTTAACAGTTCATTTTTCTTTACACAAAGTGTAATCAGCAGCCTATTTATACTAACTTATTGTCTATATATTATTTAAGAATCTCAGTCATTCAAATATGTTTGTATGTTTCTAACTGTAAAAATGTTATGACATGAACATATTTTATTTTACAGATTTATTTATATTATTTTAATATGAATTATTAAAGTGACATTAAACCTTCATCCTGATTAAAAATGTGGTTTCACTGTGAAAAACTGCATGGTTATTCTTAGTATCTTTTAAATAGTAACAATGTATTTTGTAGTAATGTCTATGGAGAATAATACGTATGGTGCTTATGTGACAAGATAAAAAGAATATGCTGGGAGTGTGAATCATATTGATCTTCAGTGGTGATTGGTATATAATGCCCATCATCCTCTTTTAATCATTGACAAGCTGAAGATAATGGTTAGAATAGAAATGGGTTTATAAAAGTGACACCACAGACCAAACACTTTAATGGGGCTACATTCTTGATAGCCCAAAGCTTGAAATTGAGATACATTTTAGATACCACAGAGGGTACATTTGAAATGGAGCAACGCTATTGATTCCACAGAGAATGGAAGAGAGCAAAGAGGGAGAGGAAGTGAAAAGGGGTAAGAGAAAGTGTAAAGGGAGGATAAAAATAAACAAAGGGGAAAGAGTTCACAAGGGGGGCAGTGAGGTCAAATGGAGAGAAGATAGGAAAGGGGGCAAAATGAGGGAAGAAAAAAATGAAGAGAGGTAAGGAGGGAGAACATGGAGATATTGAAGAATAACCTAGTGGCAAGGAGAAGAAGACAGAAGGGAGGAAGACAGAAGATGGAATAATGGAGGAAGAAGATGGAGAGGGAAGATACATAGGGGTAGAGGAAAAAAGATGGAGAGATGGAGAAAAATCTGAACAGAGGATGGCTGAGAAGAAGAAGCTGGAAGGAGGGAGGAAAGAAGAAGCTGAAAGGAAGAAGATGGACTGAGAGGGAGAGGAAGAAGCTGGAAGAAAAAGGAAGCTGGTGGGAATGAAGGGTGTAAAAAGGGGATGGAAGAAAGAAGACATGAAAAAAAGCTGGAGGGAAGGAGGGTGGAAGACACTGGTGGAAGAAAATGGAAGGAGGGATGAAGAAAAAAGGAAGCATGGAAGAAGACTGAGGAAGATGCTAGAGTGAGGAAAAAGACACATAGGTCCTTCCCCTTGTTCTCCCTACCACTCCCACTGAGGTTACCAGCTGTCTAACAAGTGTTCCTCTGTTACACTCTTTATCTGATTCCTGTTTCACTCATCCCTGTGATTTGTGATTGGATACTGAGGGTTTATAGGTGTGCCTGTACCTGTCTCTGGTGCCTGGTTTTTGTGCTTTCATTGCCAATAGCTAGCATACCTTTTTGATTCTGATTGCTACTGTGGATGACCCTTGCCTGTTTCCTGACCCTGCTTATTGGATTCTCCCTGATACTGCTATATTTTGGAACACCCAGTGCTGACTCTCCCTGACCCCTAACCATTCTTTTGTTTTTACCCTCAGGTACCATTTTTGCCCGATTTAGATGACCCAGCCTGGAATTGACTATCCCTTTCTCTTACAGCCTTCAGCATTTGGAGTATGCAGCCTGTTACCTCCATGTTGGCTCCAGTCTGTGTGGGTGAATCTGCCTCTCTGGTGAAGTCTGCCTCTTCTAGGCATAGCAGCTCTCTGCTGCCCGCTGTCCTTCAATTTTATTGGTCTAGTGTGATCCTTAGGAGCGCATAGCACTGTTATTTTTTGCTTGCCTCCCTTGCCTCTGGGCCGCAGTTACTTTTGCTCAGCTGCTCACTGTATCTTGGGCAGTACTGAGAGCCACACTGATCTCCTCCAAGCGGCCCAGCTTTCATTGGTCACCTCAGGCTTCCTTCAGTGGTTAGGGGTTACGATCTTAGTCAGGCAGGGGATTCCTTACCTGAGCAAATTTTTTTATATAAGCAAATATTTCTATATGAGATTCCTAACCTGGGCCAGCACATCCAGGGCTGCAGGCAGATCTCTCTAGCCTTTGGCTAGCATTCCTTTTTGATCTTGGACTTCCCAGCAACCATCCAGAGCAGTCGTGTCCTCCATCATTCATCACAGTATCTCTTATCAGATATTGCTCTGAGGGATTCTTCAGGGAGATGGTCTACCCTTTGGTCAGGTATCTTCTTTAGGGGCTTGAGTCTATACCTTATATTTCTGACACCTGGGGTATCTTCCAGGTTTGTTCACAGTCTCTGGATTCCTTTTGTTTCTTTGGGCTATTTGGCAGCAAGTGACTTGTTAGCTTTTAGGATTCACTGCTCTCTGGGTCAGGGCTAGATCCATTCCATCACCATACCACATCTTGGGGTCCAACTTGCAGGTACCTATCTATACGTTAAGTCCAGTGGGTATCCATCCTGGTACCGGCCCTGGCTCAACTGGGGTCAGACATCTGGCTTCGCAGCTAGCACTTTTACCACAGCCTCGGTTGCATTAAGGACATTCCTGAGGGCTCCTCAGATCTCTAGTTAAAACCAACGAGAAGAAAAAAAAGGCCTTCACGAGTTAACCAAGTCCGGGTAACGTGAGATTCAAGTCTTCCTTACCCAGAAAGGTTAACGTGCGACGGCCTACAAAACACACAAAAACTACAAAACTGGAGTCGCCCAAAATCTGACCTCATCGGCGTTGCAAAACACATGCTAAATAACGTAAGAGGAGAACCTCGCCCTGGTGGAGGCAGTCATCTCCAGAGATTGGATCCTGTTCCCCAGGGGGAAGGTCGTCGGCATGGGGGCCAAACGAAAGGATGCATGGAGGGAGGTCCTGGCTGCAGTCAGCACAGTGTCCAACTGCAGCCGGTCACTGGATGCTGTGAAGAAGAGGTGGACTGACTGCAAGGCCAGGGTCAAGAAAAAGATGGGCCAGGAGGCTATGCATGCTGCCGGAACAGGGGGTGGTCCGACCCTGCACATGAACTACATGGAGTAGGAGGAGGCAGTGCGGAGGACCCTGTCCACAACAGCAGTGCAGGGAATCCCAGGGTGGAGTGACACCGGGGATGAAAGGAGCCTCCAGTCGACTGGTAAGTGTATCAAGGGCTACACACACATCACGCAAATCTTGACACCTGAACACATGGACAGCATTCCACGCCACAATTCAGCAACACAGCTTGGAGGGACGTCAGACAAGGACAGAATACTTGACAAGCCCAGCCTGAATGTAATGATCAAGTCCCTGTTGAACATCCCTCATGCTGTGTACAACAACATCATGTACAGCTCAAAAACAATGCACACCATCATGTGTCATGGCTCAGTTGGGGTCAGACATCTGGCTTCGCAGCCAGCACTTTTACCACAGCTTCGGTTGCATCAAGGACATTCCTGAGGGCTCCTCAGATCTCTAGACTCCCTCCCTATTCTGGGTACTCTGGTCTTTGTAAACTTCTACTGAGGCCTCAAAGGCAGGTACAGGCACACCTATAGACCCTTAGTATCCAATCACAAATTGCAGTGAGGAGTGAAACAGGAATCAGATGAGGAGTGTAACACCCTCCAGCCATGCAATGATCAGCCCAGTGGACACACAAAAACTCCAACCTATCCCCCCCACCCCCGCCCTCATCACTTCCTCCATGGTCCCACCAATTGCTTACATTTTTTCCTCATGTAGGGGAGAGGACTCAGAGCAATCCTGTGTAGAGGCAACAGTGGTGGGTGCAGTATGCTTTTCCATGAAAGTTCCCACTAATGGGAGTGCCCAGCTTCCAGCATCACATGCTGCAATAGTCTGTTCTTGTATTGTCACTATGATTGGCTAGGAGTTTTAGCCAATCTCTGTGACAGTGATATTAGTTAGGAAGCACAGAGGCAGTTTAGCAAGAACGCCGATGTTAGCACTACCTAAGTGCTGTCACCGGAGTGGAACTGTTCATGCATCCAGAGGGATGTAACCCCTTTTCTTTAGAGCTGAAACAGGCAGCTGGGTCTTCCATAGAAGCCAAGCTGCAGCCTGCTACCTGTGAACCATGTGCTAATACTGCAACAACACTGAATAGAAGAACTGCACTTAGGAAGCTGTGAGGGCCTGGACTCATACTGCCTTTGGGCTGTCTTTCAAAATTCATCTCCCTCAGACAATATAGAGGCAATATGCAGCTAGGGCCAGCCCAATTTCTTAAGTGAAATTCTTATCAGTCACATTATGTGTAGCATTAGCATAGAGTTTGCAGGCAGTGGGCCACTGCACAGTTCTAGTGTGTTAGAGTTATGCCATTAATTTAATCTCAGGCTCCTCTCCTTATTCTGGTCTAAAACACCCTCATGACCCCCGTAGTGATGGGACAGATTGAGGTAAGACAAGTCATGTGTCAGGACAACAGAAGTCCTGGCACATGTGTTGCTAACCTTTGTGGACAGGAGAGAAATTGATCCCCCAATCTGGTGTGGCAGGGCCCCCCATCTTCACCGGGCCCTAGACAGGCACCTAGGGTGCCTTGCCCATTATCTTTAGTGTATCTTTATCTGAATAAAATGGTTTCCTGGTGACTTTATCCTGGTCTTTATTGCCAGCTTATGCAAGAAACATCAGAGCAGCTCTGCTTACCATTCAATCTCCTCCACAGTAACTAGGAGGAATTCATTCAAAATTGTATTTGCATATTTTTGAATTAGTGGGCTAATATTAATTAGTGAAATATTGTTGCCTACATGTTGGTAATTTGCTCTGGAAAGTAGCAGCAGTGCCAGTCAATCCTGGTACTGATCTGGTTCTAAAAATTGTTCAGAAATCACAACCTTGCTTCATTTACATGACGTGATGTAGCAAATACACATATGGGCATTACTGATGTCAGTTTGACATAAAATGAGTCTCTGACAAAGTGAAGCTAATTATTTATAAATTCTTGCAAAACACTTATACACCTGATGTAAGGTGGAATTAGCTTTAAATGTTCCTAAAATCATGCCAACGTACCCAAAAAAACACTTGACACATTCTCCTATAACATAGGCACTACAAATATGACTATAAAAATTAAACAGAGCTGATGGGATGATTATGTACTGGATGGTGCACCTTTCTAAACTGATGATGGCCACAAGGGTGTGTAATCTACATCCCTATGGCACTCAAAGGGTTAAGGGAGTGATGCTGTTAATGGTGCTGAAAAGATCATCTCCACTCCACCCTGACCAAGCAAGGAAGCAGAGAGAATGCTGTCAGACTTCAGTGTTGTTTACTGCTGGTGATGTGTAAGGGAAGGCACACCTTCCACATCGACAGCAGTTCAACAACCCTGTATGATAATAGGAAACTTTTCATCCTTGCCCCTTGCAACCCTACATTTTAATGCATATGGCGATGTGTGTGTACATTGAAAAGGCACTGTGTTCCCTACACATTGCCACAGCATCGATGTTTAGTGCATCTCCTCCCCAGATGTTGATGAACTAAAACTCCCATCATCCATGGCCAGCAATTGAATGATTATGGAATGAAGAAAATTATTGTCAATAAGAGCTGGAGACAGGAGGTTTCACATCCCTGGATTAAATGGCATATTAGCTCTGAGTGGGTCATAATGGAACTGGGGCCGCGTCCCTGATGTCCCACCTCTTTCAGCTTCCTATGTACTTCTTGTAAGGATACAACATTGATACTTTGGAGAAAAAATATAAAATTATAGCCACAAGGGCACTGGGGATACTATAGCAGTGTAACGGTTTTAACGACACTCAGACCAGAGGTTAAAATAAAACACAGTTTTATTGAGAGAAAACAAGGAACACTGCCCCCTAGGGGCTAGAAGAGGTAATAGCACATATATAGAAAGTATAATGGATGTCTTACAGGCACAATATGGCTTGGGACAATATAGATGTATAACAGGAATCAATAGTGGTATAAGGTTTAATGCCCAATACAAGTAATCAGTCTCTGTTGTGGTGTGATTAGCCAATGCCCAGTAGATGGTAAAAACAGTCCAGGTAGTGGTGTTAGATGGAAAGCACTTAGCAGTGAGACAGAACTGAAACACTACAGGAACAGTTCCGTGATATACCCAACAGTATTGCAAGAGCTGACTGGAACCAGAGCCAATAGCACCCCTTAGATGCGGTAACGGAGTCAGAGACACTGCAAGAGCTAAGTGGGACCAGAGCCAATAGCACCCCTTAGGTGCGGTAAAGGAGTTAGAGACACTGCAAGAGCAAAATGGGACCGGAGCCAATAGCACCCCTTAGTTGCGGTAATGGAGTCATAGACACTGCACGAGCTAAATGTAACTTGAGCCAGTCGCACTCTACTGGTGCGGTAATGAAGGCACAACACTGCGAGCTGAATGAGACCAGAGCCAAGACACCCTTCCGGTGCGGTAATGGAGACACACACTGCAAGAGCTAACAGAATGCCCAATAGCACCATGCGGTGCGAAAACTGCTAAGGTGTAAGGTGGAGGCACCATAAACGGAGGCCACGATTGCTCTGCTAGTGTTAACGGACAGGCTTGATAGTGGAGGCAACAAGCTCAGCAAGTGTTAATGACAGGCTCAGTATCGGAGGCAACAAGCTCAGCAAGTGTTCACAGACAGGCTCGATAACGGAGGCAACAAGCTCAGCAAGTGTTCATGGACAGGCTCGGTAATGGAGGCAACAAGCTCTGCAAGGGTAAAGTGGGTGATCAGTCTGCACAGCACTGCATGCACAGTTCAAAATATCGCCAGGCGACGTATATCAGAATCTCGCAGGAACACAGGAAGCAGGTTACAGAACAGGAATGCCAGCCAAACCGGGTCAGTCACGGAGCAGGAACGTCAGCCAAGCCAGGTCAATCACAGAGCAGGAACATCAGCCAAGCCGGGTCAATCACGGAGCAGGAACGTCAGCCAAACCAGGTCAATCACGGAGCAGGGTCGTCAGCCAAGCCGGGTCAATCACGGAACAGGAACAACAAGAGTAGTCAGACGGGCCGAATCGGTACACAGGAATGCAGGAACACAGCAACAGATGCACAGGTACAGGAACACCACAAAAGGGCACCTGACAGGTGCCAGAGGCCTATATGAAGGGACACCCTGGGCGGGCCAATCAAGCTCCGCCAATGAGAGATCACCACAGCAGAGAGTGACAGTGGAATCACGGGAACTGTGATAAGCAGCAATCTGACGGGAATATTCCTGAAATAGTATTTACGTGTATAATATGTCAGATTATGTAATCACCAATCCAGCAAGTAGCATGCAGGGATATACAGTTTACTGTATAGCAACAATAGCTGGAGACATGGAAGGAATACTGCGTAAATAAAAAAAAAAAACAGACAAATGTATCAAATGCACAAGGATTGCAAAAAATAAAAACAATTGATTAGAGCATTTATTGTATAAAAATAATGCCTCCTCAATGCATTTCTTGTATATACTATTTAATCCGGAGACATTTTGGGCAGCTTACAATAAAAAGATGTTGCTGTATTGTTTCCAAATCAAGATTCAAAAGAACAGAGAGAAGCTAATCAAACTTAAGAGAGCAGAGGTTATCCAGAACCTGGGGAGAATCTGGCTCTTGTGGCAGCCATAACATTATGAGCCCCCTTTGAAGCCAGTTATACTGTACAAACTCTTAGGGTAGACACTGATCAGCTGAAACAAGGGGTAATTGTTTTCCTGGATCTTGAGGGAAGGGCTTCAACTTTTATGACATGGTTAAAAGAAATGGTTAAACTGATCTTAATATTGTAGAGTATAGTTAGAATTTGGACTCATGTTTATATTGCATTAAAAAATAAAATATAGGACAGAGTAGGATATAATATAATCACACATAAACAAAAATACAACAATCAAGAAATTAAAATTAAGAGAATTTAGCCCCTTAAGGACCAGCGCATGTACGCGCGGCCGGCACTTGATCAAGTGGCTTTTTTATTTTCTTTACTATTTCCGGTTCAGGGCTCCCGGAGCAGCGTGCAGCTGAGCCGGGAGCCCTGAACTCCATGACGTGCCAGGACCGTCACTGGTCCTTAAGTGCTGAACCGCTGTGACGTTCCTGGCACATCAATGGTCACAAAGGGGTTAAGGAACAACCTTTTCTTTAAAGAATAAATGCACAAATATGTATAATTTCAGAGGAATCAACAAATGCTTCACTCAGTATGTTTTTTGTTTTTAAGCTACTTCTCTGATCGATCAAACATGCAACATGCTTTTTAATACCTAACTTAATAAGCCTTATTCACTTTATAATATTTATGTGTGAACTGGTATAGAGAGGTAATTATATAAAAAACTAAACAACTGATTAGCAAGTCATAAGTGAAACAGTTAACCATAACATGTATTATGGTGCAAAATGTGGTGTCAATTTGGCTCTAACCCAGCAAATTATAATGGGGAAAGAACATTTTTTGGGCAATCTTCCTACTGAACAGCTATGGATTAAGGGCTCGATCCAAATGTTGGAGTTAAAACCAACAAGAATAAAAAAAAAGGCCTTCGTGAGTTAACCAAGTCCGGGTAACGTGAGATTCAAATCTTCCTTACCCAGAAAAGTTAACATGTGACGGCCTACAAAACACACGAAAACTACAAGACTGGAGTTGACCAAAATCTGACCTCATCGCTGTTGCAAAACACACGCTAAATAACTTAGGAGGTGAACCCTGCCCTGGTGGAGGCAGTCATCAACAGAGATCGGATCCTGTTCCCCAGGGGGAAGGTCATCGGCATGGGGGCCAAACAAAAGGATGCATGGAGGGAGGTCCTGGCTGCAGTCAGCGCAGTGTCCAGCTGCAGCCGGTCACTGGATGCTGTGAAGAAGAGGTGGGCTCACAGCAAGGCCAGGGTCAAGAAAAAGATGGGCCAGGAGGCTATGCATGCTGCTGGCACAGGGGGGTGGTCCGCCCCTTCGCATGCACTACATGGAGTAGGAGGAGGCAGTGCGGAGGACCCTGTCCACAACAGCAGTGCAGGGAATCCCAGGGTGGAGTGACACTGGGGATGAAAGGAGCCTCCGGTCCACCAGTAAGTGCATCAAGGCCTACACACACATCAAACAAATCTTGACATCACCAGACACTGGCCAACACAGTGACATCTGAACACATGGACAGCATTCCACACCACAATTCAGCAACACAGCTTGGAGGGATGTCAAACAAGGACCGAATACTTGACAAGCCCAGCCTGAATGGTAATGGTCAAGTCCCTGTTTAACCTCCCTCATGCTGTCTACTACAACATCATGCAAAGCACAAAAACAATGCGCACCATCATGTGTCAGTCAAAGATATAATTGTTATGTGTATCACAATGTCATGCATAGAGTGACAAAGACGTTAGCACATAACCCCTTGAGTGCCACAGGGATAAGCAATGCATTGCTTGTCAATATTTTGGCTAGTTCCCTGGCAAACAAAGGGTTATGGAAGATATCAAGGCGCAGAAATTACGTGTGTTCTGGAGTACTGTTACTGCATGTCAGGGCTAGACATTGTACATGTAGGTAGTTAGTCCAAGTAGAATAGTCAAGGTTCAGCTCTCTGCATCATATATAGCCTGCAGAGTGTGGATGGCCAGGGGGCAATCACCGCCATCACCTCTCTGCAAGACATATGTGATTCACAAGACTCAACCATGATGGGGGGAACATTCACTAGGGTGTCAGAAAGAGAGGTGACAATGTGTACATGACAACTGCAGTGTCATCACATCTGCAATCCCTGTTTTATTCTGTGGAGCCAATGCACTGAGATCTAAACAACTTGTGACATATCAGTGCTCATTCTCCATAGTATAACATAGGAAAAGGGAAAAGTAACCTCCAATAGTACAATATAACCATGCACATGTTTGCTGTGTGTTATGATCTTAGCTGTCCTGGCATGTTCTCTCATGTCCTCCAGCTGATTGGGTTGTTGGGTTACACAGATCATGTTGGTTGTTGTACTATTGTGTCTGTAACTGTTGCTGACATCATTGGTTGGACTCTGTAGTCATTGGTCATCCCTGGCGCATTGCTGTGTTTATAGGTCATAGTGTGTGTGCTGTGGATGCCTAAGTGTATGTCATGCAATGGGTTGGCGTCACTCAAGGTGTGATGGTTCGGTTTTGGTCAACACATGGATCCTGATGAATTTGGATAGCAAGGAGGTATGCCTTGCCATCAACACTGCTCAGGATACACATAATGACCAAAGCTACATCAATGTAGGTTACTAGAATCAATGTATGGGATCATGTCAAGCTTGGCAACGTGTGTCAGGATGGTAACCAATGCATTGCAAAGCAATGCAATGGATATCATCCTGCCACTCAACGGTTCACATGTCAATGTAATAGTCCTGCAGCACTCCTGTCATAGCTCACATCACTAATTACATCATATCATTTCCCCACACAGCATACCAGTCAGCACGAGCGGAGGAGTCAGGGGAAACCTCCTCTGAGGAAGCCACCACCTCCAGGGAGCTGCCAGCACCACCACAGCAGTAGCCACAGCAGCAGTGGCCCACCAGGGTCAGCCGCCACAGTAGCAGTGGCCCCCCCCAAGGTCAGGAGCCACAGCAGCAGTGGCCCCACCAGGGTCAGCAGCCACAGCAGCAGTGGCAACACCAGTGTAAGCAGCCACAGTAGAAGTGGCCCCACCAGGGTCAGCAGCCACGGCAGCAGTGGCCCCACCATGGCCCCCAGGGTCCACAGCAGCAGCAGCCACAGCCTGATACTGCCCTCCAGACACAGGATGCCACAGGCAGTTACAATGCCAGGCCAGGCGGAGTACCACACGTGGGCCAGACCTCAGCCACCCACATGGACATCAGGAAGCCAGGAGGCATCCGAGGTGTGGCCCCTGGACTACCATCACCTTGGGCTCATTGTGGAGCAACAGCAGCCACAGGCAAGGGAGGTGTTCACCCCGCCATTACCACCCACACCATCCACACCACCAGTGCACTCTTGAGGATCCCAAGGAGGTGAAGGGGCAGACACAGGGCTACAGATGTCCCCACAGTCCCTCCAGAGTGGCTCTCCCCCCCTTGAGGGTCACCGTGCGTCCTCACCCCAATCTCCACTGCCTGAGGGGGAGCCAGATGCCTCTTACATGGCATCACCAACACCAGCCTCTACTCCCTCCACAACACACACAACCAACACCGCCATCCTGGATCAGGAGTTCCAGGGACTTCAGACGAGGCAACTCCAGGTGGGCAGGAGGTGTGCTAGGTCCCTGACCAGAATGGGGAACCACATAGCACACATCCTGGCCAGCATAAGGGCAATGGAGGCCCAGCAGTTGACCCTGACCAATCACCTGGTCACCTACACCGCAGAATGTCAGCCATGATGGACCAGGTGGTAGTCGAGATGAGGGAACGCAACAGGCTGGAGACCCTACGCCAGGTCCAGGCCTCCAGTTCCACTGCCACTACCCCTGCCAGCACTTCACCACTGCCACCCACAGCCTCCAGACATACTAGGGCCTCACTGCATCAAGTGCAGGAGGCCACCCCTGCATCCCCGCCCAAAGCACCCCCAAGAAAAAAAAAATAGGAGTTCATTGTTGACTCAATAAATGTGCAGTTGTTGCTTCGACACATGTCCATGTCTGTTTGTTTTTCATCAGACCCGGTTAGTGGCAGAGTTGTCTCCAGTGCAATGCACAGCTATGCAGTGAACACAACTCATGCACAATGAATGGCGTCACAAGCTTTTACTGCAAGGGTGAACACACACATCACATACAGAAACGTTTGTACAAGTTCAACTCACAGACATATCAAAGCCAAACAACATCAGGGTGTTGTTCCATGATGTGACTTGAACTTGAACAACATGAACACATTAGATAGATCAATGGATCAACAACATGAACACAATTAAGTGGATGGTAATAATTAACATGTTTAAACAAATATGTATTAGGGTTCATCCCCCTGAGTAGGGGTATTATTCCAAATTAATTTCAGCTCAAAGTTGAATGTAATAGATGAAATATCACAGTGGCATGGAATTGTCAAGTGGCGCTGTTGCTACACCATCCTGTGGAGATTTATGGTGCTGGGATCAGGATGGTGTAGCAACTGCACCACTGTACAATTCCAGGTCACTAATATATTGCATCTGAAAATTACACTTGGAGATGTAATAACATTTAAATGAAACACCTTTCAGCAGTGGGAGTTTCCTTGTTTTACTAAGGGGGATAAACCCTACTACATACTTTTTGAAAACCTTTTAAGTATTACTATCTTTTCAATACCCTGATGAGGGAGAGGTAATCAATGACATAAAACAGTCATGTATGTTCATATGTTTCATTGACATCGACAATAACAGGTGATCCTCATGGACGTGGATTCAACGTGCGACAGAGACAGTCATCTGACCCATGGGGGTTCATGCCATGTATGCCTGCAGGAGGTGAAAACAAGGTTGTAAACTGCACTGTGAAAACAACAGTCATGCTATTGCTGAACCATCATCATATCCTTGGGAGCAAGTAGGATACACAACACATTGCTCAGCAATGCTTTGAGAAGCTTCCTCCACAGGTTAACCTTTTGTCATTTACATGGAGTAGACAATCCATTTCTCTTCAATGTGTTGTGTAGGCGTCATGACCTTATGATTTTTGGATGAAGGGGATGGCAAGTAGACATATGTATGTGTGACTGGCCAACCACATCAGTGTGTGAACAAAGACCTTGGAATCAGTGGATCTATTCAATGGATCTCAATTTACATACCAATGAGGTGTGTGCTCTGGGTCCACGTGACACACATACATATGTCTGCTTGCCATTCCCTTGATCGGAACATCATGTGTTCATGACGCCTGGACAACACATTGACAAGCAATGGTGTGGCATATTCGCTTTGTTACAATCACACAAAAACAGGTCAGCATGGTGGGCCTTGCAACCTGACTTACAGATTGTTAATCTGATACAGTAGGCAACACCACACACCATAACCATCCCCATTCTTCTCCACTGGGCAGGGTGAGTCCATTATCCCCCAAACCCTTTGAGTGAAGAAGGGGTACACAACTGATTGCCTTGCAACATTTTGTGTACACCTCTAGCAATCAATGGGTTAACACATGTAATTGCAGAGATGTATCCAATGTACTGCATGTCATTGCATTGGATATCCCTCTGTGGCTCAAAGGGTTTTACCAGTGTCATGACTATGTTCCATTTGGTAGATGGAGCTTGCCATCAGTACAATGTAGTATGTGATGTACATGGCCAATCTGGTGTACCTTTGATCCAAGGTTGAGGGATGATGTCCTTGACATGCTAGGGCTGTGGCGATGGGTCATCCTGTGGAGTGGAACAGATGGTTATTTTTTGCATGCATTCCACAAGCACAGCCATGCTCACACATGCATGTTACTCACAGGTGAAGTGGTCCCTGATGTGGTTCACATTTGTGTCCTGCTCAACATAACCTCCTCTCCATCAACGGGAACAGGGACCTACATGGGCTGTTGTGGCTCAACATCCTCCACGAGATGTATGTCCACATCAATGTTATGTAATGGGGCACATGCCAGTCTCTCTCTCACACTACATCTGGGGAGGGTGGACTGTCAGTTTTCAACAGAAGTAAGGTGTTGTCCATGAGCAGTCATGTGGTCCCAATAGACCAATGGTAAGGTGTGTGTTATACTGGTAATTGTTTGCTGGTGTGTCTGTGGTTGGTGGTGTGATGTGTTGTAATTGGTATGTATCTGTCAGGTGTATGTTTTGTCTCCATTGGCTGCTGAGGTTACATAGGTGAGCTTGATTTGTTTTTTGAGTGCCAGGTGTATATGTTGTGATGTGTGTTATCCCCTGTTGTTCCAGAGTGTGTTGTGATGGCTTATGTTGTGCTGCTTTGTGTCCCCCACTGTCCCTGTGTGGTTACTGGATTCTTGTTTGTCTGTGACTTGTTTGTATGGTGTCGGCCAGTGGTTCACACCAGGTGTCATGTCATGTTGGTGTGACATGTGCACCAGCTCAGGGTGAGTCACTTTTCCCATGTTGTTATATTCTTCATTGGTGATTTGTAATATTCATTTTACACATTTTTTTGTATTGTTAAGTATATGTCATTTTCTTGTTGGGAATTTCCTTGTGCCTTCAAGGAGTGCCCTGGAACATCATGATTGCATGTTAGGGGTGTCCTAGGTGGAGAGGTTGTGAACCACTGGTCTAGGCCTTGTTGTGGTATTTGCTATGCATTGCAGGGGTTAATACCTGACCTCTGTCAGGTTATGTCCTTGAATGACCTGCTTCTCTGTTTACTTTTCCTCTACGGTGGTTTTCTACTCTGAGTTGTGTGCTCTGCGTCTAAAAAAGTTGGTGTTAGATTTCTGTCGGGAAATGTTGCAATTTAACTCACATTATGCCTAACTCCAACATTTGAATGGCTCTGGGGTTAGCTTTTAAATTGTCCTTAATGGGCGAGATTTTGATATTTTGGCGACGAATGTCATGTTTTCAAAACTGTCGTTATTTTTACTTGTTGGAACATTTACATCGCATACTTGACTTACAAAACCACCATCGACAGTTTTTTCTGTCGAGGCCAACATTTGCATCGAGCCGTAAGTCTGCACCGTTAGTAGAGACTAGCACTGACTTCTTTACGCCTAAATTTCATCTTTGTCAAACAATTCAAACATTATAAGCATCATTATTTAATATAGTAAAGTCATACGAACTAGAGCTACCACACAACTATAATTATATTTGGTAACATGAGCTTGCGAGTTATACATCACCCTTTGTCCCAGGTGGCTTTGTCCAGAACCTAGTTTGAGTGTTTTCAAAGGGGAGAGGACTCAGATAACTGTTATATTTTTTAAATGTCAGCTTTTTCTCCAGATGCTTTAAACCTAAGGACAATTAATGCTTAACTCTCACATTAATACATGATTGCTGGAAGTGCATGTGATCCCTCATGATGGGTTAATGGATACAAACATTTATAATTCAATTAACTAACAAAGGTTTCATATTAATATCAACACAAAGCAACACACATATACTAATACTGTAAATGAAAATACAAAGTATGGACACTTATTTTGTTTCCTGGATTCATAGCTATTTTTGATTGTATTTACAATGGCAGAAATGTGAAGAATGTTCTTGGAGTTAATTACAAGGAAAAGGGAAGACTCTGACAACATTTGTGGGCTCATACATGAAGGATCACCGGAGAAAGCAGTGCATTAGATACACTGGAATATATGATACAGAAGTCAAGCATTTCCGAGTTAAGCCCACTGCATCATAGAGAACAAATGAAAACCTCCATTGAACTCCATTGATTCCTGCTTTGAAAAGATATAAACCTTTTTATGTAACTGAGTGGCTTATCTTTCCACTCACTTATTCATGAAAAATTGGAGTTCAAGTGTTCTATTTTTCACAGATAGATCAATCGACAAAAAAAAGAAAATGGTCATATTATTATTAGTGTTGAGCGAGCATGCTCGGCCGATGCTCGGATCGGCTCGAGCATCGCTCTGCTCGGCATATGGCGGTACTCGTACGAGTACCGCATGTGCTCGCCCGCCATGTTCGGGTCTCCTCCCCGCACGTTTTGCGGCTGCTGCGCAGCCAATAAACGTGCAGGGAGGCTCTGATATCAGTGTAATGCCAGCAGCCATGTTGGCTGCTGGCATTACACTGATTGGCTGGCCAGAACCCGTGGTCGGGTGCTGTATAGCACCTGACCAGCGAGTTCGGCTCAGTCTTAGCCAGAGAGAGCTGATGATAGGAAGGGAAAGTCAGTGTAGGGAGGAAAAAAAGCAAAATTGTGAAAAAAAAGAACCAAAAGTCCTTTTTAGGACTACTGTGTGTGGGGGCAGCAGGTTATTTTGTGTGTGGGAAAAAAAAAAACAAAAAAAAAAAACATATATTCTGTTTAGTGTGCAAAGTTGCAGATTAGAGCACATTCTGTTTAGTGTGCACAGTTGCAGATTAGAGCACATTCTGTTTAGTGTGCAAAGTTGCAGATTAGAGCACATTCTGTTTAGTGTGCAAAGTTGCAGATTAGAGCACATTCTGTTAAGTCTTCAAACTAAAATATCAAAGTCACATATTCCATTCAGTGTGCGTCGCCGCAGTTTAGCAGCACATTCTGTGTACTGTGCAGAGTTGCAGAATAGGAAGAAATACTGTTAAGTCTTCAAACTAAAATATCAAAGTCACATATTCCATTCAGTGTGCTTCACCGCAGTTTAGCAGCACATTCTGTGTACTGTGCAGAGTTGTAGAATAGGAAGAAATACTGTTAAGTCTTCAAACTAAAATATCAAAGTCACATATTCCATTCAGTGTGCGTCGCCGCAGTTTAGCAGCACATTCTGTGTACTGTGCAGAGTTGCAGAATAGGAAGAAATACTGTTAAGTCTTCAAACTAAAATATCAAAGTCACATATTCCATTCAGTGTGCTTCGCCGCAGTTTAGCAGCACATTCTGTGTACTGTGCAGAGTTGCAGAATAGGAAGAAATACTGTTAAGTCTTCAAACTCAAATATCAAAGTCACATATTCCATTCAGTGTGCGTCGCCGCAGTTTAGCAGCACATTCTGTGTACTCTGCACAGTTGCAGAATAGGAAGAAATACTGTTAAGTCTTCAAACTCAAATATTAAAGTCACATATTCCATTCAGTGTGTGTCACCGCAGTTTAGCAGCCTATTCTGTGTACTCTGCACAGTTGCAGAATAGGAAGAAATACTGTTAAGTTTTCAAACTCAAATATTAAAGTCACATATTCCATTCAGTGTGTGTCACCGCAGTTTAGCAGCCTATTCTGTGTACTCTGCACAGTTGCAGAATAGGAAGAAATACTGTTAAGTTTTCAAACTCAAATATTAAAGTCACATATTCCATCCAGTGTGTGTCACCGCAGTTTAGCAGCCTATTCTGTGTACTCTGCACAGTTGCAGAATAGGAAGAAATACTGTTAAGTTTTCAAACTCAAATATTAAAGTCACATATTCCATCCAGTGTGTGTCACCGCAGTTTAGCAGCCTATTCTGTGTACTCTGCACAGTTGCAGAATAGGAAGAAATACTGTTAAGTTTTCAAACTCAAATATTAAAGTCACATATTCCATCCAGTGTGTGTCACCGCAGTTTAGCAGCCTATTCTGTGTACTCTGCACAGTTGCAGAATAGGAAGAAATACTGTTAAGTTTTCAAACTCAAATATTAAAGTCACATATTCCGTGTAAGATGAAGAAGGCGGGTAAAAAGGGACGGGGAAGTGGACGTGATCCTGATAGTTCAGGGCGCGGGTCAGGACGCGGAGAAACTGTGCCTGGTGCCAGAGCACAAGAAAGAAAGACATCCACCATACCTAGCTTCATGTCTCATTTCACAGGGCGTCGCAGGACATCACTCTCGAGGTCCGACAACTGAGAACAGGTGGTCGGTTGGATGTCAGCTGATACTGCTTCCAGTCGGTTAAGCACCACCCTGTCTTCCACCAAGTCCACTCTCAGTAGCCAAGAGTCTGGTCAACATAATCCTCACTCTGATCATCCTTCCTCCCACCATAGAGGGTCTGGTCAAAGAAGTGATCCCACACTGGGATATAGTGAGGAGCTCGTCTCATCACCAATCCTTCATTTGACCCTCTCTCCAAGCACGCTTGCAGAGGAACATGACATCTTGTGCCCTGATTCACAACCTCTAGAGGGTACCCAATCACAAGAAGATGACAGATGTGAACGGCATTTAAGGTCAAAGGAAGTAGTGGATGATGATGATGATGATGATGAGACACAGTTGCCATTAAATCAACCACTATTTCCGTCTCAAGACCTTGTTGAGGAGAATGTTATACAGTTGTCAATGACTGAGTATGTGGTGGGATCAAGACATGAGGAGGATGATCAGAGTGAGGAAGTGGAGGAGGACTTGGTGGACGATGAGGTGACTGACCCCACCTGGGAAGGTGTAGAGCCGAGCGATGACAGCAGTCCTGAGGGTGAGCCATCTGCAGCACTGCAACAGGCTGGAAGAGGCAGTGGTGTGGCTACAGAAAGAAGGCGGACCGCACCAAACCGGCCCGCAAATGTTCCACGGAGCACCCCCTTGCGTAAATCTACCTTGCCAAAGGGTAGGTGTTCCGCGGTATGGCGTTTTTTTAAGGAAAGTGCGGACGACAAAAGAATTGTAGATTGCAACCTGTGCCACACCAGAATGAGCCGAGGCATGAACACTAGAAACCTCACCACCACCAGCATGATCCGACACATAGCATCCAAGCACCGTAATAAGTGGGAGGAACGCCTGGATCGCCCATCTGTGTCTGCAGGCCACACCACTGCCTCCTCTTCCCCTGTTTTCGGTGCCGGCCAATCGCCTGTCGAAGGCGCAGGCCCGCATACCTCCCGCCCTGCACCTGTAGCATCTGAAGCACCATCAGCGACCACATCCACTTCCCTGTCCCAGCACAGCGTCCAAATGTCGTTACCCCAGGCATTTGAGCGCAAGCGAAAATACCCAGCCACCCACCCACAGGCCATAGCACTAACCTCACACCTTTCCAAATTACTGGCCATCGAAATGCTGCCATTTAGGCTTGTGGACACTGAGTCCTTCCGCAGCCTGATGGCAGCAGCTGTCCCTCGGTACGCGGTCCCCAGCCGCCACTACTTTTCCCGGTGTGCCATCCCCGCATTACACCACCATGTGTCCCGTAACATCACCCGTGCCCTGACCAACGCAGTTACTGGGAAGGTCCACTTAACGACTGACACATGGACAAGTGCTTGTGGCCAGGGACGCTACATTTCCCTGACGGCACACTGGGTGAATGTCGTGGAGGCTGGGAGCGACTCGGACCCTGGGATGGCACGGGTGCTACCCACGCCGAGGATTGCGGGCCCTACCTCCATCAGGGTTTCCGCCAGCACCTACGTTATTGGCTCCTCCTCCTCCGTTTCCACCTCCGAATTCTCTACACGCAGCGCCACTCCCCCATCAGCCAGTAGCTGGAAGCAGTGTAGCACTGCAGTGGGGAAGCGTCAACAGGCCGTGCTGAAGCTGATCTGCCTTGGGGACAAACAGCACACGGCCTCAGAGCTGTTGCAGGGGATTAGTCACCAGACCGAGCAGTGGCTCTCGCCACTCAACCTGCAACCAGGCATGGTTGTGTGTGATAATGGGCGTAACTTGGTGGCGGCTTTGGAGCTCGGCAAGCTCACACACGTACCATGCCTAGCGCATGTATTTAATTTAGTGGTTCAGCGATTTCTAAAAACCTACCCCAATGTGCATGATCTCTTGACCAAGGTGCGCCGCGTGTGTGCACATTTCCGTAAGTCATCTACAGCTTCGGCCGGCCTGTTGAAGCTGCAGCAGCGCTTACAATTGCCAGCTCACCGGCTGCTGTGTGACGTGAGCACGCGCTGGAACTCCACCTTCCACATGTTGGCCCGGCTTTGTGAGCAGCAGAGGGCAGTAGTGGAGTACCAGCTGTTACACGGTCGTCGCCTCTCCGTTCAACTTCATGTAATCAGAAGTGAGGAGTGGGAATGGATGTCAGACCTCTGCGAGGTTTTACGCAATTTTGAGGAATCGACACAGATGGTGAGCGGCGATAACGCTATTATCAGTGTAACCATCCCACTTCTGTGTCTACTGAAACGCTCGCTGCTCACAATTAAAACCGACGCTTTGCATGTGGAAGAGGTGGAAATAGGGGAGGAAGAGCTTACACAAGGTGATAGCCAGAGCACCCTCACTTCGTCTTCTCAGCGACAATTGGAGGAGGCGGAGGAGGAGGAGGAGGAGGAGGAGGAAGACACGGTTGCCTCCGCTACAGAGGGTAGCCATGGAACTTTAGTTCCATCTCTTCAGCGTGGGTGGGCAGAAGAGGAGGATGAGGAGATTGAGAGTCATCCTCCTGGTGAGGACAGCGAAATCTTGACTGTTGGTACTCTGGCACACATGGCTGACTTTATGTTAGGCTGCCTTTCCCGTGACCCACGCGTTGTACGCATTTTAGACAACACGGATTACTGGGTGTTCACCCTTCTGGACCCCCGCTACAAAGAGAATTTCTCATCTCTCATTCCTCCGGTGGAGAGGACAAGCAAAATGGTGCAATACCAGAAGGTTCTTGTTGAAAAATTGCTCCAAAATTTTCCATCTGACAACGCTGGCGGCAGAGTACGTGCTACCTTGGCCAACCGAGAAGGGGAGAAAAGGGGAGCACACAGCAGTTCCGACAAAGGCAGGGCAACACTCTCCAAGGCGTGGGACACCTTCATGACACCCCGCCAGCACCCTCACCCTGATGCGCAGCCTAGTGTCACAAGGAGGGAAAAGTTTTGGAAGATGGTGAAGGAGTACGTAGCAGACCGTGTCAGCGTCCTCAATGATCCCTCTGTGCCTTACAACTACTGGGTGTCCAAGCTGGACACGTGGTATGAACTGGCACTCTACGCCTTGGAGGTGCTGGCCTGCCCTGCCGCCAGCGTTCTGTCTGAGCGGGTATTTAGTGCTGCTGGTGGCATCATAACAGATAAGCGTATCCGCCTTTCCACCGACAATGCTGATAGGTTGACACTTATAAAAATGAACAAGGCCTGGATTTCCCCTGACTTCTCCACTCCACTGGAGGAAAGCCCCGGGGGAACATAAACTCACTTTATATATGTTATTTACAATGATGGGAATACTCTGTATTCCCATTCACCCCTTCCACCCAAAAAACGGGTATATGGTTGACTCTTAATCTTCTCATCCTCCTCCTCCTCTTCCATATGCCATGTGCTATAATTTTTATATAGGGCCAGCTCACCAGCGGGCCCTGTGATATAATTTTTATATAGGGCCAGCTCACCAGCGGGCCCTGTTTGACAATTTTTATATAGGTCAGCTCACCAGCGGGCCTTCTCATATAATGTTTTATTGGGTCAGCTCTCTAACGGGCCCTCTCATATAATGTTTTATAGCGTCAGCTCACTAGCGGGCCTTCGCATATAATGTTTAGGATGGTCAGCTCTGCAGCAGACCCTCACCCATAATGTTTTAGATGGTCAGCTCAGCGCACGTTTCCCTCTTAATCATGGCCTCAGTTCAATAAAATCAAGGAAATTTTTGGGAGAATTTGCCTCTGCGCACGTTTCCCTCTTAATCATGGCCTCACTTCAGAAAATCAAGGAAATTTTTGGGAGAATTTGCCTCTGCGCACGTTTCCCTCTTAATCATGGCCTCACTTCAGAAAATCAAGGAAATTTTTGGGATAATTTGCCTCTGCGCACGTTTCCCTCTTAATCATGGCCTCACTTCAGAAAATCAAGGAAATTTTTGGGATAATTTGCAGATAATATACACGTAAATATACAGCAAATATTGTTTGCTAACAATTTTTCGCCTAAAGTCGTTTTTATTTTCCTTTTTGTGTGTTTTATGGTCAGTCTGTAAAAATGGCGTACTACGGGCGAAAGATCGTTCCCAGCAGCGATGTTGGAGTCCAAGATGCATCCAGACATCCTCCCTATGCTGTCCCTGAACCATTTCTGTGGTGTTTCCATCCTTTTCTGCCCTTTTCCTATGGACCAGGCACCCTCCCCTCATCAGAGCAGGGGGTGCCTGGTGTAATGCTCGAGTCCTCCCATTGACTTCAATGGGGCTCGGGTGCTCGGCCGAGCACTCGAGCCTCTGGGGGCGCTCGGTCAGAGCACCCGAACACCCGAGCATTGGGGTGCTCGCTCATCACTAATTATTATGTTTACAATTTGACCTTTGTTAATTGCACAATACCGACAATAAAAAGACACAACTGAATGTTTCCCATGTGTAAAAATGTAGTCTCACGGGATATTTCATGGTAGAATAACTAGATGTGGTTTTTACCTAATTTGTTCACATTTCTTCAATAATATCTACATTCTTTTGCTCTATTTCACTGCAGTACTTTCAAATTACTCATTCTTCATACACACACACGTGTGAAAACTGTAATGTACCTTGAAATATTTGGTTATTTAATACACAGAACATAATTAAATTGTAATTGGTAGGGTCAATTTTTACTGTCACTAACAGTGTTTTATGGAGAATCCAAAAAAGGTATATTTAACAGAAGAAGGGAGATAAAAGCAAAAAAAAAAACATGGTGGTGAAACTGAATTCTAAAGAAACTATTTTGTAAGGAAACCTCTTATCAAAAAACTATGCTACATTACTCCATGCTGAACAATTATGAATTTTAAATTTGCTAATAAAGGATTCCCAGGAAGCATTAACCTGTATAACCACATAGTTCATTCTAAGCCAGTTTTATGGATGAGTTGCTTTTAGCTACACAATATGTCTGAAGCAGCTGTTACTGAATTGATCATGTCTTGATATTAAACTGCTAATTAATCCACTGCCATCTTTCATATGTCTAAAAAAACATTTTTAATTGTCACCTGATTGCCAGTATTATCCTCTGGTTTTGTTGTTAATAGCCTTACACATTTAATGACTTTTCTATCACATATTGCTTCCCACATCAAGAAAACAAACAAACTGCCCCTTTATACCCACTTCTCAAATTAAACTTAATACATTAACTTTCTGCCGCTGGATAGTCAAGAGTTTTCCAAATCATTGCTTTTCAGTGCAGTGTAGACATCTCTGCTATTCAAGGGATTAAACAAATGCAGAGTATCTCTCAGAGGCATATCCTACATCCCTCAATCTGTGAAAAGGTGATCCTTTTCCTCAAACACATCACACACAGCCTATTTTCACTCCAGAACATTTCTTCCATATGCCTTTGAGGTGAATTTTGTTGCCTGTCAGTGGCTTAAAGAAACAAAATTTAGAACCAACAATCACTTGGCCCATCTAGTCTACCCATAATATATTCACAAAAGATACATAACGCAAATACATGAATAATACTTAAAGACGGCTAAAATAAATTATTAAAAACAGCAGATAACTATTCTAGATGAACGTCACAGAGAATCTAGCCTGGGAGAATTAAAAATAATGTAGGCCAAGAGGATGACGTCCTATGGAACAAGCTTGTATACAATATATGAGATTTCTGGTGAGATACTTCAGTTGGTTAATGCATCATTTGTAGAATATGATCAAACCACAAGGTCACAGGTTCTAGTCCCGGCAAGTCAACTCAGCCTCCTGAGATAAATAAAATTCTATACTTTAAATAAAAAAAAAACAGAGGAATTGGGTTAAGGCAAGAGGAAACAAGCTAGAGTAATAGAGGGGTGAGTACTGAATGGGTTACTAATGCACAATGGACAAATGATTGCTCATGTGTGGCTAATTAATGTGGTGGAGAATTGACCTTTAAGAACCCCTTTGCTTGATCATGCCAAACTCATATACAATCATGGGCCACATACTGTAGAGGCCACAACAATGTTCTAAATGGAGCTTTTAACCCAGTGATGCTGGGCTACAGGTTAATTAAAACGTTTTACTCAATGGAGGGATTCATACTGCTTGCCCACGGGCCATGGATAGCATGTTTTTAGCCTGCGGGTTGTATGTTTAATATATCTGACCTGTGTGTTTACAGGATATCTTCTTGATATGTTACTTATCACATTACAAATGCCTTTGTGTCTTGGTGGCTTACAGCACATCTGGAGCAGTTCTATGTATGTCACTGTGCTTTCTCCCTCCTTTTCACCACCTCTGACTGCCTCTGTCCACAATGGTCCATAGCTTTCATTTCCATGTTAATTGATGTATCCATCTGGTGTTAAGATAATGTGCTCAGGATCAGTAAGTTTTTGGGCTTTATTGCCCCAGATATACTGATAATGCATAACTGGTCTGAAACCAGTTCTATAAGAATGATTACTTTGTGCCGATCCTCCAGTGATACTTACATTACTGTGCAAAGTCTTAGACAGGTGTGAAAAATGCTGTAAAGAATGATAAAAAATAGACATGTCAAGAGTTTATATTTATCAATTAACAAAATGATAGTCAGTGAACAGAAGAAAAATCTAAATCAAATCAATATTTGGTGTGACCACCCTTTGCCTTAAAAACAGCATCAATTGTTCTAGGTTCACTTGCACAAAGTCAAAGATTTTGTAGGCATATAGTCAGTTGTATGATTATACAGTTATACCAAACAGGTGCTAATGATCATCAATTTAATATGTGGGTTGAAACACAATCATTAACTAAAGCAGAAAGGGCTTGTATGTGGAATAAAATTGGGTGAGGAACAGGCAAACTCAGCTAGCAAGGGGAGGTTGCTTAAAGTCATACACCACGGCATGACTGAGCACATCAACAAGACACAAGGAAGTTATACTGTATTAGCAAGGTCTCTCCCAGGCAGAAATTTCAAGGCAGACAGGGATTTCCAGATGTGCTGTCTGAGCTCTTTTGAAGAAGCACAAAGAAACAGGCAATGTTGAGATGTAGAGGTAGTGGTCGGTCAAGGAAACTTAGTGCAGAAAATGAAAGACTCATAATACTTCCCTTCGCAACTGGAGGATGTCCAGCAGTGCCAACAACACTGGCAGAACAACAATTGGCAGAAAACAGTGGGATACAGGTACAACCATCTACAGTCTGGATAAATCTGGTCAGAAGTGGTCTTCATGGAAGACTTGCAGCCAAAAAGCCATATCTCCAACAAGGCCAAGTGACTCAACTATGCACAAAAACACAGGAATTGGGGTGCAGAAAAAAGGCAGCAGGTGCTCTGGACTGATGAGCCAAAATTTGAAATATCTGGCTGTAGTAGAAGGCAGTTTGTTCGCAGAAGGGCTGGAGAGCGGTACAACAATTAGTTTCTGTAGGCAACAGTGAAGCATGGTAGAGGTTCCTTGCAAGTTTGGGGCTGCATTTCTGTAAATAGAGTTGAGGATTTTGTCAGAATTAGCGGTCTCCTCAATGCTGAGAAGTACACGCAGATATTTATCCATCATGCAATACCATCAGGGAGGCATCTGATGGCCCCAAATTTATACTGCACCATGACAAAGATCGCAAACACACAGCCAAAGTCATTAAGAACTATCTTCTACATAAAGAACTAGAAGTCCTGGAAGTGATGGTATGGCGCTCACAGAGCCCTCATCTCAACATCATCGAGTCTGTCTGGGATTACATGAAGAGAGAGAAGCAACTGAGGCTGCCTAAATCTACAGAAGAACTGTGGTTAGTTCTCCAAGATGTCTGGAACAACCTACCTGCTGAGTTTCTTAAAAACTGTGTTCAAGTGTACCTAGAAGAACTAGTGCTGTTTTGAAGGCAAAGGGTGGTCACACCAAATATTAATTTGATTTAGATCTTTCTTCTGTTCACTCCCTTTTAATTTGTTAATTAATAAAATAAACTATTAAAATGTGTATTTTTGAAAGCATTCTTACTTTACTTAATTTTTCAGACCTGTATATATATAGTTCTGTAGTAGGTCAAACAACAGTTGCAGGATCTTTTTTTGTAGATGAAATAGAAGTTACATTTATTAAATCAACGTTTCGGCTATAAATGTGGCCTTTCTCAAGATTGAAACAACTCCATCTATAACCTTAAAATCAAAATACTCAGAGGGAACTTCAAAAATACACATTAGAGAAAGACTTTTGGAATTAAGATGATCAGTTTTTCCAACACCAAACACACTGAACTAAATAAGGACTTGGGATTACGCGCACATTACCAGAATTTTACATAACATTCCCTTCTATTTATTTTATTCTGGTGCATGATTACCCATCTTTCGCTTATTTTTTTTTCTGTTTATATCTATGTACAATGGATGTTTCTTTCTGCTGCTCTTATTTTATACTGTGTGGTTTTTAATATGTTGGCGGCACTATGCCTGAGTTTTGTAGGCACAGATTTAACACCTGAAAATCTGTCCCATTAAAAAGTGTTACACTCACCACATGCAATAAAATAGCAAATGGTATGGGCTGTTTAATTGATTTCTATGGGTGATAATCTAGTGTCTGTCATACATAATTTTATATTTATGTTCTTATTTTATTTTTAAACAATTGTAATGTATTAGTCTGGTATACAAAAACACAAACAAAACACAAACACACATATATATTATAAGACTTGAGGAAAAGTAGAAACCCTAAGGAAATTTAAGGCTCGCTAGCAAGGGGCATTGAGCTCCAAAATGGACTCACTAATAATAACATAATCATCAACATAATGAAAGTCAGTGAATTAATAAAAAGAATATGAAAAAAACAGTTGACCTTATGGTATTGAAAGATGGACGGCAAACTAACATGAATAAAATTGTTTGAGAAACCACCGTCAAAATCAGTAATCCAACAGAACAACATGTAAAATCTCTGATAACTCTTTTTTTAAAAGTTTTTAAAAGCTTTATTGAAGAAAGAAAGCATAACAGAAGTAAAACAAAGATGCTCATGACGTCATTACCAACATCCACAAAAGATCCATAAAGTAAATGCAGTGATACAGAAAGTGTTGGAATAGGCACAAAGATTAAGATCGATACATAAGATATTGAACAATCAATTTGCATCAAAATGGCAGACGTGTCTAAACAAAGCTATAAGTCCGAGTACCTGAACCATATTGAGGAGGGGCAAGAAAGGAAGGTGAGGGTTGGTGAGGGAGAGAAAAAAAACACAGAAGAAAGGGAATAGAAGGTAGGGAGGGAAGGGGAAAGCAGGACAAGCAAAGGGGGAGTAGGAAGAAAGAAATGGAAGAGGAGAGAAAGGCATGTAAAATGAGTGGTAGGTCAACACAGGCAAAAAGCAGTGGACAGAAGTAAGTGATTGGCTTACGAAGCTGAAGGAGACGTAACATGAAAACAGGAGAACCATCTAAACCATGCTTCCGCAAAAGTAGATGAGAAACCCAAACTGCCTGCATGTCTGACTTCTAAGACAAAGATCGATTTCAGTCGCTCTTTCCATTCCCCAACAGTTGGAGGGGTGGCAGATTTCCAGTGTAGGGGTATACATGCTCTCGCCTGTGATGAGGCTAGTATCCACTGGCATTTAGCTGACACCTGAGAAAGAAGAGAAGAGGGTATAGAGTTGAGCAAAAAAGATTCGGGCGTCAAAGTGGGTGAGTCAGAGAGTAATAGCTGCAGTTCTGAGGTGATACCTTCCCAACAGGGACGTATCAGTGGACAAGTCCACCATATGTGGAAAAAAGTGCTGTCAGCCGAGAAGCATCTCCTGCAGATTTTGGAACTAGAAGGGAAAAAAGTAGCCAGTTTCGAGGGGGAAAAGTACCACCGTGTAAGAACTTTATAGTTTTTCTCTCTTAAAGAGGAGGATGTGAAACATTTGGAATTTAAATGAAATATGTGAAGCCATTCCTCAGCAGGGATCCCCACACCCAGATCTCCCTCCCATGCATCCTGGAACCTCCACTGTCTATTAGAGGGGCCTACTAGTAAAAATCGGTATAACCTTGACATGGTTTTAGAGAGATGTGCGAAACATTGTTTCAAAAGCAGTCCGACCGTGGGCCAGGCAGTCGAACCAAAGTACTGGAGAGAAAATGGAGTATCTGATTATAATGCCACCATTCTGAGGCTGGAAATGAAAATTTATAAGGCCTCGAAGGGTAAAATTCCCACATCCGACAACATATCCCCTATAAAGACACCCACCCAGTGATGAAAAGCCTTCAACTGTAATCCCGGAGGAAAACTTGGGTTTCCCACTACATGCATTAACGGAGACGGAAAATGAACCAATTGGAGTGATGAGTTAATGGAATTCCATAAGGAAAGTAAATGTCCTAGAACAGGGTGTGTAGAACATGTCCCAGGAATGTTAGAACTCCGACAACATGGCAGTTGCAACAAGGCCACCCCCAGGAGGGAAGAGCCAAGAGCCCGAGTCCAACCAGTGGACCAATGAGCAGAACGGGCGCTGGTGAGTAGGATAGTCAGCTGACATGCTTTGTAGTAGAAAATCGGGAAGCCCCAGGTTCTCCTTCAAAGGTGGTAAATAAACGAGAGAGCAGAGAAACCTAGACTTTTTATAAAAGCAAATAAACAAGGTACACATCGATTGTAATGAGGTAATAAGAGCAAGAGGAACATGCAGAGGAATGGATTGAAAGAAGGACAATACCTTGGGGAGGTCTACCATCTTGATAATTTGGATCCTTCCCAACCAGGATACATAAAGAGAATGCCAGCGTCGAAGATCCAGAGTTAAGGCGGGGAGAAGAGACTCAAAGTTGAGACTGACAAGATCAGAAAGAGAAAAAGTGAGTTTAATACCCAAGTACTTAAGGCCAGACAAAGACCATTGGAAGGGATAAGTGAGTTTCAACTGAGCCAATTCCACAGATGGCAAATGTTAATGTAAACCCTCAGACTTATTCACATTAAGTTTGTAGTTGGAGATGCTAGAAAATTCTGTGATGACCTCCAACAAGGCAGGGAGAGATTTTCGATGGGGCCGAAAGGAACAATAGAACATCGTCCGCGAATGCAGCCAATTTGAATTCAGTCAAACGAACAAGGATTTCTTCAATTGCCGGGGTGGAGGAATCAGAGCTAAGAGTGGCTCTAGCGTCAAAACGTGTATCAAGGGTGATAAAGGGCACCCCAGGTGAGTACCATTAGCAATCCCCAGAGGTTCAGAGAAGAGACCGTTATCCTTCATTCGGGCTGTGGGGATAAGATAAAGAGATAGAATTGAATTCAAAAGACAGGGTCCCAGTCCTATCCACTGCAAAACCACCTTCATGTGGGGCCAACCCACTCTATCGAATGCATTCTGTTCATCCAAAGATAGGAAAGCCGCAGGCGAGCAGGATAGCCCTACATGGTGCAACAGTGAGATTGCCTTAACCGTGTTATCTCTCACCAATCTGCCATGGACAAAACCAACTTGAACATCATGTATGATATCTGGAAGGAATGACTGCAAATGGGAAGCTAGTAGTTTGGCAAATAGTTTAAGATCCTTATTAATTAACTAAATGGGTTGATAGGTACTACATTGAGATGATCTTTTCCCAGTTTGGGTAAAACAGTAATGTGAGATTGGAGGGAATGGCATGGCCAGGAGTCTCTCATAAGTATCGCATTGAAAGAGTCTAACATAGAAGAAAGCAATTGGTCTTTGAAGGTCTTGTAATAAGTAACTGGGAAGCCATCCGTGCCTGGACTTTTCCTCAAAGGGGTGGAACCTACAGCCTTAGACAGCTCACTCAAGGAAAATGGGATCTCCAAGGAACTAATAGAGCCCACAGGCTGTTTAGGGATATTAGCCTTAGAGAGAAAATCTGCAATCGGCGATGTGCCAGAAGCTGAAGTTATGAGAGTAGACATAGGGAGATTATACAAGGATTCATAATATTCCATGAATGCTGCTACGATCTCTGAAGATTTTGTTACCTCCCTGGAAACACTGGTTTTTATCGAGGCTATATGAGAACCCAGCCGATTAATCCGGATCAGTCTCACTAGAAGCTTCCCCGATTTATTTCCCATAAGATAGTTTTGGTATTTGTACCACATATACATTTTAGCCAAAGTTTGCTGGAGTAGAGCAGACAGGCTAGAGCATGTGCTCTGTAGGTGCCGGAGAGTGTCCAGACAGAGAGATGATTTGTAGTCGAGTTCTAATGACCAGATAAGAGTCAAGAGATCATTAATCTGTGGATCCCTAATCCATTTCTTCTGCGCCCCCTGTTTGATAGAAACCCCCTGCAAAACACACTTGTGCATTTCCCAAACCACTGGCAAGGAAGGACCATACTGGATATTATCCATGAAAAAATCCATGATAGAAGAGGACACTAAAGTTTTAATACATGGGTCAAGGAGAAGGGAATCATTCAAGCGCCATGAAGAGAGAGAGCAAGGGACAGGGGCATGATCAGACATGGTTTGAGTCTCAATGGAGGAAGCAGACACTAGATCTAAGCTGTAGCGATCAGCAAAAATATAGTCTATTCTAGCATAAGACCGGTGTAGAGGAGAGTAGAATGTATAATCACATTCAGTGTTGTGCAACGTTCACCAGGGGTCCACCAAATCCCGAGAATGAAACAATTTGTTGACAGCATTAAGAATAGATGGATGCACGGAGGATTTACGGTTTGAGCAATCCAGGCTGGGACATAGGGATAGGTTAAAATCACCTCCTAAAACGAGAGTACCAGAGCGAAAGGAGTCGAGGTGATCTAGAACCCCACGGAGGAATGGCAGTTGGCCCTGATTAGGACAATAAATATTTGCAAACGTTACCTCAAAGAGACCAATCTTCCTCTTAACAAAGGGTAATCGGCCCTCGGGGTCAGAGAAGGTGTTTATATGGACCCAAGGAATGGAGGGGTGCACTAAAATTGCAACTCCCCTCTTCTTCGCAGGAGCAGATGCCAGCCATACACTGGGAAAATCCCTAGATAGCAAAGAGTTGTGTTTGCCCTTCACAAAGTGGGTTTCCTGCAAAAAAAAACAACCTGAGCATGAAGTTGGGAATGTTCTCTTCAGATCACCGACCTCTTGGTTGGGCTGTTTAAACCCTTAACATTATAGGTGATAACTTTCAGTGATGAAGTAATGGTTGAGGAGGTAAGGCATGAGAAGATGAGAAGGCTGAGAAATAGAAAGAGAGAAAGGGGATATAGAGAGAGAGAAAAAAAAAGGGTGGGGTGGGGGGAGGGGGATAGGGGAGGGGGAAAGAGAGCATGTAGAGGAACAGGCATGAGGATGCAATGTCGCTCCAGGTGTTCAAACCAGGGCCAGCCCAGCCAAACGTTCCGAAAGTGATTGAGCAAACCGTGAATACGGTGCAGTAAATGCAAGCAGATAAATAGACATGTCCAAAAATAGTAGAACATTCGTGTCCTGGAGTGTCCCGCACCAATCCAATATGGGGCGTCCCAGGAGGACTAAGCGAAGTGGGCCACGAGGCCTAGGGGTTGAGAGAGGCAACCCGGCACAGAAGTGCCAGTGCAGTAACAACCAATGAAACAACAAAAGAACATTAAAGTACATAAGAACACTAATCTCATTACAGAAGGAGTGTCATTCGAATACAGAATAACTAACAGTGCTATTTGGGGCATGTAAGGAAGGGTTAAAATAAGGACGGGCAAGCACTGGGAATAAAAGCAAAGCAGCTCCCTAATATAATCATATAAATAACAACAGCTTGTGCAACAAGTCAGGGTAGGAATATAAGAGACACCAAGTAGGTGAGGTCGGAGCCTTACAAACTGTGAAACCAGAGTGGGTGAACAATGATAGGCTAGGTTGGCATGAAAGCCTCCATCAGTGTTGAAAGCATCATGTAAAGCAGGGTCCCAGTATATGTTCATGAAGAGATGGACAGAGACAGTATAATCCATGGGAGTAAAATAATAATATAATATAATAAATAGTTGGATATGGTCACCTATAGATCTTTAAAGGGCCATAGGACCACTAAATACATGCAGGGGGGTAGATAATCCCTAAGAGCAATGCCACATAGTAAGGGACTAAGCAGTAAGCAACAGAAGCACAATATAGTAATGGGAGTCAAAATTACAGAAGCATTAACAATGTTTAAACAACTTGTGTGGTAGAGGACAGTCCCAATAACAGAGATTAATAAAGTGGTAGGAACATCTCCATACAGTTCACAAAACTTCTGGGGTGGCAGAAGCTCTAAAACTTTCAGGAGACTGCTTGTCCCATCTCCAACCAGATGCCAGTGGAACCGTTGGTTATCTGCAAGTTGAAATGTAGTCGTCGTCCTTGGCTCAGGAGCAGGAGGAGTAAGTGTAATCCCCAGCATTGTACAAATCAACGGAATCTCATCCGGGTGTTTTAAGGAAACTGACTGCCCGTTATGCTTAATTTGCATTTGGAAAGGAAATCCCCATTTATATTTAACATTCTGGGTGTGTAGATGGTCCCCCAATGGCTTCAGCGTTGATCATAGTTGTAGAGTAAATGGGGTAATGTCCTGAAACAGTTGGATTTCTCATATGAAATCTTGTCCAAGTTCCTGGCTTTGAGCATGATACGATCCTTATCAGTAAAATAATGCATTCTACAGATGTCTCTCGGTGGGTGTATAGGAACTCTTTTAGTTTTGCAAGCTGGGAGTCATCAGGTAAGTCCAACAAGTGAGCAAAGAACTTATACATGATGTGCCAGGACTGTCATGGGATCCTAATGGCAAGTTTTCCCATGACGGTCCTGGCACTTCATGGGTCCTTAAAGGGATAGTAATACTTAAAAATTACTTATCCCTATTCTGTAGCCCTTAAATAAAGAAGAAAAATGTCACCAGAGGAATCTCTCAAACCCTTATGATTTGATAGATAATCTCTTACAAAGTTCTCCCCTGTCTGACATCAGCATTCTAGCTGACAGATTTGGATTCCGGTCCGCAGACTGGCCGGCGGCTCTGCAGCAGAGCCGAGATCCCGTTAATAAAAAACAAATCCTTCACTAAAAAGGTCTTCTACGTGTGCTTGGTTTGCAAGCACACATAAAAGACCTTTTAAATGACAGATTTATTTTTCATTAACACAATCTTGGCTCTACTGCAGAGCCGCTCGCTACAAAATAGTGATAAGTAATGTTTAAGTATTACTATACCTTTAAGTGGTTAAATGGGTCTTTTAACCCCTTGATTGCTAAATAGGTCTCCAATGTGTTGCTTCTGAATGTATTGGATACCTTGCTTGCAATTAAGTTGCAAAAGTATATTTGAATTAATGGACATTTTCTATTTGTTTCCTGTGGTGCAGTTGGTTTGTCTCAGAATGACACCAGTCCCTCAGGTACAAAACTGTAATATTTAGGACTCTTGCCTCAAAGAAATCTAGATACATGTTTTTGTTTGTTTTCTTTTTCTTCTGGGGGAAACCAACAGCACCAAAAATTCCTCTCTGGCCAAAACTGTAGGAGATTATCCAGCTTTGTTTGCACGTATGGGCCCCAAATTTGAGGGACAAATTGGTACACATTTTGTGGGAATCAAAGAATTTGAAATCGACCTGGTTGGGTAAAAGTCAGATTAAGGGAACGTTTAGCTGTGGATCATGTCAAGCCTGTAAATTCATTTGTAAAAGTAAGATATTTTATAATTATGATGGCTCTGAGCATTATAATAAAAGAGATTTGATTAATTGTCATACAAAGGGTGTAGTTTATCAATTGATATGTCCTTGTAATAAAATATACATTGGGAAAACTTTGAGAGAACTTAGAAGACGGATTTTGGAACACAAATGTGACATCCAACATAAAGATATGGATAGCCCTGTGGCACGCCATTTTTTGGAGTGTCACAATGGTAATAGTGATGGACTCAGGGTGGTGGGGGTGGAAAAAGTTATGGTTGGTGCGCGGGGAGGAGACCTGGATAGAATATTATTACAACGAGAGGCTAGGTGGATTTATGTCCTGGGGGCTTTGGCCCCAAATGGGTTAAATGAGGAAATATCTTATAAGGCTTTTTTGTGATGTGTATATTTCCTCTGTATAGATTTTTCTATGTTTTAAAATTAAAAATAAAAAACATTTTCTATCCTCAATCAAGGTCCCTCCCCTGCTTTATTAATTGCTTTTATATCCCCCTCTTACCTTGACACATCATGCTGTTAATATTTACTTGGATTTTGTTTGTGGTCATTATGGTTTGGCGGGTCGAGGTGGAACATTTAGTTTGGTTCCAGTGTGGCTAGCCGCCTGGTGTTTTCCCCTTATATGCCATTGTGGTATTGAATTAGTCCCCCGTGGCGTGGGGCAAGGTAGGTCATTGCGGGTTTCAGTTTGGACTGTGCGATGATCTGTGTGGTTGTCCCATGCCGTGGGGGTTACACATGGGTTAATTAGGTAAGGTTACTATGGTAATAGTTTGTACTTCTGGGTTTTGAGTATCTAAGGTTATGGATGGCAATGATACCGGATACCCTGATGAAGCCCACGTATAGGCGGACGAAACACGTTGGAGGAGACCCTGAAGTTTCAGTTAGAAACGCCGGTCCAATCTGAGAGGATATGGTGGAGTGATAGATGTCGGATGTTTCAAGTTGTTATGTTACGATGATATGAGCGCATACTGCATCAATACTACATTCATCACATCACTTGAATCCCCAGTATGTGACACAGATGTAAGGACAGATGTCCGAAGACAACAATATTATTTGACACGATAGCTGGTTGGAAGTGTCAGGGAACCGATGAAGTTCTTGAAAGTTCTATGTGTCTTGGATCAACAGTTGAAGTCACGGGGTATGGTGAGTAAATCAGGCTGAAATTATATGCTGTTATATCATGTGTCGATGAATATTGCAAATTTGGAACATTGTATATCTAGTTGGGCTCTTATTTCCGTATCATCGTTTGGTGACTGTCTGTTTCATCTTTTGTCATCACATTTGATGATTTATCATCATCATTTTATGACTGTCCATTCCATTCACTGTCATTCCATCTGACTATCATTTATCATCACTCCATGAACATTTATTTTATATATATTTTTTCTCTCTGTTGGTACTGGCTCCAGTTATATCGTTTTTGGCTTTTTTTGAGACCTTCAGGGATGGTTTTATATTATTGTTTGTTTTATTTAGCTGTGATTCACAGTGTTGATATTATGTGTATTATGTGTGGGGTTTGAGGACTCTTGAGGGTTCTCTTTTGTTTAGGGGGATGGGTGAATGGGTTTTGAAGTCCACCCTGCATGCCATGTGGTTCTAATAAATTTTTATATCTTTATAATATTGTTATTATAGTGTATTTATTACTGCATTAAATGTTGAAGATAGCTGAGTGCGAAGAAGATCCCTATCTTTTTTTTTTTTTCTTTTTTGGCTCTCTCAATATGAACCACAACAAGCATTGGGACACAGAAAAAGAAACAGAGGGGGCAACTCATAGGGTAATAACGTAACCATACAGGTGAGTAACCCAGTAGAAATTATACTCACATTTAAAATAGACTACCTTAAATCCAGACAGTAGCACATACACAAAGGTAGGCTATTATACTGCCTCCATACAGATCATACAGCTGCTCCCCACCAAAGATATCCTCCAGTCCTCTTATAAAAGAAGGAAGGAAGGTGGCAGCAAACTCAAAATATGTATGGTACCACAGACCAATTGGTCCAATCTTATTATAAATATAATGTATAATATATATTAACAGTGTATCCTCATATATACATACTTATGAAATGCACATTTATATTATCTACAATGTATCTATGAAGATACACCATCAGTATATATTATCTATACTATACTAATGATAAGGTTGGACCAATTGGTCGGTGATACCGTGCACGTGGGAGGAGGTATGTTATTTTACAGCTTATTTATTTACTTTTTTAATGCAGAAACAACCATTTCACATTTGACATTGAGCCCTGGATTTTGTACATTGCATCCAGAATGGTTTACAATGTATCATTCAGGCTGGGAGTATTTGTCATATGTTTGGGGGGGTGTCATTTGGAGACTAATGTGCTGTTTAGTATTTTTCATATCTCTTTGCCTTATGCACAGTGCTCTAAGACTGAAAGCTTTGCTCATGTTTTTAATAATGTGGTGATTTATTTGACATGTAGAATCAGAACTTCTGTCACGTGGCTATATGGTTGATTGACGTGTACTAACCAACTTGAACTGAGCCTTTTATTGTCGCTACAGCTAATGTCATACCAGTGTGTTGACCTCTTTAGCGAGATCAAAGCTTGTATTTTCTATATGTTGTTGAAATTTCACTATCTCAATATGTAGATGGTATTATTATTATGGATGAGTTATTTTTTAACCCCTTAACGACCATTGACGGTTATAGTACGTCATGGGTAGATCTGCGTTAATGTACCATGATGTACTATGACCGTCATGGAATTCCGGGCTCCCCCCGTGGCTGCACGCCGTTCGGGGAGTCCGGAATCCAAATTTAAAAAAATGCTCCGTGGTCCTTTAGTGACTGCAACGCGACGCGCGGCCGGATGTTAAGGGGTTAAACCAAAGGTTTTTACACATGGATTATTTATATATTTTTATTTTAATGTGTTATTTGAAGATGAGGCTTGGTAATCAGGCCTCCTTTTCAAATACTTCATTTAAATGGATAATTTCTATTGGGTATTCCAAAGCAGTTGGAAGTTTAAATTTGGAAAATCTGCGTATGACATTTATCCTGATGAAAGAGCCGTAGACGCTCAGAAACGAGTTGATGTATTTTAATTTTTGAGATAAAGATTTCTTTTTGTACTGGAGTCACATTTATTTCCAGATTTTTTTAAAGACTGTGTTCCCTTTCAGGAGCTGTTTAAATTCCCCTGCTGTAATTATCCAGTTTGTTCCATATACAAACCGGAGATATTGACACATGAGTAAACTGCTTTATATTACTTCTGTTTTTTTAATATCACTACACTAACAACACACCTACATATTTAGCTTTTGTTCTGACACAGAACCTAACCTGTGGCCAAACATTTGTAGTGTTTTTTTTTAGTTCTATAACTCATGATAAATAGCGTGAGATATGGGAATATCAAAGGAAAATAGCTAACGCTCAATGTTTGACACAGTGTCAAACATCGAGCTTAAGCTAAAAATAATGTCACCCTCCCTAACACTAACACTACACTTGGCCCTACACTACCCCTAACATTAACAATAAAGTGTACTAATACTAGCCCTAACACTATACTATCACCCACAGCTGGAACACTTTACTATAATCTTGACAGACTTCTGCACCCTGGTCTTCTACTTTCCTTCCTCAGTAAGTTTCTATCGTCTCTTCTTCATCTGTTATCTTCTTTCACCTTCATCTGTCCTCTTCATTTGTGCTCTTCTGTCTTCTTATTCAATAAATGTGCTGCAACCTTTAAAAAAAAAAGTTATAAAAAGGCATAAATCCAAGAAGGTTTCACTGCTGGAGGCAGAAGAACAGAAGAAAAAGCCCCCCTGCTGATACCTTTCTGACAATCAGTTTCTAGCTTATTTAATCATTCCTCAAGCTAGAAGCAGATTGGCTGGGAGGTGTGGTTACTGCAGGGCATGTTCCATGCCCTGTGTAACCTCACATCCCAGCCAATGACAGCGTGGGAAGAAATTTTAACAGGGACTGGCCATAAAAAAGGCAATCCCAGTTCAAATTTCCCTCAGCTGTCAACGGCCTGAAAGGTATCATGAGGGGGCTTTTTCATCTGTTCTTCTGCTGTCAGTGACAGCGGAACCTGCTTGGATTTATGGCTTTTTATAACAATTTTTTGTTTTTGTTTTTTTGTTTTTTTAAAGGCTGCAACACATTTATTGAATAAGATAACAGATGAAGACAAAAGAAGATGACAGATGAAAAAGAGAAGATAGAAGCTTACAGAAGAAGGAAAGAGGAAGACAAGGGTGTAGAAAACCCCAATGGACATCACGATTACAGGTAATTGTTAATTTTGATTGTATGGTGTTTTGGAGTGATTAACCCTTTGAGTGCCAGAGGGGTATGCAATGTGTTGCATATCCCACTGGCACTAAAAATGGTTACTTTTTTTTCTCTTCCTTTTTTTTTCCTCCACACTCATGTTTTGGATCCTTGGATGTATTGATATGGGGCTTAGGGCACAATATCAATACATCCACTTGTCACTTAGCATTCTTTCTTAGCTTTTTTACACTGCACTTATACGTTGGTGGTTAGACACATTTGCTAGGGGACTAATCACCAAATCTTTTAGATGGTAATGTTTGGCCACCACATGTATTTGCATCACAAATTATCAATGCTTCCAAAGAACTCAAATTTAGAGCCCAAAGTGCATATATTTTCGTTCGGTATGTTTCAGAGTGCAGGGTAATTTCATACCTGACTGTGACTTAAAACTACCAATGGTGCTTTTTTTTCCGGTGAGAATTGGATCGAGCCCTGGAATGGTATCCTATGCCCAGGGTGCAATCTGTTGTAGCTCACAAGTGCCATACACAGATATTAAATATTCTGAAGTATATCATACTGGTCCTGCCCAAATGATAGTCCAGCTAAGAAATGCAAGGCAATTCTTAACGAGAAAGACAGCCAACCCCAGATGTATTTTCCAGTGTTACTGGACCTCGCCAGTGAAGTGCAGCTGATCTCGCTCGGTACCTGTGAGCAAGGGGTCCACACTGGATTCCCCCATTTTTCTCAGGGTGACCAAGCCCAGGAGCAATTTACATGTGCAAAAGTGTAAGCCAGAGATGATCAACTAGGCTTATAAACCTGCATGGATATGCAATCATTCTAGGCACCTGTGAGAAAGGGGTCAAATTCTGGATTGCCCCATCATTCTTAGAGTGACCAACCCCAGGAGCAAATGACATGTTCTAAAGTATAGGTCAGAGATTCTCTACTAGGCGTACGAAGCTGCAAGGGTATGCAAACACATGTAACTTTCTCTTGGACTTGGTCACCGTAAGAGTAATTACCAATCCAGACGTGGACCCCTTGCTCACATTTGCCTAGAGTTAACAGCTGCACCTTACTGATGAGGCCCAATAAATCTGAAACTTACATTTGGGTTGGCTGCTTCTCTCATTCAGACAGTAATTGTATGACATTTTGTAGCTGGACTGTAACTTAGGCAGGACGAAGATTATATTTTTCAGAGTATTTATTCTTAGTTTATGGCAACTGTGAACTAAAAGAGATTGCACCATGTACGTAGGATACCAGACCTAATGAGCTGTTTGCATACCCTTGTAAACTCATAAGCCTAGTTGAGCATCTCTAGCCAGTACATTTGCACATGTAAATTGCTTTTGTGGGTTGGTCACCCTAAGAGTATTGAGGGAATCCAGACATGGACCCCTTGCTCACAGGTTCATAGAGGAAACCATCGCATATTTTCAACAAGGCCCAGTAAGGCTAAAATGTATAGCTGGTGTTAACTGCTTCTCTTGATCAGTGATGAATTGTCTGGCCTTTTGTTGCTGGACTGTCATTTGGGCAGGGCCAATATGATATACTTCAGAATATCTCTTATCTGTGTATGACACCTGCAAACTAAAAAAAGATTGCAACCTGGATGTAGGACACCAGTCCTAATGATCTGTTTGCATACAGTTGCAGTTTCATAAGCCTAGTGGACCTTCTCTAACCTATATTTTTAATTTGTATTTGTTCCCCGTGCAATTGATTAGTTCCAAAATTGCACCACTTAGTACATCATCATCAATGTCTTCCATGTATGCATCTATGTGTCTGGCTAAAATTATAATAAGAAAACATGATGGACATATTTAATATTTTTTATAGTACTTCATAAATCACTCAACCAATGACATAAAGGTCAAACAAGGTAAACAATGTCATATATAGGAATATATATGCATTTAACCTCTTGGATGATAGATATATCTCTAATGATCTGTGAATCAATGCTTTGGAGACACTACTAGTATACAAGGGATGCTTCTCAATGTTTTGATCACGCCTCTGTTACTCACTGGATTAAATACATTTGTGTGTCACTGTGACACAGTCTCTGAATTATTTTAAACAATACATGGACATTTTTGTGGCACCCTACATATTTATGATTTAATTTTATGTCATTAATTAACCCTGCCAGTGCCAGAGAGGTATCCAGTATATTTTGTTGCAATGTTTTGGACAGTGCTATGGTATTCAAAGGCTTAAAGGGTTAGTAATATCTAAAAATAATATTTTTCATTTTGAAGAGGTTAAAAAGGTTGGCTTGAATGCAAAAAAAGTCTCTCAAACTGCCGTGGTTTGAGAGATATATGTAGTTGAAGTTTGTGATTTCCTGCTGTCAGCTGTAAAGCTGTCAGCAGGAGATCCATGTCGGCTGACACGGAGGCTCTGCAGCAGAGCTGCAATCGAATTATTTTATTAGAATGGTCTAAAACGTGTGCTTGGTTTGCAAGCACATGCTTTAGACCATTCCAATGAAGTCATTCATTGTCAATAACGTGATTGCGGCTCTGCTGCAGAGCCTCCGTGTTGGCCGACACAGACCTCCTGCTCACAGCTTTATAGCTGACAGCAGGAAATCACAAACTATAAATGCATGAATCTCTCAAAGCATAGCAGTTTGAGAGATATGTTTTTTTGCATTCAAGCCAACTTTTTAACCTCTTCAAAATGAAGAATATTTTTTTGTAGACATTACTAACCCTTTAAGACAAATGTATCCATTAAATTCTTAACATAGCTTAGTTTTTGATGACAAGTTAAACATTGCTAATTATGTAAAGAAATCATGAAAAGGAAAAGTTAAAATCCAGTTGTTTTTGTACTATATTGGCTTGGTGTACAGTGTGCAATGATAATCCTGCTGATAATAATTCTCTTTTCACCAATGTAAATTGAAGTTATTCTTCAGAAGAGAGAGAGAGAGAACTGGGAAAAGACAGAACATTAGAGATTATGCAGAGTGTGTAGGTGTACTGGATTCCTTCATTGTTTGTGATAAGAGCATCCTGCTAGAAGATTTAATAAGTGGGCTAAAATGATATATATTTATATATGATTCTTTCTGAAGTAAACTAAATAAACAATATATGTTTTTCTTGCTTTAAAATAAATGATCAAAGGATGTAGCTCAAATGCAAACATAAAGCACCAAGGTTTTTATCACACACTGATGAACTGCACAAGGAGCTAAAATATAACATTGTCTATCCTCCCGGTGTCTCTCTTCCAAAGGCATAGTTAGCAATATATTTATCCACCAAGGGAAAAATGAAAGACGAACATAAAAAGAACAACACAGTTCATGTGCTGGCTCTGAACATTTCTTCACTATGAAAAGAAATGGCAGGAAACACCACCTGAAGGACAGAAAAATTTAAAGCCGTTCAAGCAGTATAATGTATGAAGGCAAAATATTTTACTTTTACTGAAATATTTTGTGACAAATCACATCTTGAGAAGTCTTCAGCTCAAATTTGTTACGACAATTTAGCATTCTGTGCATTTCGGGAAGTCTCTACTGCGCATGACTGCATCGGAGAAACATTCTGGCCTTTTATATTATAGGATAGTTCATTGAAACCAGGTGGCGTAACAATAGGGGTCGCAGCGGTCGCACATACAACCGGGCCCGTCACTCCAGGGGCCCGGCCACCGCCTGCGACCCCCTCGCCCGCAGCAGTCACTTACCTGATCTCTCACTCGGCGCGCTGCTGTAGTAATACAGAGTGCTGGGAGATTACATCATCTCCCAGCCTCTGCTTTACTACAGCGGCGCGCGGGAGCTCCGGTTGCAGAGATCTGTGCCGAAGGAGGCACAGATCTGTAAAGACATTCCGCTAGACCACCAAGGACTGGAGGTAGGGGAAATGTGAAGATGGGGGCATTGTGGAGATGAAGGGGGCATTATGGAGATGGAAGGGGGCATTGTGGAAGGGGGCATTGTGGAGATGAGATGAAGGGGGCATTGTGGAAGGGGCATTGTGGAGATGAAGGGGGGCATTGTGGAGATGAAGGGGGGCATTGTGGAAGGGGCATTGTGGAGATGAAGGGGGCATTGTGGAAGGGGCATTGTGGAGATGAAGGGGACATTGTGGGGGGCATTGTGGAAGGGGCAATATGGATGAGGGGGCCAATGTGGGCGGGGGGGCCATGGCAATTCTTGCACCAGGGCCCGGTGGCTTCTAGTTTTGCCTCTGTTGAAACCGTTTTTCATGTAAGATCATTGCATCTAGCTGGCTCCTATGGGATCTGTGAGTCACTGCTTTTTTGCAAGTCAGGTAGATCTGGAACCATCAGGACTTACAAAGTTTTATTGAGCCCTGTCCATCACAGGGGGAGTCAGTTTTTGGATCAGCAGCCATAGACCCTCTGTACCTAGCTTGGATGTCTGACACAGTGGGTCTATGGGGATTGAGACAAAGACTTCTGGATTGCATTCCAACCAACTGGAACACGTTTTGTGACCCCCTGAACAGCTGATTGTACCCATTTTAGGGCTGATCCCTGCAGTCCAGGGCTTACTCTCATATGAGAAGACTTGGTAAAATGAGATATTTGTCCTTTAAAGTAGGAAAAAAAGGTGGTACAGTGTAACAACTTATCACGGTGCCCGTGATTCTCGGTGCAACATTCCTACTTCCGGGTTTGTGTTTGGCTGTCTCTTATTGGTGCTAGCTGGTTAGCCCCTCCCAGGGCTAGCCTTTATATACGCCCTCCTGTCACTAGGCCGGTGCCCTTTCGTGGGATCCTGACCTTACGTTATTCTGTGCTCCTGTTCCGTGTTGATCCGTTTTTCGTCTGACTTTGTTCCTGTTCCGCTCCTGTGTACTGATCCAGGATTTGGCTGACTACCGCTCTCTGTGTACCGATCCAGACTTTGGCTGACTACCGCTCTCTGTGTACTGATCCAGGCTTTGGCTGACTACAGCTCTCTGTGTACCGACCCAGGCTTTGGCTGACTACCGCTCTCTGATACTGATCCAGGCACTGACTGACCAACGCTCCTTGTGCTGCCCTCGATATTGTTGTCAGTCATCTCATTTTTGTTGCCTCTGGTTGCGCTACTCTCTGTCTGTGTATCAGTGTGGCCTCCGTTACGTACACCCAGTCTGTGCTATCCGGTAACTAGCGGTTACCGTTGCCAGCTCATTACACTACGCTCATCCTGTGATTCTCTGTGGCCTCCATTACGTACACCCAGTCTGTGCTATCCTGTCACTAGCGGTTACCATTGTCAGCTCATTACACTACGCTCAGCCTGTGATCCAGTGGGGCCTTTGCCAGTACTACCTCCTGAGCGTACCGGCCTACGGTGTTACTACCTGTCAGTACTCTCTCTGCTGCACCAGATACCAGGCTGCCTTACCTGGTATTCGGTAAGGCCGGTAGAGCCTCCTCTGTTCCTTGTTGCACCAGATACCAGGCTGCCTTACCCGGTATTTGGTAAGGTCGGCAGAGACTCCCCTGTTCCTTGTTGCACCAGATACCAGGCTGCCTTACCCGGCATTCGGTAAGGCCGGTAGAGCCTCCTCTGTTCCTTGTTGCACCAGATACCAGGCTGCCTTACCCAGTATTCAGAAAGGCCGGTAGAGCCTCCTCTGTTCCCTGTTGCACCAGTCTTCAGGCTGCCTTACCTGGTATTTGGTAAGGCTGGTAGAGCCTCCTTTATTTCTGTCGCACCAGTCACCTGGCTGCCTTACCCGGTAATCGGTAAGGCCGGTAAAGCCGCATTATTTGTTTTTCTATTTGTATGCCCTGACCTGTGTCAAACTTTCTTACTGCTGCTTGTAGAGTTTGGACCCATGAAGAACCTTGTTGCGCTTTATATTGCCTAATAAAGCTTTTCTATTTTATCCTACCCAAATTGTCTGAGTGTTCAATAAAACCGTGACACAACTAGAGTAGATGGAATTTGGTTACTTTCTTAACAAAGAACTCACAAGAGTGATATAAAGGTGATAACTTTTAATGACTAACTGAGGACAGAGAAAGTACAAGCTTTTAGGACACTAAGGTCTCTTCTTCAGGCATGAGTTAACAAATAATGCTGTAATAGCACTGCATTTCCAGTTGTGCTAGTTCTATTCCAGCTTTATTTCTTAACTCATACCTGAAGAAAGGATCTTAGTGTCCTGAAACCTTGCAATTTCAATGTCCTCAGTTAGCCATTAAACAGTATCACCTTTATATCAATGTTGTGAGTTCCTTGTTAAAAAAGTACACTTAATCCCATCTACTCTATGGGCTAGCACAGTACCACCTTTTTTCCTGTATTACAATGGAAGATACCACAATGTACCTCTCTCAAATGAAGATTAAGACACTTTTGAAGAATCTGGCACAACTGGAAAATGCAACGCTATTCCAGCTGTATGTGTCAACCCAAGCCTGAAGAAAGGACCTTCGTGTCCTGAAAGCTTGCACTTTCTTTGTCCTTAGTTAGCCATTAAAAGATATCACATTTATTTCGTTACAAAAGTACATTGAAACTGATCTATCCTGCAGCATTTGTGAATTATTTAGTACTATTATACAAATACATTTTACCATAATTTAGATTGAGAATATCCAACTAAGACTTGGGGGGAAGTTGCAGCCCTTGATCTTGGCCAATCAGGCATTTCATGAATATCCTATAAAATAATAAAAATGTGACCCACTACAAAACTCAATAATCCTTATAGGATTTCTAGACATTTGGCAGAAATGTAATGCTTAGCATGTACATTTTTGTAGTAAAATGTAAGGTGGCTTATTAGCTTGGCAATTAATTACATTTAATAGTATAAAAACTATTTTTGAACATACTTGTTTTTAATACCATTATATTATTTAGTAGTAAGTTACACTCTAAACCAGTGGTTCTCAAACTGCCCTCAAAGTCAACTCACAGGCCAGGACTTAAGAATTTTGCTGCTAGAGCATAGGTGTGTTGATCAGAGCCTCGGTTAATTTTGATTTATGGCAATAATGGAATACTTCTGAAAAGAATATAAATGCTATTTATGACAAGCAAATAAGAAATTGTGATATTCACTAAGAGTGGGATCTAGGGTAGGAAGAGTGGGGTGAACACTCTAATGATGGTACCAATTAGCTGGAACCTCAAATCTGTATGGATATATTTTCAATACTTTATACAGTAATATGTATACTAGCAAATGTCGCATGGCATTGTCCGTGGGAATTTTTGTATGCACCTGCCTCTGTATAGAGTGTGTATGTGAGCACTCCCATATATATGAATAAAACGTTACTTTTATTAAACATTGTTTCAAAAAGTCCAACGTTTCAGTCTATCAATAATATAGAGGATGTTTAAAATCTTTATATTTTTTTTTTTTGCAAAACTTTACTTATGATGCTTGAACACAATAGAACCAGCTTCGACTCTGAGATGAGGTACAGTAAGAACACCTTACCTGGCATAATAATGCCTTTATGGAACAAGGACTCTCTACCAGCCAAATAGAGAAATAGAATGAACCATACTAATTACAAGTGTATTGACACTTCTAGATAAATGAAAGAAAGATTTGGTACATCTACTCAGCTTAGCCCTGTCACCTCCCCGACATGCACAATTAACTTCTTTTCAGCTGTGACAGAGGATGTGGTTTCCCTTCTGCTTACACCCTCACACTTAACCAAATGCTCTCATGAACCAATCCCATCACAGCTCATTTAGGAACTTTCTTCTCTACTAGGACTAACCCTTACTCCCTTATTCAACTTCTCTCTGACAATTGACACCTTCCCATCCACTTTCAAGCATGTACTAATCACACCCATCTAAAAGAAATCTTTCCTGGATCCAAACTCAGTTTCAAACTACTGACCCATCTCTCTTCTCCCATTAGCCTCCAAGTGCCTCAAACATCTTATATATATAACAATCTCACAAAATTCCTCTAGTTCATTTTCTGTTAGATCCCTGCAGTCTGGAGTCTGCTCTCATCATCACTTGACTGCTCTCGCTAAAGTGACCATTGACTTGCTGTCCATGAAGTCAAAAGGCCACTGCTCATGAATCATTCTCCTGGATCTGTCAGCTGCCTTTGACATATTGGATCATCTGCTTCTCTTCAAAGTTCTCCACTCCCTAGGCATCTGTGACACTGCCATCTCTTGGTTCTCATCCTACCTCTCCAACCCCTCCTTCAGTGTCTCCTATTCTGGTTCCACTTCTTCACCCCTCCTACTGTGTGTTGGGGTACCACAAGTTTCAGTCCTGTGACACTTGCTCTTTTCAATGTATACCTCTTCCCTTGGCAAACTAATAAACTCCTCTGGGTTTCACCATCATATTTATGCTATTGATACCCAAATCTGTCTTTCCCAGTGAGGCAAAAAAGCACAAAACGCCTGTCCTGAAATCAGCAATGAATGTTGTGAAAAAAAAGAAATTGTTTAAGAACTTTAAAAGCCAAGATAAATATAAAAGTAATGGGGAAGAGGGGGTGGGTGATGATGAGGATGACCTGGTTACCGATGTTGATGATGTAGATCTAGAGTAGATTGCGCATCCTGCTCTCCTTCAGATATAGATGAATTTGAGACTGAGATTATGACTTGGCCAGAAAGTTAACTGAAAGGCAAAGGCTCAGTCTTCCTCAACTAAAAAGCAGGGCTTGTCTATAAAATGTTTGAAAAAACAATTGAGAAGTCTAACTTTTGACAAGCCAAGATGACAAAACAATACACAGTCATCATGCCAATCATCATCAGCATTGTCACAGCTTCCAGATAGACACACACACACACACACACACACACACACACACACACTAGTGTTGAGTAACCAGGAGCAACAACACAGGTTATCAACATCCACAACCCAAGCTATGATGAGTGCCCCTGCTGCTAGTAGTAGTAATAGTAGCCACTAAGGAAACCCACAGTCTATGAAGTCCACAGTATATAGATACTTCATTCACAATCCAAAGGCTAAACAAGTTGATATCTGTTACCTGCGTAAAAAGCATGCAAGCAGGGGAAAATCATCCCAGGATCATACCTAGGCACCTTCTCAATGAGATCCCACCTAAAGCACAACCACAGGTTTGACTGGGAGACACACCATCAACATGTCAAAGGTACTACAACTAACTACTACAACATGTCCCAGGGGCTCTGAGGCACATAGTAAAATTAGTTATGTTGATGTTTCAGAGAGTGTGCTAAGAGTTTGTTTATTTAAAATAATACCCATAGCTCCTGCTACAGAGAAGTATGACTCTGGGTTTGCTGTAGCAGATGAGACGAGTCATAGACTGCTTACACATGCTGCCATCACCTCCACCACCTCCTCTGGTCAGGTTAGACATAGTTCGTCTGCCATGTACTGCCAACCCACACTTATTGAGTTCTTGGGAAGGAGTCAAAAACATCCCAAAAATAATCCCAAAAATATGCAAGTGGAATGGCAATGTGGTCAAGATGTTGGTGTTCGAATTCTGCCATATTCTTCTGTTCAAAACCAAGGTATTAGAGGACTGATGTCATGTGTAGCTCCTCGCTGGTATATCCCAAGCCACTGCTATTATTCAAGGAATAATAACATATGACTGTAACTGCTCGCTGGGTTTCCCTCCCACCACCAGTGGGCAACACTAGCTTGCAACATAAGGTGGTGGCCAGTAATCATCTGCCTCTGGTTCTAGCAGTATGATTAAAATACAGCAGCAAAATAGCTCATACCACCAGCATGCCACCTTGTGTCTGCAGAGTTTTTAGAGACAGTTCCACAGAGCCATATATGTGTTAAATAAACTTGATCAGGTGATGGAAGAATTGTTTTGTAGCTGCTGATAATGGCTCCAACATAATAGTTACATTGAAAATAGCTGATATGTACCCTGATTTGCCCAATTGCTAAATTTTGTTGTGGTCAGATTCCTCTCAGAACCTGAAATCCTCAGAGAGATGCCTGAAAAATCAGTGCCCATTTTAGCCTCTCCTATAGTACATGTAACATATTTTATTCCATTCAAAAGCTTTACAACCTGCTTATCGCCAGCAGAAAATGGAAGTCCCTATCAGGTGAAATTTCCCTTTGTACATGGTAGAGCATTTATATGAGCTGAATAAGGCCATTAGAGAATACACAATGCAAACTGGAAGGCTTTGGAGGGAACCCCTTTGTCACCTGGGCAAAGGCAATTACTGTGTGATGTATGCGAGCTACTGAAACCTTTTGAGGAGACAGTCATGTTGGGGCAGGAATTTCTTACACTGATATATTTATTGCAGATAAAATCTGAAGAGTATGGCTGAGGAATCTTACCATACTGGCAACACAGACATGGACTAGTTGGTCAAGGACATGTTAGCATGCTTTGAGCAAGATCTTTGCGTAGTATCCATTAAAAGCAATATGGAATACATTCTTGGCACTTTGCTGGACCCCCTCTTTAAACAAAAAATGTCAGAATTCCTGCCAAAGTGTGATCAGTTTGTCTCAACAAGGAGTCATGATCAGCAGCATCATCTCTCTGAGGAATCAAATTATGACAAATAATATAAAGATGTCCTTACAGATCGAGTAGAGAGTTACATTGTGGAGGATGGGAGAGTTAGGACCAATAAATGCTTGAAAACGCAGTTAAAAGGAAGTGGTACACAATTGATATGGGAGTGAGTAATGGCCCCATGGGCATTTATAACAATATGACCTTTTCATGATCTAAAGTATGGGTTCCTGTATTAACCTGTTGAAGAAACTGCCCCCCCTATTTTTTACAATTCATTTTTCATTATCCACTGTTTATATTGTATAGGAACAAAATATGATTAGTCTTTATTTAAAGCCAAAACAATACAGTGCTGTATTATAAATGAATGTAGAAGGAATAAGACTGGGTGAGGAACAGCCAAACTCAAGATGAGGTTGCTGAAGACAGTTTAATGTCAAAAGTCATACACCATGGCAAGACTGAGCACAGCAACAAGATACAAGATAGTTATACTGCATCAGCAAGGCAGAAATTTCAAGGCATACAGGGGTTTCCAGATGTACTGGCCAAACTCCTTTGAAGAATCACAAATTAACAGGTAACGTTGAAGACCATAGACGCAGTGGTCAACTATGGAAAGAGAAATCATGCTTACATTAGCAAACGGAAGATGTTCAGCAGTGTCATCAGCAATTGGCAGAGAACAGTGGGACCTTGGTACACCCATCTACTGTCCGGAGAAGTCTGGTCAGAAGTGGTCTTCATGGAAAACTTGCTGCCAAAAAGCCATATCTCCAACGTGGAAACAAGGCCAAGCGGCTCAACTATGCATAAAAACAAAGGATCTGGGTTGCAGAAAAATAGCATCAGGTGCTCTGGACTGATGAGTCAAAAGTTTTAATATTTGGCTGTAGCAGAAGGGCTGGAGAGTGGTACAAGAATGAGCGTCTGCAGGCAGCAGTGAATCATGGTGGAGGCTCCTTGGGGCTGCATTTCTGCAAATGACAGTGACCTCAAATATACAGCCAAAGTCATTAAGAACTATCTTCAACGTAAAGAAGAACAATGAGTCCTGGAAGTGATGGTATGGCCCCCACATAGCCCTGATCTCAACATCATTGAGTCTGTCTGGGATTACATAAAGAGAGAGAAGCAACTGATGCTGCCTAAATCCACAGAAGAACTGTGGTTAGTTCTCCAAGATGTATGGAAAAACCTACCTGCCGAGTTTCCTTAAAAACTGTGTGCAAGCGTACCTAGAAGAATTGATGCAGTTTTGAAGGCAAAGGGTGGTCACACCAAATATTGATTTGATTTAGATTTTTCTTCTGTTCACTCAGTATACATTTTATTAATTGATAAAAATAAAATATTAACATGTCTATTTTTGAAAGCATTTTGGAGTATGTGGGGTCAACCTACTTTCTCTCTTCTTGTTACCCAGAGTGCCCCAGACTCTCCTAATACAGAGAAGAAAAGTCCTGTTTACATGACTCACTAAACTAAGCTTCAGCTCATTTTTATTAGCTTGTCTTTTCTAGCTGAAAGGTTTGCTGCTCTCTCTTCCTCTCACAAACACAGAATGGCATGCAGTGGGAACCTGACACCCCTTTTATACTATGCCTGCAGGAAAAGAATGGAAACTTGCCATGTTGTAGAGACTAGAGAGATTGATTTCAATACAATGAGTTAGACAAAGAAAACTGCAAAATGGCACATTTCCCAAAAAAGGGCAGCTCAGTAAAGTGCCATGTTTTTCCTGCCTCTCTTTTGATTCAAAAACTTTTGCCGATTCCCCCTACTTGTAAGGGTATTTAACCCCTTAACGCAGGGCTCAAAATTTCCACTCGCCCCCTCGCATTTGGTGAGAAGAAATTGAGTGAGGGCGAGTGGAAATTGAAGCCCTGTATGAAAATGATGACTTCCCAGCAATCCCGCATTGCTAGTGTCCACCCGCACTCTTTACAATTTGGAGACATGAGAATCTCGCATGACAACGCAAGATTATTATGTCGCCTACTGAATGATTCAGCACGTTCTGCCACCTGCTCAGGAGAGAGGCCTCTGACTGGACTACCACACTACACCACACGGAAGGAAGCAAGCAAACAGCCAGTAGGGGATCAGATTAGTCTCTGAGGCAGATGCCCTTTCTTTCCCTGCAACTACACCAGGTGCTCCAGGTAGAGGGTGAGCTCCACTCACAATGCAGGGAAGAAGCCACCTTCCACTATTCATATGATTTACAGAAAATCAATACTTAACCCTTTGCGTAGCCCTCTGGCACTCAAAGTAATGATTTTCTGTACATGCCTTGCCAACAGCATTGACATCACCTCTGCTACATGTAATGCAGAGTATGTGAGGAGTTTTGTTTGTTGTAGAACGATGTAAATCATATGAATAGTGGAAGGTGGCTTCTTCACTGCATTGCTGTTTGACACAGATGAGTACTATATCATGAATAACATTGCACAATAGCATATTTGGCTTAACCTGCAATTTTACATTTGACTTACCCTGATCGCAATGTTTGCTAAGCGCTGCTCCGGCCTCTCTCTCCCCTTCTCTGCATGCTCTGCTCGGCGCTGTCATACTGCACACAGAGAAGGGAAGAGAGAGGTCGGAGCAGTGCTTAGCAAACATTGCGATCAGGGTAAGTCAAATGTGATATCGCAGGTTAAGCCAAATACGCTATTGTGCAATGTTATTCATGGTATAGTACTCTGCTGTGCAAGACAACAACACCAGACATTAATGGGAATTCATTCACGGTGAATAAAGGAGGAGGACACACAACAGTATCTTGGAGCGGAGACAGAAAGAGATACCAACTTTCCTGGACGTATGAGACACGCTGAGACCCTTCATGGGGTTAAAGTAAGACGCCACCTTTACTCTTAGAGCATCGCAAATTGGCCTCTCTATTGAATGTAAGGGGAAATCTCTTACATTGTCTCTAATAAGTCCTAATCTTAACCTTGTCTCATCGCCCTGAATAAATAGCAGAAAATACAGATATTGAGTGTGGACCGTATGCCCCATTCCTGTTAATGTGAATAACTAACCCAATTTGCTAACGCTCTGAATTCACTCCTTTAGTAGGCATCCAGTACTCACCCTGGGCTTTAAGCTTTTATGGTTAGCATTTTCTTCTTTTAGGCAGGTTATTCCAAGGTGGTTTGGATATATTTTATGTGTTTTTATGTAACTTTATTTGTATGTTTATTGCTTTTGACCATATTAAATTGCTACATTTAGATTTTACTGTGCTGTCTTGCCCCTTCCTATTCTTTCTATTATTTCTATGGTGGTTCAGGGTGGGCATGCACTCGTAAATGGACAGCCTACAATACATTGATACAGGGTGGGATGGCATGCAGACGTTACTCATACTATAGGGCAGCATACTAATATAAAGGCACATATTTCATATCTAGGCACTCATACATTGACAGACTCACAATACAATGATACCCGCAAGATTTAGTGACTAACTAAAGTCTGACAATACAGAGGAGGCGTACTGGCACTTTTACAGGGACAGCCTTACAATACAAATGTACTCCATTGACACATTGGCACTCTTACTGAGATAGTCTCACAATACAGAGGTACATGGTTGACATGTAAGCAGTCGCACAGAGTACACGGTAGGCATATTGCAGGATAAAAGCCTACACCATAATTAAGTTCTGTGCATAGCGTTACCGTATAGCAAGGCAGTCTACTAATACAGAGGCACAGGTTGTGTGTGTAGATACTAACACAACCGCTTTCTAATAAAATGGTCTAGGTACAGTATTTAAATACTCTTACATCTAGACAGTACCATTAAAAATGTGCATACACAGTAATACGGTGGGAATATTTTTGTTCATTTTATTCTGACTAAAACATAGACCAACAGTGTAATATCATCAAAGAGCACTTGAGATGGGTGGGGTTAAAGGCGGGTATATAGGTGGGGCTAGGCATGGAAAGTGGTGGCAAGTAAATTTTCAGGCCTGGCTAGTGGCTCAGGACTTGAGATTTTGAGCCCTGCCTTAACGACCGCCCGATACTGTGCATGGGCAACTGTTTTTTTTTTTGTTTTTTTTTTTGCACATATTATTCAGGGATGGCAGAGCGGCGTGCTTAATCAGGGAAAATTCTTGAATTCTTGACTTATTGGTGGCCCTTGAGAACTGAACTGGGACAGCCCTGCCTTACCTAAACAGATGGATAGCGACATTTTTGAAATGTGCCTGGCCTCCTCAGTAGACAAAATTCTGGCATTCAAAGGGTTAAAGACCAGAGGGTGTCACAATGCAGAGAAAAGCAGAAAATGGGGTTATTTTAGGAGGTGTTACTTCTCCTTTAAGGATGTATTTCATGAAATGCCAAAGTTTCTCAGCTTTGATCCACTGTGGAATTTGGAACATTCCAGATTCACTTCATGCCTTTCTTTCCAAATTCACTTCATGCCTTTCTTTCTAACCTTGCCTGTATATTTTAGCACTTCTAAAAGCTGACTCTTAAATAAATGTATGCAGTAGGAAAAACAACTTTGAGACGGTGCTTCCAGTTCAATTCAACAGAAAGATGACAGATGTACTGTGACATTATTCATATATGCCAAACTGTAAATTTATTGTGACAGAGGTGAAGGTCTGAGGGCACAGAGGTGCAAAGTGTATTACAATGAGGTTATTTTTCTATTCTATTTTTGCCCAATTTTTAAACTCAAACTTCAACAGAAAAAAATTAAGTTTAAAAACATGAATGTTAGTTTTTCAGCATTATAATTTATTCCTGAGACTTCCTGATGAGTAGTTTTTTTTTTAAAATATGCCTATTTTTATACATCTTTTAATTTTTTTCTATTCAGATATGAGGTAGAGAAAAGAGTGAACTGGATGGTGTAGTTACATGTTAAACAATAGGATTAAAATAATTTAAGAAATGTGAAAATCGAAAGAAAGGAGAGAGATGTAAAAGAACACTTGGGCCAAGGCTGTAACTACAGCGGGTGCAGAGGCTGCAGTTGTACTAGAGTCCAGCATCCAAGGAGGCCCATAGGCTTCATAACCCAAGAGGATCTAGTTTTGCCCCAGAGAGATTTTTTTTTTGTGTTGGGGGTGCAAAAATGTGTGCATCAGGCCCTCTACTGACTAGTTATATCACTGACTTGGCATTATGCAGAAAGTAAGGAACTGGATTAGTTCTGGCGCAAACCAGATATACCATAGGGGATAAACTTAAATTCCCATTGATTTATACAGCCCAGATGTACCATAGGGGACAAACTTAAATTCTCATTGATTTATACAGCCCTTGAATGCAATGTGTTGGAGATCTTTCTAAGATTCAAGGGGTTATTTAACCCTTTGAGTGCTAGAGGGGTACGCAATGCATTACCCCTCTGGCACTCAAAGGGTTGACTCAGTGGAAATTCTGGTAATCTTTATTTGTCCACCATGGTGCAATTGGTTTGGTCCAGAATTACTCCAGTTTTTTTTGTACATCACCCTCAAAGAGTAGCAATTTTAGCACTAGCGTGGACAAAAAAATCTAATTTATTTAAATAGTTTTTAACCTCTTGAATTCTCAAGAACTCAAACACATTTATTACAATATGTTGGCGAGCGCTCTAGCATTCAGGGGGATCTATATAGAGAATATGCTTTAACCCCTTAGTGACCGGCCGCGCACGCACGCGGCCCGCACTTAACCCCTTAACGACCCTTGACAGTCATAGTTCATCAAGGGTCGATTTGACTTAACGACCGATGACGTACTATGACCGTCAAGGAATTCCGGGCTCCCCCCGCGGCTGCACGCCATTCAGGGAGTCCGGAACGCAACGGAGCAATAAACAAAAAATTGCTCCGTGGTCGTTGAATCGGATCACGGCGCGGATTCCCTTGTCCTTTAGGGGTTAATGCCCGCTGAACTTTTTTTTTTCATTCTACTGAATAACTTCCGGGACGTACATAGTAACATATTAACATAGTAGATAAGGCTGAAAAAAGACATGCGTCCATCAAGTCCAGCCCATGCCAATAACACTCCTGTTGATCCAGAGGAAGGCAACAAAAAAGCCCTCTGGAGCAATTTCCAGTGTAGGTGTGTGTGTGTGTGTGTGTGTGTGTGTGTGTGTCAAATAGTTCCCCGGCTCAATATCCTATTTGCTTTGAAGCCATCTGTCATAACTGTCAATATTGTTCTGTGCTAGATAGGCATCCATTGCTTTTTTGAATGCAGTTACATTATCTGCAAGCACAACATCCCGAGGCAAAGAATTCCATAGCCTTACCGCCCTTACTGTAAAGAATCCCTGCCTGTGTTTTAGTCGAAAGCGCCTTTCCTCAAGTCTTAATGGATGACCTCTTGTTCTTAGCTCAGCTCTTTGCATAAATAATTCATTGGATAGTTCTTTGTATTGACCTTGAATGTATTTGTAAATGGTAATCATATCACCCCTTAGACGTCTCTTTTCTAATGTAAACAAACCCAGTTTGGCTAGTCTCTCTTTGTAACTCAGATCCTCCAATCCGTTTATCAGTTTTGTTGCACGTCTCTGCACCTTTTCCAGTTCAGCAATGTCTTTTTTTAGAACAGGCGCCCAAAATTGTACTCCATATTCTAGATGAGGCCTAACCAAGGATTTATACAGAGGTAGGATAATATTAGCATCCCTTGCTTCTACACCTCTTTTTATGCAGGCTAGTACTCTATTTGCTCTTGCAGCAGCTGAGTAACTCTGCACACTGCTGTGAAGACTATTGTCTATCAGTACACCTAAATCTTTCTCTAATGAGGATTTCCCAAGTTGTTTCCCATTTAGAGTATATGTAGCAAGTTTGTTTCTACAACCCAAATGCATAACCTTACATTTATCTACATTAAATGACATCTGCCTCTTTTCTGCCCATTCACTTAGTTTATCTAAATCCTTCTGTAGGGAAAAAACATCGAGCTCTGTATGTATTTCCTTACATAGCTTAGTGTCATCAGCAAAGATTGAGATGCTACTTTCAATTCCCACTTCTAGATCATTAATAAACAAATTAAAAAGCATTGGGCCCAGGACTGAACCCTGCGGCACCCCACTTATAACCCTAGACCAATTTGAAAAAGTTCCATTTATAACAACTCTCTGCTATCTATCATTTAACCAGTTCTCAATCCATGTACAAATAACACCACCCAAACCGAAGCCTTTTAATTTATGCAGTAACCTGTTGTGAGGCACTGTGTCAAAGGCTTTTGCAAAATCCAAGTATACTACATCAACAGCAATTCCCCTGTCCAAATTACTACTCACTCTTTCATAAAATGCAAGTAAATTAGTCTGACATGATCTGTTCTTCATGAAACCATGTACGTACTCTGTCACTGTGACAGTTTCTGCGGGACGTACATGCACGTCCATTGTCGGGATGGGGTTAAAGTTTATTATTTTTTTTCAACCACTTATTTGCAGAAATTAGAAGAATAAATACAGCCCCGTGCCTACTTCCACATAGACTGCTCTTGCCGAAGTTTGCTGCACTGCTTCTGCTCCCTTCCCACTGCTCAGCCTCCTCTGATGATGGAGGCTGTCTGTCTGTAACCTGGAGGGCTCTGATTGGCAGAGATAGATTTCTGGCCAATGAGAGCACTCCAGCTTACAGAGAAACAGCCTCTGTCATCGGAGGAGGCTGGATAGAGAGAGGCAAAGTGGCAGGCTGAGGCAAGGATCAGGTAACCGCAGCCTGTCTGGAAGTAGGTGCAGGGCTGTATTTATTCTTCTAATTTCTGCAAACAAGTGGTTCAACATATTCAATTGCTGGATATGTGATGTGCACATATATCTTTATTGCCCTAACAGGACAGTGAATTGTTCTGTTACATTGTTGTGCTGCATGAAAAACTCATATGTCTGATCATTTCTAGGATGATACAGAGGACACATTATGTGTTTCTGACTTCTTGAATACAGGATACTAGTCAGAGGCTTCTCCACTACTGATGAGAGTATTTTAGGTCTGTGTGTTCATGAATAATTACCCTTCAACAGCTTCCTGTCAAGCTGGTGGCACTAATAATGATATAATAGAGCACAGAGAATAACAATAGTAGTCTGAGTTATTGTCCTGAAGATCACATGATTGAATACTGTCTGTGACAGGAACATTTTTACATAATTTAATCAATTTCCAGTTAGTAAGCAATTTTTATAAATGGTGCTCTATTTTTAATTTGTTACAATTTTTCTACCCTTGATTTTTTTATCCTATCCACTTTCAAGGTTATCCAAGGTAATCAGTAAGGCTGATGTACTGAATCAATTTTGGGGCAAACTAACTGCACCACAGAAAAAAAAATACAATATATTGATTTATAAGGGGCTTATATCTCCTTATTGCTAAATAGGCCTCCAACACACTGCTTTCCAATGGTTTGAAGACCCCTATAGCTTTTAAGGGGTTTAAAATTAAAATAACACCTTTTAACAACTTAGGTGATTTGGTTATATTATCCATATATGTTATTTTAATTACATTAATGTAATTTGTTATATTTTTTGTAGCTTAACCATCTGAGCACTGGTGGAGTAGCCAACACATTGCAATGCATTGGCTACCTCCCTGTCACTCAGAATTAATTTGTTGATTTGTTGAAATCATTGTGAATTTGGGAAATGTGTATTTGTTCTATATGGTGCAGTTGGTCTGCTTTAGAATTGCAAATATTACAGAATATGACCTATAAAGCAACAATGTTTATTATTCCTTCTGCTTTGTTATGCATAAATATTAAAAATATGAAAATTATATTTCACTTAAAACATTCAATGCTGTCCTTGTATGTCAGGTTAATAGCGCATTTCCAATAAATGTCAATGGCCTGCTTAAGGCTAGAATCTGTGTGTCTTCTCATATAAAATGAATCCAATCTCTTAAATATCTCAAATGTCAATTATAGAGGAACATTAATTTAATTATAAATATTCACTGACAATTTGGTTATATTTACCACTTAGCTGTCACAATGGCTTATTATCTTGTCTTTGATGTCCAGATTTAAACTTTGACATGACTTTTACAAATTGATCCTGAATGAGTATTTTAGAATGTTATTCTCATTGCTGTTATTTCCACAAAGTATTCTGTATGTTTTTCTTTCTTTTTAACCTTTTTAAGTATTTATCTGGAAAGGAATGATGTGTCATTAGCTGTCAGCAATTCTTACCTCACTACATAAATATTCAAAGGTAATTAGGTTTTTACTAAACATAATCTTAAAGTGGACCTGTCACCTTAAGCTTTTTCTGGTGAATAAAACAAATATACTCCCACCACTATCGGTTGTTTTGTTCAAATGTTATAACAGTTCAAATAATCAGGAAGTGAATTTGCAGCACTCTTGCTTCTTGAAATTTGTGACTGATAGCATGATGCAGCAATTTCTATCATATTCTGTAGAGAACTGTTTGTCAGTGACTCACCTCTCCAATAGAATGTAAAAGAATAATTAACTGGAATCTAACCACTAGGGGGCATGTTTAATGCGAAAAGAAAAAGTTTAAACAGTAATAACTCTGGAAACATCTTTTGGGCATGGGCGTACCCTTATTTTTCTGAACAGGAAAAGGCCTACATTATATGTATTTTTTCATAACAAATGTTTACTGCTCCTTTAAGATAAGTTTAATTAATATTAAACTAAATTAAGAATTATTTGTTGTATTAGCCATTCGTTTGTAATATAAATACTTTTAGAGAATTTAACCTTTAATTGTTAGTCGTATAGTATGGCACTTTATGCCAGATCTGCCCCAATATTACCACATACCCTCTGCGGAGTGAATCTAGGCAGAGCCTAAGTAATAGGAACATAATATCAATTTGATCTCAAACATAGCTAATTAGCATACTTTGCAGGGACTTAGCAGTGTACCCTGCTGTCCCATGAAAATATGAAGGTTAGTTTCTCAGAAGCTATTTTTTTGACAGAAGAACAACTAGAACAATATACAGGTAGATTTTAGTAAACTAAATTTGTTTAGGGTGGGAGGTCCACTTTAAAGGGATAGTAATGTTTCACAATAAAAACAGCTCCAATTAGTCTTCATAGTATTTGGTCCATGGAGAGTGTTATTTCAATAATGTCAGAGTTGTAGTTCAAGAGTGATTGATGAAAAAGTATCCCCTTCCCACCCCTTTTACTAATGTAACACTGCTCACCTCAGAGCAGCAGACTGTCTGGATGGATCACAGAGAGGGACAATCTTCAGTGAGCATAAGGAAAAACATGAAAAACCTGTCAAGGCGGGGCAGGATTTTCCTTATGCTCCCAATAAGAAGAGTGGCCCTTGCTGTGATCTGTCTGGTCAAGGGACCAGATTGCACATGTGAGGGGAGGTGGCTTACACTAGGTAAAAGGAGCAGGAGACGGAAATGTTATCATTCAATTATTCTTGAACTTCAACTCTGATAGTATTGAAATACTCTCCATGGCCCAAATACTAGGAAGATTAATTGGAGCTGTTTTTTTGTGAAACATTACTATCCCTTTAAATTGAATCCCCATTCTAGTCATTACAGTGTTTTAAATGAATAAAGGATATTTACTATAAATATTTAATAATTAACTCTAGTGCAAGATATATACATAAGACTGCTCGATTAACATAACCCTCCTACATAATTCCAGAACTATCTAAAATGCAAGTACAATGATAATAGTATATTATTGGTCACTGTGAAAATGTGACTTATTTTATGTGGAAGATGTATTGCTTTATTTGGTATGCTATTGTGTGTGGAAGTAATTAGAGATTCATGTGAAGGCATCACATTTGTAAAAAGCAGTTCATATATACTAATCATATAAAATTAATCCAATCTCATTTTTACTCTTTTTCTGAAGTATTTTAACACGTCTTTATAAATTAATACCTATATTACACTGCAGATGGTAAGTGTTTTCCAATCCAACAGATTCCCTTTGAAATATTTGTGGTTAAAACCCTTGATAAAGTTATTAGCTAAGGTGTTATCCAAGCCTAACATCTTTAGCATCTGGCACAACTTTGTGAATAGAAAATTATACAGTAAAAAAACACCTGCAATATTCATCTATAATCTTTGCAACTAGAAAAATGTTCATAACTTTTACTAATTACCAATATTATAGATACAAATGAAAAGTGTGGCAGTCTGGTGTAAACTAACTGCCCCACATAGGAGAAATACAAATTCACAAGATGGTGATTCTAATGCATTGTGTTTAGATCTTTCTAGATTTCAAAGGCTTAAAAGCACGGATGGGAGACATATCTGGTTTTTAAACTTACATATAGAAACCCCCCAAAATGTCCTCCTTTTCGCTAACCCTAAAAATGTATTTTGGGAACATTGCCTATTCCAGAGGGAGGTTAACGTCAGTATGTGTGGTTTGTGCTAAACCCATGAAGTGGGGCAAGGCTGCAGGTTGATATGTGTGGTTCTATGGCTACTAGTGCAGTGGGACAAGAGTGGGAGATCAGTAAGACTCAAAAGTTAGAATGTGTGGATCTATGGCCATCAGTGCAGTGGGAGAAGACTTAAGATCAGTATGTGGGATTCTATGGCTACTGTGGGACAAGGATGGGAAGGTTAGGTTAGTATGTGTGGTTCTATTGCTTCTGTGGGACAATGCTGGGAGACGCGATGGAAAACAATTAAAGAACTACACTTTTCCCAGAAATTTAAGCAGAAGGTGAAAAATGCACTTACCACTATTTGTTCTTAAGGTTTTGCCTATTCCTATTTAAAAGCCCCATCTAAATAAATGAGATTTTTTAAAATTTTCCTCTTTGGTGTATTTAGTTTGACACACACACACACTCACACACACACACACAAACATACACTCACACATACACACAGACACTCACACACACACACACTCACATATACACTCACACATACACACACACACTCACTCACACGCACACACTCACATACACACTCACACATACATACACACACACATACACACACACAAACACACATATACCCACTAAGATTATGTTTTTCTAATCAGTATTTTTTCTTTGGTTTAGACCAAAGTGCCAGCTCTGTTTGTTTTTCTGCCTCTATTATGCCCATTTCCCTTTAAATAGGTTGCATATACAGAGGTCAAATGTTCATGTAAAGCTGCCTATACATGAATAGGAAAAGCATATTATCACATATATTGTGGCTTATACACATAAGAATTATTTTTCTAATGCTGGCAAGGAATACAATATTAGAATTATTATCTTTATTCTACACAACTTTATAGTAGGTAATACACATAATGTGATGTAGCACAGCACATATAAAACAAATGAATCAGAGGGCTACTAACACCATGCCTCTTAAAATATGAAATGCTGGCCAGTGGATAGGAAGGAGAAGTGTTTTTCAGTGGCCAGACATACAGTGGCTTTATTCAGGAAAAGCAGGGTCTGTGTGTGTAAGGTCCTAATGGAATTGTGGGTAGAAAAGTAAAGTTGAAAGGGAACAGTATTGCATAGAAGTTGTATAGGTTGTTGGTATGGCCTTCCTCATAATGGTTATGGGTTGAGATTTTAGGGAGCTTGAAAGATCTGAAAACTGTCTGTTGGGCTGGGAGAGAGAATTGCAGAACTCAGGCACATCACAGCAGTACTGCAGGTAGGAATAAGATGTAATGAAAAATGCATAAAGAAGAAGGTCCTGTGCAGCCAAAGATGATATGCGGGGATGTATCTGAAAAAAAAGATGAGATGTAGGATGGTGCAGTATTAGTAAAGGCTCTGAGACAAAGTTAGAACAAACATTTTTTATTTAATTCTAAAGGATAAAGAAAACCGCTTTTATGATTGACAGAGAGGAGCAGTATTAGATGACTGATATGTGTGGTAGATTAGTCTGGTGTCACAATTTATTATGAACTGTAGTGGAGATATTCGAGTGAAAGGAAGGCCAATTAGGAGAGTGTTCTAGTAGTTAACATGGGGCATAATGAGCATTTGAATAAGAATTTTGGTAGTCTCTGTGGTGAAAAAAGGTTGAATTCTAGAGCTGCTTCACAGATTTGTGAGTCATCTTTACCCTTCAGTTACAGACAGCAGAGATAGAAATAAGAGGGCAAAATCAGGGACAATAAGTAGAGCTGCATCTGTAAGCACAATTATTGAAAAATTATTCTATTGCAGTGCATATATTGATTTAATTTTGGAATTCTATTTTATCTGAGTTTGGATTTTATTTGTTTTTTTTGTTGGAACTGTTGTATATCTGTTGTATTATTTGTACTGATCACTTTTCAAATACAGAAATTCTTAATTATCTACCTTTATATATTTCACCTAATTTTGGGGTGGGCACATCGAACAAAACATGAGGCACATATGAAAATAATAAAGGACTTGACAGTGGCGAGATTCCCTTGTCACTAAAATTATATTTTACCTGAGTTTGGGTCACTTTTTTCCATTAAACTACAAATTTTTTTTTTTTTTTTTAACTTTTTCTCACCCTGTTGTGAGTACAGTAGGTCATGGAATATCATCCAAGGACTGCACCCATTTTCTTATGCTGAACATGGCTCATAATACAATTAGAACTCATGTTTTTTTAAAAGTATCTCAGATAACCTTGTGTGCAATGTATAGATACTTTTGCACTATGAATATACCCCAAATATTTTTGTAGACAGATTGTAAAAATATACTTATCAATAATGAAATTGCAACAGAAGGAAAGAAACTCAATAAATATATATTCCACCAAGCAATGAAATATCTAAGATATCTGAGACATTGGGTAGGACAACTGGCTATTGCTGAGAAGACATTTAAACTTAACAACAAAATTCCAGATAAGGTATTGAATGGTAATCAATAGTCCTGACATTCCTCAGATCTGTCCCCCATCAACCATGTTTGGGCTACCACCTTTGCCGAAACCCTTCTTTATCCACCTTTCAGTAGCTGCATTTGAACTCGATGGTGCATGGACTAAATTTATCCATGAAATGCTTGATAATATGATAGAATAATAATGGAATCCATCATTATCTAGCCTCCTATCTCTCCTCTCATGGTGCACACATACACTATTGAATAAGACATTCTGCTTTACTCAGATTTGAATGTTAATAATTTTTTCCCATGTTGTCCATTGAACATGGATGTGATTTCAGGTTCAATTGTAATATAAACAATGTAAATTCCAGTTACACGTGTTAGTTCTTATGATGCTATACAATACAGTGCCAGAATTCTGGTTAGAATAGGGGACACAAATAAAGTAAATAATTTATAGCCTACTTTGTACAAGTCAGTGCCTTCTAGCATGTTTAAAATATTTACACAGTATGTATGCTTGACTGCTTTATTTTAGTGCTCACATATTTACATAATTACTAAAAATATTAACATTTTAGAACAAATAATATGCTACAGTTTAACATATTTTTCAGAAATAAAACACCATACAAAGGAAGATACTCTAACCATTAATTAGTTAGTTTGTATTAGCTTATCCATTTCTTTTTAAAGAATAACAGTTTAAATATATAAAATATCTATGAACAAGACTTATCTATAGTATGAACTGATCACAGCTAATTACATGGTGAAATTTAATAACTAGCTCAAAGATGTGAGTGTCAGGTAGGCGGAAAGGAGAATGAAGTTAATTATATACTGCAACAAATATACATTTCCTAGGACTACATTGAGCATATACTGAGAAGCTTTACTTCAGTAAATAAAGCTTTGTACAACATAATTACATAAAGACAGTGGCATAACTATAGGGGTTGACCGGGTCCATACACTCCAGGGGCCCAGCCTCCCCCTGCGACCCCTCCACCTGACACCCACAATCTCCTGCTGGCGCTCTAGTAATGCAGAGCTCTGGGAGATGACATCAGGTAGGAGATGGGGGCATTGTGGAGATTAAGGGGCATTGTGGAGGGGGCCAATGTGGTGGTGGGGCCTGTGGCACTTGTTGTTCCTGGGCCCGGAGGCTTCTAGTTACGCCTCTGCATAAAGGTTATATTCATGATATTTTCTAAGCTCTAATAATTAAAAACAGGTTCAACTCTGGGCTGTAGACATGAAGTATATTGACCTTTTTATTAATACTATTATATCATCGATACACTCAGAATAATACTAAGAGAAGGATCATCAGATGAGTTTTCCAGATTTTTCCTATTCCAAACTTTTCCAGGAATTTTCAAAGCTAACGCAATGCAAAAGTTCAGAGTGCTAACTAGCCTATTTGCATATTAATTATACCACATAAACTGATATTAGATTTTGAAAGCAAGTACTGAGCAACACTCTTTTTAAGAAAATATAAAAAAAGAGACGGTGCAAACACTCTAAGTGTAAACCGTTAAAAAGTCAGTATTGCTTAGAACCACCTCCACCGTTGTGCTCTACACCTTCTTCTTTCTTCACAACGCAATGGAACATCTTTTTTGGATAGTTATTTCACTCACCTTTTTCGGCGGCTACTTCCCACCTCCAGACGAAAGCGCCTCCACTGGATAAGCTTGGTGACGGTGTACTTCGTTGTTTCACCTCCTACTTTTCCACTCTCTTACGCGTAGATCCCCTCTCCTCTGCTAATGACGTTCTTTGAAAATCTTCCACGTCTCCCTCTATCTAAGGATACTGTAGCTTTGATGAATGGGGACCTATCTATTCCTGAGAGCCTTAGTGGGTAATATATAAATATATCTCCAAAACATAAAAATACTTCTACAGTAGAATGTATTGTTAATATTAAAACAAAACAATGCTTATCTTATTTGGAATATAATATAGGTACTCCAAAAACACCCAACCTATTTCCCAGCTTAAAGCTGCTTCTTCAGGGGCAAAATTTTTTTATAAAATGCCCTTGTAGTACCTTATATAGCTTCTTCCACCTCCAGAAATTCCCTCCATTCTGTTTATTGTTGTTTATTTGTACTGAATATTGAAGCATTAGCACCTTGGGAAGTAAATGATTTTTGTGTAACACTTTTTAGTGTTAGAGTAAACATTTAAATAAAGAAAAAAACAAAGCTGCAAAACTTGCTCTGTCAATTAAGGACAGCAGACTCTATGCCCCTCCTGTCTTAAGTTTTGATGATTTGAAAATAAGACTTAACTTTTATTTTATTTTTTTGTTGTTGTTTAAAATACCAAGTCACATGAGCACATCCAGTTTTCAAGGTAGGCTTAAATTAAAATTCAATATACTGTGATAAGAGAAAGTAATATATATGGGTTTATAAGAAAAAAAAGTATTCCTGACCAAACTTGTTTGTAGGATTCCAAGAAAATGTGAAGGTAAGTCCTTGAACGGCAAATGCTTATTATTAGTTTCTACTGAATGTACTGGAAGGAATCGATTGTGAGGTTTACAATGTCAAATTCCAAGACAACCTTAGAGCAGGGACCATCTACTCAGTTTACCATTGTTATTTATTACTGTTAATTGAGACACTTGTATTTGAACTAAAATTGCAACTCAATGTATACAAATTAATAATTGTATAGCAATAACTACTTCTAGCTACTTGTGATCAGTGGTATGTTGCTCTAAATTGAGACGTAGTATAACTATTAAGTGTTTGTGCAGTTCACAATGGGTTGTACAGACCACAGTATATTGGATTTTAAATTAAGAATACTCGGAAAACTGGATGCGGCTTGGAATTTTAAATAGATATTTCTTTTTATTTTAGGAATAGGAAATAAAAGTTAAGTATTAGGAACAAATCATTAAAAGTTAAGATACTGACCTGGTCTCTAGTTGGGGGCATAGAGTCTGCTGCCATGGATTGACAGAACATGGTGACTCTTCAATTTTGTCACTGTTTTTCTTCTTTATTTTAGTTTATTTAACTTGAGACCTGCAGTAACTAAACCCAAACTTGTTTGATTACATTGGCCCAACACTATTACTTTATCATAATTTACTGCTAGGACAAATACACTTTCTGAACAGAAATTACATATTTTCTTAGACTGATATTTAAATATTTAATGTAAATAAAAATACATTAGATATATAGCAGAGTATGAATAATGTATATTAACCCTTTGAGTGCCAGAGGGGTACACAACACATTGCAAAGCAATGCGTTGAGGATACCTCCGGCACTCAAAGTGTTAAAATAATCATAATCTGAAATGCACACTTTGAAAATAGATTACATACTACAATAATAAAACATAACCATTTCTGTAGAATATATTTTTTAAATTATTGATCAATACTGTGCACAGATGCTTACACCATATTTTGTAACTAAACCTTTTATTAAAACAGTAAACAGATTAATACCTATTAGAAGATAAAATATTTTGGGGGCGGAACTGACTGTGAACTAGATGGCCGCATAGTCCTTGTCGAATTTAGCTTCAATACCCCTTATATGGGGCTTTCTCTCACATTGTATATAGCTCTTTTAGTGGAGGTTCATGCTGGGGAACAGGAGATAGGGTAACAAACGGCCCAACTTGAAGAAAATCACTGATTTCCTTCCTGCCACGTGACTTCCTTCTGGGCCTCTCACCTTGATGCCAAAGTTATCCACATCAGACCAGCAATTAGCTCACTCACAGCTTGATCCCCATCCACACCACCGAACTCAAGTGGCTCCCCGGAATCCATAATGTCAATGGATACCATTGATCTTATACCCCTCCAGAGGGAAGATCTAGTGAATTTCGTGACTAAGAATGACATGAAGGATTTTATGGCGGACATTAAAGCTGATCTCAAACCATTAAATCTGAAATATCAGATCTTAAAAAAGACCTAATACAGCTAGGCTATCAGATCTACACATTGTAAGATGATTGTGAGGCCTTTTGGATGCATATCCATAACTTGGAGCAATCTCTACTGCATCAAGAAGACACCATAGCGATGCTCACATCAAAACTTGACGATTTGGAGAACCGCACAAGGAGATGCAACAGAAGTATCAAGGACTTTCTGGAGACAGTCCCAGCTAAAGGCCTTGTTCCCTTTTTGCAACATCTCTTTGCGGACATTTTGGGCTCACCCTCAGATTGTCCCATTAAAATTGAAAGGGAGCATAGAGTACTGAAACAGCGTAGTCCACCTGGTACTAAGCCATGTGACATCTGTTGCTTACACCACTATGCAGACAGGGAGCGCATAATGACTCATTGTAGAGATATGTCTGAGATCAGATATGCAGGCTACACGTTCCACCTCTATAACAATTTATCTCTGTACGCCCTGCAGCAACATTGGGCCTTGCGCCAGTTGACAGACCACCTATGCAACCTAGGGGTGAAATATCATTGGGGTTTCTACTGTATGCTCACCACTACTAATGAGGGCTTCTCAGCTTCTATCAAAGATTCAATGGATATTGTACCCTTTTGCAAGGCGCTAGGTCTTCACCACAGATGGACACAGATGGAACACAGGCAGGGGACCGGATCCCAAGAAATCTAAGCAACCACCTGGCATGGATCCTACTCCACTCCTGGTCGAATGAAGATAACTTACCTCATGGCTTGTTGTCTTCACTTCCCATTTTGGCTACTGGGCTGTCTATTCTATTCACACCAACATGCCTTCCAGCCATGCTGCAGATACGAACTATACTTCAAGTTGGTAGATATACCTTCCTTATACCATCAGTTTGGGGTTCAATTTGGGATTTAGGTGTCCGTGCAATGCTCTGCCATTTTTCTGTGTGGGTTTATATACTGTTATCAATGGGTTTTTACTATTTCTGATGCTAAATTTCCTTTAGACACATTAGGGGGTAGACCACACTGTCCATAGCCCCTTATACCTTCTATGACGATGATTCCCTAGACCCTTCCACCCTCCCACCTCCCCAAGGAGCTCTCACTATTCTGCCCACAGTTACTATTTAGCTCAGTTTGTTTTATTGTTTGTTTGAATTTTAATTCTGTCTGTGCTTGAGGGCCTGCTGGCAACCGACATAACGTGCTGTTTCCTGGATTTACATCTCTAGGTGGAGACTCGCCATTAGAACTGTTGTGTAGCCTTCTTATGCTGCGTCTAGCCCACCAGCTGATCTGTCTTATACACTGTCTAGACTTACACATTGTTTATTTAGTTCCCCCACAATCATTATTCCTCTCCGTGTTCCGACTGAGGGACTGCCCATACCCCCCTCCTCCCTGATCTTTCGTCCTTTAGTGTGCGTAGGTACCCCTCTCCCTTCCCTTTGCAGACCCTCTGTAACACCTGCAAGGGGCCCCATGGGTCTACGGACCTCCTCTGCGTGTTTCTATGTATAGCCACTGATTGTGTTTACAACCATTTTATGTATGTACATAGTCACTGATTTATATTGTATGTATCTGTGTGGAGGGACCAAGCCGAGGACCAGTTCAATATTTCTGATCCCAGACTTAAATATATGACGGGGCTCTGCCTTTAATGATCCATGTTCTATTTCCTCACAGCATGTTTGGCCCCATGGCTGGCCCATCTCGTGTAGAGCTTAAATTGTAGAGAGATTTCACTGACTGTCCATGGACCCCCCTCTCTCTTCCCCCCTCTTTCCTCATTCCTCCCCCCACCCGGGAACTTTCACTACTCTGCCCACAATGACTATTTAGCTTAATATGTTTTATCGCATGTTTGAACTTCATTTGAAATATGTGTATAGCCACTAGTATTGTTAACAACCATTCTATTTATGTATGAAATCACTGATATGTGAAGGGACCTAGCAGGGGACCAGTTCAACGTTTTGATCCAAGACTCAGGTTGTTACAATTAGAGGTCTGGAATTTCAGAATACAGATAAAACACACTGAACACTGAAGTGAAATACAGTTTATTTAAACATGCAATGATTTATAAGAAATTACAAAGAAAAGAAAGAAAAGAAAAGATACTTATCAACGGAGATGTCAAATCAGTGTGGGAGAGAAAAGTCACACGAAACTCCGTAGTCTCAAGACACAGATGCACAGACAGAGGTGAGAATCAGGTACACACACTTTGTCCCAAATATATCTCTCTCAGTATTGTTGATTACAGGTTAAAATACAGACTAGGATGACTAACACTACGCATGCGTATGTGCATGGTTACAGAAGGCTAAATAGTGGAGACATCCCTGCCTGTCTCTCATAAACACTACATAAGCTAACAGTGCCTGCCCCTCTGCTATTGCTAACCACAATTGCAGAGAATTAACCCCCAACTGACTGTGAGGAGATCACCAAAAACCATCCCTTACACTCCACCCTTGGTCTCCTCACATCGTATGGGTAAGGTGTGCACCTCCACAGAAGTGGTACAACAACGAGAAAACAGGCACCAAATACATTTCCATATGATATACACAATAAGAACTACGATAAAGACATGCAACAGGGTCTGAAGGATGCCTGCAAACCAACCCCCCACACTCCTGAACCAGTTGGCAGGATTAAGATTATCCAACCAACCCAACCAACCTGGCACTTCAGCGTGGTGCTCAGCTGCAAAGCGGTCCTTCAACCGTTCTACCTGTTGAATGTGAGCCTCAATTGCATTGGATACATCATCAGTTTGATTAATATAATGACAACAGGATGGGCCTACAATAGTACACATGCCCCCTTGGCTAGCAGTAAGATAATCTAAAACAAAGTCATTTGCGCCAGTTGTCTATGAATCATTCTCAAATCTTCTGCAATTAAGCGAAAAGCATCATCATACAGTTCAGTAATATTATCAATTAACCGGGTCAGGTCTTGTATGTAGTAGAAGTTCAAAGTCCTACGGACGTAACCCGTGAACTCTAATCCCACCAATACCTGGTAACCACTTGATTCATATAACAAATCAGAGACCTTCTGACATTGACCTTGTTGACGCCGGTGTCTTGCCAGACTGTGAGACGGAATACGGGCCATGGGCAAGTACTCTGTCTTCATAAAAAACATACCAGGAAGCATTTGGCCTGCATAACATGCTCACACACAGCTCCTTCAGGCAACCATTTGTATGCTCGGTTGCCACAAATCCAATACACCGTTCCGGGCCAAACAAACCATTAATTATCCGGTTTAAAAACGGGTAAATCAAGTCATGATAGCTAGCCTGCAGTACTCGAGTCTGGTTTTGCCCTACAATTTGAGCAGGCATACGAAGAACAGATTGTCCAGTACAGGTAACATGATGTGTTGCATTGGCAATCCATAAACGTGGTCTCTTTCCGGTGTCCAGTCCGGTTTTGTTTGCATATATCCTAAATTAAGCGTTCTACATGGCTTAGCAATTCCCACGTCAATTGGCGGTGCAGGGGTGGTGTTAGGCCATTTTTGTGGTACAGTGATATTAGGCCAATAACACCACATAGGAACCTGAATATGCTCCCATACGGGAATAGACACTGTAGTGGACTTGTATGTTGGGTCACTATATATCTGAGCTCTAGCAGTCTCCCCAGCAGACAGCGGCACCTCCGTTGGCCTTGTGGATCGCAGCTGCCATAAGGCCTGTATTGACGCAGGTATAGCAAAATAACGTCCAGCAATTGGTCCCGGTACATGTGAGCAAACCCAACAGTCTGATGCATTGGCAACTTTTACCAGGCTCCAATGGGCTTTGAATAAAGCATGCTGCGTTACTTGTCGCTTGACACAAAGAGGCACTATTATATTGGCAGCTGTAGATGTTCGAGGACATCTTTCGTGAAGACTCCACACGACCAGAACAATCATTACAATGAGAAAGAAGAACCATGGAAGGACATCTTTTCTCCAAAACCAGGCTGTTTTGGATGTTTTCTGCTCCATGTCTCCTGGTACAATCGGTCTCCCAAACTGAAAGAGCTGCATCACGGTAGGAGCAATAACCTGCAAGAGGGGACATAAATTGGGTTAGTTTCTCCTTCACACAATACCAGAAACGTAGCCCCTTGTCCCTGAGCCAGTATTTCTCCTGTCACTATTTGTTTATGGTTTCCTGTGGGCAACACTCTCACCTTGGCACCCTCATTCAACAACTGAACTTGCTCAGTAATCTGTTGTGTAGCAGCTACAATGCCCACCCAACCTACCACTGCACCTGCAGGCACTGTCCCAGTAGCCACAGGAGTAATGATCACAACATATTCTTCACCATCCTTCACTTGCATGACCTCACACCATGTACACCACTCACAAATCATGGGGTGGGATATGAAACACAAGCGACACATAGGGGTGACACCTACAATGCCAGTATTACACACCACACCCCCTTTCTCTGTTTCTTCCCTTGTAATCTGTCTGGGTGCCGTAATTACTACTAAATTACTTTGGTCTCTAAGTAACTTTTTCCAAGTTCGAATAACCACCCTGGGTAAACAATCCTGGGCATTATGCCCATGCCCCAACATTCGCTCCAAACGGGTTACATCTCGGATGAAGCGGCCATTTAAAATGCTGACAGCCTCATCCAATACTTTGTCCCACCCCCGTAGAGTGTGTGTTGGAGTCATCTTGCGCATTTGTTCCTTCAGAAAACCATTCATTCTTTCAATGAGACCCGCAGCTTGCGGGTGATAGGGAATATGGTACACCCAATGTACATCCTGAGTTTCAGTCCAGTCTTTAATCATTTTTCCAGTAAAATGAGTTCCATTATCTGTTTGAATCTCCCTCGGTAATCCGTAGTACTTTGTCAGTAAGTGTAACAGCTTCAATGTTGTCTTCTGATCCGCATGTTTGGATTGATATGCCACAATCACCCCTGAGTAGGTGTCTACTGCAGTGGCACAATACTGCACTTGTCCTACACCAGGTGGTAAGGGGCCGATGAAATCCAACTGCCAGACTTCTCCACTTTGTGTTCCATGATATATTTGTCCAGGAATAACCTTAAGTTTTCTCTTTTGTACTGCTTGACACACAGGACACTTCTCCACAATGTCTTTTGCTTGTTCAGTAGTCAATGGAATACCTTTGTGATTAGCCCACTGGTATGTAGCTAACTCTCCTCTGTCCTCCTTGATGATGCGCCCATTCTCCCAAGTGCACCACCTCTTTCACATCTTGCGTCGCTATTTGAGCCAGGTTATCTGCCATTTCATTCCCTGGCAGTGCAGCATGTCCATTCACATGACCCAAGGCAATAGATTGGGTATGGCCATATTCCCATAATTTCTGCCAGAGACCAACACCGCCCCACAATGGTTTGCCCTTTATAGTCCAATTGTCATGTTTCCAGTTGGCCATCCACGTTGTCAATCCTTTATAGACAGCCCAGCTATCCGTATAAATGTACAATGGTCCTGTTGTTTCTTCAATGACCATTGCTACTGCTTTTAATTCAGCCAATTGACAGGACCTCCTTCACCAGTTTCATGCAAGACCCAATCAGTTGTGGGTTGGTAGGCAGCTGCCACCCAAACTCACCCCTTTGTAGTTATAGTAGCAGACCCATCCGTGAACCAGGCCTGTTCTCTTTGTTCTGCTGTTAGCTTATTCCATGCTTCTGCTTCTTTATATGGCCCACCACAAACTTGGATTGGTGGTAGCTCTTGTTCCACGGCTTCAAAGTTAACAGCACCCGCCAGGCATTGATTGATGTCAGAGGTGTCTTGTCCAGTCAGATTTCCTCTTTCACCCAGGTACCATTTCCATTTCTGTAGTGTCTGCTTCTGAGCCACTGGAGTGCGGGCCGCAAGGCTTTCTTGACGCACCCAGCCGCTAATAGGCAAATCAGTTCTCGCAGTCACTGGCTGTAAACCTGTGGTACCTTCAGTATGTTGCAAAGCAGTATATGCTGCTAACAATTGTCTCTCCAAAGGACTATACTTCCTTTGTGCCGGAGTAAACTGCTTTGACCAAAATCCAATGGGAGTCTTCCGCACCCCAGCAGTGGCAGACTTTTGCCACAGTCCCCAGGACATGCCATGATCTGTCATAGATACATCCAGGATAAAAGGTTGGTCAGGGAGTATGGGTCCCAATTTGTTGTTGACTCGCACAGCTTCTTTGGCTAGGAGTAAGGCTTCCTCTTGTTCTTTACCCCAAGTGAATGCTGCTCTTTTCCGTGTCACATTATATATGGGGCGTAATAACAAGCCTAAATGAGGTACAAACGATCTCCAGAAGCCAAGAATGCCCAGCAATGCTTGTGCTTCCTTAACATTCGTTGCTGCTTTTAGATTGGCAATAGTATCCAACACAGGCTGAGGAATACTTTTCTGGGCTCCATGCCACACCATCCCTAAAAACTTCACCTGCTGAGCAGGGCCTTGGATCTTCTTCTCATTAACAGCCCACCCTCGGTGTTTCATCCACAGTAACAGAGTGTCCAAGTCCTTGGCTACTTGTTCTTCTTTTGCACCGGACAGCATGATATCATCAATGTAGCGATACAGAGTACACTGTAAAGGCTTCATGGCTTGCAAGTCTCTGGCTATTAGTCCATGACAAATAGTAGGTGAATGGACATACCCTGTGCCAAAACCAGTAAAGTGTATTGTTGTCCATTCCAGGTAAAAGCAAACTGATCTTAGGATTCTTGAGCAATGGGTATGGAAAAGAAATCACTGGCTAAATCAATAACAGTGTGCCATTGCCCTGCGGTCTGTGCAACCTTTTCCACCAAGGTAATCATATCTGGTACTGCGGCAGACAGTGGAGGCGCTACTTTATTGAGTCCTCTATAATCCACAGTCATGCGCCAACTGCCATCTGGTTTCTTCACAGGCCATATTGGACTGTTGTAATGACTGATTGCAGGCCTCAGCACGCCTGCTTGCAACAAGCCTTGTATAGTCTCTGTTACTTCGGTATGGCCTCCTGGTATTCAATACTGTTTCAACTTCACTGGCTGTGAAGGTGGGGGAATGTACACTGGGGTCCAGTTTGCATGCCCTCTGACTATTGGCTTAAGTGCTGAAAGACACAAAGTACGAATAGCAGTGCCGAATGTATAACAACCTGTCTCTGTATATACTGTCTGCCCCTTTAAGAGGTCCATACCCAAAATGTTATCCGGCAACTCAGAGACCAGTATCTCCGCTGGAAAAATAGGACCCTTTCTTATCTGCATTCGACACTGTACTCGATACGCAGGTGTTTTCCGTCCTCCCAACCCCTCAACTATAACACTACCTGTAGTGTAATTTATATTTCTGGTGTTGCTGTGAAACAAGGACACTTCTGCCCCAGTATCCAGCAAAGCCAGTACATACTGTGGTTTCTTTTGTTGTCCCCAATATAAAGTCACATGTACATATGGGCGGCAGTCCCCTGCTTTCAATGCTGCTATGTGGAAAACAGTAGGGTTTGGGGACGGGGACTGGCCAACACTTCATAATGGCTTAGGGACTGTCCATGTCCGTTGGTGTTCATGCAATGCCTCAAATGCTTCCGTGTATGGGGTAGTCTTTGGAGGGGGTGCTGTAGGCGTTACGGGCAGTGCGTCAGTTGGTGCTACGTTACCCTCCCCTCCTACTTCTACATCACTCGTTGCCACCTTTTTTGGTCTGGCAGTTTGTAACTTCCCTGTTTGCTTCAATTCCTGCCAGAGTTTCAACAAGGCATTTGTAGGTATCCCATCAATCTCCTCCTTTGGGACCCCACTCGCCAACAAGTCTGCAAACAGTTGTCTACGGTCAATATTCACCCTGGTCCCACCTCCACCTGCCATATTGTCAATGGATCGATTCTTCACCACTGGATGTGTCTGACCCTGGTCCAGTGCACTCAAATGTCCCATAAGACCACTGGCTGAGTACACTGTAGCACCAAAGGTATGAGCACCCAGTAAAGCAAACAATGGAGCCTTATACCTGGGAGGAGCACACTGCAACAACTTATTACACATCAACGGGACAAACTGCTCCGCATCCGGACCTTGCCAATCTTTCTTCACTCCAATGCTTCCTTACTCACCTATTATCCGCTGACACTCAGCCACACATGCCATCTCTCGTAATCTCTGAATTCCATCCCCTAAATTAGTCCAGGGTGTGAGATCTATTAACTCAATCGGATGTTCATGCACCTGTATATAGAATCACGCATCAAATGCAACAACGTAAAGGGCTCATTTGTGGCCCTAGCTCTTCGCATTTGCAATCTGACCAAAGGATCTACACAAATGTTACCCAACCCAACTGCTTCATCCTTGGTCAATGTCACACATTCACCACCAGAGTCCCAAGCACGCAGAAGCCATGCCAACAAATTTTCATGCATAGTTTGTTTATTTGCCTTTCCTAATTCTGCTAACTCTGTAGCTGAATAGGACCTTGTTTCCTCTGTATATTGTTCCTGTGCGGCAGTGGAAGCAGCGGGCTGTGCAGCAACCGCATCCTCTCCAGCTGCTTGGGGCTGAGAGGTTTGCATACGGTTAGTTAAGTCTTTCCGCTGAAGCTTAGTAACAATAGGTCGTGCCCCATATTGTGGGGCATCTGTTTGATCATCTGATTCACTTTCTGCATCAGATGATCCATCCCATGTATACAATTCATCCCATTTTTCCTCCGCCACTAGGGTTCGAACGTGGACAGTGCTCTGAGGAGACATCACCCTCCTGTTCCCTCTCCGTCTTCTCGTCTTTGACACAGCACTGACCACATACGAAGCAAAACTGTCCCCCATCAGTTCCAATCTTTTGTGTTGTTCCCGCACAGTACTTTGCATCATAATACATTTATCCTCTAAATCCTGATTAGCATGTTTCAGGCCATCATACTCATTTTGTAAGTCTTGCAAAGCCTGAAATAATAGACACCCTGTATGCGCGGCTGCTTTTTGTTCTGCAGCAGAATACCGAGATAGATCCAACCTGAGAGCAGCTTTCCGCGGCTCTGCCAGCTGGTGTCCATCAACATATTTGCAATTCTTGGGCGATTGGGAACCATGGTCCCGTCTCTGCCCATGTTGACACTGGTGCCCTCTCACACCTACTTCCTTTATGGGTTAATTTCTTCAGTTTTTTAAACATGTCTGCATACACTTCTTATCTGTAGTGAAATTCCAGAGCCCACTTCTGACACCACGTGTTACAATTAGAGGTCTGGAATTTCAGAATACAGATAAAACACACTGAAATGAAATACAGTTTATTTAAACATGCAATGATTTATAAGAAATAACAAAGAAAAGAAAGAAAAGAAAAGATATTTATCAACGGAGATGTCAAATCAGTGTGGGAGAGAAAAGTCACACGAAACTCCATAGTCTCAAGACACAGATGCACGGACAGAGGTGAGAATCAGGTACACACACTTCGTCCCAAATATCTCTCTCTCAGTATTGTTGATTACAGGTTAAAATACAGACTAGGATGACTAACACTACGCATGCGTATGTGCATGGTTACAGAAGGCTGAATAGTGGAGACATCCCTGCCTGTCTCTCATAAACACTACATAAGCTAACAGTGCCTGCCCCTCTGCTATTGCTAACCACAACTGCAGAGCATTAACCCCCAACTGACTGTGAGGAGATCACCAAAAACCATCCCTTACACAGGTCTATGATGGAGTTCTGCTTCTCAGATCCATGCCATATTTTCTTGCAGCACATTTGGCTCCCCCTGGCTAGTCCGTTTTGTACAGAACTTAGATTATGGAGAGATTTCACTTACTGTTCATTGCACCTTTCTCACTCCCCATCCCCCTTACATTACCGCTGTTTGTGCAACACATATTTTGTTCAGTTACTCTTGCACTGATTTGACCGTTTCTTATCAGTTGGTAGTAGAGTCTCTCTGCTGATCTCTCCCATATTCTATTTAGTTATATGTAGTATGTGCTGAATGTAAGTCATACTGTGCCCCCAAATCAACCCCCCCATAGGGAATAATATCTGCTCTGTATGGGGCCTGACACCCCACCATCACCTTTTCACCTCTATCCCATGCCTCTTTACCTCCCATTTAGTGCTACCCATTCCCAAACTCTGCAGTTTTTGCCCTTTCCTTAGATTTTACACTGACAACTTGGGCTCTTGAAGAGCTTCACCCCCCCACACACACACCCTATTGATGTTTCAATTATGGTCTCTACTTTAGACTCCCACTGCATAACTCTAATCTGTTCTACAATGTGCCTTACTTACACCCCTCTCACCAAGGAGACTGACATACTCGGCCCCCTACCACAATTTTTGTACACATTTTGTTACTTCTGCATTATGGAAAGAATATCTCTTTCCTTATGTTTCTGGCCTCATTGGCCTCTGTTGTTAAGATACTCATTTTAAGATACTGTTCTCACAATATAGGTGTTTGGACACCTACTTCTTCTCTCCTACCCGCCTTCTCTCTTCTTTCTCTTTCACCCTTCCCTGATGCTTGCCCTCCCCAACCCCTCCCTCCTCTGAGAGATCTGTCGGTTTCTGGCTCAGTAACTACCATGGCCTGTCGCAACCCTACAGCCAGCAGAAGTGCTAGAAGTTAATACAATGACAAAATTTAAGCATGCATGGGATAGGCATAAGGCTGTCCTTAACATAAGAAAAGACCAAGGACCAAATAAGGTTTGAGGTTTTTACAGTAGGAAAATGGGCAGACTAGATGGGCTGAATGGTTCTTATCTGCCATCAAATTCTTTGTTTCTATGCATTAAACGCATTCTTGCTTCACTTGACCCCATGATGGACCTGATATTGTCTATTGTGACCCTGAATGTTTAGGTTTAAGTATTCCAGAAAAAAGATCACAACTACTGAGAAAAGCAGCGTGCTTATGTGCGAATGTCCTGAATTTACAAGAAACACACTTCACGTCTACTCACCCCTAATCTCTTAGATCATCCAAATACCTCAATGCTTGGTTTGCCTCTGCTCAGACAAAACTGTGCTAGGTAGCCATTCTCATGGAAATGTGCACTTCATGGTTGTTTGAAGAAACTCTATCAGACCCAGAGGGCAGGTTCCTCTTTATCGGAGGAAGACTTATGAACTCCACTGTGACGTTCACCAACATTTACTCCCCAAATGCGGGTGCAATCCGTTTTCTCTCAACAGTTCTTGCAAAGCCGGAATTTTCCGCACAAGGGAATATCATACTGGGAGGTGACTTCAACTTATCTCTCCATCCCATGGAGGACAGCAGCTCAAAACAATCACAATATCCTATCGATTCTCATTCAGACGGATTCGAACCGTTCTCCTGCCAAATTAATCTAGGGGTTGTGCTTTCAAAAAAATCTATGCCTCTTAACATGTCTAAACTTCGACCCTGTCCCTAGAGACCGAAAAATAGAAGTAGAAACATTGCTTCATTTCATGGTTCGGACGTATCAGTTTAATAAAAATGGTCATACTACTTAAAATTCTTTATCTCCTGAATGCACTGCCTGATTTGATACCTCACTCTTATCTTAAGAAGCTGCAGAGACTTATCAATCACTTCATTTGGAAATTCCATAAACCCAGATTACCACTCTCTAGATTGAGACTACCTCCCAAAGAAGGTGGTCTGGGTGTCTGGGTGTCTTTCCAGATTGACGGATTGCTATAGAGTGCCACCTAAGAAATGGGTAAGCTGTATTACCTCTCACCCATCTAATGTCTCTATACGTCACCTTTGCTGGCTTGATCCTCTTTCCTTTCCACCCTCTTGCTGAAAACATAAAATTCTGGACCATCTTCTCAACTTGGCACTCTCTCAACGCTTCACTCTCCTTAATTCCTTACCCATTACTTTGCACCCCCGTTACTTGCAATCTAGACATCCCTCCTGGTCAAACCAGCCATGTCTTTGACTTATGGGTATCACAAGGCATGGAATGCTTAGAGCATGTCTTGACACAAAACAGTATAACTTCTTTTGCAACCCTTCACTCCACCTCAAATATCCCAACCTTGAATGGTTGGCAATATATTCAGGTTAGACACTTTCTACAGGAAATGCTTTTCAAGGCTTACCAACCCTCTTCCCTTCCCCTTCCAATGTCTCCTCTGCTCTATAATAATAATAACTAGTATTTATATAGTCTCCCAGTGGGACTCAAAGAGCTTTCAGTGCACGCTCTCGGAACTTACCAAATTGGCAGCTGAAATAATAGATGTTATTATTACCCAATCAATGGTACTCATTTATCAACCTCAGAAGGATGAAGGGCTGAGTTGACCCTGCCGGGATTTGAACCTGCAACCTTGAGGTTTGAACAGGCTCCATAGTCAGTGAATTTACCACTGAGCTATCTCACCGGCTCTACATCCATTATACCACTTCTAAAGCAAACTTCACCAAGGCATGGGAAGACAAGTTGTGCATCTTCTTTCCAGCCTCCACGTGGCTCTCCATACATAGATCACTTATGCACTCAGCCCTGGATGTTCCGCATATGAAATGTAATTTTAAACTCTTAACCAGATGGTACCGCACCCAGAAGATTCTACAGGGTTTTTACCCTGACTTACCGGCTTCATATTGGAGATGCAACTCCGCCACAGGAACCATGTTAAATATATGATGGGACTGCCCCAAAATTGCCCCCCTTTGGACTGAGATTTTTGCAATTCTTAGTGCTATCCTCAATGTCCTATTTCCAACAGACCCTCTCCTTTTCAGCTACAACCTCCCCATGCATTTCACTCGCCTAGCACATTCTAGATTTCTGCTGTCACAGCTCTTTAATGCAACTGAATGTATAGTACACTCTCTCTGGAGATCTACCACCTGCCTTGCTGTTGAATTGTGGCCACACACAGTGTCATTCTTTTTTGATATGAAGAAACTGCATGCCACTTTGACAAACACCTTAGCTCTCTTCGAGAAATGTTGGCAACTGTGGTGCGCCTTTCTTGACAGATCCCTGGGACCCATAATCTCCTTGCTCTGATCTGGACTTGTTGAACTGACAGGTCTCACTTTCCCTCTCTCTTTCCCTCCCTCCCTTCTCTTCCTTCCCTTCCCTTCCCCCTCTTATTCCCTTCTCTCCATCTAACTTATGTCCCCATCAACTCTTCCCTTCTTCTCTTTTCTCTCTTCAGCTTACCTCCTCCTCTCTCTCCCTGAATTCTTTCTCGCAGATAATGATACCTTTCCAGAAGGGAATTCTACTTCTATCTCCTTACATCCCTCTCCTACTCCCTCCTATCATGGCTCATGCTGAGTACTTTCTGCCCCCCTTCTCTTTGACTTTCTCTTCGTACACCTACTCCTTCAATACCACTGATCACTAAGTCTACACTCATATTTCTTATCAGATTTAAATGTTGTATGACTATATGGCAATAGACCATAAGGATCCATGCTTCGGGAAATTAGTCATTGGACTTGGACATTATACTATGTATTTAGATATAAAGCATTGTCTGTTGATAACTGAGAATCATTGTTTTTCTTTACTTGTCCTGTACTTATATTTTTCAAATACTATTATTGTACCTGTTACTCCTGTAATCTTTGCTCTGTAATTTTACAGTTGGAATGTATGTACTTGAAATCAATGGATTATCCATTGTTTATTATGACATAAGATAGGGGTGTTCTAATATATTTTCAAGATAAAATAGGAACTAAAATAGACTTATCAGTGTTGCACCCACTTATTGCCTATGTACTAAGTATTGTTCATCAAAGAGTCTCTCATTTATGCCTCCTGCAACAAGGAGAGGTCAGTGGTGGAGTAGATGGGCATTTCAGAGTCGTCCATTATTCTGCACCTTGTTTAACTCAATGTATTAATAAAATGCAGAGGAAACTGATGAAACATTGCTCCATTTTCCTATGCATGTTATAGGAGAGTTCAAGGTTTACTCACATTAAAATCTTAATACTGGTGAAGTGTGTGTGTACCAGTATGCACAAAATGATTCTAGGAGCCCAATGACACAGCTGGCTTACCCCAGAACTACTCCTCTTCAGCATCTTAAATGTGGCCATGAGTCTTTTTCTCTCCATAGTTCAGTCCCATTCTGTCCATTTCCCCACTCATTCTTCTATTCCCCTCTTTATTTCACTCAAGCACAGCTCTCTTCCTGACACAAACTATGTTGTTAGGGCGTGCCTACTCTAACAATGTCTGGTCGTCTTGCAAGCATAACTCCTTTCTCATTTAGTTTCTATAGCAAGGTAAAAGATCACAAATTCATAGTTTACTCAGTAGAGATATGAGTTCATATATTTCCCATAGATTTTTCAATGCAATTTGAACATTATCTTAGTATACTCTGGAGACACATAAAAGCAACTCAAAGCTACATTGCCAACTGTTTCTTAGCAAGCTAAAACCTTTCTCTGTGAATGTGCTTCTCTCAGTATGCCAGATGGATGATAAGAACTGTAGATGTAAAAAATGCTAGAAGGTCAAATTCACTTTCATAAAGTTATATTCCACAGGCTCTCTTTGTGTACTATTTTAAAAATGATACTTTTTGGAAAATCAAATAATAAAGAAATGAATAGATTTAAGTAAAAATGTATAAATAAATAAATTGACTTAGAAATCAAAGCTTTTATAAACCCCCAAAATACAAACATTCTTTAATTTTCTTATGCTATTTTAAGGTTAGTTGCATATTTTGTTATCTGTTTATAAGATCAATGCATCTAATTTGCATTGAATGTTGTTTTTATACTAGGAAAAATCTAAAGTGTTTTGACATTTCTTAAACCCTTTTAATACTAATGATGTAACCAAAGCATTGATTTGCCATGTATTGGCAATGTTGTTAATATGTAAGAGATTAATTTACTTTCTTTAACACATTCAGGACCACAGGATCATAACTCCCTGGTCCTCAAGGGCTTTTATCTATATGGATCTATGATAGTGTGTGTAGTAAATGTATTTCCATTATATACATTTTCTCTATAGCCACTATTGTAGAGACCAGTCACTATGCAATTAATTGACTAATAATACAACAGTACAGTTATCATTAAGATTAGTAAACACCAACACACTTGTGTAACTTTGATACACTGGTATGAATGCACAAAGTTGCCAAGACTGCTCTTTCACCCATGACAATATAGGACCACATATAAGTGTTTTAGTGCATGCCAAGACACTCAAAACTGTAACACAAGCAAACCCAGAAATGTCACCCCCATAGCTTGTGCAGGGAAAAGGAAAATATTTACATTGATTTCCTCTGCACCTTGTTGGTACACAGCAAGAAATAAGACTCGGGGAAGCAGGACACCCTGAAATGCCCATCCACTGCAGCCCACTGAAGCCTCTTAACACAAGCTGTATAAGGAGGAGCATTTGCAGCACAGCTAGCTTGGTAAAGAGGCATTAGAACTTGCCCAACATGTGGTGCCTTGAATTCTGCAGGGAAGCTTCACATGCTTTTGGCCACAAATATAACTAAACCTTGCTTTTTCAGTTTTTTTATTTAACGTTAATGCCAGGATTTGAGCACAGACTTTCTCTTGTGTTTAAAGTTTGCAAATGTAGCCAAAATAGTATTCTTACTGTCCTGCTACTTACTCATATATGAAACTAAGGAAGACCATAAGGAGAGTGGAAGACTTCTAGGCACCACCATGATTAACAAGGGCCTGAACCAGTGAATAGCAGCAAAAGAAGAATATGCACTTGAACTCTGCCCAAGAGTAGGATCAAGCCAGAAATGGGTTAAGGAATGGAGAGGAAGCAACGTATGAAAATAATTTATGCACCAGAATGAAACATGGTGATTGGGAAGCCATGAGTTGGTAAATAGAGCAAACTCTCAAGTTTGCTGCTGAAGAACTACTTGAGAGTGTCTGTGGTGTGTAGCTTATGAGCAGGTTCAACTTCTAGCCATGTGTAACGGTTTGTTTGACACACAGACACAGGTTTAGGATAAAACACAGTTTTATTAAAAGGAATAACCTTCACAGGTCCTGTAGTATATAGCAGACTAATACAGACACACGACAGGTTATATAAATATCAGCCTACACAAGTCCAGCATAAACAATAAGTCCACAATAGTCTATACTGACACAGGTCAGGCAGAGTAATGGTTCCCCAGGAACAAGGTGTAGAATGGGTTAATTAACTTAAGAGTGTAAACAGTTCTATGTGCAAAGAGATCAGTGATGGGTCTCTCTGCATATAATCATGTAAAAAAAGAGAGAAAAAGAACCCTGCTGAAATAGCACTCAAACCCCCTTAAATAATCTTCAACACCCAAGTGTCAGGATACTAACATATATAAAATATAACCTTTATTATATAAAGTTAAAAACGGAAGCAATCCGAATTACCACAAAAAATATGTATAATAAAAACACACATTCTCTAGAAATGTTCACAAAATTCTTCAATTTGTCCGTGACGTCTCACAAGGATATTAAAGTGTGAACATTAATAGACAATACATATATTATAGAGCTATATTGCACAAACACGCGCCTGAACCTGTGGGCAAAAAAATCCAACAATGATAAAATATCTAAGGTGTAAAAAATGGCCACACCTACACTACTATAGTGCAAAAGTAAAGAGACCCTATGTAGAGACAGCTCTAAATCGTCTCCAATCTCAATCAACAGCTAACTATTATTGTGTTTGACAGAGTATGTCAGTCGCTCTACATTAACATTACAGTGAGTCAATGAGATGATTACTACAATCAAAATTGCACACAGAGTCACTGATGTAAAGCGATCTGATTAAAAAGGGGATGAAAAAACAGGGAGAGAGCTCACTAAAGCTCTAACTCCCCGGTGTCTTCCACATACCGACAAACCTAATCTAGAGACGGAGGTAAGATATTCAAGTGTGAATGTTGATAAAAAATATATAAATTATAGCGCTATATCATATGAGTCCCACACACACACACACCTATAACATTTCCCAAAAAGAAAAATGGGTGATAGGCATAATACTCAGTAGTTCTTGATGAATATGAACAGTGGCTATAGTTGTAAAGTAGCCATAGCTGCACTGCTATAGTGAAAAGGCAAAAAACCCTATGTTGAAATAGCTCTATATCATCTCTGCATGTAATCAGCTGAGGAGTGGATGAAGCCAACAGCCAGATCAGCAGTCCTGGCATGAGCTGTAGGCAATATTGGAACAGAGTAGCGTGAGGTACTGCGGGAGCAGTAACGGAGGCAGCACTTGTTCTGAGCAAAAGGCAACAACGGAGACTAGGCCCAGGATAGCCTGCCGTAGCAGTAACGGAGACTCAGTACAGTTAACTGGAGGCAACCGGTGGCTCAATAGCCAGAGTGGTAACGGAGGCAGACACTTGCTTGAGCAGAGGCAATAACGGAGACTAGGCCCAATGGCACCTGCCATAACAGTAATGGAGACAACTTGCACTCTGCACAGCTTAACCTGGAGGCAACTGGTGGCTCAACAGCCAAGTGGTAACGGAGGCAGACACTTGCTTGAGCAGAGGCAATAACGGAGACTAGGCCCAATGGAACCTGCCGTAGCAGTAACGGAGACAACTTGCACTCTGCACAGCTTAATCGGAGGCAACCGGTGGCTCAACAGCTGAGTGGTAAGGGAGGCAGACACTTGCTTAAGCAGAGGCAATAATGGAGACTAGGCCCAATGGAATCTGCCGTAGCAGTAACGGGGACAACTTGCACTCTGCACAGCTTAATCGGAGGCAACCGGTGGCTCAACAGCCGAGTGGTAATGGAGACTGGCCGCTGATACTCTGCAAGGAAATGACCCACTGCCAGACAGTCAGAATGTCACCCAGGCGAGACAGCACAGGAACGCCAACAAGGCAGGACGGATCACGTAGCAGGAACATCAGCCAAGCCGGGTCGAATCACGGAGAAGGAACATCAGCCAAAGCTGGGTCAGAGTCACGGAGCAGGAACGTCAGCCAAGCCGGGTTGAATCACGGAGCAGGAACCTCAGAGAATAGTCAGGCAATCCGGGTCAGAACACAGGGGCAGCAGACAATATGCAGAGTAGTCAGGCAGGCCAAGTTGGTACACTGGGAAACATAGAGCACATAACGCACTGGCACAGGAACACCACGAAAGGGCACCGGAGGGGTGCCCCTAGCCCAGTATATAAAGGTCACACTGGGCGGGACTAACACACAGTAGCCAATGGGAGCAAGGCACAGACTAGACTGACAGAAAAACACAAACAAAAAGAGCACGGGCATCGTGATACCATGGTAATGTTGTTGACTGCAAGGTAGAATAGTCAGGCTCATCTGATCCAGAAATGGACCATCTGGTAGTGGTGGTGCTGCTGCTGCTGTTCAGGGTGGTGCTAGCGTGTATCTGATATAATAATGGAAACTTTCCTAGCTGAGACCAGCAAATGAGAGATAATGGGTATCACGAGCAGTAATGACTTTGTGCTGTTTGCCAATGTAAATAGCACCAACAGTCCTCCAACTTCTCTTGCACATGTCTGTAAAGAGGGCCTCAGTATACATAATGCACAGTGCAGCAGGCAACTACAGCAACACAGACTACAACCTGGGATTACTGTTTTTTTTTTAGTTTTCTGGCAGGAATTATCACAATGAGGTCTTTGCAAGAATTCATCGGTGTTAGTAAAAAAGGTGGAAATGTTATGCATTTTCTATGTGTTAATTTCTGTGGGACACTGGCATACCTTGTATTTTCAGCAGAAAATTCCCATAAAAATTATGGGGCACTTACCCATTCCTACTTTAACAAGTAGCTCAGTTATAAGGAAAAAAATCCAAGTCAGAGAAAAGTTGTGACAAAACCTTTATTAGATATATTATTTAACCCCTTAATGACCGGGGAATCCGGCCGCGGACGCGACGCAACGACCATGGAGCAAATTTTTTTTTTGCTCTGTTGCGTTCCGGACTCCCCGAACGGCGTGCAGCCGCGGGGGGAGCCCGGAACGCGATGACGGTCATAGTACATCATCTGTCGTTAAGTCAAATCGACCCTTGACGTACTATGACCGTCAAGGGTCGTTAAGGGGTTAAAGAAGAAAAACAAAATTATTTATAGATGTAAGATAACACAGGATATGTTACAGGCATTGCTTTAAACAGAGGATTTCAGTACTCAGAACCAAAGAAATTAACTTACACACCCAGTCACTCCATGTGGTTGAGCTACAAGGCTGATGTAGTGAGCCAAGGCTGTACAATGTACAGGCATGGTCAGCTGTTCCTGCTGTGTCAAGCCCATACATCATACAGCCATAATGCAGCTCATACATAAGCCAGTGTGATCAGCATGCAGCAACTGCATTAAAAAAAAGGTAACCAGACCTTGTGCTGGGCATCAGGACCCCTCCTGATTAGAGGTGGGTGAAAGTTGTTGCCGTGTTCCCATGAGAAATAAAGCGAAAACCATGCTATTGTCACTTTTTAACAAGAAAATCAGCTTTTCAAACAACAATCATAATTTTCACATTTTTTTTCCCATTGGTCAAAATTCCCTGCCAATTTTTCAGTGGCTAGAAAGTTTCCGCCATTGATTTACATGGTTTTTGCTTTTTTGCTATAAAAACGTGACATATTTGCGGAAGTGAAACATTATAGAAGCAGCTACAGAGTGAGGTAGGCGTGGTGTGGTGTTCTGCTGTGAAAGTTTGTAAAACTGAGGCAAGAGAGGCTCATAGTGACTTCTGCCACTATGAGCAGGCTTAAAACTAATAGAAGAAGGAATTGGAAGGAACCTTATGTGTTCACTGAGTCTGAGGAGGAGGAGGAAGTGAGTAGAGGTCATTGAAAAGTGAGAAAAATTTCCCACATGACTTTTCTTGAAAAATGGATGATTTTTCTTTTTCACGAAAGGTTTCTCCTTTTCGCCTATTCCAGCTAATTTTTCACATATTCCAACACATTTTTCACCTAGTCAACACATTTTCTCCTATTCTAACACATTTATCTCCAATTCTAAAACATTTTCTCCTATTCCAACACATTTTCTCCTATTCCAACACATTTCTCTCCAATGTTTAATATAGTGCAACATTTCTCAGCACAACAGTACTTCTTCTGAGGGCTGTAGTGGAGAAATAAGTAGCTGGAAGTCAAAGCTGTGAGTCCTACAGCATCATATACCCTGAAAAATGTGTTAACGTGCAGAGTCCATTTGTCCTTGACCCACAACATTTACTTCCTGTTTAAGTGACACTGGAACATATTCATGATGATGTCAAGTAATTAAAAAAAATAAAGTACAACCTCCAATGTGGCAGATATGTATGGTAGTGGTGGTGGAGGGATGGCATGGTGTGATTGGTGGGACCTTGACAAACTACATTGTCCCCTGGGAGGAGCTGGATCATCATCATTTATTGTACATGCTGCAGCAACGATTGCTGCAGTCAGTATTTGCACTACCGCTTTACTCCCATGTCCCTGCACTGCTCCACCTTGCCACCTTGTGCATTTGCTAGACATTACTCAACTACTGTGTGTGTTTTTACTCTCTACAGTACACAACTGATGGAGTGTGATGCCAAGTGTGACAGCAAGGGACCCTAAGTCACACTTGCCATCCCCAAGCAGTCCCACCAGTGCTAGTACTACTACTACTAAGGTCCAGCAGCTTGTTAGCATTAGGAATGAAGGAGGGGATAATCAACAATATCCTCATATTACTAGTGACTGTGAGGAGGAAGACTCAGTGGCTGAACTTAACGTGGTTAGTGTTAGTAGTAGCAGCAAATGGTGAAGCAGCCGGAGTGGTAGAGGAAACATTTGAGAGCGTCCAGACTAGAACTGGAACATGATCCTGAAGACTAAGAGGTCAGAAATGTTGTTGGGGGAGAGCAGGCTCAAAATTAATACCACCACAACCAGCATGAGCTGCTTGTGCCTGCTGCTACTGCTGCCAGTCTGTCTTCTTTGGGTCAAAAAGAAATGCCAAGTGTGACATTAGAGGACCCTCTGTCACATTGCTCACCATCGTCACCTCTTCCAAGCAGCAGTCATATGTCTGTAATAGAGCAGCAGCAGCAGCAGCACATAGGGACTAGTGGTGGTAGTGATGATGATGGTGGAGGCGCTGTGGTGGAAGACACATTGATGGCCTTTTTAGCAGAAACTGAGAAGGAATGGGATACAGGGATGAGGATGGGCATCAACAGCACCACTATCAGTGAGATTTTGGAATTTGAGGAATTTTCAAATGCTCTAATTCCTGCTGCTGCCAAGATGCAAGGGCAGCAGGATGCTGAAGAGCAAGCTAGTGTGTCACAGACCACTGTGAACACAGTGGGAATGGGGTAAACAAGTGAAGAAGGACTAGGAGAAGTTCCACTTGCCAGCGGCAGCAATAGTCCTGGTCCTAGTTGCAGTGCTGAATCTGTGGCAGTAGCAGCAACAGCAGAAACATTATCCACTGGCAAAGACATTGAAGGGGAATGTGGAGGACAAGAAGAAAGAGGCCATTTTTCTCCACCTGTTACCTCCCCCCTGAAGTAATGGATGTGGGGCTATTTTTCTCTTGGGGCAGGCACAGTGCGATCATCAGCAACGGCACTGTGCACTGCACAATTTGTGACAAGTCAGTGAGAAGAGGAAAGGAGGGAACACACCTTGGCACAAGCGCCCTCATATCACACATGAAACAGAGACACCATGACATTTATTTCAAACTGTCACGGTTTGTTATGACTCTCAGACACAGAGTTAAGATAAAAACACAACTTTATTGAAAAGTTTAAAGGGAACCCTTGCGGCTTAGCATACACATACAACATATATCTTCAATACATAGTCATAGTGATTAGTGGTATACAGAATGTAAGACAGGCTCTACCGGCCTTGCCAATACCAGGTAAGGCAACCTTAGACTGGCACAAGATGGGATAGGTTCTACCGGCCTTACCAATCTACCGGGCAAGGCAGCCTGGAAGGCTAGCAACCGAGGAGATGGAGGCTCTACCGGCCTTGCCAGTATACCAGGCAAGGCAGCCTTGAAGCTGGCCTCAGCGACTGGCATAAAGGTGTAACTAGCCAGTCGCCTATGATGGACAGACAGAGGCCAGCTGGGTATCAAGATGTAGAGAATACCCAACGAAGTAAAGGAGCGAACCAGCACCCGAGTACTGGAGTACACAATCTCTACCGGTGCTGTAAGGAACGCAGCAAGCAGCTGGTGAACATGGAGCGAACCAGTACCCGCGTACTGGAGTACACAATCTCTACCGGTGCTGTAAGGAACGCAGCAAGCAGCCGGTGAACATAGAGCGAACTAGTACCCGTGTACTGGAGTAACACAATCTCTACCGGTGCTGTAAGGAACGCAGCAAGCAGCCGGTTAACATGGAGTGAACCAGTACTCGCGTACTGGAATTACACAATCTATACCAGTGCTGTAAGGAACGCAGCAAGCAGCCAGTTAACATGGAGCGAACCAATACCCGCGTACTGGAATACACAAACAAAGTGAATGAAAATGTGGCCAAAGGCGACTGGAAGAAGGAGACACTCTGCAGGCATCCAGGAGCAGGAACACAGCCGGTACAGGACAGGAAGCAGGACCGGAGCAGGAACGGCAGCAGGAACAGCAACCCCAACTGGATCAGGAACGGAAGCTGGAACCGAGGAAGCTGTCAGACAGGAACTCAGGCGATCACTGGAGAGCAAAGATAGTAGACGGCCCAGGAAGCTCAGGAACACAATGCAGGTGCAGGCGACATAGAGACACCACGAAAGGGCAACCAAAGGGTGGCCAAGCCCAGTCTAAATAGGCAATACTGGGTGGGTTGAAAACAGACAGCCAATGGAGAGCCATTCAGGTAAGGCAGCAAATCACGGGCACCGTGATACAAACATGTTAAAGCCAAACACCCACCACAGAAATCAAGCACCGCTGTTTCTGTACCCCCTGACTCTCCAGAAAGGCAACAAGAGGCAAGGCAAAGATCAAAGAGGAGGAGGAAAAGGAAGAGTAGAGCGACCCAGACAGGGACTGGAAATTCCATGAGGAGTGAAACAACTAGTTCGCCATCACCAACACCTTCTAGGGTAACTACATCTTCTTCCAATCCACCTCGTTCATCCTCCCCATCCAAATGATAGCCACTCTGTTGATGTTAGGATGTAGAAGTTTGTCTCTACCCATTGCACAGTGTGGTAATGTGGTGGAGGAGAATCGCAAGCAGGGCATCAAGCAGCATCTGAGGAGATTCCTGTCACGGTAATCAGGCAAATAAGGACAGACACAAAGATAAAATATAACCACCTTTATTTATTATAACAACAATAATGGTAGAGCCCACACAGAAGCCCAGTCATATGTAAATAGGACCCAAGGTCCCTCTAGAGCTGCACAAGTGGGACAACAGAAGAATGGTAGAATATGTGTAAGTCACCACTTGGTCTGCGAATGGAGGCAACAGAGAGTGAGAGAAGACCAGAGCCAGGAGGCACCAAGACTACAGGTCAGGCAAGCAGGTAGTGTAGGGAGCGAGTAGGCAGCCAGAGTCACAGGTCAGACAAGCCAGGGACTACACGGAGTAAGAGTAACCAGGCCACTGGTCAGACAACTGGAGACTATGCTGAGCTAGTAGGATCCAAGGCCACTGGTCAGGCAAACCGAGGACTACAAGGAGCAAAAGTAACCAGGCCCTCAGGAAAGGCAACCGGAGGCTACACTGAGCAGTTAGTACCCAGGGCCACCAGTCAGGCAAGCCGGGGTCATACACAGAGTGAATAGTCAGCCAGAGCCACAGGTCAGAACTGATGTGAGTAGTCAGACAAGCTGGGGTCATACACAGAGCGAGTAATCAGCCAGAGCCACAGGTCAGAACTGATGTGGATAGTCAAACAAGCTAGGGTCATACACGGAGCGAATACTCAGACAGGCACGGATCACAACGGAGCAAGCAGAAGCTATGAGAAACATCACGTAAGGGCCATGACTCCTAGCCCCAAGAAGGATTATAAAGGAGCAGAAGGAGGTGGGACCCAATTAGGCCACCCAGAATAGGCCCATAAACAGGAATCCGAGCCAGTGTCTGTAACAGACATAGTAATGCAGAGGTGGCAGCAAGGATGCCGGCCAACACACCACAGAGGAAGGAAGCACAGGCTAACTAGGCCTCAAAGGTAGACTGTGATAGGACCTCCCCCGCGAAAGAGGACAAGCATTATAGGCAGTGGGGGAATGAAACTCTCGGAGAAGGGCAGGTGCATGCAGATCTCTCTTAGCGACCCAGGAACGCTCCTCAGGTCCATAGCCTTTCCAGTGCACCAGGATACTCTGTACTTCGTATTCCTCATGGTCCCCCACTAGAACGGGTCTCGGATGGACCAAAGCTTTATTATAACGGTTACAAACCAGAGGTTTGAGTAGCGACACATGGAACACATTCGAAATGCACATGTTAGCGAGAAGCTCGAGGGCATACATTACAGGGTTAATCTTGCAAAGAAACCGAAAAGGGACCCACAAATCATGGAGCCAGCTTTTTACAAGGCACCTGAAGATTGAGATTGTGTGAGGACAACCAGACTCTCTCTCCCACCCGGAACACCAGAGCTGGTAATTGCCTACTGTCTTCTTGTCTCTTATAGCACATGTTGGAACTCTGCAGGGATCTCTGAACCCGTACTCATGTGGAGAGGAGCACCCTCAAATGCTCCTCCAGAGCAGGAATGTTCTGCACCTGGAATGACTCAGGCAGGAGAGAAGGTTGGAACCCATAATTAATCAGAAATTGAGAGTTCCAAGAGGAGGAATTAACTGCACTGTTTCTGGCCAGTTCCGCCCATGGTAACAAGTGCGCCCAGTTGTCATGATGGTCAAAAATGAAACAACTATTCCAGTGCCTGATTAGGAGAACTAGGATAACGAGAGCTGGATCCCCATCTGACCACAAAAAGCTCTCCAGGAGCCATAAAGTGGCTCCCACGATCCGAGACCACCACCTTGGGCATACCATGGAGATGAACTACCTCCTTCGCAAAGATCTCGGACAACTACTTGGAGGAGAGGAGTCCCTTAAGCAGCACGAAATGGGCCATCTTTGAAAATCTATCCACGATCATAAGAATGACCTTGTAACCCTAAGAGATTGGCAACTCAACCATAAAATCAATTGACAAGTGAGACCATGGATGCTCCCTGTTCGGGATGGGCTGCAGTAGGCCTATCAGCAGGTGACAAGGAGTCTTGGTCCGTGCACAAGTGGAACACGCTGAAACAAATGCGGAACAGTCTTCCCTCATGCTGGGCCATCAAAAGAGTCTGGATATCGACCATATCAGTTGGTCTCTATCAACACATCCTGCAGTCTTTGAGGAATGATATATCTCCAGAAGCCTGGTACTGAGGGATTCGGGCAGAAAACATCTCCCATTAGTTCTCTCTGCCGGAGAGGAAGATTGGGCAGCCAAAATCCCCTCGACCAGCGGAGCTGTAATACTGGTGTGTGTCGTATCCAAGATGCGGTCGGGAGGAATAACAGGCACCGGAGGAGACTCCTCCTGGCACTCGTGCCAAAATTGTAGAGAGAGAGCATCTGCTCTAATATTTTTGGGACAGGAAGGTAGGAAACCACAAAATTAAACCTCGTAAGGAAGAGGGCCCATCTGGCCTGATGTGAAGACAACTTCTTAGCCTCCGATAAATATGTGAGGTTTTTGTGATTCGTCAGTATCAGAATTGGAACCGTCATACCGTCCAGAAGATAACGCCATTCTTTCAAGGCTAAGATGATGGAGAGTAATTCCCAATCGCCTACATCATATAAACTCTCAGCCTTCAACGTTTTTTTAGCGAAAAAGCCGCATGGCAGCAATGGTTTCCCAGGGCCTGCACGCTGAGATAGCAATGCTCCTACACCAGACTCCGAGGCATCCACCTCCAGTGTAAATGGCAGGGAGGGGTTCAGGTGGGACAATATTGGGACCTTTGCAAAGGCGGACTTCAGGTCTTCAAAAGTCTGAAGTGTTTCAGGTGCCCAGTCTGAAGGATTAGCACCCTTCTGAGTCATGTCAGTGAGTGGTTTCACGACTAAGGAAAAGTTTTGTATAAACTTCCTGTAATAATTAGTGAAGCCCAGGAACATCTGTATGGATCTTATCCCCACAGGAAGCAGCCACTGTAAGACAGCAGAAAGTTTTTGCGGATCCCTGGCTAGACCAGTGGATGAAATCACGTATCCCAAGAAGGTCACCTGAGATTTGTGTAATTCACACTTCTCTAATTTGCAGAACAACTGCTACATCTGCTCTATGTGTCTCCAAGGTAGGAGAATGGACAAGTATATTGTCCAAAAATACTACAACACAGCTCTGGAGTAGGTCTCTTAAAACATTATTAATCAACTCCTGGAAGACAGCAGGACCGTTACACAATCCGAAAGGCATAACCAAATACTCATAATGCCCGCTCCGAGTGTTAAAAGCTGTCTCCCATTCATCGCCCTCTCTTATTCGTACCAAGTTGTATGCGGCCCTCAAGTCAACTTTCATGAAAATTGTCGAGCCTTTGATACGATCAAATAGCTCTCTGATCAATGGTATAGGATAAGCGTTCTTTACCATTAGCTTATTTAGTCCCTGAAATCAATACATGGTCTGAGCTCCCCATCTTTTTTCTTAACGAAAAAAAAAACCTGCGCCCGCAGGGGAGAAAGTCTTCCAAATAATGCCCCTAGCTAGGGCATCCTCCAAATAGTCCTCCATGGCCTTGCTCTCCTCCACTGACAAGGGATAAACTCGGCCCCTAGGAGGTCTGGCCCCTGGTACCAAATCAACAGTACAATCATAGGGCCTGTGTGGCGGCAATGTACTGGCCTCTACCTTATTAAATACCTTCTTGTAAGCCTGATATTCAGCAGGTAACAAGGTAGAGGTACACAATATTCTTGTAGGCTGCTGGAGGCAAGACTTTGTACATTGAGAAGACCAAGACAAAATATCGCAAGTCTGCAGACTCACAACCCAATAACTGATTGGCAACCAGGGAAAACCCAGAATGATGGCATCATGGGGGGAATGTATGACTTGGAACTGTTGTGTCTCCACATGGAGTGCCCCTACCCTTAGAGACAAGGGATTAGTCTCATGCATAACGTGTGCTGGTTGTAGGGGTCAGCCGTCAATGGCCTCAATTGCCACTGGAGTGGACAGAGAGGCAGCAATGGGATAGAGTGCTTGGCCACAAGACAATACTATTTCAAGGATAGGTTTGTCCTGAAGTCCATCTGAGGACTGTGAAATTCCAGACAGGGTCTGCCCCTACATGACCCTAGGTGCGAGCATTCTCCTGGCTGAATGGAACAAGCATGCACCACATGACCTGGCTCTCCGCAGTACAATCAAAGGCCCCTCCTCCTGCACCGAGCCCTCTCCTCCACTGACAGGCATGTGAAGCCTAGCTGCATTGGTTCCCCCCCGGCAGGGTCAGAGGACAGAGGACAGGGTGGGCATACGAAGCAAGGTGCCAACCGAGGCAAAGGTTTCTGTACATGCTCCTTGAATGAAGGTCTCACGAATTCTCGTATCTTACAAGATGGTGACTGAGATTAGCTCCTCCAGATCACCAGAAAGGTCCCGGGTTGCTGTCTCGTCTTTAATGACATCACACAAGCCCTTGGAGAATGCCGCTACAAGGGCTTCATTGTTCCATCCAACCTCCGCTGCCTGAGTACAAAACTCTATAGTGTACTCCGCCACTGTACGTGAGCCCTGCCGTATTATCATGAGTCATTTGGCAGCAGAGGTTGCTCGCCCAGGAACACCAAAGAATCTCCAAAACGAGGCCACAAGTTCAGTAAAGTTATGAATTATGGGTTTTTCAGTCTCCCTTAGTGAGTTGGCTAGGGAAGCAGCTCAAGTGGATTAACAGAAGAATGGTAGAATATGTGTAAGTCACTACTTGGTCTGCGAATGGAGACAACAGAGAGCGAGAGCAGACCAGAGCCAGGAGGCACCAAGACTACAGGTCAGGCAAGCAGGTAGTGTAGGCAGTGAGTAGGCAGCCAGAGTCACAGGTCAGACAAGCCGGGGACTACACGGAATGAGAGTAACCAGGCCACTGGTCAGACAACTGGAGACTATGCTGATCGAGTAGAAGCCAGGGCCACTGGTCAGGCAAACTGAGGACTACAAGGAGCAAAAGTAACCAGGCCCTCAGGAAAGCCAACTGGAGACTATACTGAGTGGTTAGTAGCCAGGGCCACTGGTCGGTCAAGCCGGGGTCATACACAGAGCAAATAGTCAGCCAGAGCCACAAGTCAGAGCCGATGTGGGCAGTCAGACAAGCCAGGGTCATACACAGAGTGAGTAGTCAGCCAGAACCACAGGTCAGAACCGATGTGAGTAGTCAGACAAGTCAGGGTCATACACGGAGCAAGTTAGTCAGCCAGAGCCACAGGTCAGAACTGATGTGGATAGTCAGACAAGCTGGGGTCATACACAGAGCGAATACTCAGACAGGCACAGATCACAATGGAGCAAGCAGAAGCTATCAGAAATACCACGTAAGGGCAATGACTCCTAGCCCCAAGGAGGATTATAAAGGAGCAGAAAGAGGCGGGACCCAATTAGGGCACACAAAATAGGTCCATAAATAGGAATCCGAGCCAGTGCCTGTAACAGACATAGTAATGTAGCGGTTACAGCAAGGATGCTGGCCAACACACCACAGAGGAAGGAAGCACAGGCTAACTAAGCCTTAAAGGTAGACTGTGATAATTCCATCCTGAAAAATATGCTAAGATGCTGGCAGGGAGGGTTCACCATTACTATTAAACTGTCGGCAAGTTGTCATGTGTCTCCGCTAAGGACAAGGGGTATAGTGATAGCTGCAGTACTTGGTTTCTGGTGTCATAGTGTTTGGATACAGTTGGGCCCCCAGATGTTATTTACCACACACACTGTGCACACTGCAGTTGCTGATGAGAGACACAGTTTCTGCTCTCAAGGGAAAAACTTCTATTCTAATAACAACACACACCCATGATTTTGGAGGAGGGGCAGGTGGAGAAGAATTATTGGCCAACTTCTTCTTTTCTCCACATAGACAGGGAGCTACTTATTGTGCTGCTACTGCCTCAGCAGCATCACTGGAGATAACTGTTGCAAGTGGAACCTTTCAGCTGCCTAATCATCCTGCTGCTTAAATATCTCAGCAGCAGCAGCAAGAACAGCATCTGCAAATTCCGCAATTATGGCCAACATGACCTGGCCAGCAGGGCATTTTTTTCTCAGAGCTTGTGCTTTAAAAAATAAATAAATAAAAAAATTAAAAACATAGACCTACAAAAAAAAAACAATTTTTGGGGGTTTGTTTCTAACAAGCCTAAGTCCTACAAATCAATGTTTCTTCAGGACTTGTTCCTCTAATAAGTCTAAGTCGTATAAATCAATGTTTCCTCAGAGCTTGGGACTGTGGGGACTCTTGGGGGGGATAATTGTATTTAGAATTTATTTTTTATTAACTGCCCCAATCCCAGTAAACAAACCCCCCAAAAACATTCCCTGTTCAACTGATTCTTTCCCAACACCCCACCAACACAGGCACCCTCGTGCCCCTTTTATACCTTGAGAAATAAAATAATATTTATTATGTGTTGTATGTAAATTCAGAGTTCCCATTGATGTCAATGCAATAAGCTTGGAGAAAAAGGTGGAAAATCAACACTTTCACTTGCAATGATTTGCCAAGCGGGAAGTGCTATTATTCACCGATTTCAGTTTAAGGCAAAATTTTTCACCCATCCCTACTCTTGATGTCCCCTAGCTATTGATCCCCCAGCTGGTTCAACTGGGAGAATGCATTGGCGTGTCTGGCACTCAAAGGGTTAAAAAATAAATACTAATTCAAAAATGATAAATACAATTTAAAAATTGTACCAGAGTAGCGATCAATGCATTGCCTTGTTGACTTTGTTTCTGTAATATATAAAGATACCTAGTTTATTATAAAGCAAAGTTTCCCCTCCCACCCCTTTTACCTAGTGTAAGCCATCTCTTCTCAGATGTGGACTCTGGTTGTAAGACCAGACAGATAACAGCAGGGGAAAATCTTCTTCCTATGAGAACAATGAAAGCCCTGCCCCCCTTGGCAAGTTTTTCAGGTTTTTCCCTTATATTAATTGAAGATTGTCCATCTCTGCAGTCTACCTGGACACCTCCCTTCTGCTCTGGCTGAGCAGTGTTACATCAGTAAAAGGGGCGGGAGGGGGATACTTTGTCATTGAATTACTCTTGAACTACAACTCTGACAGAATTGAAATAACACTCTCCAAGGTCCAAATACTACGATGATTAATTAGAGCTGCTTTTATTATGAAACATTACTATCCCTTTTTCATCTACAATGTCATGACTATTGACTCTGATGCAATCACTACTACCTACCTTTTGCTGTTTACTGCTGCTTCCCTTAGCAACTGTAACATTCCAACACTTCAAAGCCTCTGCAGCAAGGTTGTGTTATAGGCCAACTCTTAAAATGTTATGATGAGGGTACTGGGTACAGCAACAACCATAGTGGTAAAGTAACACGCAGAATGTAGTTTATGTCTTTAAATAATAACAAAATAGCCCTGGCTGAAATCAAATAAAGCTACGTAAATATGCAGATTTGTAATTTGGATATGCTACAAAATATATAAAGACATTCACCATTAAATTATTTAAACAGTGATATCATTAGTGAAATATTGCTTGGGAACACATATTTAAATACACAATATTGCTGTTTTTATGAAAAAATACATCATATGACATATTTCTGATAATAGAAACAAGGTCACTCCCACAAAAGGACAGTCATCTTTCAAATGTTATTACATCTCACACCAGGCCAAAAAATGTTGTTCTCATTGTTTATCTTTGGAGAACCATCTATCCCTGACTACAATCCAATTGTATGTTCACCACATAATGCAAAACTTACAGCACTGTCTAATGGTGACTTTTCATAAAAAAGCCCTACAATATATGGGGTGGTTTTTTCATAATAAAACATTACTATATATTTAAGTACACTAGCAGATGACTTGCACCACAATAAAACAATGATTCTAGATTTTAGAAAAGCTGATGTTTCTAAAATGGAAACATATTTAGGTCAATATTTAACAGCATGGACTCCAGGTGAAATTGGATTATCTGAAATGTGTTTTATTGAAGGAAACAGAACATTGCATTAGACTTCTCAGTGAGAGTAAAAGAAAAAGGAAACCACTGTGGTACTCTGCACAAGTGACAAATATACTAAGGATAAAAAGTAGAATTTAGGAAATATAAGTGGATTCAGAAGGAGAATCGGTATCTGTACAAGGCTAAGCTGAACGAAGGCAAATACATTTTGTGATGTGCCAAAGTACAAACATAGGAGAAGTCTTCCCAGGTAATTACAGCCACCATCAACATATGACAATCTGTTTAATTGATCCATCCAAGCGGAGCAGAGGTAGAGGTTTGAAAAAAATTGGTTGAAAAGCATTTGGGTTAAATTGATCACTTTATTTAGACTTTGCCAAAGCATTTGATACTGATCCACACAAAAGGTTACTGTACAAATTGATTGAAATAGGCTTAGGGGAAAATGTTTGTGCGTGGATTGGAAATTGGCTGAAAGATAGAATGAAAAGAGTGTTGTGGTAAATGGGAAGTTCTCCAGTTGGACAAACGTGGTAAGTGGAGTACCTCAGGGATCTGTCTTGGGTCCTCTTTTTTAAATTTGTTTATTAATGATCTCTCAGTGGGCATAGGGAGCCATGTATCAGTGTTTCTCGATGACACACAATTAAGTAGGGTAAAACAGTCTGAACCAGATGTGTCTTCATTACAAGAGGAGTTTGACAAATTGGGTAACTGGGCAGGCAAATGGCAAATGAGATTCAATATAGACAAGTGTAAAGTTATGCATTTTGGGTATAATAATAAACAAATAGTTTAAATGGTGTTTCTTTGGGGAAATCTACTAATGAAAAGGATTTGGAAGTAATGGTAGACAATAGTAGTAGTAGTGCGCAGTGCCAGCTGGCAGCTGCAAAGGCCAATAAGATATTGGCATGTATTAAAAGGGGTATTGACTCACGGGAGGAAGATCTTATTCTGCCTCTTTACAGGTCCATGGTAAGACCCCACCATGAATATACTTTTCAATTCTGGGTGCCTTTTCTGAAAAAAGGACATTATGGAACTAGAGAAGGTACAGAGGAGGGCTACAAAACTATTAAGGGGAATAGAAAGTTTTAGTTATGAAGAAAGGTTAGAAAAGTTAAATGTGTACACTCTAGAGAAACTGCATCTTAGAGGGGATATGATAACATTATATAAATATGCTCAGGGCCCATACAAAGGGCTCTCCAAAGACCTGTTCATAAACAGAAAAGTGCAAAGGACAAGGAGTCACCTGCTAAGACTTGAGGAAAGGAGATTTCATCTACAACAGCGGAAGGTATTCTTCACGGTAAGGACACTAAAGGTAAGGAATTCACTGCCTGAGGAAATGTTGCTATTGAATACATTAAATGCCTTTAAAAAGGGCCTGGATACTTTTTTTAAAAGAGCAGAAAATAGAGGGCTATGTATGTTAGCATTGGGATTAATATTGCTGTATTGAGGGGGGGTGCATTCTTTTGGATCAATGACGGTAAACAGGAATAGGAAAAAAGTTGAACTTGATGGTCTTTTTTCAACCTAAACTGCTATATAACTATGTAACTACTATATGTAAATTTCAAATTAAATTGCAAAAGGTCTTCAAGGTAAAGTATACCTTTTTCCAGATGATTCAAAGATCTGCAGCAAAATTAACATTCCTGGGAGAATAATACAAATAGCAAATGATTTAGGTAAAGTAGAAGAATGATTGAGAGTGTGGTATCTGTGGTTTAATGTGGATAGAGAATCCCAAATCAGAATATATTATTGAGTGCACTGTGCTTTTGGTGACAATAGAGGAAAGGGACTTGGGTGTAATTACTTCTGATGAATAAAAGGTAGGCTGTCAATATATCAGAGTGGCAGGGGATGCCAGCAGGGTGCTGGGTTGTAAACCTAGGGGCATTAGTAGCAGAAAAAGGGAAGTGGTCATGTAACTTTACAGATCTCTGGTTATGGTTAGACCTCACCTAGTGTATTATGTATAGTACAGACACCAGAAGGGTATAGATATTCTGGACAGAATTCAGAGAAGGGCTACTAAAATGGTGAATGTTTTTTAGAATAAAAGTGATCAGGATAGACAAAAGAAACTGAACATGTATAGCTTGGAGGAGAGAACAGAGAGAGATTGAATATGATAGAAACATTCAATATACAAATACAGGAGGAAAGTACATCTGGAAGGAGTAGAAATGTTAGGACAAGAGGTCATAGTCTGAAATTAAATGAACAGAGGCTTATATGTAATGAAAGAGACAGTGATAGATAAGTGGAATAGCCTACCAGCAGCAGCGGTAGAGGTTAATACAGTAAGGGAATTTAGCATGCATTGAATAGCCATAAGGCTATCTTAAACATAATACAAGACCAAAGAACAAATAAGGTTTGAATTTTTAAAGTAGGAAACATTGGCAGACAAGATGGGCGGAATGGTTCTTTTCTGCCATCAAATTCTGTTTATATGTTTGTATGTTGGTCTTCTGAACAAACATTTTGAGGTCTACACACTTTATTGTATGGATCTGCACATAACATACTTGTTATCCCTTTATATGTCAAAGTGTTGTCTAACACACTGCTCTTCCAGGAGTGGGACACCACTCTGGCATACAAAGGATTAAGTGACTGATTAAAACAACTGGCACCCAAAGTAAATAAATATGTATCAATTTTGGTAATACTCAGGGTCAAATAATTGGTAGAACAGGGGCTGTTTGCAGCCAAATTTCATTAATCATAGGAAACAAGTTCCAGTTTCAGATAAAGCAATGTACGATAAAATTCTCTACAATTCTAAATGCTTAATTTCTTTATAATAGTGGGACACACTATATTTGATAGCCATATATCCATTCTAATAAATAGAAGACTTCATTTGGCAAACAAAACTACTGATAGTGGGCTCTACAAATGGCCGTCATCTAAGTACCAGAGGGTATAATCTAGAGGTTTATTCGACTACCAGATGGATAAGTATCTGAGACTGAAGTAATAAACTTTAATTGCTGTCATCAAAAACATATGCACATATCATAGTTTGTCTATCTGATCGTCACAAATTTTCATTTTTGAATAAAAGAGAATTATGCACCTTATCTTTTAATGTCTTATTTGAGCAGCTCTATCTATCTATCTATCTACCTATCTATCTATCTATCTATCTGTCTGCCTAACTATCTGTCTACCTCTATAATCTATTATGTTTGTAAAGATAACATTTTCCTCTGAGAGATTGTCTTCTAAAACATTACCTTTTTTTTTTTTTTTTTTTTTTTTGCTTTGGTGTTAAAATACACATTTGCTCCTTTGAAAAATGTAACAGAATGGGATGGCTGAGCCACTGAAATAACAGACTGACAGTAATTGCAAGTAAAGTCTCAACAACCTTTGAAGTAATAAGCTTACTGAAAGTAATGGGTGAAAGAAAATGTTAATAAACTGGAAATATGACTTTTGTGTTTCAGAGTAAATAGTTCTGAAATTTCCATAGCAATTTAGAAAGTGACATGACAATTTCAAACTGCAGAATACAATCAAAATACAAACACTGATTTTTTTGTTATTTTTTATTAATGTATCGTTTTGTTTAGATCTGTCAGAACGTCAATGTTATACCTGTGTTGCTTATCAGCAATACAAGAATAGCTGCTAGTGGGTTAAGTATCTATATATATAATTCAATTACATATTGTCAAGGTGCTTCGCCACTGCTCCAGTAGCAGCCACCAATGAGTTTGCTGTTTTGCGCATGCACGCACATACTTCCTGCTTCAGTGTGTGCTGTGCATGTGCCCACTCAGTTGTTCCATAACCGTGTGGGCGTATGGACGCATGGTCAGCCTCCCCTTCAGTGATGCCCCCCTCCCGTCTCATGAGTATACCTACCTCCTCTGTTATTTGGAAAAGTAAGTAAATCTTTCATTGCTCTTATCTACATACATAAACAGAATTGTATGTTAGAAGACAGAGGTGTGTATATATATATATATATATATATATATATATATATATATATATATATATTTATAAATATACTCATTATACTCATACAGTCCTGGATAGCTTATATTTAAGATGTATAACGTCTTGACAGGGTCATGACCTTTGTCTCCCATTGGACATGGTTCCACGCAGCAGGGTTCTATCAGCTCTGCTTCTTATTGGTCAGTCTGACTATTTAAACCACTCATGCCCAGTACTCTCTGCCCGTTCCAAGACCTAGTCTGTTTGGAGGGTCTTTTCCTGTGCCAAATCTGATCTGGTTTCTGGCTTCCTGACCCTGGCTTGGCTGACCATTCTAATCTGACTCCTGGCTTCCTGACTCCAGCTTTGCTGACCATTCTGATCTGACTTCTGGCTTCCTGACCCTAGCTTGGTTGACTACCCTTCATCTGGTCTCTGGTATTCAATACCCCCTCTCCACGTCCTGCCTTCTGGTCCTGGTTCTACACGGTTCCCAGCTACTTCTATCCTGGTTGCATCCCAGCTCAGAAAGAAAAAATGTACAGAAAGAGCGCTCCACTGACCATATAGTATATATAAATTGATAAATGAGAAGGACCAAATCCAAATATATAGAAAAATATATAGAGAGAGCACCTCCCAGTGGCAGCTATCGTTCTCAGTGTCCTTAGCAACACTAACCACTAAAAGAAATAATGTAAAAAGAAAAAAAGAGAAACAAGCGCAACTCCTGGGGGTGATCAAAGATATAAAACAGTGATCTAAAATCAGTCACAAAAAATATACAAAGCAGATAAAAATAGAAGTCTCTAAATCAAGTAATATAGAAGAACAACAGTCCGTTATTCCAGGTATCTTGGTCTATCAAATTGCAATCCCAGTCAGGTATATATAGATCCTAGGCAGTGTGGAGAAAGAAGAAGAAAATCTCTCTAAAAGCGGATCTGTAATGATGATATAGTAATGTATCCAACAAGGACCAGACTCACCGGGTCATAACTGGGATCTGTGCACGAAATAAGCCCGACCTGGCTGCGATAATGGTAATCCTCACAGAATGCTGCTGAGGTCTGGTGCATAAAATGAACCCAACCTGGCCGTAATAGAGATGATCCTTACGATAAGGGACCTCAAGAGTTTTGGCATTAGCTTAAAAAAGGAGAAGACAGAGTGGACGTAGTGGGTAGCATTACGGACTGGTAGACCGAAGGTTATGCACAGGAGATATGATTATCCACTTGGCCACCGCGCCTGCGTCCAGTTATGTGTTCAGAACTCCATATTAGTCGAACTCCCGCCTACTCGTTTGTATGTGTGCCGTCTTTTTTTTATAGATTTCTTAACACTTGAATGCGAAAGCAACCACTGCACTGAATTTTCTAACTGTACTAAGCTGTATGTTGCTTGCACCGCTGTATAGTATTGCATTCGTAAACTGGGGTGGAACAATCTGGTTTTGCGACCAGCACCTTTACCCATCTTCGGCTGTAGCAAGGGAGTATCTGGCACGCCGTTACTGCACCCAAGCATCATTCCCTAGTGCCACACCCCAGAATACAACCAGTAGCAAAGCCATGAGGGTCCTATCCCTCCCCCATATTGACACATATACATTTAAAGTGGAACTTTGAGGTAATACCAAGTCACCACGCATTCATTAAACACATGGCGACTAGCTTGAAAATAGATGTCTTACCGTTAAGTAATAGCTGCGTCTAAAGTAATCCATTCTGTTTGGAGACAGGAACCCAGGCTACAATGCAGACATCTTGTCTGTGCACCTGCGCCGTCAGTCCCAGTGTCCATTGAGTAGACTGCAGATGCACAGATCGCATTAACCTGTTTTCAGATCATAAGGGCAGTTAAATGTGTCTTAACCCTTCCAGAGCAATGAGCCCGAATGCATATCAAAATCAATACATAGCTCAAACACGTCATTTATAATGTAGGCCACTGGAGGAGGTAATTTTATATAGTATGGGTGCAGGGTGGTGATAGGTTAATTCATTCTTTTGTTTTTGCTTGTTAACTTCTCTGTACGCAAAAGGTGGCTATTAATTGGGACTCGTGTAGTTACTTGGTAGGTGAGTCTGGTAGTTGTAGGTATTAGGCTAGGGGTGCTGGGGGAAGAACAAGCAAGCTAGCAACAGTTTTAGTTTAATTGTGGGTTTCATGTGGTATCAAAGGCATGGAACCCGTTCTCTCCTCATTGCCTCTATCACCCATACCTGTTTGTTAAGGAAGCTAATCAAGCCAAAACTTAGCTGCTCTTATCAGTCCACAAGTTAATCTACCACTGGCTAGCACCCTCAGTAACCTCCTTTCTGACCTAGTGCTATTTGACCTAGTGCTTTCTGACCTAGTGGCAAGGCAGAAAAGCATGCAACCCACTGAGACCCTGTCAGGCTTCTGAAATTGCACTACAGAGAGGCAGAGGAGGAGGATATGGGTAAGCGGGGAGGGAAGCAGTGGCAATGGAAATTTTTGTGTGTGCGGCAGGGGAAAACAAGGGTGCGTATTATACATAGGCACCCTTATTTTCACCTACAATTTTGGCTATAATGTACACCATGCGTATTATACAAAGGTGCGTATTATACCTGAGATTTTACAGTATATAATACATCAAACTATGGTGACACCTCTATACTCACGGTGGCCTAGGTGCCTAAATCCAAAGAAAATAAGGAAAGAAGTGCCTGATTAAGTTCATCACTTTAATTTTAATGGACAACTTATTTCATAAAAGCTTGTATGTGTATTTTAACATTATTGAAAATACCAGTGATATTAAACAAAATACACATCTTTTTGAAGATTTCACATAGTTTTTCCAGAAAACAGACAATAGCTGATTTTCTTCTCTACATTTATTACTCTTCATTTATAAAGCACCAGCATTTCACATAGCAATATATAGTTACTGTACACAAATCTGGAACAAAGGCCCATATCTATACAAGCACCTGGGATTATTCTAGACTAAAGCTTTTTTTTCCAGAACCATTTATTACAAGATTTCACATCATAATACAACATGAGCAAGCACGACAATCCCACACGGCCAAGAAACAAGAAAGAGACACCAACCTAGTGAGAGCCTTTATCCCATGCCCTCTCCATCCCCAAGTTCTGCCCGTGGATCCCAACTGCAAGTGCGGCACCCCACTGCCCCCACCTGCTGGTCCCGACAAAAGGGCTAGGTCCCCAGCAGTCGCAGGATGCCCATAAAATTTATGCAGAACAAAAGGGTGTTGAATCCATGTCAATGCCCAGACATGGAGGCCAGCGAGCAGGAAGCCACAAGGCGGATACCCCTTGGCAGACAAGGTGGACGGTCCTGGCACATCATCAGTGATTAAGTGATTAAGGAAAGGATCAGAGGGGTGTTCAACATATTGCAAAGTATTGCACTGTACACCCCTATGGGTTGGTGGCCAAATTTCAGCATTCCATTTTTCTATTTTTTGTATAGGGGAGTCTTAGACTGAATCTCTACAGAAAGCAAAAACAACAATAACACAAGGTGACCACTATAGAGAACTGAGCTTTAGTAATTTTTGAATAATTAAATAAAGTTCTTTAACCCATTGAATGCTAGAGAGGACTCCAGTGCATTGCTTTCTAGCATTCTAGGGGTTAAAACCCCAATTAGTATTTATCCTCTATGGGCAGTTGATTGAATCCACTTTGTTGCTATAAATATGGGCCATAGTCATTGCCTTCAATATCCTTAAATAATGGTCTGGGGCATATGTATAAACTTAAAGGGATAGCAAAGTCAGCATATAAAGTAATATTCTATTGTTCATTGTAATTGAATATAATGCACATGTCCATTTTCAATGTCCTTATCAGTGCATAGTGCTTGTAATTTTAGTTGAAACATCAGTCATAGTTCCCTTAGATCTGATAGCCTGTGAAGGGGAGCAGGGTTTTCTTTATGCTGACACAATGTTGACCCTCCTTGTTATCTGTCAAGACCGGGTTTCAGTTCTGAGGGAACTATGATTGGCGTAGTGAAAAGGGGCGGGAGTGGGAAACTCACCTAAAATTACAAACACTATACAATGATAAGGAGATTGACAATGGCATTGTTCATTATATAATATCACAATGAACATTCAAATATTACTTTAATATGTTGACATTACCATCCCTTTATAGAGGAAAAATTCTGAAGCAAAAGAGTTGCATCAAATGTAACAAATGAAAACCCCACTGATTTAAATATAGGTTTAACATCCTTGGGTGCCAGAGTAGATTGCATTGGAGAACTCTCTAGCACAGTGGTTCTCAACCTATGCCCTCAGTGGCTACTAATAGGCCAGAATTCGAGAATTTCCTTTTAAGAGCACAGGTGAGTTAATCAAGATGACTGAGCCTCTGATCAACACACTTGTGTTCTAGCAGGGAAATTCTCAAGTCCTGGTCTGTTATTGGCCACTGAGAGCACGGGTTGAGAACCTCTTCTCTAGCATACAAGGAGTGTCTCATATAAATAGTGCCTAGTTGTTCTGCCTCAGAAACCTGCTTTGCATTATACTGACCCTTTCAGATCAGCGACACAGTGCTTTTGAACCCCTTTAATGTGAAATGTTTGCTGCTGTTATAGATATCTATTCCAGGGGGATCAATTTGCAGACCCCAGCTACTGTCGGAAGACAGTTCCCATCATCCTCATCCAGTCAATGGTATGCTGAGGATGATAGGAATTCTATTTCAATAGCAGCTGGAGGGCTGTTGGCTGAACAACCCTGGTCTATGCATGGGTAGCTGTAATGGATTTTGGAGGCAGAATTACACAAAATAAATTCTAGCTTTTTAGAAACCCCTCTCTAGCAAATTCTGGGTTTGCCCATGGGGATTGCTTCACATTTGTCATACCTGGGAACTATCCAGAACTACCCAGGAGCATCCGGTTTTTAGATTTAATTACTGGGTCTCTGGGGACAGAGACTCATTCTCCAGCAATGTTAAAACTGTGCCCAATTCTCCACCTTCTTACCCTGTTCCACCCACTTCCTGCTGACTTCTCCTTCCCACCTTGTTCTGCCCACTTCCCACCTACTTCCTGCTCTCTTTATAACATAAAAATGATAAGCCCTGCCCCTTTATTAAACAAATCACATCATTTACATCCCTCTGGTCGCAGCACATGAGCCCTTTCCAGGGGCTCAAGAGGAGGAAGTTACCAAGTATAAAAAAATATACATATGCCGCTTGAATAATAGAGGTTTCTGTTGAATATAAAAATAACTAGTGTAAAAGCCCGTGTACATGGGCCAAGGTCCAGGTAGTGTTAACCCTTTGAGTGCTCACTCATGCGATGCAATCATGCACAGTACAGACTGCCCGAACGAGGGCACTGCGCATGATTGCATCATGACAAACATCTTAGCGAATTATTATATAGGATTACGAAGAATATTAAAAAAATATATTTGAGGCAACAATCATTGTAAATGTGCCACGTGGCATGCATTCACATTCAAATAGGAGTTGTTTCATTCCTAGTGCAAACTGGATGTACCTATACATCAAAAAAGTTTACAAATTTCAGATTGTTTTTCAGTGCACTGGAAACCTTTCAAGCGTTTATAGGGTTAAAACCCGTTTTACATCAATGATTATTTTTATTTGCCCCCTGTGGTGCAGTTGCTTTGTCCCACCATTGCTCCAGGTCTTCCTAATGCATCTTATAAACTGATCACTGAATCTACCAAAATGTAATTTAATTTAATGTAATTGTCATTTTATAACAAATCTGTGATTTTGAAAAAAACTTCAGAGCGACCATATTTGTTATTTATTTTTTATCTAAATTAATCAGACATTTAGTTATATTTATTTGTCAGTTATTGCATGTTTCCCTACATTACCAATACCTGGTAGGAAGTGAAAGTTGGTATTGGTAAAAACTGATAAATAAAAAAAATCAAAATAACTCATAAACTACTGATTGACATAAAATTGCTAACATAAATATTGGTGAGCATCACAGATGTATCCAAACAGATCATGGCCGTTTAAAACGTTCGGGCCTCAGACTTTTGGAGATCCTCATCAGGCTTATCACTTAATCGGGTTGCACATTCTCCCGGCAGGCAACCCATCATTACAGCTATTATTTTTTTCTGCATGTAGGGGTGAAGAGCAGTGCTCACACTCTGCCCTCCATTTCCAGCAGCACAGTGGATCACTTTACCCATGTGTTCACTCTTACTTTGTATTTCTGGGTTGCAGTTTGGAAGAACGTTGTAAGGAGTAAGCCTTAGGAGCTCCGCGACTGTACTGTTTGAAACAGAGGGCAGTACAACCTCCACTACATAGAGAAAACACAAGGTAAATGGCATCAGACAGTGTATATAGGGGTAAGGGATTAATTCCATATGAATATATAGGAAGGAACTATATGTATACTGAATGACTAGATTTTAATTAGTATTACCCATTATGCCTGTATGAATTAATTAATCAGTCTGTGCATACCTCCCAACATTTCAAGTGGCCAAAGAAGGACACTTGTATTTTAGGTGGTGTTGCTGGGGATGTGGATGTGGGTGTTACGGAGAATTTTTTGGTTATTTTATGAACTATTGAAACCTCTTTGTGCAATGAATAACTGTTTACACAAGTTTACACAAATATGAATGTGAGTCTTATTGCTGTGGAGCAAGGTGATACAATTATATACACACCACACAGTCTGTTCTTCTAAAGAGAGGGGTATCAGGGTGGGAAAAGAGGGACTTGGGTCTCAAAGAGGGACTGTCCCTCCTAAAGAGGGACACGGAAGGCCCGGTATGTGGCTGAAAATAGGATCAACTGAGCCACTTTATCTACAGTGAGAGCAAGGGTGCAGAGGTCATATGTTGTATGTGGGGAATTTGTGGCTACCAGTTGGCAGGGAAGCAAGGCTGGTGGGGGTCAAACAGTGTATTTCAAAAAAATCTTTGGCTTCCAGTGGGCAGGAGAACAATGCTTGGGAGGGGTATGTCAGACAGTGTATTTGAGGATCTGTGACTATCAGTTGGAAGGGGGAAAAGGCTGGGGGGTAGACAGTGTATGTGAGGAATTTGTGGCTACCATTGGACAGGGGAAAGGTGAATTAAGAACATGGGCAACAGAACTGTAGTAGAGGGCTGCTACAGGTCTCTCAACAATGTTAAAGAGACTTTAGTGCTAGAATAAAAATATCAATAAATGTATCAATCAAACATTGTAGGGAAGCAAGCTTTTCTTACTATTGAAGTGTATAGAACAGATTATGTTATGTTGCCTTTGTATTTAAATATACTTAAATATAAATGTATTTAAATATGCATTGCTGTTAATTAATAAAAATGTACAAAACATTTTAGATGATACTGTACATCTAAAGAAATGTTAGTGTCACCAGACGCTCATTCTTAGAAAGTGATACATGAAAAGTACTTTGACTTTACCTGCTTTACGAATAGATACCATAATAAACAAATGTACATCTGACAGTCACATAATGAAGTTGTAGAATAGGTTTACAAAGTATGACTGCAGGACAAAGGCCCACATTTATAAAAGCAAAGTGAAGTTATTCTGGAGTAAACCCACTGCTCATTAAGTGAAAATAAACATTCCTAAATTCCTCTGCACTTGAATAGAGCTTTTTAATCACTCGAATGCCAGAGCGGTCTCCAATGTATTGATTTGCAATGCACTGCAGAAATCTCTAGCATTCAAGGGGTTAAAACCCAATTTAATTTAACAGGTACTTGTATTTTCCCATATGGTGCAGTTGGTTTACTCCAGAATAACTCCAGTTTGCTTTTATAAATTACTAGTGTAAAAGCCCATGTACATGGGCCAAGGTCCAGGTGTTGTTAACCCTTTGAGTGCCAGAGGGGCACTCAAAGGGTTAAGAGGCAGGTCCTGCTCTGCGTACTGCCGTCGCCTCAGTGGCGGAGCACGAGATGCATGCAGTCATGCACTGTAGCAACTGCCCGAATGCACCGAATGCTCCCAGCATTCTGTGCATTCGGGCAGTGTCTACTGCGCATGACTGCATCAGACAAACATTCTAGCATTTTATTATATAGGATGGGCCAAAGAGTCCTGATCTACTGACAGCTTTCTATTTGAGCCCCAATTAGAACTGAACAATGCCTCTCCAAATATAACATACTCAAAATAAAAACAACAACATACTTTTGGTGGTTTGCAGGAGAGAGATACTTATTGTATATCCTTTGGCTACTAGCCTGGTAGAGACAGTGCATTGCTTGGAATTGTGTTGGAGATGTCTCTGGCAGCCAATGGGTTGATATCCAGAGTAGCACACAATGAGCAATTATTCACTTTTGTTGGCAGGAAAACCCAAAGCAGGCAATTCATTCCTTTCAGACTGAGACTGATTTAATTTATGTGAATCAAACTATTACATCATTAACAATTTTGTGAGATACGTGAAACCATTGCTTTATTGTAAAAACCTTTAAGTATTTTATTTACTCTGCCTCCTTTACCTCACTTATTTTAATGCTGTATTAATACAATAATATCCATTTTTTCCATATTTTAATATTGAGGGCAATGATAAGTATTTAACGATTTGAGTACCAGAAGGGTGTCAAACACATTGCAAAACAATTCTTTGGACATCCCTCTGGCACTCAGAAGGGTAATCATAATTTAAAATATATATTTTATCCACATTACCATAACTATTGTAAAGTGGATTGAGATTAATTAAAATGCAAAGGCTTGCATTAACGTTGGCAATAACCTCCGTCATGCCACTTGTAATGTGCATTGTTACAGTATGATCATCTGCAGCTCTTGATTTTCTTGTAGAGTGGGGGGAAAGTAAAATCTTCCAGAAAGAGTAATGACTGCTACTGTTTTCTTCAGTACAAAACAAACAAGTTTATCTTGGCAGATGCTGCATGCCTTCTAGCAGCACAATTGAGGAAGAATACCTGCAGAATGAAGATAAGGTTTAGTTGCTTTGGCTGCAGGCTGATCAAATTTTACTCAGCATCCTAGTGAAACAGCCACTTGAACTATTACTAATTCACTACAAAAGAAATGCATGTGAAAGTCCTTGCAACAATTAAAATCCTAAGTAACATAATATGTTTTTGTTTATTAATAATGCCCATGAGGGCCTGTCAAGTAAAAAATATTACACTCTAAACACAACAGGCTCTCAAAAGAAATGTAATTATATTTACTTAACTTTTAAATAGGGGTTTGTGCGTCCTTCCAAAAATGTAGTTATATAGCTTTCAATAGATATTTACTGGTATATGGACATGTTCTCTAATAAAATTGTGTGCTGTATCCTATTAAAGAAAATAATAAATGAAGAAATGTAAATGTCCAAAACAGGCCTTGAATTACTATATGCATTTAGATCCTGTTTGTTGCTAAGATTCACTTTTAAGAAGGCCTGAACTGGCCATCGGGCATACCGGGAATTTAAAAAAAAATTTATCATTAAAAGAGTTTGGGCCATCTTTCACTTTCTGAAAGACGGCCACCTCGTTACAAGTTTCCTGGTGGGTGGGCGGGCAATCAACGTGCGGCTGTACGACGCACCACATGTGATTATAAGCTCCGCCCATGATCGCCATCGGCTGACAGCCCAACCCTACGACGGTCAGTGTCAGTGAAGGCCACTCCCCCCCCCCCCATGGGCTGCTCAAAAAATAAAAATGGGCTGCTCAGACTTAAATGCCCGGGCCTACTTTTTGTCCCAGTCCGGGCCTGCTTTTAAGCCCAAATTAGTACCATTTAGGTTAGATCACCTATACACAATTTAGGGTAGATCATTTATAACCTCTCAGCTGATTGTCTGATACTATTGCATTTCTTTTAAAATCAGCCCATTAGGATGGTATAGCACCAAAAAAGGAAGATAACTGATTTGGAAATAAAAATGCAGCAACACCAAGTGCAGTATGGTGCTCAATGAATATCCACAAATGCATCAGTAGGGCAACATGAATTCTACCTCCTAGTACAGTATTCTCTGGTTCTACCCAGGCTATCTACGAAAGGAATACCATGTGTTATACTGGACTAGTGTTTTTAGGCACTTTGGGGTGTGAAAAATGTATATAAACAAAATTATATAGTAAATTAGGTTGACAAAAGACACAAGTTTGCCAAATCCAATCTTTGCTGCAGTGTATGCCAAAAAATGAGAATGACATAATCCTATCTCAGAACCAAACAAGGTTTGAGGTTTTTACAGTAGGAAAACGGGCAGACTAGATGGGCCGAATGATTCTTATCTGCCGTCAGATTCTATGTTTCAAATCTCGAAGATGTTGTTAGTCTGTTTACCAGAATTTACTGTTCAATCCGCTAACACATAGAATTTCCACTAGAATGGATCTAATCTTTTCATAAAAGTATCACTTATACCTGCCATTAGCATATCCCTCGGCAATGAATTCCACAATTTAATACACATTGCTATAAATAAATCCTTCTTGTGCTGAAGTTGAAACCCCAAGATTACATTAGATTTTTGGTAGTAGAAGAAAGCCGAGATTGAATCTCCACTCCAACATAAATTATTCCTCTTGGGTGAAGACTAGAACATCAACATTGACCGATGCTAGTCCACCAGCTGTAAATGTAAAAAATTATCCCCCTACTTCGAGTAATTGGAAGTTGCTTATCAGATCGAAATGGTGAAGTTAAGGATGACTAGATTTGTACCTACAAACATCAGAAGCAGCTGTGGGTTCAGACATGGCACCGGATTCATATTTGTTATTCTATGAAAGAGAATATATTACGATCACATGGGAATATATGCCTTTCTTTATTAGGTGTATTGCTACCTTTTTCTTAATGTAGATATGGGATGAAGCCGGACTACTTACATTATATGATGGATTGAATAAACTGGAAGCCCCACTGCTGTTCAAGACTAATTTCTTAGTAACATAGTTGATGAGGCTGAAAAAAGTTCAGCCCATGCCATGTCACCATTGTTGATCCAGAGGAAGACAAAAAAAAAACATTGAAGCCAGTTCCAGTTAAGCCCCAAGTTAGTAAAATAAACAATCCTTCCTGACTCAAAATGGCAGTCAGATATTTCCTTGGATCAACATCCTATCTGCTTTGAAACCAACTGTCATAATTCTCCATAAAGCTCTGTGCTAGATAATTTTCCATTACTTTTTTGAAAGCATTTGCAGTATCTGCAACACAGCATCCGTAGGCAAAGAATTTCATGACTTTACTGTACTTACTGTAAAAAAAATCCCTGCCTTTGTTTTAATCAAAGACACCTTTCCTCTAATCTTAATGAATGGCCTCTTGTTCTTTGTCCAGCACAAACGAGAAAACAGATGGCTCCCAATATTGTAATTCAATCAAATGTTACTGTATTAGTATGAAGAAAATGCTTAAAGGGATAGTAATACTAAGAATGTAAAAAAATATATGTTGTATGGTTTATCCCCTGAGTAAAACAGGTACTCCCACTGCTGAGAGATATTTTATTAAAAAAGTATAACAGCTCAAACTTGAATTTTTTAAGTGCAATATCACATTGGCCTGAAAATTTACAGTGGTGCTGTTGCTACACCATCCTATGGACTGCTCTGCTCAGTTGACCATAAATCTCCATAGGATGGTGTAGCAACAGCACCACTGTAAATTTTCAGACCACTGTGATATTGCACCTAAAAAAATCAAGTTTGAGCTGTTTTTATTTTTTAATAAAATATCTCTCAGCAGTGGGAGTACCCTTGTTTTAGTCAGGGGGATAAACCCTACAACATATATTTTTTTACATTTTAAGTAATACTATCCCTTTAATCACAAGTGAATGGGTCAGCAAGATCAAAGCTGTAAGCACTCCCACAGAAAAATCCACATATCTCCACTTGGGGTACAAACAGGATATGGTCCTGGAGGAATGAAGAAAAAACAGAGGCTCTAATGCTATGCAAAGTATTTATTAAAAAATGTACATATAAAAAACAAAAACAATAAATAAATAATTATAAATAATGATAATAATAATAAATGGTTGCTTGGTGAGTTAATATCATTGTAAATGGTAAACATATCCACCCTTAGATGTCTCTTCTCTAAAATAAACAAGTCCAGTTTGCATAGTTTCCCTTTATAAGTCAGATCCTCTAATACCTGTTATCAGTTTTGTTGCATGTCTGCACTATTTCCATTTCAATAATGTGTTTTTTTAACAACTGGTGCCCAAAACTGTACTCCATATTCAAGATAAAGCCTTACCTCAGTATTTATGTAAAATGTTTGTTTCTACAGCCCAAATGCATAACATTAAAGTAGATAAATGTATTTGTAAACTACAGCTTCCACTTTTTCCGCCCATTCACTTATCCAGATATTTCTTCAGAGAAAAAAATATCCCTCTCTGTAGCAAAGAGAATATTAATTGTTTGGATATCTCTCAAGCCAATAAATAAAAGGCAGTAATCTGTGCTAAACCAAATAATTGGGACAGTTTGCTGCATGCAAGATGTATATTACTTTTGTTGGGGGGGGGGTCCACGTCACTCTTTTTGTTTGCAAAAATTAGCAGTCTATTTAATAGATAGTAGCAGGGACAATATAGAAGTATTTGTATGGAAGCCCGTATACATGGGCTAAGTGCACCCAGCTGCCCCGGCTGCTGCCCGGAGCCGGGAGCAGAGACATGACGTGAGCCATCCGGGGTGGAGCAGTGCGTTTGGCGAGTCTCACCGAACGTGATGATCCTTAGCAGGGAGCTCCAGACGGCTCACAGCGAAGCTTCCTGTGTGCAAAACCACACATGCACAGTAGAGACTCTCTACTGCGCATGTGCAGTTACGCTCACAGTGAGCGACGCATTCTGCCACTTTATGTTATAGGATAAAGAGTTTGTGAAAAAGTGAAATATTGAAGCTAAAATGTTGATGATGTTTATATGAAAAGTTCAAAACATGTTATTCATGACTTTCTCTAATAAACCTATACTCCTTAACTATTAAAATTAAAGTATGAATCCCAGGATGGCAATGCTAAAGTAGAATAAAGCCCACAGATGAGAAATAGCCACAATATTTAATATCACCATCCATTGCCACCAGGACCACAGTACTCCACAATGTCAGTTTGTAAATCATTTGTCACAGTCAGCTTTTATCTTGCTCAAATAATTAACATTTTCAACCAGGTAACAATGTGATTCTCTGATTATTAATGTGAATTTCAAGATGTATATGGACAGTCCTATACCCTTAAATGTAAAATGATATATCTATCTGCATAAAAACACTGTCATTTAATACTTTGGCTGGGATTGTGATGCTATTTATAATATAAAACCACCTGTCAGATATATGTATGATTATTGTGTAAGTTTTATAGAAAGCTGTGCCTACCAGGTTTGGTACATAAATTATGTTTGATTATAATAATTTGCTTTACTCAAATGCATTAGCAAAACTTTATTTCATAGATTCTTTGCAGTCTTCTTTGGTAAACATTAACTTTTTTTGTAGCTTGTTTTGTGCTTTAGAAGTAATACAAAAATAGATATAAAACTTTGAAAGTACTTTCTCAAGAGCAAAATGTTACAGGCTCCTGAAAAGACTAAAGTTTGGGGAAAATGAGATTGTTCTGGCCAAACCCACAATTTAGAATGTGGGTGTTACCAGCACAGTTGAGGAGCTCCTCAGAACTTGGTGCTCTAGGCAGATTCCTACTTTGCCCAATAAGAAATCTAGCGCTGAATATGTACTTGTCTTGTTGAAGGACATTTCCCAGACATTGATACTATGGTCAAGATGCACTAAAGGTCAAAGAGGGCTCATAATGGTGATGTCCTGTCAGATTAGTAGGCACTAAAGTGTCTTCAACATCATATCCCCATCAGTCCAAGAGTAATCTGCCCACATAAACATCAATTTGACATGCCATGAACAGTTTTAAGAGTTTTCACTTATCACATCAACAATGGCCTATTTCAATATGGAAATGCAGCATAATTATTCATTTCCATATGAAAATGCAGGGTAATTAGCTATTATTGTACTCATGTGGGTGTGTTCATATGTTAAGTTGGCTGTTCACCACATGCACTCTGCTTTCAGAGGTCAGTTCTAACTTCACCAACTTAATGTTGGTGATGCTGGGATATCACTGTAGTTTCCTACGCAGTGACATCCCTCAATCAATCATGAGCATGGAGTGTTCTCAAACTGCTGGCAATGTGTAAGGGATGCCCTCCCTTACACATCAACAGCAGTAGGCAACCCTGAAGTCAGAAAGCATATCTCTGCTTCCCCACTTGGTCAGTAGGGGAGTGGAGAGGATCCTTTCAGCACCACAAAGAGCATCTCTCCCTAACCCTTTGAGTGCCATAGGTTGTGCATTGCACATTCTTGTGGCACTCTAAAGGTTAGAATAGTACACCAACCAGTATACAATCATCACTTCAGCTCTGTGTCATTTTTAAGTTATAGTCATAGTTCACTCCCATTAAACAAAATGGAATTTAACCCCTTATCTGGTCTTATATGTTCAATTTAATTATCAGTTGTGTCACAGGAGAATAGATAAAGTGATTTTGTGGTAATGTTATTATGATTTTATGCACATTTAGAGTTAACTCCAGCTTACATCAGGTGTATAAGTGTTTTGCAAGAATCTATAAACAATTAACCTTACTCTGTAAGACTAATTTTATGTAAAACTGATATCAGTGATGCAAAATACGTGTATTTGCCACATTATATCACACAAATGAAACAAGTTTGGTATTTATGAACAATTTTTAGAACTGAACCAATACCAGGATTGACTACTGCTGCTTCCCAGAGCAAATTACCAACATTTTAGGAACAATTACATACTAGCAATGTAGTGACGGCGTTGCCAGTCATATTCTTTATATGTATTAATTGTGATCGAAAAGCAAGTGTACATGACAGTGTACATCTGGATCTCTGGTTATCAGTGGGCAAGGGAACAAGGCTGGCAGCCAGCAGCATCCATGGGGATTTATGGCTACCAGCTGCCCCCCCAGCCTTGTTCCCTTGCCCACTGGTAGCCAGGCAACCCAGTATACACTGCCTGACCAGGGTATGTAGGGATAACATACAGTGGTGGTGTTTGACATGCTTCCCCACAATCCTTATGTTCAACATTCTGGCACACATTTTACAATATGTACGATTGCTCCCATTAGCATGGGAGCGATCATGTGTATATAAAAAAATGTGCTTAGTGCAGGAGATCTTAATCCTGCACTATGCACCATTTTGTTTTGATTTTTAAAGAAAATCAGACCTCACTGGTGGGCATCGGGACCCCTCCTGATATACCCTTGCATTGATCACCTATCCAATGCGGCGACCAGGCAGGAGGATCCTCAAGAACTACATGATGCGAGGTCTGATTTTCTTTAAGAAACAAATGCAGTGCATAGTCCAGGATATCTTGCATTATATGCAATTTTTTATATATGCACACATCTTCTCCCCTCTACTTGCATCCCTAAATGTTAGTACATATGGAGATGTATGTCTGCATTGAAAAAGTGATGTGCTTTATTCACATCAACAAAATCATATTGCCACAGTATCGCTTTTGAGTTCATCTTCCCAATGTCATTTTTTTTTACAAATAATTATACTGCATCATATTCCCACAGCTTACCCCTATCCTTGCCACCCTTTACCCCAAACCCTGATAATGCAAGTCCCTGGAGAAGCAGTGATATCTTTCCTTAGTTGAGGGAGTGCCTAGGGTATTTACATATGTTTAAAACAAATTAAAGACATCTTTAGTAAAGTTGTTACCTTTTTTGTATCATATGTCATATTAAATCCTGGGTTCAATGCAATACATTTTTAATTATAATCTTCCAATAAAATGTACATCTTGCTAAAGAGGATCTAAAAGATAAAATGTGGTGGGATTTTATTCAAAGTGTTATAAGTATAAATGTTCCGAAGGGCAGTAAACAATTTTGTATTGATGTTCAGTTCCATGTAGTAACTCTTTATTGCCCCCTAAGAAAACTTTAATTAACCTGTTCATATTTATAACACTTTCAATAAAATGTCTCCCACAATCTACAGTTTTATCACCCACATGAACATCTTATTCCTGAATTTTAATGAATCAGCTGAATCATGGATTGTGAAATAATTTCTTCTGTAATTTATTTTATGTTGTCTCCTCAGTTATATTTGTAAGAAGGAAATAATATTTTAGATATGTTAGGTTAGTTATACTGCCTCCATTAGACATACTTTATTTTGATTAAAGTATATGATTAGTTGTACTAAGAATTGGAATAATCGTAGGTGACAATCACTCTGAAAATTCATATTGATTTAACCCTTTGAGTTATGCAATGCATACCTCTCTGGCACACAAAAGGGTAAACAGAGATTTAACTCCTTGAATACCAGAGAGGTTAGATTTCTTTTCTTTATTTAAGTTGACATATTTTATCCTATATAATAATTTGCTAATGTGCGTTTGTCAGAAGCTGTCATGCGCAATACAGTCGGCTGCACATGCTGCAGTCATGCTCAGTACAGACTGCCCACTCCACGGCTGATAACGGAGCAGGTGGCTCCAAATTCAGAACCTAGTGCACAGAAAGGACTACAGTCTGAATTTGGAGCACCCCACTCCGATCAGCCGTGGCGAGGACAGTCTCTACTGTGCATGACTGTACCATGGCCGTTGCTGGGTGGCACTGTGGCCCATGTACATGGGCTGTTCGACTAGTAGCTAATAAAATAATAAACTAGTTTGAATTTTTCAAAACGTTTTTTCATATCTTTTTTCCAGAGAGGGATATCTTGAAGTTTTGTATTATATGAAACCACTTGCCCACATTTTTGTTCTTTTTGCTTTTGGGATCACTAACATTCTACAGTTCATAGATCATTTAAGAGCTGTAAATGCTGGAGAGGATTAATTTTGGTAGTCTTTAAATTCATTCTTAGATTTTAACGCCTGGTTTCATTGCTCATAATGACTCAGCTTCAGAGTGAAATGAATAAAATGTAACACAAAATGATGTCTCTTTCGTTTGGTATAAGGGAAGTAAAGGTCTCAGCTGACAGTACACATTTAAAGCTAGTGAACTTATAATTAACATTGAATAATAGCTGTAGGAAAAATGTGCATTGATGCATTGTAATGTTTAAAATGTACGAGTTCTTCTTATAATACTTCCTATTCTAGGATCTGTACCAAAGCAACATTTTTTTGTTTTTATTTACTTATATTGAACTTTGCAAAGTGAAAATCCATGCTCGGTTTGCAGCTTAATATATATTTGTGATAATTTTTTTGTACAGTAAGTAATAATAACTAAAATATGCTGAGAAGTTTGATAAACAGCTGCATTTGTAATATGTGATTTATAGATTGACCAAAAGATGGGGTAAAACTTTGATGGTGCACAAAGCATTGCTTTAAAATGCATTGCATACCCCTCTGGCACTCAAAAGGTTAAATCAATGTTGTGGTACTGTAAGGTTTAACATCAATTGATACATGATCTGACAATTGCAAGCAAACCCACACACAAACTACCCTAAATACCTAATCAGTCTACTGGAATGCCAATGTTTATATTTTGCTTTCTGTGTTATTTAAAGGGATAGTAATGGTTCATAATAAAAGCAGCTCTAATTAATCATCATAGTATTTGGACTCTGGAGAGTGTTATTTCAATTCTGTCAGAGTTGTAGTTCAAGAGTATTTCAATAACAAAGTACACCCCTCCCGCCCCTTTTACTGATGTAACACTGTTCAGCCAGATCAGAAGGGAGGTGCCCAGGTAGACTGCAGAGAGGGACAATCTTCAAAAAAGATAAGGGAAAAACCTGAAAAACTTGTCAAGGGGGGCAGGGCTTTCATTGTTCTCATAGGAAGAAGATTGGCCCCTTCTGTTATCTTTCTGGTCTATGGACTGCATTCCACATGTGAGAAGAGATGGCTTACACTAGGTAAAAGGGGCAGGAGGGGAAACTTTGCTTGTGAATATCTCTCAAACCATAAAGGTTTGAGAGATAAGACATATCTTTCTTCATGTTTTTTAATGCCTACAAAATAAAATAAAGATAAAATGAAGTATTACTATCCCTTTAAATGTAACGTAGGCTATGTTCTTCATTAAAAGACAGTATAATTTAATCTGTTGGTGGGAATCATTTTAGCCTTGGTTATTTGAAGTGGGTTGAGAGGGGACCAAAAGAGAATTAAAGGAAACAGAAAATATAAATAGTTAAATATATCTGTAAATAGCATATATGTACAACTTGAAAAAGTAAAAACGATTCTTTTACTGTCCTAAAATATAAACCTAAACTTCCTTTTTAACACACATGTAAATTGTCCTGCTCAGAGCATTTATTTAATGTTGCTTGTGATTATTGTATTGAGAGTGAATAGCTGAAGTTGTTGATTGTGATTAGTGCTGACTGCTCTTGTATTCAGACACTCTTCATATACATATACTCCTGTACAAACAATGGTAGCCCTAGAAAGGCCACATAAAACTAAAAGATAATTGAACAGATATTAACATGTAGTAATGACTATTTAAGTATACATAACACCAATTCATTATATAGAGTATCATGTTTGATTCCAATTTAAATTTGCATTATTATTTGTCAATTAATCACTCATCAATGTTCACAATAGCATTGGTCCCAGCTGTTGTGGATGATGGTAACCATGCAAATCCTTCCTCCTCTTTTTCCTCCTCAACGCTACTGTTACTATATCTGCAGTATGCTTCTCTGTCTTATGTTTTTTTTCAACTTCTGCCACATGTTGCTCGTATGGTTTTAGATTCTGGTTCATTAAAAAAACGAATGTCTACCAACACTGCTGCTGGTTATTCTTGCCATACAATCAATAACAATATAACCATCTGCACTGGAGGCCCACACTTGCTAGTGGACAGCTAAGGGTTTCCACAGCAATAAGCCATAGTGCTGGCCATATACACTGTTCTGTTTGCAATTACTCAAATGTGCCATCATTGTGTCCAGGGCATTGCTTTGTAATATATTGGAGAACCCTCTAGCATTCAAGGGGTTAAATACCACATTAATTTTTTTAAGAGCAGCCATTCCAGATTTATGCAACCAGGTGGCTGGTGTCATGGCCAAAGGGCTGGAAAATGTATATGACAAGAAAGTTCACCTGACCACAAATATATGGACAAGTGACCAGAGTACAGAATGTATTACTAGTATCAGTTCCATCAGTGGGCAGCAGCATGCAGCAGTAGTAGCTTACAGCCAATGCTGTTTATATCTCTGGCACTAGTACTAAAGGCCAGCTGCAAGCAACATATGTCATTTTGTTCTGTGTATTAAAACATTTCTCAATATAAAACCGATGCCACCCTACAATAATTATTTTTTTTAAATAAAATAGCATGAAAAATGAAATGACAGTGTGCTATTTGGGTAAAGGGTGGTACCATTTTAGCCACAGAAAAAAACATTTATTGGCTCTAGGATGCAAGCATTCAAGACATCTTAGGTCTCTTCTTCAGCCATAATAAAGAAGGTTGAATACAGAATACATGACAGGCTATGCAAACTATTCAGGTCATGCAACTTATTTTCACATTTAAATTACACAAGTCTATAGAATGCATGGGTTAACTTTCTGAGTACCAGACAGGTGTGTAACCCCTCACTTGCAATGAGCTGCACAGCTCCCTAGCACCCAAGGAGCCCAATGTTTATTGTGTGACATAATAATGTGACATAATGACCACTGTGTCGCAAAACATTTTAATTTTTGCACACTGGGGTGGTTTGGAGGGGTTTTCAGTGAAGGGTATTAAACATATCACTGGAGGGTATCCAGAAAGATTCCCTCTCTGGAGTCTTTTTGGATAAATATCCTTATTATGCTTGTACACTTAAGTTTGGATGATACATCAGAACTGGGTAGTTTTGAGTATATAGATAGATAGACAGGCAGACAGGGATTTTGTTTTTTGCGGATGCTGATAAGATGTATATATATTTGTGTTGTGCTTTCTTTAGTAACAGTAATGGTGTATTTAAATAGAGATGAATAACTTTTTACAAATGTTTATTCATTTTAATTTTATGACACTGTATGCTGAGAAATAATTTATAACTATTGCAATGCCTGGGCAGGGAGATAACTATTGTGAAAAACCTTTTAATCTTTAGCCCATTATAGTCTTTCAGTTTATTGTGGTGACCCAGTCTGTGTGGACTTTGGAGCTCTTATTGGAGGAGATAATAATACAGAAGGGGCTGTGAAAGAAGGGAAATGAAAGCTAAGAGCCAGACTGGAGGTAAAACCAGTGCTACACTTTAATTATAAAGTATGATACAGCTTCTGGAATTTGTGAGTTTCCAACTATTTGGCAAAAGATGGGCATGAAAAATAGAGATACCAAGGCTGTATACACAGAGGAATGCACACTGTTCCCTTATGTCTTTTCTATGAATGTCTCTGTTATTCAATGAGATTCTACAGGGAACTTGCTGCTATCTTGTTAAAAGTAGACTTTGTATGTATACAGATTTGTATTTTTCATGATTTTTGTCAATTATCTGTAACTCCCTGTATTAATTAACCCTTTGGGTGCCAGAGGGGTACACAACGCATTGCAAAGCAATGCATTGCGTACCCCTCTGACACTCAAAGGGTTAAACAAAGATGCCCATGCAAGTCAATGGAAGTTGCTTACTAGATAAAGATGGCTTAACTCAGAATAATGGAATTTAAAGGGATAGTAATGTTTCATAATAGAAGCCGCTCTAATTAATCATCATAGTATTTGGACTTTGGAGAGTGTTATTTCAATTCTGTCAGAATTGTAGTTCAAGAGTAATTGAATGATAAATTATCCTCCTCCTGCCCCTTTTACTGATATAACACACTGCTCACCTCAGAGCAGCAGGGAGTGTCCAGGTAGATTGCAAAGAGGGACAATCTTCAATCAAGATAAGGGGAAAAAACTGAAAAACCTGTCATGGGGGGGCAGGGTTTTCATTGTTCTCACAGTAGAATATTAACCCTTGATGTGAGCTGTCTGGTCTATGGACTTGATTCCACAGCTGAGGAGTAGGGGTTTACATTAGGGTAAAAGGGGCAGGAGGGGGAAACTTTATCATTCAATTACTCTTGAACTACACCTCTCACAGTATTGAAATAACACTCTCTATGGCTAAATTGCTATGAAGATTAATTGGAGCTGCTGTTCTTGTGAAACATTACTATCACTTTAAGGATGGCTACATCAGCATATGGAGATGAGGTCGTAGAGCTGTTCTATTATTATTCAGATTTTTTTGATGTTAGTAGATCTAAGTTACAATCACATATATGTAGATGCACCTAAGGGAGGTGTTATTATGATAATTACACACTTTTGACTATGATAATTAGACACTTTGACTATGAAACCCTTTCTCAGAAAGGAAAGACTAAATTATGCTAAAATTTGAGAGGCCATTATCAATAAATTACAAGTCAAAGAAATCTATGGAAAAAAGAATACTTAATAAAAATAATATTCCAAAAGTGAGCATAGCAATGGTAATTTCTATCTTCATCTGACTTTTTCCTTTCACAGAATTTACACATTTTCCTGGCATAGTTATATATATCAGACTCTGCTGGGAGCACTGTTTTTTACCTGTACATGTTTATGTTACATTAATAATACCTATGTGGCTTTTCTTAGTAGTTTTTCTTACTGAATAATGCTTGTCCAAGTTCTTGAGGTGCAATATAATAAGGGTGATTCAATATAAGTACAATTCAGTATGCTGTATGTATATTTCATTTACTGTTCCTCTGAAATGCAAAACATTTATTTGAAATAGACTTATTTTGTTGTTGTGCAATACATAGGTCTGCACATATCATAATGTAATTTAAATAGCTTACTCACTAATGCAAATTTAGATTTTAGATTTTGAGGCAGGCCCAAATGTCAGGATCTGCTGGGAATTGGGCTTTAACCCTATTCATTCTATGAAGTAACAGTAACTGAGATCTGGAAATGAGATATTGCAATTTTCCTCTATTTATTCAGGTTTCTCAAACAAATTACCTGATTAAAACACTTAGCATATTTAATCAGTTTTCTGTATTAAGGTAGTGACTGACTACTTTGTATCTCTTGTTCTTTTGTCGCTCATGTCCTTGCATCATCACCTTATTCTGTCCTGGCCCTTGTTGTCTTGGTCTGCTCTTGTCAAGTTGTATATTCAAATATCCTAGATTTGTTTATGATTAATTATTTGCTTTGCCTGCCTGATCTATTTGTGTTCACCCAACACTGAGTGGTTACTGTACTCCTGTTATCAGTCTAGCAATTTTCATTATGTTCTATGGTGTTTCATTCTGTGTTCTGGTTTGACTGATCCTCACCCAGGCTTATTTCTATGACTTTGAATTCTGCTAGTCCTTATCTCTGGCTGTCCTTCATGATAGCACCTACTCTGAGATAACAGATAAACTCTTTATATTTGTTACTATCCCTCTTTAATGCAACAGAACCCACCTAATCCTGTATGGACTGTGTCTCGGACTCCATCCCGATATCTTGCCTTCTGTGCAAGAAATGTTGAGCAGCTGTCCTTGGCAGCACATTTTCAGTGCTTAAAATGTATCCCCATTGCTGTTATAAACTTCCAATTACATTTTGAGCTTTATTTATCATATTTATAATTTAAAAGGATATGCCCTTTATGAACATTTTTATTTTGGCTTCCTTTTAATTTTAATTCAAATTTGTTAGAATTCAGTATCAAATGGGTTCACTTACTGTACTGCTGCTTAACAGATAAACATCTAAACTATAAATTAAGCTCATCTCTTCAGGACCAAAATTGGAGAGATTGATCTTACAGGAGTGTGAAGATTAATTTGATTCATTTTATAGCAAAGTGAGCACCCGCGCAGTATGTCAATTCAGTTTTACAAATAGCTGAATAGATGCCATACATTAGGTATTTTTTATTACGATATAAAGAAAATTGGGACATGCAAATTCAATAAATAATATTTATGATATGAACAATCCTTTAAGCCTCTGAAAAATAATAAGCATATGTTCTACATTATTGGAATAATGTGCATAGTTCTATATGACCTATAAATAAGCATATGTTTGAGAGTTAAATTGATTATATTATAGCAGATCTTAAACCCATCTTGCATTTGTCTGAAACCACTTAAGCACTAACATTCACTAGAAAGGGGTGAATTCAAGCCATTCTCAATTGTGGGTAGGTATCGATAATAGCCAAAGGAATGTATTTGAAGTAAGGGTTATTTGTTGTGGCATTTTTGACGATTTCAAACTATTTCTTATATTTTGAATGTGTTTGTATAAATGTAATTATGTATTTAACTTAGAAAGTGTGTTACTAGGAAAAACACTGATTTCACTTGTTTTCAAGTATGCCCTAGAGAGTATGTATAATACAAAAGTTACACATTTATACAGTGGAAAAAAAGAAATAAATATACTATACAGTGTAGTCCATAAATGTTAGTTGTTTTGGCTTTGTTCTGTAGCACACTGTAATTGAAATTAAACAATGATTAAGAAGGAAAAGTGTAGACTGTCAACTTAATTTGAGGGTATTTACATCCTTAAACTGTGAACTGTGTAGGAATTACAGCCATTTTTATACATTGCCTCCGAGACCAAAAGTAATTGGACAAATAACATAAACTAAGCTAAGTCTTCATATTTAGTATTTTGTTGCAAATACTTTGCATTTGATGGCTGCTTGAAGTTTACAACCAGTTGACTTCACCAAACAATGGGTATCTTCCCTGGGGATGCTCTGCCAAGGATTGTACTGCAGCCCTCTTAAATTCCTGTTTGTTTGTTTGTTTGTTTGTTTGTTTGTTTGTTTGTTTGTTTTTTTTGCATTTTTCCCTTCAGTCCTGTCCACAGCAAGTAAAACACATACTCAATTGGATTTAGATTGGGAGACTGACTTGACGATTCAAGAACAGTCCACTTTTTGGCCCTGAAAGTTACACTGGGTATTTTAGCAGGTTTTCATGTAAATCCTTCTGTAGGGAACAAATATCTAGGGATGGGCAAAAATTTTTGCCTCAAACTGAAATCGGCAAAAAAATGGCACTTTCCTCTTGGCAGAAAATTTCCCACAAAAAGTGCAGTTTTCCTGCTTTTTTGCCTCATTGCATTGAAATCAATGGGAAGAAATGTTTTTCTCCACCACACAAAATTTTTCTCTAGTTTTGTACAGTCATATACTCAGGTGTCAGGCTCTCACAGCATTCCATTCTGTGTTTGTGAGAGGAGAGAGCAGCACATTTTTGGGCTAGAGAAGATAAAGGGAAATTGAAGCTTAGTTTAGGGAGTCATTTAGGTAAGACATTTGTTGTCTGTATTAGGGGAGTCTGGGGTCACTCTGGGGGAGAAGAAGGGTGCAAGGAGGTTGACCCAAAATACTCAAAAATTGGGTGTAACTAACTGACAAGACACAGGCAGATGGGGTCCAAATTGCTTGCTGATTTTGCTTTTATTGTGCTTGGGAAGTCTGGGGAAAGTTGTTGTGTCTATCTATCTATCTATATATATATATATATATATATATGTATATATATATATATATATATATATATATATATATTTTTTTTTTTTTTTACTAAAAAAACACCACAAATGAGATGACATTGAGAATTTTGTTGAGGGCCAAGGCAAGACATCACATTCCATCAGTTGTGTACTGTAGAGAGTAAAAACACACACAGTAGTTGAGTAATGTCTAACAAATGCAAAAGCAGGAGGGGTAAAGGTGGAGCAGTGAAGGGACGTGGGAGTAAAGCGGTGGTTCAAAAACTGACTGCAGCAATGGGTGCTGCAGCATGTGCAATAAATGATGATGATCCCTCTCTTCTGAGGGTGGATGCAGTTTGTCAAGGTCCCACCAATCACACCACGCCAGTCCTCCACCACCACTGACATACACATCTGCCACATTGTAGGCTGTACTTTTTTTTTATTTTTAGTCACTTGACATCTTCATAAATATGTGCCAGTGTCACTTAAAGGGATAGTAATACTTCGTTTTAACTTTATTTTATTTTGTAGGCATTAAAAAAACATAAAGAATGATATGTCTTATCTCTCAAACCTTTATGGTTTATGAGATATTCACAAGCAAAGTTCCCCTCCCCGCCCCTTTTACCTAGTGTAAGCCATCTCTTCTCAGATGTGAGTCTGGTTGTATGACAGTACAGATAACAGAAGGGGACAATTTTCTTTGTATGAAAACAATGAAAGCCCTTCCCCCCTTGACAAGTTTTTCAGCTTTTTCCATTATCTTAATTGAAGATTGTCCCTCTCTGCAGTCTACCTGGGCATCTCCCTTCTGATCTGGTTGAAAAGGGGGGGGAAACTTTGTTTGTGAATATCTCTTAAACCATAAAGGTTTCAGAGATAAGACTTATATCATTCTTCATGTTTTTTTAATGCCTACAAAATAAAATAAAGTTAAAATGAAGTATTACTATCCCTTTAAGCAGGAAGTTAGTGTTGTGGGCAAAGGACAAATGCACTCTACATGCGAGAACATTTGTCAAGGTATATGTTGCTGTAGGACTCACAACTTTTATTTTTCCACTACAGCCCTCAGAAGAAGTAATATTGTGCTGGGAAATATTACATCATATTAAACATAAGATAAAAATGTGTTGGAGTAGGAAAAAATGTGTTGGAATAGGAGAAACATGTTAGAATTGGATAAAAATGTGTTAGAATAGGAGAAAAAATGTTTTGGAATATGAAACAAATGTGTTGAATAGGCGAAAAATGTGTTAGAAAATGAGAAAAATGTGTTGGAATAAGTGAAAAATGTGTTAGAATAGGAGAAAATGTCCTGGAATAGGCGAAAAAGGAGGACAATTTTGCATTGAAGAAAAGGAGAAAACTTTTGAGGAAAAAGAAAAATCTTCTGTTTTCGCAAAAAGTCATGCGGGAAATATTTCCCACTTTTCTCCCACCCCCACAAACATCCTGCGCTGAGTTTAACACCTTGCGTAATATGCTCTGCTTTACCAAAAATCAAAATTTAGAGAAAGGTATGGTCTGAATCTTCTCGGTTGTTGAATGTTATTATTTTATGATGGGCCTTCTGTTTCTGCTTGTTTTAAACATAAAGGTCATGCCATCTTTGTTTTGTTAGTGATCAACACAGAAAAATGCCTAGTGGAAGGTTGAGTGCATGTAAAACAACATCTGCTGAGAAATGCATAGTTCACACTAGAAAGTGGCAGAGTAACCCAGTACATGGCAGGCATTTGAGATAGGAACTGCTTTCAACAACACCCTAGTATATTCTAAGTAAGAGCTGGATAAACTATACCATGGAAAATTAATGGATACAATCATAGCATAGAAGCAGAGCTCAACAAGCTGGATACACCACAAAGTTGTCCACAGAGCCTGTTTGACCCCCTCAATCCTAACAATGTGGAGAGACAAAAATAACTTAACCTTACTGAATTACATGGGCTGCTTGTACTGAACCCATATTGGATAAAACAAATAAACGGTATAGTGTAAATGTGCGTGTTTGTGTGTATGTTAATCAGTGTGCATTTTTGTGTATTTATCTGATATATGTGTTAGTGTTTGGCATCTTTGTGTTCATGGTTGCTGGTTATTTAAAGATGTCACCTTGAACATGGGGTTTGTCAATACATATACTGATGTAGATTTAGTGTACTACTCAATGTACAGATGAACTCTGGATTAGCTTTATTAATCTTTCATCCTGCTTTAGAATGTCAGTTTATTAATTCAACTGTTGATGAATGCAGTGTGAACATGCCATACACCCATCAGCAATTCTCAGAACTTTATCAAACCAATAGAGCAGGTGCATTCAATATGGCATGTTAACCTATGCAGCATCAGTGAATGCAGGGGATGCTGGTTCTCATTCGTCTGCACCCCATTGCATCCTCACTGTGGACAGGCCAGGATGTCATGTGGATGCATAGCACCATCAAAAACACAAGTTACAGATCGTCATCTATGGCCCATCCACCCAAAGTAGCTCCCAGAGACTCTCACTCCCAATGGAGAGGTAATGAATGTGTCTTCACTCTACAACTTTCCTCCCCACCACCTACTCCAATGATAGACAGATCATTAGTATCAGATATATCCAGACACTGCCCATAGTTGTTAACATTGCATAGCCTCTCTTCTAGGTATCACTGATACACTTTTAACCATTCAATAATAGTCTTGTTTTATTTACACACCTATTTTGATGATATAAATATTTGCTTTCTTTTGAAAATTATTAAAGCCCTGACCTCCAGATCTGCAGATTGTTCTCTGGTATAACAGGAAAATATAACCATGAATAAATAACTAGACATTTTTTAAATGCTTTGACATTTCATTATTAGATATCACTTGTAGATGAGGTGCTAATTAAGTGTCATATTTTACATGCAGCCTTGGTAAAAATATTTTTATATGTTTGTCTTGCTAATTGTAATTACAACACACAATATTTAACCCCTTAACGACCCTTGACGGTCATAGTACATCATACGTCGATCTGAGTTAACGACCCATAACGTACTATGACCGTCAAGGAATTACGGGCTCCCCCCGCGACTGCACGCCGTTCGGGGAGTCCGGAACCGGAATTAAAAAAAAAAAATGCTCCGTGGTCCTTAACTGACCGCGCAGTGCCGATCGGCCGGTCGTTAAGAGGTTAAATACATTAAAGAGAAAAAACATTTGGAGCTCTGTAGAGCAGTAATGTTAATATCAGCTGGCATCTCCCATCACAAAACTCTGTTGTTTAACCTTCTTTTGCATAAAAGCAAATACCTTAAGCCAATGGATTCCAGAGATGTCTCCAATGTATTGTGCATTTGGAAGGGGGGATACATCTGTTTTTATATTACCGAGTAGAATAATATACTATCAGATATTTAATCAACATAGAAGTAAATAGTATTATGCAGTGCAATATACAATCATTATTTTAAGAAATCAAGCTGATGCCTTTTAATGCACTGGTGAGCCTATTAGCATCTAAGGTGTTAACAAATTGAGTGTCAGAAGTGTGCCCAACACATTTAGAAGAAATGATTTGGGCACATCTCTGCCTCTCAAAGGTTAGTCATGTTTGTGTAAGAACTCGGTTGAGAAAGTCCTGTTCTGCTACAATTTGAAGTTTTGCACACCTGCTCTACTTACTCTAGCTCTACTATTGTCTTTCATCATATCTGCTTTCCAGGACACATCTGTTAAGGCCTTACTAAGTATGTATATACAATTATATTAGCATCTAGTGCGTCTATACCTCTTTTTATGCAGGATAGTACCCTATTTGCTCTTGCAGCAGCTGAGTGACTATGCACACTGCCATAAAGTATATTGTCTATCAGTACTCCGAAATCTCTCTCTAATGAGGATTCCTCAAGTTGTTTCCCCCTTAATGTATATATTTCTAAATCCTTCTTCAGGGAAAAAGCGTCCAGCTTTGCATGTATTTCCTTAAACAGCTTAGTGTAATCAGCAAAGAATGATACACTACTGTCAATGCCTACTTCTAGATCATTAATGAGGAACGACTAGACAAACTTGGTTTATTTACTCTAGAGAAAAGACAACTAAGAGGATATCTTATCACATTCTACAAGTATATGAGAGGTCAATATAAGGATCTCTGTGGTGAGCTATTCATTCCAAGGCCTGATCAGGTGACCAGGGGACATCCCTTGAGATTAGAGGAAAGGAGGTTTAGATTTCAGCAGAGGAAGGAGTTTTTTTACAGTAAGGTCAGTTAAATTGTGGAATTCCATGCCCAAGGAGATGGTTATGGTAGATACAATGAATACATTTAAAAGAAGATTAGGTACATTTCTTACAAAAGGGAACATACAGGGTTATACTGTATATTAGTAGGCAAATCAGGTCTGATAAAGACTAACTTATTTGGTAACAGGAAAGTTACACAGTTCTCATGTCACTATGGTATGAGGAAAAGGTTGAATTTGATGGACTTGTGTCTTTATTCAACCTAATTTACTATGTTAATATGTATGTTACTATTATTAAAAAAATTAAAATGCAATGGACCCAGGACTGAACCATGTGGCAACCCACTTACAACTTTAGACCAACTTGAAAAGGTTCCATTTACAACAGCTTTCTCCTATCTATCATTTAACTACTTTTCAATCCAGTTCAGATATCACCTCCCAAACTGAAGGCTTTTAATTTATGCAGCAACATGCCATGAGGCACTGTATCAAAGGTGTTTGCAAAATCCAAGTACAAAACATCAATTCCCTTGTTCAAATTACTGCTTACCTTTTTTTGTAAAATGCAAGTAAATTAGTCTGACATGATCAGTTCTTCATAAATCCATGCTGGCTCCTACTAATAATATTATTTGTCTTCATATAGTTTTGAATACTGTCAGTTAGCAACCCTTCTAATATCTTACCGACTATGGAAGTCAAGCTCATAGGTCTATAATTTTCTGGTTTGGATCTTGTCCCCTTTTTTGAATAATGGCACTACATATGTTGCCTCCAATCTTAGGGCACTATGCCTGGTGAAAGTGAATCAATAAATATTAAGTATAATGGTCTTGCTATTACTGAACTAAGTACCTTAAGTACCCTTGGATGTATACTATCAGGTCCAGGTGCTTTCAGCATAGCATTTTCCAGTCTCTTAAGGATTTTGCCCCCAATACCATGTACATGAAGGAAATTATGTGGTTTTGTCTGTTTGTCTGTTTACTTCCTTTTTATATACATAAGAAAATAATACATTTAAGATGTCAGCCATAGTCTTATCCTCACTAATCAAGTCACCTGCCCCTGACCAATATCAATTTTAATATTTGTGTTATTAATATGTTTGTAGAATTGGTTAGGAATTTTCTTACTCTCTTTTGCAATACTTCTTCATTTTCAATTTCAGCTAACCTAATTACTTGTTTGCAGATATTGCATTCTTTATATTTTTTTAAATGATGCATCTGACCCATCTGACTTAAACAGTTTAAAATTCTTCACACCTCATTATTAAGCCACACTGGTCTTAATTTGCTCCTTTTGTCTTTATTCCCCAGTGGTATATATAGACGTGTTTATTTGTCTAAGAGCATTTTAAATAAATTCCATGATCTTTTTGCATTTTTGTCTTTGAAGATTACATCCCATTGAATTTCCTTTAATGCTGATTTTAGCTTTGTAAAATTAGCCTTTTTAAAATTGAATGTTTTGGTTAAACCCTTGCTGTTGGGTTTCTCATAACACATTTCAAATTATACCATATCGTAGTCACTACTGACTAAATGTTCCCTTACCTATATACTGTTTAAGATGTCAGAATTATTTGAGAGCACTAGGTAAAGCAAGCCATCTTTTCTAGGTGGCTCCTCTACTAGTTGGGACATAAAATTGTCATTAATCATATTTTTTTTTAAAATGTCCCTTTGTTGTGCTGGAAGTCATAATTCTTCAGTCAATTTCCAGTCACTTATGCTTGTTGGGCATGTCTCCCCAGGGTGGCCATAATGATTAGAGATACTCTGATGCCCCATGAAGGTCTCTACATTAAAACATAAAACTAGATTGCGACACTACAAATGGGGCCAACACAATATACTGATTAAAATACAATTTAATCAAACCCTATAAACAATTATAATGAAAGTATTTAAATGTATATAAAAAATATAAACATATAAAGGTATAAGGCTTTTATACACACACACACATATACAGTATATAGCTGATAAATAGAAACAATTAGTAAGTTACGTAAACATCACTATATAAGATCAAAGATAATAAAACGTACATGACTATGAGAAATGAGGTGGACTAATACGGCTACAATCTCCACTCTAGAAATGAGGTGGCTTATACATGATGATGAAAATGATGACTCAAATGGGGAAAATTACAAATAAGACATGAGACTGACATGATTTCCGATGAGTCACTCATAAAATGTATTAAAAAAAGAAAAAATACAACACATGGTGTAAAACTGGATAAATGATGTATATGTCTATAGGGATATCCTTGCCCTGACCGCAATAAGATGCACTAGGGTGAAATAAAGGTGAAAAAATCCTCCCATAAAAGTGGGGGAATGTACCAAACCCACTAGTGCAGCTCCACTGGCATTAGCCTCCAAAGCCAGTTTACTGAGAGTTATGCACTAAAGCCAATGTTTGCCTTGGTGCACACACATCTCCATCATTAAGAATTTAATGTCATCAAGCACAATCACCTGCATCAGAACATGTGTAAGATAATGGCATACAGTTAAGCCAATTTCTTCTACACCTTGTTAGTATATCACGTACGATAAAATAAAACCAGTAAGAGCAAACAGGGATTTGTAATCCGCCCTGATTCAGACTGCACTCAAAGGAAAAAATCCACCGCTGTTATATTCAAATAGAATGATTTAATAAAAAAATATATAAAAACATGTATATAATGGCTTTCAATAATTTAATATGGGTTATGCATTTCGAAGCCAACAGCTTCTTCTTCAGACCACAAAATGTTAAATACAGAATTACAGTAATGCCGCATTCTAATAGTAAAAAATCATATGATAAAAAAATCACTCACCGGGTTATGCAGCCTGAAACTCACCCTTTATAAACGCTAAAAATCAGTGCAAGAGCATAGATGGGTGGAAATTAGACAGTAACTAAGGGCTCGGTCCAAATGTTGGCATTAAAAAAAAGTAAAGAATAAAACTGCCTTCGCGAGTTAACCAAGACCGGGTAACGTGAGAGTCAAATCTTCCTTACCCAGAAAGGCTAACGAGCGATGACCAACAAAATACACTTTAACCTTAAGCCTGCATCGCATAGAAAATCTTACCTAAACACACACGATAAAAATGTTACCTAGCACAACAGCCAATCACAGCACTCCATAGTAGAAAGTTCAGTCAGAAAACCCAAAATCACCGATGACAGTTCTGAACAGCATTCTCTGTGCTTCCCTACCCAGCCAGTAGGGGAACACAGAGATGGCTTTCAGCACCATGGACAGCATTGAATGCCATAGGGATGTGCACTGCTCACCCCTGTGGCATTCAAAGGGTTACAATAAAGAAAACTAGTACACCAAGCACTGCACAATGCCCCCCTTCGACACCCCCCCCTCTTAGTATGTCCACATATATTGCATATATGCAACATACTAACTTCATCCACATTCACCTTAGGGACTTCCATGTAGTGGACAATTCAGTCTGATATTCAACACTTAACTCTTTGAGTACCAGAGAGGTAGGAAAGCATTGCTTAGCATGTTTCTTACCTCTCTGGTACCCAAAGGGTTAATAGGCAAGGTATGGAATACATACCTTGCCTGTATATGTGTGTGTGTTTTAAACATTTGTTTTATTAAGAAAACTTTTATTAAACATATACATATTAGACTTCAAGGGGGGTGTCATGACCCCTCATGACACCTCCCTACCATGAAGCCAACAATTGCCCTTTAATAACCTTAAGGGAAAATAAGCTATGTGCAACATAGCTTATATGCGCTTTTATGGTTTATGAAACCATCAGACCTCAAAGAGGGGCACCAGGACCTCTCCTGGTAGCCCCCCTACCATGGATCATCTATCCAAAATGATAGATGATCCATGGGGTGACCCCAAAGGCATTCACTGCCTTCTTGATGCTGCCGGCTTTACAGCCGACTGCAGCATCAAGCTCTCAATGAATGAATGGAGGTGAAGGGAGCACTGTGGTACCATCATTCAGTCAGTCACCTGGGGTCAAACCGGATGACTAATTAAGTGATCAAAGTGCAGGGCTACTTCCACAATTGTATCTTTACTTAGATCTCATTCATGTTTAATGCCCAACCTCCTGTGTCCCATTGTTATTAGTACTTTTGCTCCACTCTCCTTCAAACGGAGAGTGGAGCAAAAGTAGCAATAACAATGGGACACAGGAGGTAGGACATTATAAATGAATGAAATCTAAGTAAAGAAGCAATTGAGGAAGCAGCCCTGCGCTCTGACTGCAACGCTCCCTTCAGATCCATTCATTAATATCCCCGTGGGGGCATCAAGATGGCTGGGGTCATTGTAGGGGACAGAGGCATTGGAGGAAGCGGGTGGAGAGGAGAGAGGCATCGGAGGAAGCGGGTGGCAAGCTTGTATTTGCTGCCCGCGTCCTCCGATACCTCTCTCCCCTCCTCACTCGTTGGCATTGTCCCCTGCCTGGCGTTGCACACTCTGCAACTTCGTCCCTTCTCACTCAGGAGGGACCGAGTTGTGATTGATTAAGTGATCAGAGCGCAGGGCTGCTTCCACAATTGTATCTTTACTTAGATCTCATTCATTTATAATGCCCTACCTCCTTTGTCCCATTGCTATTACTACTTTTGCTCCACTCTCCGTTTGAAGGAGAGTGGAGCAAAAGTACTAATAGCAATGGGACACAGGAGTTAGGGCATTAAACATGAATGAGATCTAAGTAAAGATACAATTGTGGAAGCAGCCCTGTGCTCTGATCACTTACTCAGTCCCCCGGTTTGACCCCGGGTGACTGACTGAATGATGGGACTGCAGCAATCCCTTCACCTCCATTCATTCATTGAGAGCTTGATGCTGCAGTCGGCTGTAAAGCCAGTAGCATCAAGAAGGCAGTGAATGCCTTTGGGGTAACCCCATGGATCTTCTATCATTTTGGATAGATGATCCATGGTAGGGGGGCTACCAGGAGAGGTCCTGGTGCCCCCCTTTGAGGTCTGATGGTTTCATAAACCATAAAAGTGCATATAAGCTATGTTGCACATAGCTTATTTACGCTTAAGGTTATTAAAGGGCAATTGTTGGCCTCATGGTAGGGAGGTGTCATGAGGGGTCATGACACCCCCCTTGAAGTCTAATATGTATATGTTTATTAAAAGTTTTCTTAATAAAACAAATGTTTAAAACACACACATATACAGGCAAGGTATGTAGTCTATACCTTGCCTATTAACCCTTTGGGTACCAGAGGGGTAGGAAATATGCTAAGCAATGCTTTCCTACCTCTCTGGTATGCAGAGAGTTAAGTGTTGAATATCAGACAGATTTGTCCACTACATGGAAGTCCCTGAGGTGATTGTGGATGAAGTTAGTATGTCCATATATGCAATATATGTGGATATACTAAGGGGGGGGATGTCGAAGGGGGGCATTGTGTAGTGTTTGGTGTACTAGTTTTCTTTATTGTAACCCTTTGAATGCCAGAGGGCTGAGCAGTGCACATCCCTATGACATTCAATGCTGTCCATGGTACTGAAAGCCATCTCTGTGTTCCCCTACTGGCTGGGTAGGGAAGTGCAGACTCATGTTATCCCTGGAAGAAAATGTTGCAATTTAACTCGCATTAGCCCTAACTCCAACATTTGAATGGCTCTGGGCTTCGCTTCTACATTGTCCTCTATGGGTGAGATTTTGATGTTTTGGAGACGGGCGATGTGTGTTTCAGAACTGCCGTTATTTCTTACTAGTGGGAACATTTGCATTGCTTACTTGACCTACAAAACCATCGTCGTCAGTTTTTTCTGCCGACGCCAACATTTGGATCGAGCCCTGAATTTGCAGCAAAGGATAAAAACTAGTGTTGAGCGAGCATGCTCGGCCGATGCTCGGATCGGCTCGAGCATCGCTCTGCTCGGTACATGGCGGTACTCGTACGAGTACCGCCATGTGCTCGCCCGCCATGTTCGGGTGGCAGGGATCTGTGCCGAAGGAGGCACAGATCTTACAGACGCTCCGCTGGACCACCAGGGACTGGAGGTAGGGGGCATTGCGGAGATGAAGGGGGCATTGCGGAGATGAAGGGGGACATTTTGGAGATGAAGGGGGACATTGTGGAAGGGGGACATTGTGGAAGGGGGGCATTGCGGAGATGAAGGGGGCATTGCGGAGATGAAGGGGGACATTGTGGAAGGGGGGCATTGCGGAGATGAAGGGGGCATTGCGGAGATGAAGGGGGACATTGTGGAAGGGGGACATTGTGGAAGGGGGGCATTGCGGAGATGAAGGGGGCATTGCGGAGATGAAGGGGGACATTGTGGAAGGGGGACATTGTGGAAGGGGGACATTGTGGAAGAGGGGCATTGTGGAGATGAAGGGGGGCATTGACCAGGCACCCTCCCCTCATCAGAGCAGGGGGTGCCTGGTGTAATGCTCGTGTCGCCCCATTGAATTCAATGGGGCTCGGGGGCTCGGCCGAGCACTCGAGCCTCCGGCGGTGCTCGGTCAGAGCACCCGAGCATCGGGGTGCTCGCTCAACACTAATAAAAACCTAATGAGGAAGTTCATGCATTCCAAATGACATGCAATTGACACGCAAAAAGCGTGACTGGTTCAATTCAGAGAACTGTTTAATGTTGTAATCAAGATTGCAGTACATTCAGTTTTATTTATAATGTGCATTCATTACAGGAATTTTCTTTTTCTGATCCGTCATGTGGCTTTAATACAATCCAGTCCTTAGTTTATTGAGAAATTATTGGGGAGACAACAATGTTTTGACCTACCATATCTAAAGAATAAATAATTATATAGTGCCTCACTATATTTTTCAATTAATGTCTATGTTAACTAATATCTTGTGGTATATTACAGCAGGAAGGAATATACTAATTAAAAGGTTAATGATGTGAACTATAATTTGTGGATTTTCCTAACGTGATGGAAAGTCAGAATTTTATTAAAGACACAGAGGCTTCATATTATGCTATAATCCTTCTCCATTGCTCCACTCAGCAGCAAAGCCAACTTTATTGTTAAGAGACAGAGTAAAAAACTTCAGTATCAGTATACCCCTCCCCTTGACCAATCCCAGTCCATCATTCCCTTGAAATAGGGATGTCATCTGTCCATAGCGACCGAAGAAACTCGAACATCATGAATCTGAAACCGCAAACTCCAATAGGCAACTTGCAATGGAAGCTCTGGAACCAACTTTATATTCCACAGATACTCCGGATGTATCAACCTGAAATGTCATTCTGGAACAACAACCTGGAAGTCAGCCCTTACAACAAGCAGAGGTCTAATTGCGACCAAATCCACGTGAATCACATTTGCCGAAATTAACCTGGAAAGAGATGAAAACTTTGAAAGGGAGGGACACGGGAGGGATAATATTCACCTCCATGTCTTTAATAAAATTCTGACTTTCCGTTACAACATGTAATAAAAATCCAGAAATTTTATGGCAAGCACGGAGGCTTCATATTATGCTAATTCGAAGCTAGGCAAACAAAATAACTAGAAACAATTTAAACAAATTAAATTAAAGACCCTAAATGTACACACTCTAGACCAATGAGCAATACAGAGCCCAAACTACAAAACAATGAGGCTACAAAGCCATGGACACAATCTCACTCCGAAAGGAAGGAATCCAACCATCATAGCCAAGTCAAACACATCCCAAGAAAGTCACAGCAAGGAAGGAAAGCCAAAAACCACTGGCAAGCAGGCCGTTACTGATCCAAAAGACCAGACTTCAACATACAGTACTCCTGAAGAAGATAACCCATCTAGGGGCCAAGAGTCCTGCCAGGCAGGGCCGGATTTACAATAAGGCAGAGTAGGCATCTGCCTACAGGTGCACCCCACAGAGGGGTGCCTGTCATTGGGATCGCTTTTTTTACTTTTTTATTAAATTAGCCTCGCTGGCTGTGCAGTGGCATAACAATAATCCCCCCACCTGGCGACAGCTCCATGTTGCTCTCACATTGCCCCCTTCCCCTGTCCGTTTCCTACCTCTCTGGCAGGAGAGATCTGTCATCTGTGTCTCCTTTGGCACAGTCCTGGAGCTGCTGAGCTCCCTCGTTGGCTCTTTAGTAATGCAGAGTGCTGGGAGATTACATCATCTCCCAGCGCTCTGCATTCCTGAAGAGAAGACTGCACGGGAGCTCAAGCAGCTACAGCTCTGTGCCAAAGGAGGCACAGATGACAGCTCTCTCCTGCCAGGGAGGTAGGAAATGGACAACGGGGGGATGTGTGGGCAATATGGAGATGGTGGGAGCAAGTTGGAGCTGAATGGGGGCAATGTGAGGGTAACATGGAGGTGATGGGGGCAAGTTGGAGCTGATGGGGGGCAATACGGAGATGGTTGGGGCAAAGTGGAGCTGATGGGGAGCAAGTTGAAGCTGATGGGGGGCAATGTGAGGGCAATATGGAGATGGTGGGGGCAATGTGGAAATCATGGGGGGCAAGTTGGAGTTGATGGGGGGCAATGTGAGGGTAACAAGGAGCTGATGGGGGCAAATTAGAGCTGATGGAGGGAAATGTGAGGGCAATATGGAGATGGTGGGGGCAAGTAGGAGCTGAACCGGGGCAATGTGAGGGTAACATGGAGCTTATGGGGGCAAGTGGGATCTGATGAGGGCAATAAGGAGATGGTGGGGGCAATGTGGAGCTGATGGGGAGCAAGTTGAAGCTGATGGGGGGCAATGTGAGGGCAATATGGAGATGATGGGGGCAATGTGGAGATCATGAGCATTGTGGAGGTGTCCAGTGAGATGGCCAAGGGGGAAGGCGCTTCAGATTTCTGTGCCTGCAGGCTCCTGAGATGTAAATCCGGCCCTGCTGCCAGGCAGATAATGCTCCAAAAGATAGAAAGACCACATCACAGAAGGCACGGGGAGACCAGGGCAGAAAAGAAAGTCCCAACCGAAACCACACCAAGCACCACAAAAGCATCAGGCGAGGCAAAAGCCACAAACAGCAAAAGCTGAATGGAAACACCAGGAAAATACACGGGAAAGATCCTCGAGGACCCAAACCTGAATAACCAAGGTGGGAAAGAAACGCCAGTTCAGAACTGAATGACCTAAAACCATAGAAAGCTAAACAGACTGACCTGTACAGAGAAAAAGTTTAAAAAATGTTACAAGGGGAAAAAAGTAGAACACATCCAAAGCATAAAGCAAAGTCAAGTGCAATGCAGAGGTACCCAAAGGGAGAAAAGGAAAAAGGATGAAAAGACGCCGGAAAACAAAAATGCAACGAAAAACCACCAGAGGCAAAAATACCAACCCACAGGATGGCCATGTAATGGAAGCTGGAAGGCACAGTGTCGCCCTCAGCCGTCGTTCCGGGTTTCTCCTTCTCGAAAGTGGATCACACAGCCTGGTTCCTACCGGTCAAACATTAACAGTCACAATCTCTCATCTGCAGCGTCGTAAACTCCATGTAGAAGTCAGATGAAAGTGGTAGCGTCGTAGACTTCGTGTTGGAGTCGGAAGAAAGACAGGCGAACAAAAAAGAGTTGAAGAGCCTCACAGTCCGAGTTGGGTCGCAAACTGGTACCACGGGCCATAGAGTGTGAGGCCTCTACTTCTGGTCGAAAGGTAGCTGGAGGATGTTGCAGGGAACACAAGGATGTCAAACGGAGTGCACGTCGTTGCCTGACAGCATACAGAAGCCCAAAGTCCAGACTTGTCCCAAGCCAGCGGTAGCTTGGCCGAATGCTGGCTTGTGGACTCCGGAAGAGCCATACTGGCTTGAACCCCTTGTCCGGGCCTGGAAACAATGGGTGAGCCCCTTGTCCTGGACCAGGAGAAAACTTCAGCCCCTTGACCGGGTCAGGAGAAAACATTAGCCCCTTGTCAGGGCCTGGTAACAGTAGGTGAGCCCCTTGTCCTGGGCCAGGAGAAAACATTAGCCCCTTGTCAGGGCCTGGGAACAATAGGTAAGTCCCTTGTCCTGGGCTAGGAGTACAACTAGGGCCCTTTGTCTGGGTCCAAGGAAACTGGTAGTTCCTATTCCTAGTTGGCACTAGGTTGAGGGGGGGTCTCTGCAGGTCTACGATCCAGCCAGAACTGGGATTAGACCTTCCTGGGTCTGGGGCCACTGGTTCTAGGTCCAAGGCCAGTCTATGTGGGGGAGTCCCCTTGGCAAGCAGGTTTTCCTTGATCTTCCTGTGCTGGGGAAAGGCTGGTTCTGGTAGTCCCTTTTCACACTCCAGGGGTTTCGGTGGGGGGATCACACTGTGGGGAGATGGGGACATCTCCCCCTTTTTGCAGGTCAAGTACCCCAATGTTGCCGGGGATGCTGTTGCTCCCACTCTCCTGTGCCGGGGCAACAGATTCAAGGGCCACACTCTTGGTGATAAAGGTGAGGACCTGGGTCTCACTCACTACAGCGGGGGTTTCACAGGACCTGGTGGGCTCACTCCCACCTACAAGTTCGTGGTCCCACTCCCCATGGCTGGAGCATCATTGCCCTTGAAGAGCACACATCCTCCACTCTCCAGGGCAGTAGCAATGGAGAAAAGGGGTAATATTCTTGGGGCTGCTGGTGAGGACCTGCGTCCCACTCACCACAGCAAGGGTAGTTGGGGAAGGGGCTGCAACAGTTCCAAGGACCCCATTAGGCCTGGTGAGGAACGAATTCCCACTCACCAGGCTGGGTTCCACATCTTCAGGGGCAAACAAGGGACCAGGGGCGGACTGACCATCGGGCAATTCGGTCACGGACCGAGGGCCCGCGACCGAAAGGGGCCCGCCGCCACCAGCCATGAAAATGTCTCCCCAGTCCCCTCTCTCCGTTTATTTCCATTGCCCGCTGTGTAGGGGCCTGCTGCAGGCGCACCGCTCGCATTTTTTTTAGTTCTCCCCTATAATGTAAATGGTTTGCCCCAGAACTCCTCCGCTTTCTTTTGAACATGCAGTTCTTCATGTCTGTTCACGCATTGTAAACATCCTATTATATAAAAGGCCAAATGTGTTTGTCACGATGCAGTCATGCGCAGTAAAGAATGCCCTCATTCGGGCAGTCTCTACTGCGCATGATTGCATCGCGTGAGTGAGGCGACACAAGACTCCATCGCGTGGAGCAGTGAGGTAGCAGCCAATGCATTGCGTACCCCTCTGGCACTCAAAGGGTTAACATTACCCGGACATTGGCCCATGTGCACGGGCTTTTACACTAGTAATTAAGTAATTTTCTTTAAACAATATGTATTCCCATTGAAATTGTAATAGTATTGGAGTAAAAACAAATCACCTATTTGGTAGTATCTTTTAATAAATGGTAAAAGGGCCTCAGTATGCTGAAATATGATTAAAAAGCAAGCATGAAGAAAATAAAGAGAGATTCATAATTAGCATGATAAAGCTACATGGTACAAAGCATATAAAATGCTATGTTGCATAATTCTGCACCTTTTATAGTGTCAGAAAGGAATGGCTTCAGTTCAACTGTAACTTCAAATCTATATATATAAAAGAATAAGCCTCATTGCATAATTTATGGTACCTCACACACAGAACATAATTTATGTCTCCTCAGAAAACAAACACACATTAAACAGAATGCCTCATTACATAATTTATGTCTCATTAGGAGACACAACTCCCATTTGGTGATTCAATGGGGACATTACTGCTCCTATTGGGTGATTCAGTGGGGTCGTGTTTATCATACAGGGAGTTGGCCCGCCCCCTCCAGCCCGCCCACCACTATCCAACTGACAAAAAAATATAGCTGCCACTCGCTCCTGAAGTAGGGGATATCAAGAACTTCTCCTGGTCCACACGGTCACTCAGGATCATGACCCCACAAACACACTGTTTCACCTGCCACAGATAATTGTAACCCTCCATATACACTGTGTCACCTCCCACCGATAAATGTAACCCTCCATACACTCTGTTTCAGTACGAGGGTGTAATGTTTCCATAAAATACAAACTCAGGGATAAACTTAATAGCAACTCTTTTATTTAACCCTTTCAGTGCCAGAGGGGTACGCAACACATTGCTTTGCAATGTGTTGCGTACCCTTCTGGCACTCAAAGGGTTAACTCTTCATCTCTTCAGTCAACTCACTGTCTGTTTTCAACTGTCACTCCTCCACTTCCTGCTTCCTGATTCCCGCCCTTTCTCCTTAAAGGGAGAGAGATGCTTTGCTGTATGATACAGAGAGCAAGCCTCAAACACCAATTTCTATTTGATCCCTCAGCATATTGCTACGTTGCCTCAACTGAAGAGCCACTGTGTGTTATATTGCTATGTTACCTCTGCTTAAGTAAGGAGTTACTGTTCCCATTGGGTGATTCAATGGAGGAGTGATTTAAATCATTCAGGGAGTTGGCCTGCCCCCACTATCCAGCCCGCCCACCACTATCCAAGTGACTGAAAAAACAAAATGGCTGCCACTCACTCCTACACCACAGACTCACATACACACACACATACACACACACACACACACACACACACACACAAAAGCCACACACAAACACAGAGTCCCCAGGGGTCCCTCCACCAACCTGAGGCACACAATGAGCTGATCCAACAAAGAGAGGGTGGGATCAGCTCCAGTGTACCTTCATTTCTGGTATCCGCAACACAACAATGCTTTCGGCTCCTGGTGCACAATGTGCTTCTGCTGTAGGAAGCCCAGCTGCTTCATGTAGCTCAGAGGCAGGGAAGCCCAGTACCAAATCCTTCATGTTCCCCCTTCATGAAGCACAACACTCCACCCCACAACAACCCGGTCATGTGGCCCTTCAAGGAGCTCTCTACAAGCAGCAGCTGGATGCGGCTATTACCCGTGGCTGAGGTGCTGCAGACAGACCATGCTGGGGCCACTCTGTAGTACACACTCTTACACACAAGCTTCTTCACCGCCACTCGCTGCCCGCTGTCACACACCTGCATTGTGTAAGTACCCTGGCACAAAAAATATACATGCCGCACTATAGCTGCTCCAACAACATACACCATCCCTGCTCCAACCACACACACCATCCCTCCTCAGTTCCCGCTCTCGGTGCCCGGGCTGTGTCCCTAGTAACGTTCTTGGCCGAGGCCTGGGGCAGAAGGTGTCTTCCTGGCCAGGGAGCCGGGCCGGCGGTTGTCTGGCAGCCTCTGAGTGTTCAAGTACAGAGTCCACTTCAGGGACTGTGGACTCCATGACTCTCGCTACATATTGGGACAGCTGGTTAACCCTTTCAGTGCCAGAGGATTAAGCAACACAATGAGCAATGCCTTGCCTACCCCTCTGGCACTTACAGGACCGTAATAATATCTGTATGTGTGTGTGTGTGTACGCATGTATGTACGTGTGTATGTATGATCAATGTCTGTATATGTCACTGTATCTGTGTGTGTCTATGTATGTGTGCAATATGATTCTTTCTGCTTCACACAGTACACAAAAAAACATCATCAGTCAATACAGCTAAATGAAATGTACAATACAAACAAACACAAAAAATTCTTACAAAATACTTTCAACATGCCACCTACAACATTTCAAACAAAAAATGCTACATAACACATACCCTACTACAATGGCGGGCAATGCCGTCACATATTGCTAGTCTATATATATAAAAGAATAAGCCTCGTTGCATAATTTATGGTACCCCACACACAGAACATAATTTATGTCTCCTCAGAAAAGAAACTCGCATTGAACAGAATGTCTCATTACATAATTTATGTCTCATTAGGAGACACAACTCCCATTGGGTGATTCAATGGGGACTTTACTCCTCCCATTGGGTGATTCAATGGGGGCGTGTTTATCATAAAGGAGTTGGCCTGCCCCCTCCAGCCCGCCCACCACTATCCAACTGACAAAAAAAAAATATAGCTGCTACTCGGTCCTGAAGTAGAGGATATCAATAACTTCTCCTGGTCCACACACACTCTCACTCAGGATTATTACCCCACAAACACACTGTTTCACCTCCCACAGATAATTGTAACCCTCCATACACTCTGTGTCACCTCCCACAGACAACTGTAACCCTCCATACACTCTGTGTTGCCTCCCACAGATAACTGTAACCCTCCATACACTCTGTGTCACCTTCCACAGATAACTGTAACCCTCCATACACTCTGTGTCACCTCCCACAGATAACTGTAACCCTCCATACACTCTGTGTCACCTCCCACAGATAACTGTAACCCTCCATACACTCTGGGTCACCTCCCACAGATAACTGTAACCCTCCATACACTGTGTCACCTCCCACAGATAACTGTAACCCTCCATACACTCTGTTTCACCTCCCACAGATAATTGTAACCCTCCATACACACTGTGTCACCTCCCACAGATAACTGTAACCCTCCATACACTCTGTTTCACCTCCCACAGATAATTGTAACCCTCCATACACACTGTGTCACCTCCCACAGATAACTGTAACCCTCCATACACTCTGTGTCAGTACGAGGGTGTAATGTTTCCATAAAATACAAACTCAGGGATAAACTTAATAACAACTCTTTTATTTATCGCTTTTCATCTCTTCAGTCACCTCACTAACTGTTTTCAACTGTCACTCCTCCACTTCCTGCTTCCTGATTCCCGCCCTTTCTCCTTAAAGGGACAGAGATGCTTTGCTGTATGTTACAGACGGCAAGCCTCAAACACCACTTTATATTTGTTCCCTCAGCATATTGCTACGCTGCCTCAACTGAAGAGCCACCCAGGGCCGGCCCAACACATTGTGCTGCCTGGGTCCAAGGATGAAATGCTGCCCCCCCAAACTACACCCACCAAAACACGCCCATATGGCTGCTCTAAGCAAATTTAACCCTTTGAGTGCAGGGGTATGCAGTGCATTGTAATACGCTGCATACCCCTCTGGCACACTAAGGGTTAAGCCCCAGGTCTTTCAAAGCTAACCAATTCCCCTGGTTACATTCCCTGTGCAGTTAGTATAATGTGAAGACAAATGGAAGAACTGCACATTTTAGATGATATTTTAAAACTGTCCATTTTTTTTTGCAGCAGTGTTAGATAGCAATATTTCGCATAGGACACCACTTTAACCCTTTCATAACCAGGGATGTCTGCTCCTGTACTCAAAGGGTTAGAATTTTCTGCTCCTGTCCTCAACAGTACAGGAGCAGACATCCCTGGTTATGAAATTGTTAAAGTGGTGTCCTGTGTGAAAGATTGCTATCTAACTCTTCTGCAGATGTAAAAAATGTACAGTTATAAAATACCATCTATGTCTGTCTCCCCCCATGTCTCTCCCTCCATGCCACCCATGTCTCTCTCTCTCCCTCCCTCCATGCCACCCATGTCTCTCTCTCTCTCCCTCCCTCCATGCCACCCATGTCTCTCTCTCTCCCTCCCTCCATGCCACCCATGTCTCTCTCTCCCTCCATGCCCCCATGTCTCTCTCTCTCTCTCCATGCCACCCATGTCTGTCTCTCTTTCTCCCTCCATGCCACCCATGTCTGTCTCTCTTTCTCCCTCCATGTCACCCATCTCTCTCTCTCTCTCTCCCTCCATGCCACCCATGTCTCTCTTTCTCTCTCTCTCCCTCCATGCCACCCATGTCTCTCTTTCTCTCTCTCCCTCCATGCCACCCATGTCTCTCTCTCTCCCTCCATACCACCCATGTCTCTCTCTCTCCCTCCATGCCACCCATGTCTCTCTCTCTCTCCCTCCATCCCACCCATTTCTCTCTCTCCCTCCATCCCACCCATGTCTGTCTCTCTCTTCACCATGTCATACATGTGTCTCTCCTCTCCCCATGTGTCTCTTTGCCATGTATCTTCTCCTCTTTTGTCTTTCTCTCCTCCATGTCTGTCTGTCTCTCTCCTCTTCCAACCTCTATCTGTCTCTCTTCTCCCTCCATATGCCACAACCAGTTTGCCCATTAAACATTCCACTGCCAGATGCCCATTAAAACATGCCCCAGCACCCAGGACTTACCTCAGCACCCCAGAACATGCCCCATTGCCCATCCAGGACTTACCCCAGAACCCCAGGACATGCCCCATTGCCCATCCAGTACTTACCCCAGCACCCCAGGACATGCCCCATTGCCCACCCAGGATGTACCCCAGCACATGCCCCATTGCCCACCCAGGACGTACCCCAGCACCCCAGGACATGCACACCCAGGACTTACCCCAGCACCCCAGCACATTTCCCATTGCCCACCCAGGACGTACCCCAGCACCCCAGGACATGCCCATCCAGGACTTACCCCAGCACCCCAGGACATGCCCCATTGCCCATCCAGGACTTACCCCAGCACCCCAGGACATGCCCCACTGCCCACCAGAGGACTTACCCCAGCACCCCAGGACATGCCCCATTGCTCACCCAGGACTTACCCCAGAACCCCAGGACATGCTCCCATTACCCATCCAGTACTTACCCCAGCACCCCAGGACATGCCCCATTGCCCACCCAGGACTTACCCCAGGACCCCAGAACATGCCCCAATGCCCACCCAGGACTTACCCCAGGACATGCCCCATTGTCCACCCAGGACATACCCCAGCACCCCAGGACATGCCCACCCAGAACTTACCCCAGCACCCCAAGACCTGCCCCATTGCCCACCCAGGACTTACCCCCGCCAGCACCCACAGTTGTCCAGCTCCCTGGTGTCTAATGGCAGGCAGCTTGATCTTCCCATGCTGCTTCTCGCACTCCCAGCGTGGTCTGATGTCTGAGCACCATTAGGTCACGTGAGTCCCGGCGCTCTGACCTCAATACAGCGCGGGGAGTGAGAGAGGCAACATGGGAGTATGTCTGTGTGCAAGCTGACAGCCCGCCCGCAGAGTGGCTGTTAAGTTAGCGCCTCTGCCAGCAAGCTTTTTTTTTTGCAGGAGACACCCTGCCAAGAGTGAATGCTGTGACAGTGACAGGCTGACAGACTGAGGCAGAGCCACACTAATTACTGTCACAGCAGGCGCGCCGCTCGCAGGAGGGAGTCAAAACTCTTTGTCCTGTGCCGCCCCAGTCAAAGTGCCACCTGGGTCCATGGACCCACCGTGACCCATGTTAGGGCCGTCCCTGGAGCCACCGTGTGTTATATTCCTATGTTACCATAACTTAACCCTTTGAGTGCCAGCTTTGCAATGCTTTCGTACCCCTCTGCCACTCAAAGGGTTAAGTAAGGAGGAGTTACTGCTCCCACTGGGTGATTCAATGGGGGAGTGATTTAAATCATGCAGGGAGTTGGCCTGCCCCCACTCTCCAGCCCGCCCACCACTATCCAAGTAACTGAAAAAACAAAATGACTGCCACTCGCTCCTACACCACAGACACAAACACATCAGCCAAAAAACACTCACACACACACACACTCTCACTCACACACACTCTCACTCACACACTCACTCTCATACACCCTCTCACACATTCTCACTCAGTCATACACACTCACTAACTCACACGCAATCACTCACTCTCGCACTCACTCACACTCACTCACACCCTGGGAGCCAGCACGATCCACCTTCCACCATAGTCTCACTCACACTCGCTCACACCCCGGGAGCCAGCACGATCCACCTTCTACCATAGTATGTGCAATTCCCACATGCATTTCAACTACATGAATGAATGCCACTCACTCACACACTCACTCACACCCCGGGAGCCAGCACGATCCACCTTCCACCATAGCATGTGCAATCACCACATGCATTTCAACTATATGAATGAATGCCACAGTGGAGGCATAAGTACAAACACAAGCTCATTACAATGACACATAAGTCACCCCCTTATGACTCACTTCTGTGTGTGTGTATGTGTTGCATGTCTGTATCACACTCTATCTGTCTGCATGTTGTGCATTGCATGTATGTATGTATGACTGTGTCGCTCTTTATGCATCTTTATGCAGAGACACACACGCAAATGCACACGCATGCACTGTGTGTGTTTGTCTTGCATCCATGTGTGTGCATTAATTCCCTATATATCCTGACGGGCAACGCCATCCCACATCGCTAGTTGTTCATAAAAATAATACTTTAGTCAAACAAATATTTAAAAGTATTTATGGTCGACATGAATAAAGTTTCTTTTAATGTGTATGGGTCGTTCTAAGAGTCATATGTTCAAAAGAAAAGTGGAGCAGTTCTGATGGAAACTATTTGCACTATAATTGATTCAAATGGCAGTTTTAACCCATTGAATGCTAGAAAGGTCTCCATTGTATTGCTTCTCAAAATGTTGGAGACCTCTCTAGTATTCAAGGAGTTAAAATCCCCATTTAAATCAACAAGAATTTTTAGTTTTCCCCTGTTGTGCAAATGGTGTGCCCCAGAACTCCTGTGGCGTTATGCTATTTCCCTGCACAGTATGCTAAGATCTGTTCAAGGACAAATGTATCACTCACTGTACTATTAGAAGTGTGTGGCAATATTGGTCCAGTAACAAACTAATTAACATGAAGTACCGCACTGTAACACCAACATATAAAGGTTAATTTCTCAAAAACTATTTATATTACAAACAAATAGCTAGTATATCACATAGGAAGCTTTAAAATTAACTAATCTGATATTAAGGTGTTAGGTCCACTTTAACCCACAGAGTGTCAAACAAGTACCATCTACTCTTGATCTACATGTGTGCAATCTCTCCCCAATAACTAATTTCTTATTTTATTCACACTTCCTTTGTGGAAGATAATTGATGGCTTACACAATAGTGAATGCAATCAATAATAGCAGCTGGAAGGAATTTAATGCCTTCCTTCCTTCCCTCCTCAACCTGGTGTTCCATGACTTTCTGGAAGGCCCAATTGCATCATCACTGACTTCAGTGATAATGCAGTAGATTCCCTGGTCCTCCTACTGAAAGTGAAACCTTGAGGAATACTGGCTTGAGTATAGGAGAGGAAAAGAAGGCAATGAGTCCCTTCCCAGCCTTGTTACAGTGGTAGCCACAGAACCACACATGTACTCTCTAACAACCTTGTTCCACTTGCTGACTCGTAGTCATAGAACCATGCATTATCCAGCCTTTTCCCACTGGTAGCCACAGACTCTAACATGAAAGCCAAGCCTCATTTCAAAATCACACATGCACTGTCTGACACCCCCAGCCTTGTTTCACTGGTGAAAATTTTACTTGAAAGAGAAACGTGAAAACATCACTTTTAGACTTCCATGGGAATTTCAGTAATATGTGCAGCTTTTAAAAAATACTTTTTCTCTCATTGAATGGTCTCCCCAGCCTTGCCACAATGAAGACAATAGAACCACATTCCCCCAGTCATGTCCCAATGTACCACTATCTATAGAACCATACATACATATGCCTTAGCCTTGTCCCACTGCACTGGTAGGTAACTACAGAGCCACACATACTAACCCCCTCAAGCCTTGTCCCACGGTAGATATAGAACAAGGCTTTTTGTATCCTTCCAGCCTTGTGACACTGCTCTAATAGTTATAGAACAACACATACTGACTGCAGCATTGTCCCACAGTAGTCTCAGAGCCAAACATACAACCAACCCCACTTTGTCCACTGCACTGGTATGCAGCCATAGAACCACACATACTTACCCCCAATCTTGTTACATTGTAGGAACAGAACAGATATACTGACCCCAGCCTTGTGTCACAGAGTGACTGACAAACAACAACACTTGACAAGTACAGATGAACTCAAAATAAAATGTTATTTTATACACAATAGTGGCAGCAATGAATAACACAACAGTGGCAGTGATGAATAACACACTTTTACGAGGCCAGGGAAGAACAGTGCACTCACTCCTGTACCCAGATGTTAGAGTAAACTCAGGCAACGGGAGCGAGTAGCTCCAGACACTGGAGCACACAGTATTGACTCTAACTCCACCACCTCCACGAGACCAGGTGAGGACAGTGCAAGACACTTCCTCAACCCTTCACTAGGCAGGTGTAGCTAGTATCCGAATGGCCCTAGGAACCTTCACAGACAGATGGGAGGACAGTGCATGGCACTTCCTCAATCTCAGCTGACAGGTGAATATAACGCAGCTTTGGTATACCCTAGCGGTAGGGTATACCAAAGGCAAGGTGAACGGCACTTGAGGGCTAGGCAAGGCAACACTCAAACCGGAACGACCACAGGAGGTCAGTAACACGGACTGACCGACAAGGCAACACACAAACCAGAAGACCATGGGAGGTCAGTAACACGGACTCATCGACAAGCACCGCTACTGGTAGCAAGCTCGGTAATAAGTAGGCCCAGGCAGCAAGGATCCCAATAGCCGGGGCTAGGTAGCCGAGGCTGGTAATCACAACCGGAACACAATAGAGGGAGAGTAACCAGAGGAAGCCAGTGGTCAGAGCCAGATCGGGTAGTCAGACAAAGCCAGTGGTCAGAGCCGGATCGGGTAGTCAGACGAAGCCAGTGGCCAGAGCCGGATCCGGTAGTCAGATGTAGCCAGGAGTCAAAGCCGGAACGGGTAGTCAGACGTAGCCAGGAGTCAGAGCCAGAACGGGTAGTCAGACGGAGCAGGAGTAATACACAGGAACAGCAATGGATCAACACAGCACTAGGCTCAGGTACACCACGAAAGGGAACTGGTAATGTGACATGCTGAGGTCATAGAACCCCACATACTGCCTCTGCCCCCAGCTCTGTCCCATGGTAACCATGGAACACACATAAGGACCTCCAGCCTTAACCCACTGCACTGATAGCCACACATACTGAATCTGACCTCCTGCCTCAGCAGGAGGAATTCTCTGGAATAGGCAGAAAATTGAAAAGGTCTTGTAAGAAATGTATTAGTGTTAGTGAAGAGGAGTACATTTTATGGATCTTCTATGTGTATGATTTCCTTTGAAAATGCAGCAAATTGAAGTGTTTCTGCTAAAACTCCAGTGGGGAAAAACATGTCTTCTCTCATACCTGCTTGGCACTCTCTATGGTATGTCAAACCAAACCAAGAGAGTACCGTTTTTCTCAACTGTCACTACATACTTATTACAGTAAGAAGTTACATCGTGATTTTAGTATGTTTGAAGTGTAAAAAGTATTTCTGGATATACTTTGCACATTAGTCTAGCAATAGAAAGTCAAAAGATGTTTTACTTGATGCTGCTGGTTGTCTGTTTTCTAAAATGGTATGCTTGCTTTGTGTACCTTTTAATTTATATCTGTATTTGTTACAACCATTTTAATAAAAGCAACTCATATTTGAAAAAATTATGGAAAATAAGAGATGGTAGTTGGTATAATCTTGTGCTTCTGATAACCCCTACAAGACAGGGTGTCAATTCATAACAATGAGGTGCCATTTTATTTTGAAGAGCAGTAGCTAATAAATTTAGTTGGGAATTCCATGGTTTTCAAAACTATCAAAACTATCAGTATCTTTTGAAATGTAAAATAGCTATATTTTTTAGAAATACACTAGCATATGGGTAAAAATACGTGAACCTTGATTTGATTCAGATGAATGACCACTTTCTAAAATGTCTTACCTTGCACTTATTTGCTTCATATCTGAAGATCAAAGATTTCGGTACCACTGAAGGGACAGAAAAATAAAAAAAGGCCTATTTTTTCATCTTCTGAAAACACTTGTGTGCAACAGGTTTGGGGTAGGAAATTTAATGCACTTGGGTATCTATCATCAGGAAATGCATTAGGTGGTTAGTTTGATGAAACAGGTAACTAAGACTTCCAACTATGTTTAGTGCATTTTGGTTGTATACATGAAAATGTCAATTGACCAAAATTATTTTTTGAGCTATTACCAATTTCAGGCCCCAGGGCAGGATAAAGTTTAGTGTATCTAAAATATATGTGTAATATAATTGTACTCAGAAGACAAATATCATCCATATTTTATACTTTTTTGTTTTTATACACCAAGCATGCTTGAAGTGTTCTACAGAAAATGATGAGTGGTGTAAACTTCCAGACCCTTTCTGAAAACTCTTATATTCTAACATTAACTTGCTTCATCATTTTCTGTAGGAAGAAACTTCAGCCATTTGCTGAATCATACATTAGTTTACCTTCAGGCAATATATGTTTTTATATAGTCATTGAGTAGTTATGCTATGTAACCAATTAAATGTTCATTTTAGTTAAAAAAAAACAAAAACGTTTTGCTCTGATGTTAATTGGGGTCGTGTTCAGGCCATGGATGTAGGAAAATCTATACATATTTAGAATTTTTGTATTCAAGTGATTCAGGGTTTTTAAACATAACTGAAACTTTCACAGCCATATAAATGTTTTTGATATACAGTGTATGAAACATGAATTCTACCTGACACACCCAAGGGCAACAGATAGGAGGTGATATGTTGATCTCCTACTTACTGCCTCTTTGCCTATTTGCAATGTGCAAAGCCCCCTGTAACGGATCATAGTCCGTTACTGAAAGACATCCCTGGGCGTACCTATGTACGAGCCCGTATCATAGACTATGAGACTCTTTTAGACATTATGTGGATAGGCAGCTGTGGTGAAAAAGACTCAATCCACAGAACTGGCTTGTGTTAGGAGCGTCAACCACTCTCGGAGTGGAGACTAGCAAAGAGAATGTATTCACTGTATTGTCGTGTCTGAGGTTTGCACATTCATCGACAACCGGTCGCAGTTCCGCGCCTCGGTGTTCGAATCATCAACACTGTGTCAAACGCTCGGTGGCGAGTACAGTAGGCAGTTGCCCTATTGGTCGAATCCCTGAGCAGGACATTTAAAGGTCTTCCATAGATTTAACATGGAGAAAAGTAGGTAGCTCAGGATTGGTCGACAGACAACCCCATGACAGCATCTGACTGGACAGGGTTGAAGCACCATATTCAAACTAGTCAGTGAATTGCTTCAACCCCTGGCATTGTATCAAAATGTGTATTACGGCCCTTCACCTTTGTTCTACTGTCAGCCCTGCCCAGTCCCCTTTGAATGGTACTCCAACCCCGAACCCAGTGATCATAAGAAATGGAGCAGTCGGATTAAACTTAGTTCTCTCATGCCAATTCCCATAGGTCAGGAATTGGAGCAGGTAAAATCTCATTACACTAAGTTAATCAAATCCTTTGTATCTTTTGCTTCTACTGTTTATGGTTTCATTGTTGTATTGTCTATCAGTTTTGTATAAAAGAATGTTGGGTTTGTCAATAAAGTGAGTTACCAGTTGTGAAACTAAGACCGAGTCTCTGTGTGTCGTTATTCCTGAGGTGGTCTAAAGAGTCCTCTCTGACTCCCATCCAGGACAGGTATTCAGCGTGGTCGACACTCTTCGTCCAGATACCTGTAACATAGACTCCGACTCAACGCTTGGAGAGTTGCCGACTCGACTCTTGGGGGATTCACCGACTTTGAGGACAGCTGGCGGCAACTCTGCTGGATTCTTTCAAGTCGACTCCCTGAACTGTCGATGTCAACGCTGCTGGTCTTGTCGCCTTCGACACACTGTCAATGACATACAAATGGCGAGCTCGTAAGCTGAGTGCTCGGGATAATATCCGACACGGGCTGGTCGAGTCTGGGCAGGAGAGACCCGGAACGACGGCCCAAGGTTTCCCTGCCTCTTGGGCTTCCATTACACTGTTGGCCGTGGTGGGATTTATCTCCTTTTTCCAGAGTCGACGACGTCGGCGAACCATGGCAGCTCTGGAACCCACCGGAGAGTAGTGCTCGAATGGGGTTTCATGGATTTCGTGGAACTCCTCGAATCAGTACCCACATGGGGTCTCAGTGATTTTGTGAAACACATCGGAGCAGTAGAGCCCGACTGGGGTTTCATTGAATTTGTAGTGGAGGAGCAATGGTCCATTGTAGGGATATGAATACATCCTGACCCGGTGTACCAGAGAATGGGGAACCTCATGCCGCTCCTGAGACACAATCCGTCAACCGCGTGGATAAGTTGACTTATGGATACATAAATTAGCGATACATGCGTGAGCTTTGTGCTGGGGAACAGCGGAATGAGGTTCCCCCCAGTGAAGATGTTGAATCCCCTCACATTTGTTCTACTGTCTACCCCACTCAGTCCCCTTTGTACAGTACTCCAACCCCGGTCCCAGTGATCATAAGAAATGGACCAGTCGGATTAAACTTAGTTTTGTTGCTCCAGTTCCCATTGGTCAGGAATTGGATCAGGTAAAATCTCATTACATTAAGTTAATCAAATCCTTTGTATCTTTTGCTTCTACTGTTTATGGTTCCATTGTTGTATTGTCTATCAGTTTTGTATAAAAGAATGTTGGGTTTGTCAATAAAGTGAGTCGCCAGTTGTGAAAGTAACATGGAGTCTCTGCGTGTCGTTATTCCTGAGGTGGTCTAAAGAGTCCTCCCTGACTCCCATCCAGGAGAGGTATTCAGCGTGGTTGACTCTCTTCGTCCAGATACCTGTACCCTTGACTCCATCTTATTGCTTGGAGAGTTGCAGACTCGACTCTTGGGGGGTTTGCCGACTTCGAGGACACTGGCAGTGACTCTGCTGCATTCTGTCAAGTCGACTCTCTGGACTATCGACGTTGACCCTGCTGGTCTTGTCGACTTCGACACACCATCGACGGCATATGAATGGCGAGCTCAGAAGCTGTGGAGCACTCTGGATAACATCCGACCGGTGGATTTGACATGGACCAGCCGACTCTGGGCAGGAGAGACCTGGAAAGATGGCCCAAGGTTTCCCTTCCCGGCCTCTTAGGCTTCTGTTACACGCCCTTGTCCACTCCTGTCAGAATCTCTGCATAGAGTTGGCCTACTCTTAACTTTCCTCTTCAGATAAAAAACATGAGCGACTCATAATTGTCACTCTTCCTCTGATGCTGTGTTTCTCACATTGCACAGGAACAGACACACAATGCCCTCACCTACAACTCTCCTATCGAAGGGGAAAGCAACACAAGAAGGCTCCAGCAGTGAGCAACATCTGGACCAGCTGCTGGCGGTAGGAGAAGTGTGGATGACAGTATTTGTGTCTCTTTGTTACTGTGCAAGGTGAGAAGCACAGGGGTAACATGCTGCATGTTTCGTATTATGCTCCTACGTATATGGTGAAATGGGAATGAAAGATGGCTGTGCTCCATTCTGCTACTCAACATTAGGGGTTGGTGGAAAAGAGAAAAAAATGTCCTGCATGACTTTTTGCGAAAAACAGATGATTTTTCTCTTTTTTCGTGAAATTTTTCTCTTTTTTCAAATGCAAAATGTTCTTCCTTTTTGCCTATTCCAGCTAATTTTTCAACTATTCCAACACATTTTTCTCCTATTCTAATACATTTTTTGCCTTTTCCAACACATTGCTCTATTCTAACACATTTTTTTGCCTATTCAGCACATTTTTTGCCTATTCCAATACATTTTTCTCCTATTCTAACACATTTTTGAACACTCCATCAGTTGTGTACTGTAGAGTGTAAAAACATCCACAGTAGTCAATCCAATTCTAACACACTTTTTCTCCCATTCCAAAACATTTTTTTTCCTATTCCAACACATTTTTCTCCTATGTTTAATATAGTGCAACATTTCCCAGCACAATATTACTTCTTCTGTGGGCTGTAGTGGAGAAATAAGTAGCTGGAAGTCAAAGTTATGAGTCCTACAGCAACATATACCTTAAAAAATGTGTTAGCATGCACAGTACATTTGTCCTTTGCCCAAAACACTTACTTCCTGATTAAGTGACACTGGCACATATTCATGGAGATGTCAAGTGACAAAAAAATAAAGCACAACCTACAATGTTGCAGATGTGGATGGTAGTGGTGGTAGAGGACTGGTGTGGTGTGATTGGTGGATCTTCCCTGAGAGGAGAGGGATGATCATCATTTATTGCACATGCTGCAGCAACCATTGCAGTTTTTGTACTACCGCTTTACTCCCACGTTCCTGCACTGCTCCACCTTTCCCCCTCCCATTTGTGTATTTGCTAAACATTACTCAACTACTCTGTGTGTTTTTACTCTCTACAGTACACAACTGATGGAGTGTGATGTCTTGCCTTGGCCCTCAACAAAATTCTCAGTGTCGTCTGCTGTCTATATTGTCTGCCTCAGTCACAGAGCTCCTACCAGTCACCTGGCTAATATATTTAGTTGTTTCATTATTTATGTGGTTTCTTTTTTTTAAGTTGTCCACCCTATCTTATCATAGTTCGTAAAAAAAAGTATATATATATATATATATATATATATATATATATATATATATTTATATATAACTAAAAAACAAAATCAATGACTTCTTTCCCCAGACTTCCCCAGCACAGAGACAATAAAAGTAAAATCATCATGTTAGGGACCAGGAACCAGATGGACACAAAAATGTATAATACAAAACACGATAATTAAAATAACAAAAGCAAACGAAGCAAAATCGTGATCCAGGAGCATAAACCAAATGACAAGCCGGGGTCAGGAATCAAGTCAGGTACTCAGATAATCTAGGGTCAGGAATACGGAGATCAGCAATGTCAGGAGCAAGCCAGGAGTCAGGAGCCAGAAGGGATGTCAGAGGAAGCAGGAGCTCAGGAGAATGTACTTGAAGCCAGAAGCAGACACAAGGGCAAGGAGGAAGTTAGCCTAGCTGCTTTAAATACCCTGGATGGGGTTGAATGATAACAGTCAGGTTAGTAACCATGGAAACTGAGAGGTCAAGGCAGTTTGTTAAGCATCAGCTGACAGCCTAATACAGGGAAGGAAAGGCAGCAGTAATCAATCAGCCAAATGTTAGACCAGATCAATCAAACCATGACACAGTAGTTGATTTGTACCCCGGCTGCCTGTGTCTTGCCAGTCAGTCACACTAAATTTTGGGGTATTTTGGGTCAACTTCCTTCCTCCCTTCTTCTCCTCCAATGTGCCCCCAGGCTCCCCTAATACAGAGAACAAATGTCCTACCTAAATGACTCCCTAAAGTAAGCTTCAATTTCCCTTTATTTGTCTATCTTCTCAAGCTCAAAAACGTGCTGCTCTCTCCTCTCACAGACACAGAAAGGCTGCTGTGAGAGCATGACACCCTTTTATATAGCTGTAGAAAACTAGAGAAAACTTTTGTGTGGTGGAGAAAAAATGTTCTTCCCATTGATTTCAATGCAATGAGCTAGATGAAAGAAGTTGGAAAATGGCACTTTTAGCAGGAATTTTTTCCCCAAGTGGAAAATGCCATTTTTTGCCGGTTTCAGTTTGAGGTGAAATTTTTTGCCCATCCCTACTCAACATGCTGCTGTTCACTGAACACATCAAGTGCTTTACATGGAAAGTACCCTCTTTCAGTGCCCTTTCTTAACCTAGCTTAACTCTTTCAGTGCAATATATATATATATACTAGCAGTGTGGGATGGCTTTACCCATCAACTTCATCATGATATATCATCATTATCTTCAGCCATTGTTGATCCACCTCCATAGCCTCCATAGCATCCCTCCAACAACTTCAGTCCTTTGCTTTCTGCTGCCACTGTTTCATCAACCCATCTTGTCTTTGTCTTCTTCTTGTGAGTTTAGTATGAAACAGAATACATTCCAAAACTTGTTTGGTCCAATTTCCATTTTATGCCCTTTACTGTTTCAGTTATGTCATAAACCTTTGTTTGCTGTTGAATCACACGTTTTTCGGTCTCTTTTTGTTATTTTCAAAATTGGATGTTCCATACTTCTTTATGTAACCTTAGGTTTTGTATTGCTTTGTCATTTAGTGTCCATGTTTCACAGCCGTACATAAAAACAAGCAGTATACACTGGTCAAAAACATTTTGCTTGAGGCAGAGTGGCAAATTTGTTTGGAAGACATTACTACTAAGGTTTTTCAGATGCTTGCTATCTCAGTTTTATTAATTTGATTTGAATAATTTGATTAAATTCTATCATGGTGTTTCTATCTGTTGACAATTCATGTCCAAGGTAAACATACCTGTCCCCTTCTTCTAGTTCTTGTCCATCTTCTGTGATTTTCCTTGCTATGGTAAATTTGTTAAATGTGTTTTGTTGATATTCGTCTTCAGACCAAACATTTTACATTCCTGTTCCCTGTGTAGTATTTCAATGCTATCTTCAGTTCATTGGGACTACTGGCAAATGATATAGTTTTGGGGAGATTGTGTCTCCTTGTCAGATACCTTTTTGTATGCTGATCTGATCATTATCACTGCTGATCTGTATCAAAGCAGTTGCATTTTCATATATTGATTGGAGGATATTTATGTAAGGTCTGTCTATTCCTTGGTTGATCAGGTCATTGATTATTTCTTGCTTTTTCAATGATTCAAAGGCCTTTTTGTAGTCAATGAAAGCTATGCATAATGGAAGACTGTATTCGTTATCCTGCTCCATAACTTATTGTACTGTTTGGATATGGTCCATTGTAATGAAACCATTTCTGACGCCTGGTTATTCTTTAGGTTGTGCCACATCAAGTATACCTCTTGATAGTACTTTGGTGAAAACCTTGCAAATGACTGGCAACAGGTTACATTTATCTATCTAAACTTTCCTTATATTCTCTACACCTTTTGTGTTATTATTTAGCGTTATACCAGCCTCTATACACCCATATACTCTAGTCTTCTTATTCATGATGTATATTTTGAGACTTGGTTCTGTGTAGTGGTGTGTCTTACATCATGTTTTGTCCATCAAAACGTTTATTGGTATATGTCATCTGTGTCGTAACTAACCAACAAGTCTTCTCTAGAAACCGGCATGGTTCCCAGTGTCCACCTACCCTTTACAACATGTTGTCAGTGTGGTATTGTATTATTATGTGGCATTGTTTTATGAATCATATCAGGAAGTCACACCACATCTATCATAGAATGCATTGTCACACCTCATTACATGTTACGTGTAAATAAGTGTCGTGTCTCACAGTCACAAGACAGCCTGTTCCATTAACCAGTTTGTCACACCTCAACTACATGTGTGATATTTATTTTTCATTACAGCCTTTACAGCATAAGGCACAGGTGCGCAGGTTTGTGCATGTTTTATTTATTTTCAAAGGGGTAACGTGTAGGATAGTCAGCCGGGCATAGTGTCACGGTTTATTATGACTCTCAGACACAAGTTTTAGGTAAAAATCAATTTTATTGAAATAATAAATTGATAACGTAGGATGGCAATCACATACATACAGATATATTCAGAATATAACAAGACAGAAGGCAGACTCTACCGGTCCTGTCAATATACCGGACAGGACAGTCTGAAGTAATAGAATGTTAGGCTCTACCGGCCTTGCCAATACCGGATAAGGCAACCTGCAGATGGAATCGCATAACGGTTCTACCGGCCTTACCAAATTACCGGGCAAGGCAGCCTCAATAGATTCATAATGTAGGCTCTACCGGCCCTGCCAATACCGTGTAAGGCAACCTCAGATGGAATGTGGCAAAATGTTCTACCGGCCTTACCAATACCGGGCAGGGCAGCCCAGAGATAGTAACAGCAGTCAGATGGTAATGGCAAATTGACAGGATGGTAAGCAACCCAGTGTACACACACTGAGACTAACAGGGGAATCGTAAACCCGCAAGGCTTTGGAGCAAACCAGCGTCCGCACGCTGGGGCCAACACTGAATTGTATAGCCGATAGGCTTAGGAGCAAACCAGTGACCGCACACTGGTGTAACAAGCGAGTTAGTATAGCCGTAAGGCTTAGGAGCAAACCAGCGTCCGCACGCTGGGACCAACACAGAATTGTATAGCTGATAGGCTTTGGAGCAAACCAGTGACCGCACACTGGTGTAACAAGCGAGTTTGTATAGCCGCAAGGCTTTGGAGCAAACCAGCGTCCGCACGCTGGGACCAACACAGGATTGTATAGCCGATAGGCTTTGGAGCAAACCAGTGACCGCACACTGGTGTAACAAGCGAGTTTGTATAGCCGCAAGGCTTTGGAGCAAACCAGCGTCTGCACGCTGGGACCAACACAGGATAGTACAGCCGATAGGCTTTGGAGCAAACCAGTGACCGCACACTGGTGTAATAAGCGAGTATGTATAGCCGCAAGGCTTTGGAGCAAACCAGCGTCCGCACGCTGGGACCAACACAGGATAGTACAGCCGATAGGCTTTGGAGCAAACCAGTGACCGCACACTGGTGTAACAGGCGAGTTTGTCTAGCCGCAAGGCTTTGGAGCAAACCAGCGTCCGCACTCTGGGACCAACACAGGATTGTATAGCCGATAGGCTTTGGAGCAAACCAGTGACCGCACACTGGTGTAACAAGCGAGTTTGCGTAGCCGCAAGGCTTAGGAGCAAACCAGCGTCCGCACGCTGGGACCAACACAGAATTGTATAGCCGATAGGCTGTGGAGCAAACCAGTGACCGCAGACTGGAGTAACAAGCAATATCGCCGACGCGACCAGGCAGGAGGTCGCCAGGATACAGGAGACAGGTGATGCGATGACAGGAACCAGCAACGATCAGTCAGGTCAGGAAACAGCAGAGAAGAAGTTCAGCAGGAACTGCAACACCAGAGACTAGGCCGGAACCAGGACTGGAAGTACTTCAGCATGCAGGAAACACTGGAACAGTAGAGATCAGGAACTCAGGAACACATGAGATCAGGAACTCAGGAACACTGGAACAGAGGCCCAGCTATCACTGGCATAGTGATAGCAAGAAGGTCAGAAACAACACGAAAGGGCAACCAAAGGGTGCCCAATCCAGGTTTAAATAGGCAATGAAAGGCGGGCTATCTGCAGACAGCCAACAGCAGCCCCCTACTGGTGACAGACAAGGAACTGCAGCAATCACGGACACAGTGATACATAGACTGCTGGTTCGACTGTTAAGCTAATCATAGAAGAAGGCTACAGTCCCAACCCTGCCTGAATTCCACTCCCTACAGCCCACTCATAGATAAAGCCTTCTTCTAAAACACTTCATAGCAAGGTTGCCACCTGTCCTACCCACTCAATAGACTTAGGGCTTCTATTTTCTTAGGTAAATATCACCGCAAGACCAAAACCCCTGGCCTAACACACAGGCTATATGCTCCATGGTCCAAATCATAGGTACTGTCTCGCATCAGCCCCATGGCAATAAATAGGGACTCACCATCCACAACTATCCTTACAAGCTTAATCATTTCTCATTTTTCACTAAGATAAGGGGGTCACGGACCAGCAGCAATATAGTTGAACTTTTGAGATTTATGTTTATATCCATCAACACAGAAACAATGGAGTTACCAGAAGACGCAAGATCACCCAGCATGGTAGCCGATCAGGCTAGCCCACAAACTTATCAAACATGGACAATTCCAAAAATAGTGGCAGAATTGCAAAGGAGAAGCATCCCCTTCTCAGCCTTCGCTAGGAAGGCGGAACTATTTAAACTCCTATTTCCCACTCCCTCTCAAAAACCTAGGCGCACCCCTAGACGTACCCCCAGGAGTAACCCTAGGCTCAGTATTAGCCCCAGGTCATCTACTGGGAACTCTGATTTATCAGAGATAAAAACATCATTAGCTAGCTTAGCTACATCCATAGCTTTGCTTCATACTCGCATGGATGTCATGGAGTCCTCCCAAGCTAGACCGCCGGTCACACAGGCGGCACAGTTAATGGATTGGCAGGTTTTTTCAAGTACTTACCCCCCCCCCCCCGTGTGTGGCCAACCAGTTGTTTCCCTGGCTCATTTTGTCCCAGCACAAATAAAGAAAGATATTCTAGAGGGTAAGAACTAGTGTTGAGCGAGCATGCTCGGCCGATGCTCGGATCGGCTCGAGCATCGCTCTGCTCGGCACATGGCGGTACTCGTACGAGTACCGCATGTGCTCGCCCGCCATGTTCGGGTCTCCTCCCCGCACGTTTTGCGGCTGCTGCGCAGCCAATAAACGTGCAGGGAGGCTCTGACATCGGTGTAATGCCAGCAGCCATGTTGGCTGCTGGCATTACACTGATTGGCTGGCCAGAACCCGTGGTCGGGTGCTGTATAGCACCTGACCATCGAGTTCGGCTCAGTCTGAGCCAGGGAGAGCTGAGGATAGGAAGGGAAAGGCAGTGTAGGGAGGAAAAAAACAAAAATTGTGAAAAAAAAGAACCAAAAGTCCTTTTTAGGACTACTGTGTGTGGGGGCAGCAGGTTATTTTGTGTGGGGGGAAAAAAACAAACAAAAAAAAAAAAAAAATATTCTGTTTAGTGTGAAAAGTTGCAGATTAGAGCACATTCTGTTTAGTGTGCACAGTTGCAGATTAGAGCACATTCTGTTTAGTGTGCAAAGTTGCAGATTAGAGCACATTCTGTTTAGTGTGCAAAGTTGCAGATTAGAGCACATTCTGTTAAGTCTTCAAACTAAAATATCAAAGTCACATATTCCATTCAGTGTGCGTCGCCGCAGTTTAGCAGCACATTCTGTGTACTGTGCAGAGTTGCAGAATAGGAAGAAATACTGTTAAGTCTTCAAACTAAAATATCAAAGTCACATATTCCATTCAGTGTGCTTCGCCGCAGTTTAGCAGCACATTCTGTGTACTGTGCAGAGTTGCAGAATAGGAAGAAATACTGTTAAGTTTTCAAACTCAAATATCAAAGTCACATATTCCATTCAGTGTGTTTCACCGCCGTTTAGCAGCCTATTCTGTGTACTCTGCACAGTTGCAGAATAATAAGAAATACTGTTAAGTTTTCAAACTCAAATATTAAAGTCACATATTCCATTCAGTGTGTATCACCGCCGTTTAGCAGCCTATTCTGTGTACTCTGCAGAGTTGCAGAATAGTAAGAAATACTGTTAAGTTTTCAAACTCAAATATTAAAGTCACATATTCTGTGTAAGATGAAGAAGGCGGGTAAAAAGGGACGGGGAAGTGGACGTGATCCTGAAAGTTCAGGGCGCGGGTCAGGACGCGGAGAAATTGTGCCTGGTGCCAGAGCACAAGAAAGAAAGACATCCACCATACCTAGCTTCATGTGTAATTTTACAGGGCGTCGCAGGACATCACTCTCGAGGTCCGACCACTGCGAACAGGTGGTCGGTTGGATGACAGCTGATACTGCTTCCAGTCGGTTAAGCACCACCCTGTCTTCCACCAAGTCCACTCTCAGTAGCCAAGAGTCTGGTCAAAATAATCCTCACTCTGATCATCCTTCCTCCCACCATACACGGTCTGGTCAAAGAAGTGATCCCACACTGGGATATAGTGAGGAGCTCGTCTCATCACCAATCCTTCATTTGACCCTCTCTCCAAGCACGCTTGCAGAGGAACATGACATCTTGTGCCCTGATTCACAACCTCTAGAGGCTACCCAATCACAAGAAGATGACAGATGTGAACGGCATTTAAGGTCAAAGGAAGTAGTGGATGATGATGATGATGATGAGACACAGTTGCCATTAAATCAACCACTATTTCCGTCTCAAGACCTTGTTGAGGAGAATGTTATACAGTTGTCAATGACTGAGTATGTGGTGGGATCAAGACTTGAGGAGGATGATCAGAGTGAGGAAGTGGAGGAGGACTTGGTGGACGATGAGGTGACTGACCCCACCTGGGAAGGTGTAGAGCCGAGCGATGTCAGCAGTCCTGAGGGTGAGCCATCTGCAGCACCGCAACAGGCTGGAAGAGGCAGTGGTGTGGCTACAGAAAGAAGGCGGACCGCACCAAACCGGCCCGCAAATGTTCCACGGAGCACCCCCTTGCGTAAATCTACCTTGCCAAGGGGTAGGTGTTCCGCGGTATGGCGTTTTTTTAAGGAAAGTGCGGACGACAAAAGAATTGTAGTTTGCAACCTGTGCCACACCAGAATGAGCCGAGGCATGAACACTAGAAACCTCACCACCACCAGCATGATCCGACACATGGCATCCAAGCACCGTAGTAAGTGGGAGGAACGCCTGGATCGCCCATCTGTGTCTGCAGGCCACACCACTGCCTCCTCTTCCCCTGTTTTCGGTGCCGGCCAATCGCCTGTCGAAGGCGCAGGCCCGCATACCTCCCGCCCTGCACCTGTACCATCTGAAGCACCATCAGCGACCACATCCACTTCCCTGTCCCAGCACAGCGTCCAAATGTCGTTACCCCAGGCATTTGAGCGCAAGAGAAAGTACCCAGCCACCCACCCACAGGCCATAGCACTAACCTCACACCTTTCAAAATTACTGCCATTTAGGCTTGTGGACACTGAGTCCTTCCGCAGCCTGATGGCAGCAGCTGTCCCTCGGTACGCGGTCCCCAGCCGCCATTACTTTTCCCGGTGTGCCATCCCCGCATTACACCACCATGTGTCCCGTAACATCACCCGTGCCCTGACCAACGCAGTTACTGGGAAGGTCCACTTAACGACTGACACATGGACAAGTGCTTGTGGCCAGGGACGCTACATTTCCCTGACGGCACACTGGGTGAATGTCGTGGAGGCTGGGAGCGACTCGGACCCTGGGATGGCACGGGTGCTACCCACGCCGAGGATTGCGGGCCCTACCTCCATCAGGGTTTCCACCAGCACCTACGTTATTGGCTCCTCCTCCTCCGTTTCCACCTCCGAATTCTCTACACGCAGCGCCACTCCCCCATCAGCCAGTAGCTGGAAGCAGTGTAGCACTGCAGTGGGGAAGCGTCAACAGGCCGTGCTGAAGCTGATCTGCCTTGGGGACAAACAGCACATGGCCTCAGAGCTGTTGCAGGGGATTAGTCACCAGACCGAGCAGTGGCTCTCGCCACTCAACCTGCAACCAGGCATGGTTGTGTGTGATAATGGGCGTAACTTGGTGGCGGCTTTGGAGCTCGGCAAGCTCACACACGTACCATGCCTAGCGCATGTATTTAATTTAGTGGTGCAGCGATTTCTAAAAACCTACCCCAATGTGCATGATCTCTTGACCAAGGTGCGCCGCGTGTGTGCACATTTCCGTAAGTCATCAACAGCTTCAGCCGGCCTGTTGAAGCTGCAGCAGCGCTTACAATTGCCAGCTCACCGGCTGCTGTGTGACGTGAGCACGCGCTGGAACTCCACCTTCCACATGTTGGCCCGGCTTTGTGAGCAGCAGAGGGCAGTAGTGGAGTACCAGCTGTTACACGGTCGTCGCCTCTCCGTTCAACTTCCTGTAATCAGAAGTGAGGAGTGGGAATGGATGTCAGACCTCTGCGAGGTTTTACGCAATTTTGAGGAATCGACACAGATGGTGAGCGGCGATAACGCTATTATCAGTGTAACCATCCCACTTCTGTGTCTACTGAAACGCTCGCTGCTCACAATTAAAACCGACGCTTTGCATGTGGAAGAGGTGGAAATGGGGGAGGAAGAGCTTACACAAGGTGATAGCCAGAGCACCCTCACTTCGTCTTCTCAGCGACAATTGGAGGAGGCGGAGGAGGAGGAGGAGGAGGAGGAGGAAGACACGGTTGCCTCCGCTACAGAGGGTAGCCATGGAACTTTATTTCCATCTCTTCAGCGTGGGTGGGCAGAAGAGGAGGAAGAGGATGAGGAGATTGAGAGTCATCCTCCTGGTGAGGACAGCGAAATCTTGACTGTTGGTACTCTGGCACACATGGCTGACTTTATGTTAGGCTGCCTTTCCCGTGACCCACGCGTTATACGCATTTTAAACAACACGGATTACTGGGTGTTCACCCTTCTGGACCCCCGCTACAAAGAGAATTTCTCATCTCTCATTCCTCCGGTGGAGAGGACAAGCAAAATGGTGCAATACCAGAAGGTTCTTGTCGAAAAATTGCTCCAAAATTTTCCATCTGACAACGCTGGCGGCAGAGTACGTGCTACCTTGGCCAACCGAGAAGGGGAGAAAAGGGGAGCACACAGCAGTTCCGAGAAAGGGAGGGCAACACTCTCCAAGGCGTGGGACACCTTCATGACACCCCGCCAGCACCCTCACCCTGATGCGCAGCCTAGTGTCACAAGGAGGGAAAAGTTTTGGAAGATGGTGAAGGAGTACGTAGCAGACCGTGTCAGCGTCCTCAATGATCCCTCTGTGCCTTACAACTACTGGGTGTCCAAGCTGGACACGTGGTATGAACTGGCACTCTACGCCTTGGAGGTGCTGGCCTGCCCTGCCGCCAGCGTTCTGTCTGAGCGGGTATTTAGTGCTGCTGGTGGCATCATAACAGATAAGCGTATCCGCCTTTCCACCGACAATGCTGATAGGTTGACACTTATAAAAATGAACAAGGCCTGGATTTCCCCTGACTTCTCCACTCCACTGGAGGAAAGCCCCGGGGGAACATAAACTCACTTTATATATGTTATTTACAATGATGGGAATACTCTGTATTCCCATTCACCCCTTCCACCCAAAAAACAGGTATATGGTTGACTCTTAATCTTCTCATCCTCCTCCTCCTCTTCCATATGCCCTGGGATATAATTTTTATATAGGGCCAGCTCACCAGCGGGCCCTGTGATATAATTTTTATATAGGGCCAGCTCACCAGCGGGCCCTGTGATATAATTTTTATATAGGGTCAGCTCACCAGCGGGCCCTGTTTGCCAATTTTTATATAGGTCAGCTCACCAGCGGGCCTTCTCATATAATGTTTTATTGGGTCAGCTCTCTAGCGGGCCCTCTCATATAATGTTTTATAGCGTCAGCTCACTAGCGGGCCTTCGCATATAATGTTTAGGATGGTCAGCTCTGCAGCAGACCCTCACCCATAATGTTTTAGATGGTCAGCTCAGCGCACGTTTCCCTCTTAATCATGGCCTCAGTTCAATAAAATCAAGGAAATTTTTGGGAGAATTTGCCTCTGTGCACGTTTCCCTCTTAATCATGGCCTCAGTTCTGAAAATCAAGGAAATTTTTGGGAGAATTTGCCTCTGTGCACGTTTCCCTCTTAATCATGGCCTCAGTTCTGAAAATCAAGGAAATTTTTGGGAGAATTTGCCTCTGCGCACGTTTCCCTCTTAATCATGGCCTCAGTTCTGAAAATCAAGGAAATTTTTGGGAGAATTTGCCTCTGCGCACGTTTCCCTCTTAATCATGGCCTCACTTCCGAAAATCAAGGAAATTTTTGGGATAATTTGCAGATGATATACAAGTAAATATACAGCAAATATTGTTTGGTAACAATTTTTCGCCTAAAGTCGTTTTTATTTTCCTTTTTGTGTGTTTTACGGTCAGTCTGTAAAAATGGCGTACTACGGGCGAAAGATCGTTCCCAGCAGCGATGTTGGAGTCCAAGATGCATCCAGACATCCTCCCTATGCTGTCCCTGAACCATTTCTGTAGTGTTTCCATCTTTTTCTGCCCTTTTCCTATGGACCAGGCACCCTCCCCTCATCAGAGCAGGGGGTGCCTGGTGTAATGCTCGAGTCCTCCCATTGACTTCAATGGGGCTCGGGTGCTCGGCCGAGCACTCGAGCCTCAGGGGGTGCTCGGTCAGAGCACCCGAACACCCGAGCATTGGGGTGCTCGCTCATCACTAGTAAGAACATCAACCTCGTGTCTTTGTTGGTCTCCTCAAAAGACAGCATAGACACCAGGGCATTCACATGTGAACAGGTCTCTGCAGTACTTAGAACCAGGGACCCAAGGTTAAGCAAGACACTGACCATAGCAGAATTTGTGATAGCCTTCAGTCTTTACAGAGATGTTGTATGCTCATTTTACCCACATCACAAGGAAGAACTGGATTTGTACATGTTTAGGGTAGTAGAGCTGGGACACAAGTACTGCGGATGTGCATTCTACGACTACCACCTTTCGTTTTCGGCTAAGACGGCAGCTCAGGCTCAACTCAACTATGCTACAGATTGGAGCAGGTTGGATACTGAGCTGTTTTGCTGCCATTTTGCGGGTCTAAAAACTCCAATATGCACGGTGTGTCAGTCGGCAGAGCACACAACCATTTTGTGTCCTACAGCAGCCACACCTTCATGTTCCACCACCCAGCCAAATTCCCCTAATATGGGACCACCTCCCCTGTCTCCCACTCGTAAGACAGTGGACAGGCAAGGAAGACCTATAGTTTACTTTGGGAAAAGTCAGGTGTGCAACAACTACAATTCTTCTGGTTGCTTTTTCCGCGGATGTCACCTCTCGCACATCTGCTCGTCATGTTTCAGGGCTCACCCCAAAATCATGTGCCATTAGAAGTTATTCCCAAAATCATGACTAAGCAGGGTGCAGGTCCCAAAATTGGTAGAATACCTCCAGACCCACCCATCCCCTAGTCTGGTGGAATTCTGGGTGCAAGGTTTCACTAGAGGTTTTCACAGTGGGATTATAGCCCTCCCCTCAGGTACGCTGGAATGAGGTAACCTATTAACTGCACTTAAAGAACCACAAGTAGTTGACATTTTGTCTCTAAAGAACTAGCAAAAGGGTTCCTCACAGGACCATTCGATTCCCCCCCATATGAGACATGGAGATTAAACCCTATAGGTTTAGCAACAGGGAAATTTAACAATAAAAAGTGTTTGATTTACGACTTGTCTGCTCCACATTCCTCAGTCATCCCTAATTTGAACTCCTTAATTCCTTCAGAGGAATACTCGTTGTCTTATGCAACGGTGGATGACGCAATCCAATTAATCATACAAACAGGACAAGGGGCTTGATTGTCAAAAACAGATATATCTGACTCTTTCAAGCTGCTTCCTCTACATCCCTCGCTCTGGCACCTTCAGGGCGTCAGGTGGAGAGAGCAGTATTACTTTGCCACACACATCACATTTGGGGCAAAAAGCAGCCCCAGGTTATTTGACATTTTCGTAGAATCATTATGCTGGATCCTGACAAACGTATGTAGGTCCCCATGGATAATCCATTATTTAGATGATTTCCTGATGATAGAGCCTCCTGACAAACCCCCTCAAGGTTTGGGGATCATACATAGATTATTTAAGGATTTAAGTGTTCCAGTGGCCCAGGAGAAAGCAGTGGGACCAGTACAGAAGTTGTGTTTTTTGGGTACAGAGCTGGACACAACAGCTATGGAAGCCAGCCTTCCAAGAGATAAACTAGAACATATCAAAGAGTATGAGGAGAGGGTTTTTTACAGTCTGTTAAATTATGGTCCTTGCCCAAGGATGTGGTTATGGCAGATGAATACAATGAAAAGAAGATTAGATACATTTCTTTCAAAAGGGAACATACAGGGTTGTACTGGATGTTAGAAGGTCTAATAAAGACTAACTTATTTGGTAGCAGGGAAGCTATACAATAATCATGTCTCTGGGTTAAGAGGCAAAGGTGGAACTAGATGGTCTTTTTTTTCAACCAAATTTAATATGTTACTCAAAACAAGGTATTTTCCCATGCAACATACTCATTTATGTGCTTACATGAGTACAACTTAGGTTAGCTTGAAATCTTAAATATAAATAGCCATGTTGTAAAACTTAAAAAATAAAATAAATCTCTAGTGCTGTTCCAAAGGTCAGTTTGAGCTTTCTTCCATGCTCACGTGTTTGCTCCTCCTTGAGCCTCCCTCTAATTCAAGAGAAAATAGCAAAAGGATGAGAAACCTGTGTCTCACCAGCTGTTATTGAATTGGAACTTCCAATATCAGTCATTAATTATTCACAGTTATTATTAATTAATAGAACTACAATCCACCCCCACCCCTGCTATAACAGAATACAATCAACAAAGTCACAAAATATGTCTGGTAAGATAAGTAGTAGCACTAATTTTAAGAAAATGCATCAAAAATGAAGTCCAATTAAATATTTTGAATTTTCCCAAGTATGACAATATTTATATGCTTTAAAATTGGATTGTATCTGCTTGTTAGAATAATTTGTCTATAGTCTCATGGCCTGTAACAGAATTTAATTTTCTCTTCTACCATGCAAGAACTATTGATTTACTCCAGATATGAATGTAATAGATTCAGCTATAGAGCTGGGTTTTTTTCCCTCACAAGCTGTCTGCATACACTCTTGGTATTTTTTCCAGACAATGTAATAGAAGTCTGGAATGATTATGAATGTTATACTTTTCTGCCCTCAAGGGAAGTAAAAAAGTTGATATGCAGCAATAGATTTTGTCTGTATAAGTTTAGAGGGCCATTACTCTAGAATTGCTTTAATTTATGCTGCGGAATAGGTTGGCGCTATATAAAGACTAATAATAATATTTCTTCAGTATCTTAGTCTCCCATACCTTGAGCCTCGTTTTACATCTTCAGTTTTAAAATTCTTGCTGTTAGCATGCTGTTGTGTGGTGAATTTGGTAAGGAAAGAGGGAAAACTGCACACAGCTATGTGCTGCTAGCACTGAAGACATCTCTGTGACATTCTCTGATTAATCTTTCAGTTCCTGACTGATCCCAGTGTAGGAGAAGTCTGTGCAATCTTACTGAGATGACACAATTGGATCATTCATACAGTCAGTGGAGTCGGATATACATAGTGGAGATCATTTTGTTTAGAGAAACAGTGTACCCTGGGGGGTAGTATGTTATGTAATAATGTCATATACAGGTGTGAGAATTACCTCCAGTCACAGAAACCTCTCCAGTACTTTAGTTATTCTACAGAACTTCTTTTCATCCTAGAGAGATATTAATGCATGGGTTCCATAGGTTCTCTCATTAGACTGCCTTCTCTAAACTTTTGTTTTCCTTAGTGTATCACCCACCTGGTCTGCAGAGCAGATGTCAGTTTTGGTGACTGGACACCTCTCTGGCATTCGGAGGGTTAATGTGACTGAGAAAAAATTCCATTGACCGATATGGGACTTTTAGCCCCTTGATGCTGGGCTGCAGAACACTTAAAAGGTTTCTCCGTGTGGAGGGCCTTCCACTGTTGGTCCTTGGGCTGCATGTTTTCAGCCTGAGGGTCACATGTTTGACACTCCTGATCTATGTGAACCAGACTAGTTCAGATTAGTGTTGAGCGAGCGTGCTCGGCCGATGCTCGGATCGGCTCGAGCATCGCTCTGCTCGGCACATGGCGGTACTCGTACGAGTACCGCCATGTGCTCGCCCGACAAGCTCGGGTGAAGAGGATCTGTGCCGGAAGAGGCACAGATCCGAAGAAGCTCCGCTGGACCACCAGGGAATGGAGGTACGGGGGCATTGCGGAGATGAAGGGGGCATTGCGGACATGAAGGGGGACATTGTGGAAGAGGGGCATAGACTCTATGCCCCTCTTCCACAATGTCCCCCTTCATCTCCGCTATGCCCGTCTTACACAATGTCCCCCTTCATGTCCGCTATGCCCCTCTTCCACAATGTCCCCCTTCATCTCCTCTATGCCATAGAGGAGATGAAGGGGGACATTGTGGAAGAGGGGCATAGCGGAGATGAAGGGGGACATTGTGGAAGAGGGGCATAGAGTCTATGCCCCTCTTCCACAATGTCCCCCTTCATCTCCGCTATGCCCCTCTTCCACAATGTCCCCCTTCATCTCCTCTATGGCATAGAGGAGATGAAGGGGGACATTGTGGAAGAGGGGCATAGCGGACATGAAGGGGGACATTGACCAGGCACCCTCCGCTCATCAGAGCAGGGGGTGCCTGGTTTGATGCTCGAGTGCTCCCATTGTATTCAATGGGGCTCGGGTGCTCGGCCGAGCACTCGAGCAGCAGGGGGTGCTCGGTCAGAGCACCCGAGCACCCGAGCATCACGGTGCTCGCTCATCACTAGTTCAGATGTATTACACCTACTGTGCTCCTGTATATTCTAGTGGAATACTCAGCTGGATTTTCTGTTACCCTGTTGCTTGGCTTGATTTCTAGCTAAAGAGCCTTTTTCAAGAAAAGGGAAATAACTGCAGTGCTCCTAGGCTAGCAATGCACACTACACACTACAATATCATGTACAGAGGGACATATGGGTATGGTGCACAAACTGCAACTAACAGCAATGCACAACAGCAATACAGGTTTCCAAAAATAACTATTACCTTGGTTGTAGGAAGTTTCAAGAGAAGTGCGTACTCTTTAGTAAATTTGGGTCATTATACACATCTAGCCCTCCTTAACTTCACATATTCTGAGTTACGCCAGCTCAGTCTGATAAGCGACTTCCATTAACTTGTATAGGGATCTTTGTTAACACAAAAAGTTACAGATAGTGAGGCAACAGGGACTCACTGGTCCTATAAGACTTGTACAGAGCTGAGTACATATTGGTATCACTATATAAGAATAAATATATTACTATTTTGTATTTTGATTTTTTTGCAATTATATTAACTTCATGATGAACACAATACTAATATGTGGTTTTAATTGAAATAAGGAGCTACATCATCCCTTCACATGTCAGAGAAGTGAGCAACTTAAGCTGTTGACAATTAACCCTTTGAGTGCCAGAGGAACACGCAATGCATTGCGTACCACTTTGACACTCAAAGGGTTAAAGACTGAACCAATGACTGCTTATATGTTGGCATCTTGATACATCTTGTATTCATGCTTTCTACATGCTAATTAGGACTATACACATCATGCAATCAAATGATAAACTACAATATGTTAAGAAATACAATACAAAAATGCTAAAAATAATTATCGTATGAGCCTATAATTTAGTAAAACACATCAGATTGTTATTTTCAAAATTCACGTAAATTTATTTCTGTATACTATTGCTGATAAAACCTTTTTTCTCACATTTATCATTTCTAATTTTCCAATAATACATGTGCTCTATGTATGACAGTTGTCAGCTGAACAGTCTTATTTAACCAGAGTTGCTATGGTAATGAAAAGTATTGTCATTTTAAATTGGAATGTCATGGATTTGCAGTTAAAGGGAGAGAAAGAAAATTAACGTAGAAAAATATGAATTGATTCTTAAAACTGTGAAGAATTTTGGAATTCCATACCAGTCACACCACAGAACTCTAAAGTTGAGACACCACCCCCATTACAAACAATGCATTCTACTGTATAACAAGTCTCACTGCATAGACAGCGCTTAGACTTTTTAATCATCTATAATTTATTATATTTAATCTATTTAACAATAAGGAACGGAAGGGTGTACAAAATATCACAAAACAATATTTTGCACACCCCTCTAGTGCTTACCATATGATTTTCAGAAACAAATTAAACCACAGAATAAAATATTTGCTTGAAGCCTTAAAGAAGGTGGCTACTATGCAAAAATGCAGTTTTATTTCTCTATATGGAGTAAGTATCACAACTCCATATCTGTGCACATACTTAGAGGAACAAAGAACATTGTAGATGTTATGTGGGACTGGTGTTCCATGACCGCAGATCAGAGAGCATAAATTACTGAAGTCTACAGTTCTGTAGTAAGGTAAAATCAAGTTTGATCTGTGCTTGCTAGTTTCATGGTTCATTCAATAATTCAGTCAGCTATGCTGTTGACATCTGTTCATCAGGGATTTGCAAAACTAATAAATACTAATGGATCAGCATTATGTATTTCTGTCTTCAAAGATATAAATCAAAACATTGCAGAGTTAGAAATTTAGTTCAGATAGGCAGACATGTTGGTTTTTATCTTCAGAATGTACCCCAATTAGGGAATGAAAGACATTGATATCCTTCTTATCAGTTGATTGCACAGAAAATGCACTTACATTCTAAACAGGCTGCTGTATCACTCAAACACCTTGGATACTTCCGTCCTGGCCAGGACAACATTTTAATTGTTGGAATATGCTGAACTGATGTGATTTCTGTCTTAGAATATAGGATGCAGATTTTAAACCAGTGGTGACTTTTGCTGTTGCCTCAGTGTCTTCTCTTCCAACTCCCGACTCCCGTGCTTTGGCCTGGAGTGTTCCAGACCTAGCTTCCTTCTTGACAACTTGTTTTGTCCCTGACTCCTGGCTTATGACCCAGTTTGCCGTCTGACTTGATTCTGTAGTCTCCTTTGGTCTCTCTGCTGTCCACCTGGTATCAATATCGGCCTGTTCCTGGACTTCAGATTGTCTCTTCCTCCAGTTTGGAGCAGCTACACCTCCTTGAGGCCTAGCTGGCTTGTCGAGGAGTCTCTTTGTTGGTAGCATCTGACTACACCACCCGGGGCCAAGCTGGCTTGTCGAAGACTCTCAATGTCAGTAGCATTCGACTATCCTGCCTGGGGCCTAGCCAGCTTGTAGAGGTTTCTTTGTCAATAGCTTCTGACTATCCCATCTGGGGCCGAGCCGGCTTGTCAATGACTCTCCTTGTTGGTAACATCTGACTATCCTGGTTGATAGCTTATCCAAACCTATGGCTCCTAATAACTGATCAGCCATCTTCTGCAGAACTCCCTCTGGAGGATAAACCAATTACTACATTTCGCCTTCTCAGATATGCTTCATCCAGTCTCTGCTGAGTTCTAAGTTGTTCTGGTGGACTTTGCATTTGCTGCTTAGACCTTTCAGCTTATCTTATTTGGCTCAAATGAACTTGCTAGGAATCCTCTGTTTGGGCAACCAAAGCGGTCTCTGGAGCGTTTCATCCTGGTCCGGTTACCATCTCCACATTTGGCCTTGCGGCTAGAGGTGGGTGTCCCTGCACTGCTCCACCTTTCCCTCTCCTGCTTGTGCATTTTCTAAACATTACTCAACTACTGTGTGTGTTTTTACTGTCTACAGTACACAACTGATGGAGTGTGATGTCTTGCATTGGCCCACAACAAAGTTCTCAATGTCGTCTGCTGTCTATCAAGTCTGCCTCAGTCACAGAGCCCACATCAGGCTCCCAGTCAGCTATCTAATATATTTATTTGTTTAATTATTTATGGGTTTTTTGTTTTGTTTTTTTATGTTGTCCTCCCTATCTTATCACAGTTAGTCCAAACAAATATATATAACTAAAAAACAAAATCAACAACTTCTTTCCCCAGACTTCCCCAGCACAGAGACAATAAAAGCAAAATCAGCAAGCAATCTGGACCCCAGCTGACTATGTCTTGCCAGTCAGTCACACCAAATTTTGGAGTATTTTGGGTCAACCTCCTTCTTCTCTCCCAGAGTACCCCAAGACTCCCCTAATACAGAGAACAAATGTCCAACCTAAATGACTCCCTAAATTAACCTTCAATTCCCCTATATTTGCCTATCCTCTGTAGCTCAAAAATGTCCTGCTCTGTCCTTTCACTAACACAGAATGGCATGCTATGAGAGCCTGACACCCTTGTATATGTCTGTAGAAAACTAGAGAAAACATTCTTGTACTGGAGAAAATGTTTTCTTCCCATTGATTTCATTGCCATGAGCTAGGTGAAAAAATCGGGAAAACTACACTTTTCACAGGAAATTTTTCACCAAGTGGAAAGTGCCATTTCTCACCGATTTCAGTTTGAGGCAAAACATTTTGCCCATACCTACTTGAAGCCAGCACCTTCACCCCGGCCTTGGCCTCATCAAGAAACCTCCAATGACTGCCACCACTCCCCAGCACCACACTCTACTCCACGCACAACTTAGTAGTTGTCCATCTCTCCATCCATTGTTAGAAGGAACTTGACAGTTGCAAACCATTAGCAGTATGTTCTGTTTTTATTCTCTACACAGTATTAACTCAGTGATATCCCTGTTCCTTTTAAACTACATGATTTATGCTAAGCCTGGTTTTGAGTTTATATATATATATACAAAGAGTCCAGCAACCTATATAAATCCTGTTACTTTTGAACCTAGGCTCCCACAGTCAAAATCTTATTAATGTTTAAACCATGTGTTTCAACATTCAAGTGTGAAACACACATTTGAGCTTTCCTGTTGTATTAGGTTACCCTGCTTTAGATTATTGGTTGAAGCATTGCCCACAGATGAGTCTTCTCTAATCAATCATCGGAAACACTGCACTGAAAGGAAGACAGTGTGGGATGGAAATCAAATAACCCAACAAAGTGGTGGACACCAACAAATACCAAATGAGATTGGTAGATATTGAGGAAGCACGGGAGGACAAGAGATATACCATCAGTTGTAAGCATTCTCTAAGTTGGGGAAGATGAAGTATGCTGATAACCACATTAAAATGTATATCCAAAATGTGAGAGGCTCTGAGGAAGAACAAACAGCATAAAGATCTGTTCTATGGCTAGTCACTGCTCAAAAGCATCTTGTTTTAGAGCTCTAGTGACATTACAGAGGAGAAATGTAACATACATATTAGACTAATCCCGCCCAAAAGGGCAGTACGGTTCTAGAATGACGGGCAAGCCCCCTCTGCTTTGAAACACCAGCTAACCACTTTAATAACACAACTATACTCACACACATATTCAGATTCCTAATCTACAATATACCCACACGAAACAAACAGTATAAAAATAATCCAAGAATAAAAGGAGTGCAAACAGTGAGACTTCCTGTGCACAGAGAGTTCTTGTTTTATTGTTTTAATATATAATTTCCTGCCTTTTCGTCATAATCATCTGTTATCATTAACTGTCACTGTCAGTTCAATGAGCTGGACTGAGTTATCTCTATATCATGGGGAGGCCCAGAATTACAGTACTGTGCAAAAGTTTTAGATAGGTGTGGAAAATGCTGTAAAGTAAGATGCTTTCAAAAATAGACATGTTAATAGTTTATTTTTATCAATAAACAAAATGCATAGTGAGGGAACAGAAGAAAAATCTAAATCAAATCAATATTTGGTGTGACCACCCTTTGCCTTCAAAACAGTATGAAATCTTCTAGGTACACTTGCACACAGTTTTTAAGGAACTCGGCAGGTAGGTTGTTCCAAACATCATGGAGAAATAACCACAGTTTTTCTGTGGATTTAGGACCATACCATCACTTCCAGGACTCTGTGTTCTTCTTTATGCTAAAGTTAGTTCTTAATGACTTTGGCTGTAAATGTGGGGTCACTATCATGCTGCAGAATGAATTTGGGGCCAGTCAGATGCCTCCCTGATGGTATTGTATGATGGATAAATATCTACCTGTATGTTTCAGCATTAAGGAGACCATTATTTTCTGACAAAATCCCCAACTCCATTTGCACAAATGCAGCCCCAAACTTGCAGGAAACCTCCACCATGCTTCACTATTGCCTGCAGACACTTATTCTTCTACCACCCTCCAGCACTTTGGCAAACAAACTGCCTTCAGCTACAGCCAAATAATTCAGATTTTGACTCATCAGTCCAGAGCACCTGCTGCCATTTTTCTGAACCCCAGTTCCTGTTTTTCTTTTGCATAGTTGAGTCGCTTTGCCTTGTTCCATGAAGAACACTTTTGACTAGACTTCTCCAGAATGTATATGGGTGTAGCAGGGTCTTACTGTTTTCTGCCAATTCTGAGCTGATAACACTGCTGGATATCTTCTGATTGCAAAGGGAAGTTAGCATGATATGTCTTTCATCTGCTGTGCTAAATTTCCTTGGCCGACCACTGTGTCTACGGTCCTCAACGTTGCCTGTTTCTTTGTGCTTCTTCAAAAGAGCTTGGACAGCACATCTGGAAACCCCTGTCTACCTTGAAATTTCTGCCTAGGAGAAACCTTGCTGCTGTAGTATAACTACCTTGTGTCTTGTTTCTGTGCTCAATCTTGCCATGGTGAATGACTTTTGACTGTCTTCAGCAACCTCACCTTGATAGCTGAGTTTGGCTGTTCCTCTGTTTTATTCCTCCTACACAGCTGTTTCTGTTTCAGTTAATGATTGTGTTTCAGCCTAATTATTAAATTGATGATCATTAGCACCTGTTTGGTATAATTTTTTAATCATACACCTAACTATATGCCTACAAAATCCCTGAATTTGTGCAAGTGTACATAGAAGAATTGATGCTGTTTTGAAGGCAAAGGGTGGTCACACCCAATATTGATTTGATATAGATTTTCTGGTGTTCCCTCACTATGCATTTTGTTAATTGATAAAAATAAACTATTGTCATGTCTGTTTTTGAAAGCATTCTTACTTTACAGCATTTTTTTCATGCCTGCCTAAAACTTTTACACAATACTGTACATCTGTGGCCCACTAGGCAAGGTACCCTATGCTCACTTTAGCTCCATCCCTAGAGTACCCCTAACTCCCACTAACCACATCCCCACACTATAACAAAGACCTGCCTGAGCTGTCTATCTGGCTAATCACTTAGTCCCGGCCAGGCAGAGCTATAGAATACAGCATGTCGGACTTAGTGTATTAGAGCAGTGCATGTAGGAGCTAAACTTTGTTTGCCATTTAACAGAGCACCAGGTTCAAGTATGATCACAGAAGTCATTGATCATATTTGGACAAAGCTGCAAACTGTTTTAATTTCTAATTACAGGCATAGACAGTGAAAGGGGGGTGTACCATCAGTGTAATGGTCACACAAAATTTATGACCCACACAGAACCAATATTCCCTCTGATCCACAGACATACAGCATGTCGTCTCTAGTCATATTTGGACTATAATACAATGCAAATAGCCAGCTTAAGTTAATGAAAATTGCTGTCCAGCAGCAGTTATGAGTCTTATATTTTTTTCTCTCTGCTCTTTTTTTATTTGTTGCAATATGGAACAGTAGAAGGCAGTGTGGATTGATGCCTCCCACCACCATCACCACCAAAAATGCATTCCATGGACTTTGAATCCAAGTCCAAATATCCACTGACATATTTGAATATTCTTTCATGCAGCATACATTTGCAGTGCATTTATGCATTTTCAAATGTTTTGAAACAGATTTTCTACAAGTAAAACAAAAATAATTCGGAGGTTAATTACAGCAGTAATTAAAAAGAATCAAGTTATTTGGAAACTGTCAGCTGAGATAAACTGTTTTATATCATTTGTACACTTGGATTAATTTGATGGGTAAGGATTGTAGGAAGTTTGTAGGTCAGTGCAATAATTCTTCTTGTACACTTTGTCAGAAACATTTACCTGCTGCCCTTGAAGTCAAAGAAGTACACAATTATAAGTGGCTCTAGAGAATACATTGTTTCAGCAATACTTATAAAGAAATATAAACAAACTAGTTGAAGAGCCTGTTACACGGGCCACAGTGCCACTGCCAGCCGGTTGCGGGGTAGTCATGCACAGTAGAGACTACCCGTGACGCTGCTGATACAGAGCTGGACACTCCTTTGGAGCATCCCGCTCTGTATCAGCCTCGTCACTGGCAGTCTCTACTGCGCATGACTACAGCACACACAGCAGTCTCTACTGTGCATGACTGCGTCGTTACACACGTTTTAGCAAATTATTATATAGGATATAGACTCTCATTAAAGTTTCTTACTGTAAATGTTATGTTTTCATTGAAAGGTAGGCAATGTCACAGGCAAACCAAAAAGGAATCTCCCGTTGTCCAGAAATTTCCCTTCCATGCTATTTTACCTATTAGATCTAAGAGAATCAAAGATTTAGACCAATTTAAATCAATGTGATTTTTTATATTATTTGTCCTCTATGGTGCAGTTGGTTTTATCAATAATTGCTCCTCTTTTATGTCCATCTGAACAATATCAATATTTAGGTGTTTTTAACTAAAGCCTGCTATACATTTCCTTAATCATAATTTCATTAGGAGAATATTTTTACTGTAAATTATTTAAATGGTAACATTAAATGGGGTACTTTGGTGAGGTGAGCGATTTTAAACATATTTTGGCCAAAACAAAGCAACTAAAACCCTCATTATTATTTTTATTTGTAATATTAACATATTGGTATGAAATATGCCTTCCACAGGGCTCACATTAGGATTATTTTTAAGGGGCAATGCAGGTTTGTTTTGTTTTCTGCTCTAGGTTTGCCTTAAGTTTGGGGGACTTGGAAAATTCCCTTAATTCCTTGCCTAACTTCATGTCTTATTCAATTTATGTATTATTTTTTGTACTTAAAATTTGTATTAATTGTAGTGTTCTCGCTCTGTGAGTTTTTTTGTTTGTTTTGCACATGTGAACAATATGTATGGGGGATACATGTAAATAGGTAAACTTAACTGGTCATAAGAGAAATTTGGTTACCACTCAGAAAAAACATCAACAAAAATATTAAATGATAAACCAAAGCATGGAAAGCATTTAATAGAAAATTCATTTTTGTTTATTACACTCTTTGATAGTCTGTATTTTTTGCAATGACAGCTTGGTTCTCATTTTTAATAGGCAGACACCGATTAGTATCTATGTCTATGCTACAACTAGTGGAGACTTTTAATAATGAGAGTGCAGCCCACGTTTTAACATATTGGTTTTTATTGGCTTGTATTAAATAGAGTGACAGGTAGCCCAGAGACTCCTGGCAGAGCAGGAAGCACATCAGCACTTTGCACAATAAATTGAAATTACTCAGGGTGCTCCGATAGTGTTGACATAGCGCTCCCATACATGCACATGCTAGTGAGCTCTCCCATGACTGTAACTTCTTCAGAACCAGATTTACATATCTGGTGCTTCTAGACAAGGTATCCTATGCTGCCCTTTGCTCTGCTCATAGACACACTCCTAACTTCCAATGACCACACACCCAGATTCCATGTTTACCCTGCCTGAGCTGTTTATTTAACCATTTACCTGCTAGAGGAGTTCCATCTGGCATTCAGAAGATTAAGCAGTAGATCATACCAAGGCAGCAGCTACAGGAATAATAACATCAGACATGGAATTATTTCAAATGTCTGTCTCAACTAGAAAAAGTGTCTGTTTGTTGGAATGTTGTCAGAAGCAGAGAGAAGCATCTTGATGTCTTGGTATTAGAGCAGTGCATGCAGAAGCTTATGTTTGTTTATGCTCGATCTGAGAGCCAAGTTAAAATGTAATCACAGCATTGGCTGATCATAGTTCATCCTAGAGGTCCAGTTCGATGCTAAAGTGAAGGTTAAACTTCTGCAAACATTGTCTTTTAACACATCTCTCTGCTTCATCCATTATCCCCTTAAGGGCCACCAGTGCCTCAGTGCATTGCACCTCCCCCTCGTCCTTAAGCAGTTAAGCAGTTATGTACAGCAGCAGTCAGATAGTTTCTGAGTGGGTAGAGTAACTACACATTTAAAGTAGCCTAGAGCTATCAGTGAAGGTGTCTGCCAGGGCTGAAGACTTAGCAAGATTTTAGTCAGTACTCAGCACCCCAGTCCAAGCTTATTCAGAATTACTTCACAGTGGTACATGCTGGGTGCCTAAATCCCCATTAATGAGATATAATTAAACAATAATGATGTTTACTTGTCTCAATTAATTTAATCCACCCCTCTGGTGGAAGCTGATGGGTTGTAACTATGTAAGAAGGTGGAGGAAGGTGATTTTTTTAGACATATGAATCACTAGGAATGTATGATTTATCAGAAAGGTTAGGGAACAAATCTTTGAGATTATATTCACCTTAAATAATAATAAACTATTAAACTGACTGAAAAACAAAGTAAAAGTATTTTGAATAGCGGCTAAAATCTGGTTAGGAAATAGTTCCACTTTGAGAAGTAAAATATCCCTGGTTCTGACATAGTAACTGAACTTTCACACTAATGACCTTATATAGAAAGCAAGACTTGCATACCAATTGCACCATAAGAGGAAATAAAAATGTCTAAAATTCCCATTGATTTAGATGGGAAAGCTAAAGAGGCCTCAAACACACTTGTAAACAATGTGTTGGACACCTCTCTAGCATTCAAAAGGTTAAAAACCCAGTTAAAATAAAGGGTATATTTATTTGTCCCCTTTGGTGCAGAAGGTTTGCCCTAAATATGTGCATTTGTTTTGTAACAAACTCAAAATTTACCGAAAATTACATGTTTTGTGACATCCAGGTGAAAATGACATACTAATGGGATGGCACACAAAACAGTAGATTCATGATTTTGTCAGTTCAATTTGTTGATTCATTCTTCATTTTGCATGATTTTGGTGAGGAATGTGGGAAGGAACTGTGAGTAGGAAGGTAGAGAAGAAGTGACTGATACACAGCATGTCCTGTATAATCCTGGAATACAATAGATGGTTTCCTTGGTTTCAGCTGTGACTGATTGTTGCAAAAGCCTGTGAATCTCTAGTTTATCTGTGATGCATATTATACTCTGGCTAGTCCTGATTGAAAAGGGGACATCCCCTGAAACTAATATATCTTGAGACAGCACTATTTTCTTACTTTCAATTTAGCAGACCGAAGCAGTGGTTATTTGGTTATTTTCTGTATTAAAAGGAGAAGCGTGGCACGTGCCAAAATTCTCTGTCTCTACCACACACACACCCCTGGGCAGACAAATGCACCCAGGGGGTGGCAGTAAGGAGGAAATATTCATATGTCCTCCATACTGCCTGTCCAGGACATACAGAGGGTGGGCTGATTTTGACAGGACTGGCCAGGGAGCCTAAGGCCCCTATGGCCATTACTTTCAAAATATCTGCACTATCCCCTCTTCCAAACAAATAAAATGGCTGACGTATGTCACTAGTAGCCACATTCCTGTAATGCTTTCCTCACTTCTCCACTACGTAGACATTAACACAGGCCTCTACAAAATACTGGGTGCCAGGTCACCATGGAAAATACAAACTCTGACTAGCTTCCCAAATTTTGCTTTCATACAACTAAGTCCGTTAATCAAACACCAGTAGGAAGATGCATTATATACACACACTATACCATTGTGCTCATATATCCCCCACACAAATACTACTTCCATTAACCCTTTGAATGCAACAGTGTGTCAAACAAATTGCAAAGTGTTGTGTATGCAAAGGGTTAATGACACCATCCGAATACTACTTTTCAGAGCTGCGGAGTCTAACAGCTGGCTTCTCCCTGCATCTGATAATATTAATCACATGCATGGCCTGAGTGCCAGAGAAGTATGCAAAGCAAAGTTTTGAGTAGCCATGTGGCACTCAAAGAGTTACATACATTCAGAGTTGGATCCAAATACTAATTTTTAAGCATGCCTTTATCACTATATATTCTTGACTCCCTGTTGCATCTTGATGAGGCTGCACCAGATGCTGTTTCACTGGGGCACATGGCCATGGAAGTTACTTCCACCACAGAGGCAGAAACTAACTTACGTGATCATTGTCCCCAATGAAAAAGCTTCACTCCACGTCAGGTATCAACCCAGGGTATCAGAGAGACCACTCCTAATATCCACTTTTTGCATAGAATGTAGTTCCCTCCAGATATACCAACTTAATATATAAAAAATACAGGTTGGAGATAGATCACCATAAAGTAATAACAGGGAACTTTGCTGTGGTATAGAGTAAAGCCCAAAGGCCATTGAATAAACTGATCTTCAACTTGGTGCAATATAATAATGGATTGAGGGAATTCACTGGATAAAAATGTATTTTTAATCCATATGCAGGCTAAAAAACGGGGCTTCTCTTAATCACAATGTTAAACACACTACATAAAGCACCTTACACCAAATAAAAAGAAAAAAAAAATCATAAAAACCATGTCACTGATAAGGTACCAGAGGGTTAAGCTTAATTGAAGTGTAACACCTATAATTATATTAGCTCAATAATACTAGAGCTGGTAAAACAATCTTTATAGCAACAACATGTACCAACCAACAAACATTCTAACCTAAACCCCATGCCCCATAACCTCCCCCCAATAAAACAGCATTCACTAAAATGAAGTCTGTGTTCCCCATAAAATCACATAGAAAACCAACATTGCCAGTAAAAAAAGGCCCCATTTTGCCAAAAAAGAACCAACATTGCCAATCGTGAAGGTCCTGTTTCCCCCATACTCCCCAACAAGAACACCAGCATTGCCAGTAATGAAGGACACATCCCTTCCAAAAGCATTTCAAATATGAAACACTTACCTTAATGTTGAAGGTTCAGTGGTGTCCACAATGCCCTGGTCTTCCACTACACTCTACTCAACCCACTGCCACAGTTTCAGCTTCATTATTGGAGATGTTGGTTCTTGCTGGGGAGGGTGAGGGTATGGAGCCTTAATTACTGCAATGTGGCTTTTGTTGTGCAGAGTGGGGTAACAGCTCCTTCATTATTGACAATGTTGATTCTTGATGGGGGGACACAAGGCCTTCATTATTGGAATTGTTGATCCTTGTTGCGGACTTAGGGGGGAACATGGTCTTCATTATTGGCAATATTGATTTTGTTTGGGAGTGTGGGGGTAACAGGGGCTTCATTTTGGTGAATGTTGTTTTGGAGGGGAGGGTGGTGGGAGTGGGGGTTTAAGTAACTGTCACAAACGAGGGCTAAAGGCCCTGCTGAGACAGTGAGGAGAGTGTGGGAGTGAAAGGGTTAACAATGCCAGTCCCCTGGTTACCTGTTACTATTCCTAGCAATCACTACAGTAACCCCTGAAATCCCTCCTGCACTATCACCCCAGTACTACAATTTGCTGCCACCACCAAGACTTTATATCTGGGCATCTTAGGTTACCCCAAAAACAACAGAATTACCATATAAAACCCATCACCTTAACAATCAAACATATAGACTTAACCCTTTAGTAACGTGTTCTAAATGAGCTTCCTTCAGAGTAGTGAGTTCATATTAGAGAACAGGGACAAGAGCTGATTAATTGAACATTTAATCTGAAAAAAAGGCTTCATAGTGCTGGGTACAAAAATACAGGAATAAAGGACATACAGAAACAAAGATTACACATTGGTAAAACAGTCCATAAAATAAGAGAAACACAAGAGATCCCTACATACATTTACCACTATATAAATAAGAGCCCTTGTGGGAACTTCAGGTGGTAAAAGTTCTCCGTTCCAGTTGTTACAAAGAAATTCACTGTTTTTATTCAAAACCCATATTAAATACATTCTACAGTTGCTTCTAAGAGGCCAGACCCCCTGGGTGTTACCTGGGAGGGTCAGGGGTTTGGCCTGACAGTTTATGGCCCACTCAATCAGACCTGTCAGGGATGTTACTGCAGCGTTCTACCTGAAAAATCATAAGGCTTCCCAAAACATGCAACCCACAGCACACCTCTATAATGTTATAATAATCATATTCCTCATATCTGTGTGAATATCTGGACACCAAACATGCTGGGTCTAACTGGTTGCAAAGTGGCTATTCTTGTAACTCATAGCAGGAACACCACCCCCTGGCATGTTTGGTACCCACCAAAAAGGTAAAACCTGGGCATTCTGAATATATATTTATATTGAACCTTTTTACACTATCAATACATGTTCTCCATATTTCAGGCTATTTGGTTGTCCCCTGGACAACCCCCCCACCAGAGAAGATGGTCCAATATATTTTATGACACTCTGTCCTGCTCCGGTGATCTACTCATTCAGTTTCCAGTGATGTTATCCACTCATCTAATTTAGCTAACACTTTAAAAGGTACAATAAAATGCACAAAATAAACACATTATACATACCAGGGCGCTGCAAAGACCAATTCATGCCTTGACATGACAGTAAATTTGATCATTATTACTAGCATGTTTGCCGGTCAGTACTTATTTTGTTGTAAGAATTTTTACCAGCCCTAATAGTATCAGACCTGTGCTATGTGTTGGTTTAAGGCCTATATTAGACTTGTGCACAACAAAAATTCGATGTTGGACGATTTTTTTTTTAATTCGTTGACTCCGCAATTGGGATCCAACCTGTTCGACTCGGACGAAAATCGGCGACAGTCCAAATTATTCGGCGACTTTAAAATACTTTTAAAAATGCAATAAAATATGAAAATTAAATGAATGGAACCATTTCCAGGGTCTAAATGAAGATGGTGGAACAGGGTAAGGTGGGCATTTAGCCTTATGGTACTATGGATGAAGTAGAAGAAGTATGGATGTAGAAATAAGGCACCCTGCCTGCCTAGACAATACACATACACAACTGTGAGGCTGACTGATGTGTCACTGAAATTTATTCAAACAAATTCCTCATATTAATTTTAATGTTTAACACAGAAACAAAGGTGACTCTCCCTTGCGGACGTAATAAGATACTAGGTCTGCCTATAGAACTGTGAGACTGGCTGATGTGTCACTCTGAAAATTATTCAAACAAATCCCTACTATTAATTTTAATGTTTAACACACAAACAAAGGTGACTCTCCCTTGCAGTGGTAATAAGGTACTAGACCTGCCTACAGAACTGTGAGACTGGCTGATGTGTCATTCTGAAAATTATTCAAACAAATCACTACTATTACTTTCAATATTTTACACAGGAACAAAGGTAACTATCCCTTGCGGACCCAATAAGGTACTAGGCCTGCCTACAGAACTGTGAGATTGGCTGAAGTGTCACTCTGAAAATTATTCAAACAAAGCCCTAATATTGCTTTTAATATTTTACACACGAACAAAGGTGGCTCTCCCTTGCGGACGCAATAAGGTACTAGGCCTACCTAGATAACTGTGAGACTGGCTGATGTGTCACTCTGAAAATTATTCAAACAAATCCCTACTATTATTTTTAATATTAAACACAGAAACAACGGTGACTTTTCCTTGCGGTGGTAATAAGGTAATAGGCCTGCCTGCAGGACTGTGAGACTGGCTGAAGTGTCACTCTGAAAATTATTCAAATAAAGCCCTAATATTACTTTTAATATTTTACACACGAACAAAGGTGACTTTACCTTGCGGACGCAATAAGGTACTAGGCCTGCCTATAGAACTGTGAGACTGGCTGATGTGTCACTCTGAAAATTATTCAAACAAATCCCTACTATTAATTTTAATATTTAACACACAAAGGTGACTGTCCCTTGCGGTGGTAATAAGGTGCTAGGCCTGCCTACAGAACTGTGACACTGACTGATGTGTTACTCTGAAAATTATTCAAACAAATCACTACTATTACTTTTAATATTTTACGTAGGAACAAAGGTACCTATCCCTTGTGGACACAATAAGGTACTAGGCCTGTCTATAGAACTGTGAGACTGGCTGATGTGTCACTCTGAAAATTATTCAAACAAATCCCTACTATTAATTTTAATATTTAACACACAAAGGTGACTGTCCCTTGCGGTGGTAATAAGGTGCTAGGCCTGCCTACAGAACTGTGAGACTGGCTGATGTGTTACTCTGAAAATTATTCAAACAAATCACTACTATTACTTTCAATATTTTACACAGGAACAAAGGTGACTATCCTTTGCAGGCACAATAAGGTACTAGGCCTGCCTACAGAACTGTGAGATTGGCTTAAGTGTCACTCTGAAAATTATTCAAACAAATTCCTACTATTATTTTTAATGTTAAACACAGAAACAAAGGTGACTTTCCATTGTGGTGGTAATAAGGTACTAGGCCTGCTTGCAGAACAATGAGACTGGGTGATGTGTCACTCTGAAAATTATTCAAACAAATCCCTAATATTTTAAATTTTTTGCACAGGAACAAAGATGACTTTCCCTTGCAGTGGCAATAAGGCACTAATGCTGGCTGCCTGCCTATGCCTAATCTTAACTGCCTAGACACTCTCTATCTCCTTCTTTTCTCTCTGAGATCCAAAAACAGAATGAGGAAATGCAGACTGTCTGCCTGGGTGTCTGTGTCATTAGTCCAACCCCAATCATGAAACAAAGAAGCCAATTGGAATAGAGACATGGAAGGAAAGTATGGAGGGAAAGTAATCGAGCGCAGGTAGTAGTCACCAAATTTCCAAAAGTTTTGACAACATTTTTGGCAAACAACTAGTCTAGCCTATATGCTGGGTAAATATTGATTTACTGCATCTATTGGATGTAGTTTTTTGATGGTCCAAAACTTACAACAGAAGATGTATCCATTTTATTTTGCACTAAGTGTTAGTACAGGACATTGAATAGCTCAGCAATTAGAGATTTAAATTGATTTCTATGATGTGTTACAGCGACCATTGGGGTAGATTTAAAGGTTTACGTTAAAACAGCCGCTAAGTAAAAAAGGCACATCGCCCACAAATAATACATGATTTATGTCAGATTCGACAGGTAGTCTACAAGATTAGCTAATGAGCGTAGGCACAACACAAACATGTAACACAAAACCCTGTGTCGCACCTTTTTTTGCATCACTCTGCATCCTAATCACCCGATAAAACATTAAAGTCAACTTGTAACATAACGGCTGATGTTGTCTATCAACCCTGATTGATGCACAGATTTAAACCCACAGCCAATCCCAAGACCCCAAAGTATCAAAAATGTTCAAATACATCTATATATGCCCAAAAATAATGCACGTAAGATTATCGGCTGTAAGGATTAGCAAACTGCCGTTAGCTGTTCATAAGATGGACCTTTAAATGGCTTACTGCACGTTAAAACACATAAAGGTGATTTTCTTTTCTGACGCCTGCCTTTAAATCTATCCCATTGTCTGATAAATGTACATGCTATTTTTGATGTAGACAGGTCATTGAATAGCTTGCAGGGCTATTTAGACCTTTGTTGACACCAATTTAGTTTAGAACATCTCACTGAATCAAGCCCATTATTTCTGTTCAAGGCACAAGTACAAAATTTATAGGAGCCATAGGATTTTATGATCATAGTAAGGTAAGTGTGGGTTGTTATTAGTAGGAGGCATTTCTTCTCCTTTAAGTGGGGCAAAGGGGAGGAGTGTGTGGAGTTTGGTGGAAAAGTGAGAAGTCAAGGACATATTGTGGCAGCTAAAGAGGAGCAATTCTGGGGCAAGCCAGCTATATAATTGGAAAAACAAAAAATCTGATTGCTCAGCATTCAATGAGTTAAAAACCCAATTTAAATTAATTGGAATAATCCCCCCCCAAGTGTAGTTGCTTTTTCCATAATTTATCGTAATTTACCTTTGATTTCTGCATACAATTCTAATATGTGTTAATATTCAGCACTACCTTTTTTAAGTATCTATCGTATTTTACTTATATATATGAAAACATATACATCAATTAGAAAATAGTTTGTGTCATGATTTACAATGTTAACGACAGCATACTTTATGACATAATATTAATCAACATATAAAAATAGCCTGGCTGCATGTTGTTACTGTCAGATTCTCACATAATGTATAATTCTACATTTGCCTTTGAACACGCATACAGCCTTCTATCAAATTAGCACAATTTCTGACATTATGACATTTTTCATAGCGTTTCTTCTTGGTTTTAAGAAATGTTGTTACAATTCTAAGACTTCTCTAATTAGTAGCCGGCTAGGTGGCTAATAAAACCATATGTTCACGTCAAAATGATGACCTGTGCTGATTTGTGTTGCAAAGTTTAACAGTGATGTGGCAGTGTGTCCTGTAGACTGCAGTAGAGTGTGTATCATTTGCATACTTTCTGAATATTCTATCCATAAATGTTATTTACTGCCACATAGTCTGCAGACATATTGCCACTTTTAAAAATGCTGTGTCGACTTAGAAGCCTCTTGCAGATTTACTTGTTCCCAACCTTACTAATATTTTTAACACCTTGTTTTTACTGGAATCTCATTAAAACATGTAACAAGAATAAGTCCTTCAAATCAATGTTTCCTCAGGGCTTGTGCCCAACAAGTCTAAGTCCTACAAATCAAGGGGGATGATTCATTAAGCAGTGATAGAGGTGATAAAGTGGAGATGACTTCTCCAGTTTATCACTTCTCCAATTACTATTTTATTATCTGGAACCTATTCACTTAGTTTTCTTCAGCTTTCTGAGATCTTAGTGCATATGTTCCACTTTATCTCAACTTTATCACCTCTTTATCTTTATCTTTATCGCTTATTGAATCTCCCCCCAATGTTTCCTCAGGGCTTGGGCCTCTAACAATTCTAAGTCCAACAAGTCATCCTTTACAAAAAAAACTCTATCCCATCAAGTATCAGTCTGCCCCAGTCACAGCTTATGTTAGGGGAGTTCCTGTCTCTGTAATGTTACTTACAAATGTTTAATTATTTTTATTTAGTTTATTTATTTTGTTAACTGTCTCGCCAATCCCAGTCAAGAAACCACCCCCCAAAAATGTCCCTGTTTATCTTATTCTTTCCCCAGACTTCACCAACACAGGAACCCTCAGACCCCTTTTATACCATACCTATGGGAAATAAAATAACAATAATAATTAATTCAGTTTTACCATTGATATTAACGCAATGAGCTAGGTGAAAAAAAAGTGGAAAAACTGTGTGTTTCACAGGAAATTTCAACGTAGGCAGGAAGTGGCACTTTTTATCTATTTTAGTTTGAGCCAAAAAAATTTTGTCCACCCCTAGACATGACATTCCCATCAAAAACACCCTTCAAGTGACAGAACCAAAGTGATCAGGATAAGTGCACTGAGATTCACACAGAAGATCAAGGAAGCAAATAAAAGAGGCAGGCTCACAGGACTGATCCTCTGGACCATTGTCTTTCCAATGTAATTAGGTACTGGAGATTATACTAATGCCAGCAAGAGTCCAGAATGTCTTCAGCCTTAAACCCCTCCTGGCCATTCATGACAATGGCTGGCGGTGGGAGGAGGGAACCTATTTGGAATCTCATTCCCTGTGAAAGGTTTCATGAGGGAAATGTGAAATACTAGGTGAACACAATAGTGGCAAGGAAGGTTCATCTGGAAGGAGACTGCACTTATACATCACATGATCTTGAAAGGTTCCACAAAGTAAGCACCCAATGTCTTAGAAGGCAGAGCAAGCTTCTAGTTCTTTGTAGACTGCCACACCATTCTCATCACCTGAATGTCCCTAGGGTGGCTTTGCCTGGCTTTAGCAAAGGCCTTGTAGACAGCCTGTTATCTAGTAATATTGGGCTTGAGAGCTTGGAGGTAGTAGTTTAGAGAACAAAGCCATTCCAAGGCTTCCAGGACTTGAGAAGAAGACACATATCCAAATGGGGTAGTGGGAGTCAGGCAAAAGATCAGGGCAGGTGGAATTTCTTCAGACTCTGCAGTGAAGATAAGGGTCAGGGCAGGGGGAGTCCAATTAAATTAGAGGACAAGCAGGAGTTGGCAAACAAAAGGTCAGTAAGATAAAGCAGGACCAAGTCTTCAGTTCAAAAGCCTATCATCTAAGTGACCAGATAGAGGCAGGGTACATTTAAATACATAAAGAGAAATAAGTTGTTGAATGCGCAACCCAGTTCACAAAGGACCTGTTTGTGCATATTAGTTTATGCCCTCATGCATGCCCATTTGAACATCAATGTATAAGTGTGAAGATGTGCTCCCAAATGCATGCATGAATATAATGAAGGTGGGAGAATGAAAGCACAGACACAGATGCACAAGGATAATGGATCCCATGTAAAACATGACTGCTACTGGACACTCTATATTCCCTCAACATCCATGGTATAGATATATACTGTATTTGTACTTTTGTACTACTTGTATCATGGAAGGTCCTTTTCTATCTTAAACTCAACATATCTAGAAAAGGACTTGGTTTATTAGATTTTCCTCTTGATCTAGGCCTCTGACTCCTTTTTAAATCACAGCTGACAATTCTAACATATACTCTGTCACTATGGCATGGTGAAAATATTATACAATGTTATTTTTCCATATTAAAACTGTCACCAAAACCTGATGCATTTTCCCTAAAAAATATTGCCAGAATACATCTGTTGTATCTGTTTTGCTAAAACTCTGACCTAGGTCCTCATTCTCTCTAGATAACCTTACCATAACATTTGGCTTTCCTGCCTTACATCTCTGTCCACTTTAGTCTATTTTCCATGCAGCTGCTAGCTCACCACTGCATGGGAAGCCATATAACAGCACATAATGAACCCTGTCTTGTTCCACTGCATTGGTAGCCATATAATCACATATACTGGCCCCCAACCATATCTCACTGCATTGGTAGCCATATAATCACATATACTGGCCCCCAACCATATCACACTGCATTGGTAGCCATATAATCACATATACTGGCCCCCAACCATATCCCACTGTATTGGTAGTCATATAAGCACATATAATGACCCCCCAAGCCTTGTCTGACTGCACTGAAAGCCATATAACAGCATATATTGGTCCCAACTTTGCCCCACTGTACTGGTAGCCATATAATCACACATATTGACCCCCAACCATGTCCTACTGCATCGGTAGTCATATAATCACATATACAACAACAATAATTGAGAGAGAACTTTTGAGATATAATCAATACACTATTTATTAAATAGAAAAAAGACACTGATAAATGTATGAATCACAAAAAATAACCACAAATAAATACAATATTTATGGTACCATAAACTTAAAACATCATAAGAAAATTAAGAAATAAAATATAAAATGTAATCTGTGATATAAAAATGCTCCTATGTATTCCTAAAATAGGATAAAAATTCTCTCTGACTCTGAATACACAATGAGATAAATGTTAATTGGCTTCCAAATACGAATATGTATCCTTATATTCTAGGAAGTGATCGTCACTGTTTTACAGTTATTACAAAGAGTCAATGTGTGGAGAACGTGTGTCACTTATACTTGGAATAAATCACTGCAGCAGTATGTTGTACTCTGTGATATATCCAGAATATTAGTGTGCATTCAACGTTATTCCAATGCGTTTCGTACTTCTTACAGTACTTCTTCAGTACGAAAAAGGAGAGGCAAATTGGTTTACCATCTGTTAACCCTTTAACCCCCTGTGTGCTTTAGAGAGGTATAGATTAGTTATTAACCCTTTGCATAGCAGACAGGATTACAGCAATGTTTTATTCTGTTATTCACCAATTGAATTCCTCATAGGTGCAGTACCTAATGGATTAACCCGTTGTATGCTAGAGAGGCATAATTCATCAGTAAGCAACCCCTTGTATGCTAGAAAGGCGACTAAAGTTGTTAATTACTGATGAATTATGCCTCTTTTGCACACAAGGGGTTATTCATTGATGTACACATTCCTGTCCAATGTGCACCTATGAGACATTCAATGGGTTAATCACAGAACACATTTCTGTACACCTCTCTGGCATGCAAGGGGTTAATAACTGATCATTTATTGCATACAGTATGTTAAGGGGTTAATAGCTAACCATTTATGCCTCTTTAGCAATGCATACAGTGGGTTAGGTTAACCCTTTGAGTGCCAGAGAGGTAAGCAACGCATTGCACAGCAATCCTTTATGTACCCCTCTGGCACTCAAAGGGCTTTAATATATGCATACAGATTAGAATACCAGCTAGTGGGCCAGTTAAATAAAAAAATCCCCCGGGCTGGTATTGCGCCACAGTCCGCCCCTGGGTATATGTATATATTGTTATCAATTAACAAAATGCATAGTGAGTGAACAGAAAAAAAATCTAAATCAAATCAATATTTATTGTGACCACCCTTTGCCGTCAAAACAGCATAAATTCTTCTTGGTACACTTGCACAGTGTTTCTTCCAAACATCTTGGAAAATTAACTACAAATTTGGTGGGGAAGCACTCACAAATAAAGGGTTAAGTGTCTGGACGCAGTCAGTGTAGCCACATTAAATGTAGAAGAAAATCACAACAGCACCCTCAGACCTTGTAAAAAATGTATAAATGTTTATTGTCAACCTTTTGGCCGAAACATTGACAATCAACATTTGAACATTTTTTACAAGTCCTGAGAGTGCTTCTGTGATTTTCATATATATATATATATATATATATGTTACAATTAGAGGTCTGGAATTTCAGAATAAAGATAAGGACACACACACACTGCAGTGAAAACTATAAAAACTACAGTTTATTAAAACATGCAATAATTAAATAGGTTATGAAATAAACATCCTGCCAGAGTTCACAAGCGTATGCGAGACATACAACTCTAACAAGTGATGAAATACAAGAAACCAGAACTATTGCCAGAGCTTACATCAGTAAAACAAACTCTGCAATACGCAAGACAGGAAAGATAAGAAATAAAAAAGGTACTTATCAACGGAGATGTCAAATCAGTGTGGGAGAGAAGTCACACGAAACTCTGTAGTCTCAAGACACAGATGCACGGACAGAGGTGAGAATCAGGTACACACTCTTTCGTCCCAAAAATGTCTCTCTCTGTATTGTTTTGATTACAGGTTAAAATACAGACTAGGATGTCTAACACTGCGCATGCGTATGTCCTTGGTTAAGGCTGAATATAGGAGACATCACTAACTGTCTCTCATAAACACTACGTAAGCTAGCATCGCCCGCCCCTCTGCTGTTGCCAGCCAAAACTGCAGACAATTAACCCCCAACTAACCATGAGGAGATCACCAAAAAAAAACCATCCCTTACAATATATATATATATATATATATATATATATATATATATACTAGTGTAGAAGCCCATGTACATGGGCCAGGGTCCGGGTAATGTCAACCCTTTGAGTGCCAGAGGGGTACGCAGCAATGCATTGTTAAGTTAAGTGACTGCTCCCTCACTGCTACACACGATGCAGTCTTGCGCAGAAAGACTGGCAGAACGCGTGCAGTCTCTACTGCGCATGATGGCTTCTGACAAACATCCTAGCAAATTATTATATATATATAAATATATGCACACGTTCGTTTGTTTTTTTATTAAGCTGATACTATGGTGACTCAAGAAATTGAAAATGTGTTTAAATAACATACATACATTATTTTGCCTGCCAAAATCTGTATTCTGTATTTTTGCTCCAGTTTTTAAGTAGTTGTACTCTAAGTTAAATAAAATCTGATACTATGCATTTCCATTTTTAAATTGTACTTGTGATGTTTTTGTATTCTGTATGATCTCATTAAGGGTGTATTGAATGTGGGAATACTTATTCTGTTCCTATTAATAGTATATTTAGTAGATTTCAATGCATTGCAGAATTTAAAAAGCAATTATATTTCCATAATGGTTTAGTTTTCCTTGATAATTTCTTATGCTGAAATGTACGGTTTCTCATGATACTTGTAGAAATTAATCCATTTGCATTTAATGGACTTTGGAAGAGTACAACTTGAACACACTGAGTCATAACTTCTACTTAAATCAGGTTTATTGGTAATGACCATTTAAATAAGGGTTAACAAGGGTGATATGGCAATAGCTAACTTGATGGATGCATGTGTTTTTTTCGGCCTCATTATCTGTTACCATATTACCATGCTAATCAATATATTAAAAAGTAAGAGAGGTAAAAAGCAAAGGTAACTTTTGGTTACTTGTGATCTACATGAGATTTCACCTCATTTTGATCATAATTAAATAATAACTTGTGAAGGATTTACATAAACTTCAAAATAAAAGGTAGAGCCTTACATACAAAAAAATTAGCTGTTTTTGAGCAGCCAGCTGCATTATAGGAGACAAATCAAAAATCCAAAGATTCCTATTGAATTAAACTAGGACTTATACTCCATTAAATGCTACTGCAAATGAAGCAATGCGTGGAGACCTCTTTCGCATTCAAGAGGTTAAAGAACCAATTTAGAGCTATTTGAATTTTTATTTGTCCACTGTGATACAATTGGTATGCCCCACAACTGACCTCTAGTTTCATATTTTAAAGTACTGTTAACTATCTCACTGGAAAAGTGCCAATATATATGTCATTTACTGTACTGACTGTACTTAATTTACAATAGATTTTCAAGGTACCAGTATCCATGGTTACAAACCTTTTTGCTTTGTAATATGGCATTAGGAAACGGATAGCACCAATCACATTTATTTTTAAATTGTGAAGTCACATTTAATATATTAAAGGGATAGTAATACTTAAAATGTAAAAAAAAATATGTTGTAGAGTTTATCCCCCTGAGTAAAACAAGGGCACTCCCACTGCTGAAAGGTGTTTCATTCAAAAGTTATTCATTTTCAAAGTTGAATTTTTTAGGTGCAATATGACAGTGGCCTGAAATTGTACAGTGGCGCTGTTGCTACACCATCCTATGGAGATTTATGGTCAACTGACCAGAGCTGTCCATAGGATCGTGTAGCAACAGCGCCACTGTACAATTTCAGGCCACTGTGATATTGCACCTAAAAAATTCAACTTTGAAAATTAATAACTTTTGAATGAAACACCTTTCAGCAGTGGGAGTACTCTTGTTTTACTCAGGGGGATAAACCCTACAACATATTTTTTTTTACATTTTAAGTATTACTATCCCTTTAAGTATTGTTCATTATAGAATTTCTCAGTTTCAATATGGTAAGGATGAAAGGCGAAGAGCGGGACATTAACAAGCACATGAGAATCAAGTAATTCAAAGGAGACATAAACTTTTTATGAAAAAAAATATTGCTGGGTAAAACAATAGTACTTCCACTATAGGAAGATGCATCTCTCCATTGTTATTAAAGTAAAACAGTTTTTTTTTCATTAATATTGCCCTTTATTAACAGATTTCAGACAATTATTCTGTTGCATTCTATGGGAGAGGGGAATCATTGACAACAGCACTCCAAAGAATGTAATAGTAATGCAAAGAAACTTCCTTTCAATTTGGTCTTTCGAGAAGTAAGCTCCCTTGATTTCTGTTTCCAGAGAACAGATCAGTGTTGAACTGTAATAACTTTTGAACTTTTGAATAAAACAAATATTTTATAATTTACTGCTCCTTTAATATGGACTGCAATTTGTTTATTGCAGGATATAAGAATGCAAGTGAAAGCTATATAGCCGGATGTGAAAAATCTAGGAATAACTCAAAGGGAAACTTTTACTGTAGGTTCACAGATGCTTATAGTTTAGATAATAAGCTCCCTGAACTTATTCCAGTTATAGGTAGGACATATGTAGACTTGGAGGCTATGACAGAGTCTTGGTACACTGAAACCCATGACTGAGACGTAGACCTACTAGGTTATAGTCTGTCCCGGAAAACAGAAGAGGAAAGAAGGGAGTAGAATGTTCTTTATTTGAATAGAAGCTTAAAATTTACTTTAATACAGGATACAGAAGAAAGTTTAGAGGGCATTTAGTTTGTCACATAAACTGGAAAATAGCTGATATTTGAACTGGAGTAATTTATAGACCTCAAGGCAAAAATAAAAAAATAGAAAGAGCTTTGATGGGGTAAAGTTTTGAAATGTCAACAAATGGTGAAGTAATAATTATATATAGGAAATATAACTATTGAGAACACTCTCTGTATCACCACTACATAATCGTGCCCAATAATTGTTACAGGTGCTACAGGTCCAAAAAAGCAAATGAAATCAAAAAGAATAAAAAAGAGACCCAAAATAGCACTCAGTAATAAACAAAGTCACCAACAATAATTACAATGTGGAAACATGGTCTACAAAACAATATGCATTTCATAAGTGTCATAAAAAAATCGAAATTTTGCAGAACAAATTGTAATCACAGTACTTTCAGGAATTATAAGACATAAATAAAGAATCTTGTATGAAAATAACATTCTCCTAGCTGTGCTACAAAACCCTAAAACTAATAAAATTGCAATGTGCACAATATAGCATATAATATGACACAAATGACAATACTATCCTCATAATGGAATTATAGCATAAAATGTTACTGAATGAAATATCCCATATGTAAGGCAGAAATACATCAAAGCACATCCAACAGTAACACATGTGTCCATGTTTTGTTAGTTGTAATCACATGGCAGAAATACATCAAAGCACATCCAACAGTAACACATGTGTCCATGTTTTGTTAGTTGTCACACACACATACATATATATATATATATATATATATATATATATATATATATGCAGTTCAAGGAGAGACGGCACTCACAGGGAAGTTGTTGAAAAAAGTTCAAACGATGTTTATTTCGACATTTCGGCCAATAACAATGGCCTTTATCAAGAATACATATCACAGTAAAACATGGTGCTTATAAACCCAATATGTGACCCCTAGAACGGGAGAAAAAGGCGCTAAACATCTTACAACCAATCCCAAAGAACTAACGTGATGAGATAATTTGAAAGACAAAGTAAGTGACCAATCCCAAGTGATACAAAGTGTTTATCTGTGTGTTGCTAAAGATATTAGCAAAGGTCAATATTGTTAAAAGAAACATATAATTCTAGACAAAAGAAAATACTGTCACAACAGAAAACCATATCTCTAATGTCAAAAGACTACCATACTAGAGAAATAAAAGTAAATGAAGATGAAAATAAAAATAAAAAAGGGGGAATAAGTCAAGCTGTAATAATATAGTTTGTATGTAAAAGTGCACAGAAATCGTATGATAGTATGTATAATCACAGAAGTAGATAACTTGCCATAAATCTCAAAAAATGTGAGGAGAGAGATGTACAGTGCTTAACGTATCGGAGTATGTATGGATGCCAGGACACCGGCATATCTCAACATTTGTATCATTCCAATAATTTAAAAGTAAAACCTAATGTTTAATAAAACATAGCAGTATCATAATAGCCAATGGTTAGCCTGGGGATAGTATTCGAGAAACACATAAATTATAGTGTAGAGAACACTTACGATACACCAAATATTGGAGTATATGTATTTGCAGGGACACCGGCCTATCACAATGCTTGCCTATCTCTAATAACACATGTGTGCCAAGGTGCAATAACGGACTACCAGTGGCACTATGTGAATACAAAGAACTACGTGGTTCCTGATGCTTGTCTAACTGCTAAGTGTATACCATTATCAAATAAAATATAAAAGTAATGATGAGTAAAGATGCCCTGTAGGGTCGTATGGAGAAAGGACAGATATCTAAAAACCTGCCTTATGACTGACCAACTCATATAAAGGTCTCTCTATGAAGGGCAAAAATTGAGAGTGTGAAGATATACATTTGTATCTATATGCACTTATGTCTCTGTTTTGTACGTTGTATGTACAGAGTATTACAAATAAAACAATGGTAGCCATAAATTCACAGCCTGTCTGGTGATGTATACATAAAGCTGAAGAAGAGAGGCAACATGATATCAAAAAAATCTAGTTATACAGACATGGACAAAGTTAGTTTATATTAGAAAGATTCATTAATCACTGTATTATGCGGAAGGGCTCTCATTATATAAAGTCTTTTGACATTAAGTATGTCATAAATAGCTTGTCTTCAAAACTCGGTAATAATTGGAGTGATTAAAGCTCAATTCGATTGGAGTAATTGGAGCTCAGTTCATTGTTAATGGTTGTACCATGAGAATGTGCTATGATGCTTAATCTAAAGTAATAGCCGTATCAGTCTGTATAGAAAAGTATCAAATCACATACCTTCTTATGTATCTCTTACCCTCCTTTGTTGGTAACCATTTGTTGTTCCAATGAAAGGAGACCACTAGTGTTAAGAACCACCAACAACCATAGGTTTGGAGAATATATAACATATCCTCTAACAAATCCTTGGTGTTAATTCCTGTGGGTACACTAGTATTTATAATCCACATATTGCATAATTATGTTCCACGGAGTGAGACTATCTTCAACCATTGCCTTGGCGCTTCCAAATATATAATGCTGCTTTTTCCATGCTGGAGAATTATTCAAATATCCTCTATCAACTATTGCTGGAATTTATGCGTTGCAGTTGGTTTGGAATGAGTTAAAGGCTGGAAGATAGAATTGAGTGATGAGATAGGATCCATGCTGGAGGATAAAACACGAACAAAAGTGAAATCCTCAACCATTGCTTCTGGTCCTTCGTATCTTCGTGGACACTACTGTGGTAGAATATTCAGAATAAGTTGTTTCCTGGGTATTCCAGGAACTACTTACAGCTTAGGAATGGTGGAGCTAGAGATGTATTCCGAAAGATCTATGCTAGCATGGTTTGGGGAGGTATAAAGATTATATAGAGATTCATAAAATGGTTTATAAACTCCAGCAATGGTTGGAAAGTCATTTATTATTGAATTTGTAGTACTGAGGCTTTTACTGAGTTGGAATGGAGACACTGAGCTAAGTTTTCCCAGGCTTGAGAAAGTGGGTCAAGTAATTGTGGATCACAAGTGCATTCATGCATGTCCTCTAGTGTCTGGAGGGTAGAGAGTAAAGAATCGATGTCTCTAGTGTGAGACTTTTCGCCGGGGCAGCAATCTTAATGAACACCCCTCTAAGATGACATTTTAGTGCCAGCCAAAGCATCAAAGCAAAAGACACAGAGTCCTGATTGAAGTCAAGAAATTGGGTAACATGGACCTTAATGAGTGAACACAGTCTAGTATCATTCAGAAGGGGAGGGTGCACCTTCCAAACCAACTACATAAGGTAAGATAGGAGAATCTCTAGAGTCATTTCCACAAGGGCATGATCAAACCACGAGATGGGTAGTATTCTGGTGTTAACCAGGTATTGAAGTTGGGCTTTTGAAAGAAAGAGGTAGTCAAGAAGACGGGAGTATGATTGGGCATGGTGGGAAAAAAGTGAAGTCACGAGAGGAAGGGTGTTGACGCCTTCTGAAATGATTTAGTGAGCTTGGATAAAAGTGACAGTGAGAGAGCAGACCTTTGGGAAGAGCTGTCTAAGGGCTGTATTCTATTACAGGTGCTAATTTTAGCACTGCTTTTATCTCCAGTTTTCCCTATAGACTTCAATAGGAAAATGTTTGATAAAATGGCAGTTACCATTTAGCACCTGCAATAGAATCCAGCCCTCAGTCATGGGACGGTAGGGCATTAAGGTCACCGCCCAAAACCACCTACCCTTCCATAAAGTTCTGTAATTTATCCAAAGTGCTAAGGAGGGAATGTCCCTGTCCCATATTTGGAGCATAGATGGTGGCCAATGTCAGTATCATATTACCTATGCGACCCTTAATGAAGAGAAACCTACCCTCTGCATCCTGCAGCCGATCCCCAAGCTTAAATGGAAAACAGTGGTGGCATAAGATGCCCACCCCTCTGTTTCTTCATAGCTGAGCCTTAATATTGGAAAGGTAACTGCTTATGAGCTATAGATAGGTAAGCATGGAGGAAAAATGCATTTCCTGAAAATAATGAACATTAGTGTGTAAGCGAATATAGTTTTGGAACAGAAGACTTCTCTTATATGGCGAGTTGAGGTCAATGAATTCATGGAGATACTGGACAGAGAAAATGTACCTGCTATTGTGATCAACCTGAAGTGATAAGAAAAAGGCAGATGCCAGAAGAAGTGGCAGGAAAAAATGTATAACTCTGAGGAAGAAGGGGAGGGTTAGGGAGAAAGAGGGAAAAGTATAAAAGGAACACAAAGCGAAGTAAGAAGAAGAAAAGCAAAGATGGAGAAGTATAAAATGGGCCAGGTGCCGTCACCAGAACTACAGTCACTACCCTTACAGAAGCCACAACCACAAGGCCATGAAGGGGTGAAAGGCTACCCAGGAATGTGGTAAACCAGTGGCTTACATGAAAATCAATTCACAAAACCGCAAATCACAATAACTATAGATCCCCATACAGCTGTTGACGGGGTTGAAGATGGTAGGGGGAGTCATAGATCTGGAACCCATGTCTATATGCTGGGAAGGCCACAAAACCACACAGAGCAACCATAGTAGCCAGTACGGGTGTCCACACCTCCCAACTACCCCCCTAAAAAGGGCAAGGGATGACCAAAAGTTAGCCACCCTCCTAGACACAAGATGTCCCCAATATGAACCAGTATAAAAAGCCACTAAAATCAGAAAAATGGAAGGAAAACCCAGACATGGGGTGGATGTACCTAGAATCTGTGCCAAGTCCCCTCTTGGGGGCTCATTTAAGTGCCCAAATCAGCATAAGCATACCTTGTTCATATTTCAGTGACTGCACCAACACTTCATAGCTGGACTATAAAAATGTTGCTGTCAAGCCACGATAGTTCTGAGTGTACTCCCGCTCTCCTTCCCTGCATCAATGTAAACATACCTAGCTCATATTTCAGTGGCCGCACAAACAGGTCATAGCTGGACTATACAAATGTCACCTTCAAGCCACAATGGCGGCATGTGTGCAAATACTGAATTGCACACCTATGTCTGCAGATGGTGATATGATTTTTTTAATTATTATTATTATTATTATGAGCCGGGGACACTGAGGGGAAGGAGAGCAGGAGTACACACAGAACTATTATGCACTTGAAGTGTGGGTACAGGTGCTGAAATATGAGCAAGGAATGTTTATGGTGATACTTAAGCCTGCGACATGAGAATCTCACCCTTTTGTTGTGGGCAAGATTCTCATGTTACCCTTTTCATCTGGGCAAAATGGTTAATGCTCCGTTAGTTGCTTGCACAATCATGTGCAAAATTTTGATAGTGAATCACTTTTATGTGCCCCCCAATTCCTAAAAACAGCAACACAGTTTTATAGTACATACAAGACAACCAAATTCAAAGTTACTGTACATGAACTCTTAAGAGGGCAATGTTGGAATGTGCAAAAATAGAGGTTTAAAGGGAAAAATAATTATAATTTAAGTTGTCTCTGACACCACTCTCAAGTCACCCTGCTTAAGGTGGCATAATTCTGCCTCAAGCCTGGTAACTTGCTTTCTTAAGAGATCATGTTCAATATTTATTTTAGTGTAATATATTTCTAGATTTTCATGTTCTCTTTTCAGAGAATGGTCTCCCAAAATTGTACTTCACGCCTCTATTATTTCCCTAAATGTTTGCTCTTTCCTCTCCTGAACAATTTTCCCTTTCTGTGCCCAAAACTTCCCTCACTACTTCCATCATATCTCATCCTCCAGGATCCACTATCTTTCTTTCGCTGTGGCACTTCCCATCTCTGCTTATGGGGTCTTATTGATAAGACTGAGCATACCCATTCAATGTATGGGTGGTTAATCCACAATCTTTCTGCTCTCAGTAGCAAGAGTTCTAAATCTGTGGGGGTTGGGTCAAACAACCTCACAAATTCCTGACATTGTCTAGGAAGTGTGTCCAGAACCCTTGCTAAGTGTTCTGGTGAGTCCTTTGCCATTGGTCACTGTTACTGGTGCAAGGTACACCAGAATAAAATCCTTTGTGCCACCCAACGAGGTCCCTCTGTTTGCATCATGGTAATCTTACTTACCTCTTTTTCTATATTATTTATATAAAATTGAGTTCCTGCTATTTATCCTGTCTGTTCAGACACACTTGCATTGATGCCTAGCAATCTGCTAGCCATAGGACCCAGAACCTACACTAACAGCTGAGTCCACTCCTCTAAGTTAAAACCTCTTTTTCCAGCTCTTCCAACCCCTCTCTGGAACCAGCGGTTAAAATCATTAAAGTTAGAAGTTGGCATAACACCCCACCATTGCTGAAAATTGTCCTTGTCCCACATAGACATAGGATGTGTCTGCCTAGTAGACCCTGTGGGCATCTCCCTTGCATTGAATATTTCAGAAATGATGAGGTGTGCTTGCTGCACATAACCTAAACACAGTGGGATATCGTCTTGCTTAAAATCCTGGGATGGTCCCTCTCATTCTTCTCCCAATGAGTTCAAAGTTGGGTACAGCTTTGGACTGTCCTTATATATCACCTCCTGCTCTTCCTCTATTTTATTATTTCTGTTTTCAAACACAATATCCTGTAGTTAATCCATTTTAACTTGATAATTATCACACTGTTCTGCCATCTTTTTCAACTCAGTTTTTGTGTTGCCAATCATTGTGGTTGTTCCCAGGGAAACTAACGTCAGACAATCATTATCTTCATGGGCTTCAGATAACTTTTCTGTTAATTGTACTTTAAAATCCTTCAACTGTTGGACAATATCTGCTAAACTACCAGTTGCTGTAACAACTGCCTGTACCACCATACCTTTCCTTTTCTTTGCACTATATTCCTTGCTGTCACCATTTGAGGAAGAACATTCATAAAGCCCTCAAATTCACCACATTTTGGGTCTATGGGATCAGGGAGTACATATGGGTCATTATGTCTAAAGATATCCTCCCCCAAATAATCATGTACTTCAGTACATAAATTGTTTGCTCCTGGGAAAGACATCTTATACCGTAGGATATTTCCTACAATCTTTGTTAATAAAATAATATAATTTTAAACAAGCAAACTTGAGCCACAAGACAAACCCAAAATGGCTGTTGATTTACAGACTAGACCTGAATGTCTAACAGGAAACTGTTAAAGGGATAGTAATACTTCATTTTAACTTTATTTTATTTTGTAGGCATTAAAAAAACATGAAGAATGATATAAGTCTTATCTCTCAAACCTTTATGGTTTAAGAGATATTCACAAACAAAGTATCCCCCCCCCGTTCAACCAGATCAGAAGGGAGGTGCCCAGGTAGACTGCAGAGAGGGACAATCTTCAATTAAGAGAAGGGAAAAAGCTGAAAAACTTGTCAAGGGGGGAAGGGCTTTCATTGTTTTCATACAAAGAAAATTGTCCCCTTCTGTTATCTGTCTGGTCATACAACCAGATCCACATCTGAGAAGAGATGGCTTACACTAGGTAAAAGTGGTGGGAGGGGAAACTTTGCTTGTGAATATCTCATAAACCATAAAGGTTTGAGAGATAAGACTTATATCATTCTTCATGTTTTTTTAATGCCTACAAAATAAAATAAAGTTAAAACGAAGTATTACTATCCCTTTCATTCAAACTTTTCTTTATAACAAAATAATATTTGTTCCCTCAGAACACATAGTTAAAGCCAAAAAACAAAAATAATTTAATCAGTTACAAGTGAGTAACTACATTTTGCTTTCATGGGTGTGCCTCTGCCACATGGCTCCTGGCCTGTAACTGCTTTAAAGGGATAGTAATACTTCATTATTACTATCTTGTAGCCCTTAAAATTCTGAATTCAACGATACCAAGCGGCATCTCTCAAACCTTTATGGGGGCAAAGTGGAGCTGATGGGGAGAAATGTGAGGACAATGTGGAGATGATGGGGGGCAAGTTGGAGCAGATGGAGGAAATGTGAGGGCATGCATGCAAAAGTGATAGAGACAAAGACACATGCAGCAGATGTACACACATATAGACACAGAAACTCCCACACACATGCACTGACATACATAGAGTGATATAGACACACTCATACATGTAATGATACACACAAACATTGCATGACGTGAGCCATACATATTTATTTTGGGTGGGGAGGTGGAATCTTGGGTGAATTCCCACACTCCCAGGACTTGACCCCTGAGTCCAAATGCAAAAACAGTAAACTACGGAATGAATGGTACATGCCTAGGCAAGTCCTTTTGTTACAACACTTACTGCAAAGGCATATACATATATATTTTATTTAAATAATGATTTATAAAGATTATGAGTTCAAGTAAAAGAGTATGTTGTAATTCTTTATTGCTCCTTTAAAAACCTCTACATACCTTCTTCAAATTAGAAGATAGAAACAAGTTGAATAAAATCCGTCTCATTGTGTTCCCGTATTAGCTGTCACCACCTCAGCTGTCAATCAACATTGACAGACTCAGTTATTTTTGGCATTAGACCAGTAAGGTCCTTATTGTAAAACTGCAGTAACCAGGTTGACTTGACAGAGTATGACTGAAATGTCCATTTTCTCATCATTTATAACAATCTACAACTCACAGTTCATTAGTCGTTTAAGTACAAATATCAGTTAGTGTCACAATTAAAACATTATTTAATACTACAGTAAATTGAGTCCCATTTTAGATCACAATTTAATTGTAGCGCCTTAGGATGAGCTATAATGGATATTTCTCAGCTATGAGTGATGGACTTCAGGCCCAAAGTTGCATTACATTGTTGATAAATTAATAAATACCTATATGTTATTTTTAGAAGGAAATGCAGAAACTTGTTTAGTAGATTAATTGTAAATGTTTAACTATGAAAAGTGTTTGCACATAAAAAATTATATTTCATCTCACATTTCCCAAAAATATTTAGTTTGCACTGAATAGTATGAAAAACTTCATAAAATATAAGGGTAAGATTTTATTGCATCCTAAATTAAATAATTGACTTATTTTGTTGATTGCTAAAGTAATTTAAAAAGCTACTAGGCAAGCTGTCATTGGTGGGTAAATTTGTAAAATATATTATTAATGCTAGTATGATATAATGTAACACAATCCTATATAATAATTAGCTAATGTATGTTTGTCAGAAGACAAACATACAGCACAGCACAGATGGCTACGCGTGCTGCAGTCATGCGCAGTACAGACTTCCCGTGCCACTGCTGATAATGGAGTGGGGCGCTCTGAATTCAGACAGTAGTCCTCTCTGCGGACCGAAGGTGAGACTAATTATTATATAGGATCGCAGTCTCTACTGTGCATGACTGCACCGCGGCCCTTGCTACCTGGCACTGTGTTCCGTGTACACGGACTGTTCAACTAGTGAAAAAGTAAACATTTTGTGATTTCCCCCTATGGTGTACTTGGATTGATCAAAAATTGCTCATGTCTTTCTTTCTGTGCAAGCCTCAATAAGTTCAGTTAAGTTGGCATTTGTGTCTGCTGTATTTTATGTCAGTCTAGGCACTCCATGGAATATGAGCAGCTGTTGCCAGTAAAAAGATTTATTGTGTAAAAAGATGACATGTGATCGAAGCCAGCCTGGCAGCATTGCCTACAAGAATAGTGTTTCACTGAGAGATCATTTTAAGCCTGTTATTGATTAGTGTAAGATTAATGTTTCTTAAAATAGTATACTTTGGTGTACCATTGATCTTCATATAGCCGCCCCATGCTTCCCCAAGTGCTGAGCTTGTGATGCACTGTGATAAATAAAAAAGCAGTATTCTGTCACACACAGCTGCTTCTGTTGTAAAAGTCCAGTCTTTTCAGGTTTATGTCACACCTTATAATGATGTGGAGCTTTTTTTTTTACTGTCTGCACACTAAACTAAATTATGGACCTTCAGTAAGCCTCATATTGTACAATTGCAGCCTGTGATGATTGTATTGATAATTATACCCCTATAAATGTGTTAATGTTTTATAATCCAGATAATCCTGATACTACTGTAAATATATTATTCTGCTGGTGTATATGGTTTAGTAGGAGACATAAAAGAACTTCATAAAGGTTAAGATTTGATTTATTATAGAACATATTGGATTTTTAATCCAAGTTGCCTAAAGACTAATTTGTGATAGGTATAGCATATGCAAATGTATTTAGTTTATTCATTCTTCACCATTTTAAGGGTTCATGGCTCATATTTAGGAAAAGAGTCATGTCACATATTTCATGCACTGCACACAAAAAACCTAAGCTATATGGATTATTCATTCCAACAAGGTTGGAATTCTAGGATGTGCTTCAATCAATAGTTATTACAGCTCAGACTGATTGTTAAATAAAAATGTTAATTAATGAAAAGTAATTAGCATTTGGAGTTGTTGCTATGATTTTCTATGAAGGGCATTGGATCAAGAAACCAAAAGTTTTCCATAGACAACAATAGCACTACTTGGTGATTACTTTTCAACAAATAGAATTTTGAGTAATCTGGTTGAACTGTATTAACATTTGAATGAGGTATATCCTAGCATAACACCCTTGTAGGTATAAATAATATGTATGGTTATGATTATTTTATGTGTAGCTCATGAACTATGTGATATGACCATGTTCCTAAGTATGAACCAGGGGAAACATTTTACATAATTTTAACAGAGCTTACATTTTATTTTATTGCTACTTCAGTTTATAACCCAAAGCCTTTTCATATGCGTCTTGTATAGCAATGATTTAACAACCACAGCAATTGAAGAGGTTAGTAATATCACAATTTCCCATACTTGCTTTCTTGTGCACCATTCTTACAGCCATGTTAGTCTATTATGTCTGCAACATAATGCATTCTGTTTTCCATAATAAATCCATAGACCTGAAATAGGTTGTAATCTATATCTATGTCTAAAAAAAATCATAAAATAATACAATTAACCCTTATTTCTTCTGCCTCCTACTTTCAAGTCATGATTTCTGGCTCTCATTTTAATCTTTACTTTCTGCTGTTGCCTACTACAGATCTAGTTTACAACCATTTGCTATATGGATGCTTCGTAGCTACGCTAGCACATGGTTGTCTAACAAGCCTTTCATAGCCCAAACACTTTAACATATAGAGGAATTAGTATGACAAGCCATTAAATGAAAACTAACACATTGAAATAACCCCTCATTTACAATACTATGACCAGAAAATCCTAATGGTCCATATTATTTTTTCACTTTGCCTTTGTTCAAAAGACAGCATCTTTAATCAGTCCTGGATGTCATGTCACTGGAGGCAGACATGACATTTGCTGGCAGTTTTTTCAAACTGTAGCAGACAGAGTACATGACTCTACTTAAAGGGATAGTAATACTTAAAATGTAAAAAATATATGTTGTAGGGTTTATCCCCCTGAGTAAAACAAGGGTACTCTCACTGCTGAGAGATATTTTATTAAAAAATTATAACCGCTCAAACTTGAATTTTTTAGGTGCAATATCACAGTGGCCTGAAAATTGGACTGCTCTGGTCTGTGGACCATAAATCTCCATAGGATGGTGTAGCAACAGCCCCACTGTAAATTTTCAGGCCACTGTGATATTACACCTAAAAAATTCAAGTTTGAGCTGTTATAATTTTTTAATAAAATATCTCTCAGCAGTGGGAGTACCCTTGTTTTATTCGGAGACATAAACCCTAATACAGAGGGGTCCTCAAAGCATTGAGAAGCAATGTACTGCACAACACTCTGGTTTTTAAAGGGTTAAGATTACCATATGCAGTGAGTAAGCATGGGCCACAAAAGGAAAAAACTTGAAAATGGCATGTTTTGCCTGGCATAGGAATTAATGAAAAAAATAATTCCTGCTTTTTCTGCTATTTTCACTGTATTGAAATCAATGATAATAATGTATTTTCCCCATCATGTAGAGTTTCCCACCAAGCTCATCATTAAATATTAGTGTTCTGTATGTTGCCAGTCTGTGCTTAGGAGGAAGCAGCTGAAGTTTTCATGCTAGATGCAGACAGAAGAAGCAAGGGAGCTGGATTTGCTTTATTAGAGGTAGCCAGTTGCTTGATAGGTGTAGGTATGAAGGGAGCTAGGAAAGTCTGAAAAGCATAAAAATGTTTTGTCTGACAGGCACATGATCCAAGTTCCTACCAGATCTGACTGAGCCACTACTGAGATTAAGGGCCATATGTTCAAAGGGATAATGACAAAAAAATGTTGTATGAACGCCAAAAATAAGTAATTGAATGCACAAACTACATATTTTCTATACAGTATATGACAAAAAACTAGTAATATCCGTTGTGTACAACACAACTCCAGAACTGACAGGCAAAGGGGCAAAAAGACAAAATTTGTACATTAAGAAAAAAGTGGTGGAAATGTGTAGTTCTCAATGTGAGAATTTTTGTCTTTAGCTAAGACATTTTTTGTCTTTAGTTAAGACATTTTTTGTCTTTACATACGACAATTTCAGTCAGAGCAAACAACATATTTCCAATCAAAAGCGACACTCTCTGAAAATATTAATGATCCCAAAGACACTGTACTTTGAAAAGTACAAACGACAAAAGTTATTTCACTACTTCTTTGAACATATGGCCCATAGTGAGAGAGTGACAGATACTTCTCAGACAGACAGAATTACATCATACAAGACAGACAGGTTCAATGTGACATTCTTTGTTTACTTACATCCAACACGTAGTGGATTTAGCAGTGAGACCAACTCCTCATTGAGATAGTGACAGTAACATCCCACCACAAAAGAGTGATCAATGTTCTATATATTTACCTAAGGGGAAAAGTTAAAAGAAACTGTTTTAGACTTCAAATAATCCTGTAAGAATATGATAGTAGTGGGGAGGAAAAGGATGTTGCTGCTGATGACCTAATAATTGATGCAGCTGGTTTTCAGTGTAGCTGTTTACATCATTAATGTGTATCCTACAGCGGTCTAGACAGACATTTAAAAATGAACCAGCATCTAATACCATACAAGTATGTTGCAGAAGCAGAAAAAACATGCAGGACAGAGAATCATATGGCATATATAGCAATGTTAGCACTGAAGAGGAGGAGGAGGAATTTTCTCAGTTGCCACCACCTAAAACATTTGGGAAAAGATTATGAACATTGATGGATGATTGCCTAATGGACTGACTAACTTTTAATTTGCTATATTGGAATCATACATGATATTGTATATAATTTGTTTAGTATTCTTTCCTATTCATCATCATCATCATTGTCATCATATGATCACCACCACATTCACATCACACGTGCTATGACCATCACCGGTCCTTAATGCAAAAACCGTGTGATGGTCATAGCACGGCAGACGGTCATTAAGGGGTTAAAATTGTAGTGTATTTTGATTCAGAGTACCTGGATAACATACAGAGTACTATTCAGTGCTCAATCACACACACACATTAATATATTTTGGAGATGGCACTGGGAGATCATTCAGTTTTTACTTATATCCATTTTAAAATGACACTATCAAGAGTACTAGTGTTATGTATGTGAATTCAGTTAGTAATACACAGTAGCCAGCCACACTCATGTGACATACACAGTCAGCAGGTATGCTTTTCAAAAAGTATTAACAGGTCTACTGTAGTAGCATGGTGTTGGAGGGAGAGCAGGTGTTGAGCAGTATTTAACTACACGTGTGTGTGTATATATATATATATATATATATATATATATATATATATATATATATATATACCAATTGGAGTCAGGTATATAAAAAAAAAACTTCAGAAAGGCATTTACATAGCTAGCAAGACTTTCAAAACATTGTAAACCTGGCAAAGGCATGGAGAAAACATGGTGTTTTAGGCATATTTGAGGTATAATCACAGGAATGAGATGGCTAACACACCTTAGTGCACAGAAAGCTAGAGGTGAAATACAGGCAACAGTATACTGATGCTAACACTCTCTGACTACACAACTTCTCTCTGTGGATCTCTCTGCTTCTACAACTCTCTATGTCTCAATTACATTTCACAGCACAGATGGAAGTTCCAGATTTTTATACTAATGGGTGGAAATAATGCAGCTATAGTGGGGAAGATCTAGTGGGAAATTCATTGTCTGTAGTGAAAAGCCAGAATTTGCATGTATTTTCTATGCTTGGGTATTTTTGCATAAAAATTATAAATTGTGTTTTTTTTTGTGAATATTCATGCAAAAATATGCTAATTTTGCCCATGCCTATAAGTGAGCAAAATTTGAGGTTCTGTGTTCCTATTACCAACGGTAATGCCTACATCAGTGGTTTTCAACTCCTGTCCTCAGGACCCACTAACAGGGCAGGAGTTAGGGATTTCTCTGCTAGAGCACAGGTGTGGTGATCAGAGGCTCATTCACATTGATTAACTCACCTGTGCTCTAACAAGGAAATCATCAAATCATGGCCTGTTAATGGGTCCTGAGGACAGGAGTTGAGAACCACTGGCCTACATAAACTTGGCATCCAATACTGATCGAAGATGATCTCTTGATAAAAAGCACAAGGGCAAAATAATAGGGGCACAGGATTTTCTGGCCATAGTAAGGTAAGTGGGAGTTATAATTAGGAGTTTTTGGTTCCTTCTTTAAGCATTAACCATATAGTGTAACATGCAATGGGATGGGATGTTGGGTGTAGGTTAGATCAGCTATCAATGCTGGCATACAGAAATCAAATTGAGTAAGTACATATCTTTAAGAAATAAATACTTAATAAAGATATTCAGATTTATTTTATATCTGAAGATATCCTAAAAAATTATAAAAAAAAATCATGAGGTAGCAATTTCTCTTTAATATCTTAACATATTATTTCCACAGTCTTATAGCCAAACTATATATATCATTCATGAAACTTCAATAAAACCTAACTTCTACTACTTTAACCCTTTGAGTGTAAGAGGGGTACAAAATACCAGTGATGCGTTCTGTACCCCTCTGGCACTCAAAGTGTTAAAAGTCTGGGAATACTATCCAGTTCTTCATTTGAAGTATACTTATAACATATTAAATGCTTGAATGAGCAAGGAAATACTTTTATTTCCTAGTGCATTTATCAATCACAAATTCATTAATGGCTGGACCAGTTACATAATCTACATAATCTACCATTTCCATCAACCAGATTAAGTCTGGTGTATTTCATTGAAATCAATGGGGTGAACACGCATACAGATTTATTCAAACAAACTGTCTACCAATATATCAAAACAATATGAAGAAGAACCAAACAAATCCTACACAAAACTAAGAAAAAGAGATTGTAAATCCACCCACCTCCACTGTTAGTATTCTATTGCATGAGGAGAATGACATCTCACTGCTAAAAAAAAGTCCTTTAATAAATATATATCCAAATCAATACAAACTCAGTTGGACAAAATCAAAACCCCTAGCTTATACTCATAGCAACAAACACTTTATTTAACTGACATCACATATATGTATCTATATCTTGTTAGCACAGAAATTTCCCCAGTACTTTCTTAGAAACAGTCCACGTTTGGGGGATTCAAATGTCTATCAGTCCCAATAAGGTCAAATTATATCATTGAAATACTTGTGCCATTTGGGAAAGTCCAAAGTAATTTGATATTCCAAATGTATTCAACTGGCATGCAGTATAGAGCAGTGGTTCTCAATCTGTTCCCTCAGTGGCCCCTAACAGGCCAGGACTTAGGAATTTCCCTGCTAGAACACAGGTGTGTTGATCAGAGGCTCATTCATATTGATTAACTCACCTGTGCTCTAACAAGGGAATCCTCAAATCCTGGCCTGTTAGTAGCCACTGAGGGCACGGGTTGAGAACCACTGGTATAGAGATAGCAACCTATAATATATTAAGGTTTCTATATCCAGGGTTACCTTACACACATTATGCCCTATTGTATAGGTGGCAGACAATACAGGGATGTGTTTCAGGCCCATACACCCTTTCTCAAGTTTAGGTAGCAGCTTATTTGGTCTTATTGGTACTTATGAGCTTTTGAATGGCCTTAAATTGAATTGGTTCTAAGTTTGTACTGGGGGCATTTCTGTGCTATCAAACTATAGATAGATATCTGTGATGCCAGTTAGGTATCACGGTCCCCGTGATTGCCTCCAGTGGGTAATTGCTGTAACAGCGACATTGTTACTTCCTGGCTGTCGTTCTATGAGAGTCGCTGTTCTTATAGGTCACTGTGCTTGTGATGTCATCTCTCTGTCCACCTGCCAGGCTTTTTAAACCTCAGCATGTCCTATTACCTTTGCCCTTTCATGGTGTACCTGAGCCTAGTGCTGTGTTGGTCCATTGCTGTTCCTGTGTATTACTCCTGCTCAGTCTGACTACCTGTTCCAGCTCTGACTCCTGGCTACGTCTGACTACCCGATCCGGCTCTGACTTCTGGCTATGTCTGACTACCCAATCCGGCTCCGACCACTGGCAACGTCTGACTACCTGATCTGGCTCTGACCTCTGGCTTTGTCTGACTACCCATTCCGGTTCTGATCCCTGGCTGCCTTTGGTTACTCTCCCTTTGTTGCGCTCCGGTTGTAATTACCAGCCTCGGCTACCTAGCCTTGGCTATTGGGATCCTTGCTGCCTGTGCCTACCCACTTCTATGCTCACTACATCTAGCAGCGTTTGTCGGTCAGTCCGTGTACTGACCTCCCGTGGTCGTTTCGGTTTCTGTGCTGCCTTACCTAGCCCTCAGTGCTGTTTATTTTGCATTTGGTATACCCTAATGTTAGGGTATAGTAGAGCTTCATTTTCCTGCTGACTCGGATTGTGGTAGTTCTATGCACTGTCCTCCCATCTGTCTGTGAAGGTTCCTAGGGCCATACAGAGACTAGCCACACCTGCCTAGTGAAGGGTTGAGGAAGTGTCTTGTACTGTCCTCACCTGGCCTCGTGGAGGTGGTGGAGTTAAAGTCACTACTATGTTCTCCAGTGTCTGGAGCTACTCGCTGCCGTTGCCTGAGTTACTCTATCATCTGGGTACAGATGTGGGCCTATCGCACTACCCTAGTGAAGGGTGAGGAAAGTGAGTTCACTGTTCCTCCCTGGCCTTGTGAAAGTGTGTTACTCCTTGCTGCCAAATATCGTGTCACTCATTGCTGCCACTGTTGTGTTACTCATTGCTGCCAACTATTGTGTCACGCATTGCTGCCACTACTGTGTCATCCTTGCTGCTGCTATTGTATTTCAAATAAAGTTTTATTTTAAGTTCAACTGTACTTGTCAGTGTTGTTATTTCTTAGTCACTCCATGGCATTAGGTAAACTCACTGTTTGTTTCTATGAGCATAAGCTAGAGGTTGTTCATTTTGTTGAACTGTGATTTTTTTTTTTATTTGGTTTTATATTTAGTTAAGAATTTTTGTAACAGTGATGGGTCATCCTCTTTATATAACTACCAATATACGTACATCTTTTGTTTACAATAGTTCTTTATATATATAAAGAATACATTACATATTCTTGCACATATATTGAATTCATAGTCATATATTATTTTATTCAATATATTTATTTTAATATGCATCAAGAATCAAAAACTAACAGTACATGTTTGTATGTTAGAACATGTGTATATGGGTCTTTTAGGAGGTTCTTAAGATTTTTGGCAATAACCCTTTTGGTGCAACCTTGGTCCTATACCACCATTTCAATGACAATATTATTATTATTTGGCAAGGGAATGAGATAGATTATAGTATATTTTGTTAGCTATATGAACACTAACCCCTGGAATTTGAAATTTACAAGCATGGATCATCATTCAATTATTCAGTTCCTAGACTTAGAGTTAATAGGGACTCCAGAACAAAACATTGCTACTAGTAATTTTTTCAAAAATGTGGATAAAAACAGCTATTTAAATTTTAATAGCTGTAACAAAAAGTGGTTACGTAACATTCAATATAGCCAATTTCGACGAATACATCAAAATTGTTCCACTGTTGAGGATTATGAGGAGCAAGTAAATGTTTTGAGGCAAAGGTTTGTTAAAAAAATCATATCTAGAAAATATAATAGAAGACTGCTGGAAGTATGGAGAGGATAAGTTCGAAACAACAGGGAAATGTAGAAATGAACAGATGGATACACCCCTTTTATCATAAGTTATAATAGTAAGACTCCTCAAATTATTTTGAACACTGATTTGTCAGTGGGTAACACCATTATTGGTTCTTTTAAGTGTGGGAAACCCAGATGTTATACTTGTCCCTATATTTCCCATTGGACCAACAGATTCACTTCCTTTGTCACTTCAGAGACATTTATTATTAGGGACCTAATGAATTGTAGTATGGATTTTGTAGTTTATCTTCTAACTTGCACGTGCAGCCTACGGTATCTGGGCCGCACCACACAAAACAATACGTGAAAGCTTTGGACAAGATAGGAGAAATACCCTTAAAGGATATGAGATACACGGAGTATCACATCACTTTTAATTTTTTCATAATAAAAATCCAAAGGGATTAAAGTTGATCCTTATAAAACATATAAAGGCTTCAATAACATATGATAGAGTCCAACTCCCGAAAAATAGAGAATCCTATTGGATTTTTAAATTGAACACTTTGTCACCTTTAGGTTTAAACAAATGTATAGAGACACCATTAGTATAGAGGGATTAATATAGGGATATTAAAAAAGAGGTTTATATAAAGTAAGGGATGTTTTAAGAATATAGGTAAATTTGGGATAATATGGTGTGTATCAGATAATTGTTAATGTGTTGTATAGATACATATAGATACATTATTATTAATATCTTATAGATGCATATATTGTTTTTTGTGTAAGATTTATTTGTGGGAGATGCTGTATGTTTTATGATTTTATTGTGATGCTATAATCCACTACCACACCTGTGTATGCGTGGATGCTTCATTATACATTCATAGGTCCAGAGGTTTGTTTTGTGGGTTTTATATATATGTTTATCCACTTTTGTCTTTCATGTCCTGGATGCCCCTTATAGAATTGTATTTATTGAAGTGCCACTGTAACCAAAGGATATTTCTGCTCAATATACGAGTACTTGTTCTGCTCCGCCAATTGCTTTCTAGGTTGTATGTATGAGTGTTCCATCATGAGAGGGCTCATCCAGTGAGATATTCCGATTGAGAGCATGCATGTGCCTTAAGGTCCTACTACTTGGACAAGCGATAATTTATCTCTTGGACTTTGTGGGTTTGTCTGCCGGGAAAATCTAATTGAAGGAGCGATTCACATATATACTTTTTGATGTGAATGAACGACTTTTGGTGAATTGGCAGGGAGAAAAGTCGGATTTAGTTTGAACCTAAACCCCCCAGCGGCCTGTTTAAATGGCCGCTGTGGGGTTTGATGGAGAGGCACATATATTTTTTGGCTTGAGAAAGCTTGACAAAGCGGTTTCAACTGTGAAACGCGTAGCGTTTGTTTTTATAATTGGCTAATACTGTAGATACATTTTTATACAAGTTCGTATTAAACCATATCTGAGTGGAGTGTTTGTTGGAGATAGTGAATGGAGCATCTGATCTCGAGACACTGAGTGAGATTTCTCCATATGCTTATATGTCAGCATTGATTATCCCCTTTGCTGACTTAGCTCAAATGTGAGTATATGGATGATTCATTTTTATGTTTGAATACACTGTCTAAACAAACATCACTACTGGGCACTCTTTTGCTGTTTCTTATTTTGTAGTTTATGCATATAAAAAGGAAGCAGAATGAGGATGGAACACTTGTGCAGCTAACATTTTATTGTATTATATTGTAACTAGTTGAACAGCCCGTTACACGGGCCACAGTGCCTCTGGCAGCCGGTCGCGGGGCAGTCACACGCAGTGGAGACTGCCCGCGCCTCGGCTGAATCAGAGCTGGACGCTCCTTGGAGCGCCCAGCTCTGTATCAGCCGCGGCGTGGGCAGTCTCCACTGCGTGTGACTGCCGCACACGCAGCAGTGTCTACTGCGCATGTCAGGCGTTACACACAACTTGGCGAATTATTATATAGGATAGCTCCATTCATATCGCTATGTGTTTGACACAGTGAATATATAGTGTCTGTGTCTGTGTGTGTGATCATTGGGCCATTTTCAGTAATGAATCAAATAAAAATTTCCCAGTTTTCCCATTAATTTAAATGTGAAGCAATGCATTAGAGTCCTCTCTATGATGCAGGATAAAACCCCTATTTAAATAATTGGGGATTATCATTTCCCCTATGAAGCAGTTGGTTTGTTCCCAAATTACTCTTATTTAGCAATAACATAGTAATGTAATTGATGAGGCTTAAAAAAGACAAAGTTCAGCCTTTGCCATATCACCACTGTTGAGCCAGAGGGCAAAAAACCTATTGAAGCCACTTACAATTATGATTCAAGAGGGTAAAAAAGTCCTCCTAAAGATGTTAGCCCCAGTTCCCCAATATCCTCCACAGGTAACATATCAAAAGTGTGTGTGTGTGTGTGTGGGGGGGTTACTGGACAATAGCAGCAGCACAGTGGATCCTGTGCCTGCTGCTACTTTCTGTGTACCAGCTACAGTTAGGGAAAAAATTATTTCATCCCCTGCTGATTTTGTACTTTTGTCCACTGACAAAGAAATGATCAGTCTATAATTTTAATGGTAGGTTTATTTGAACAGTAAGAGACAGAATAACAATAAAAAAAAATCCACAAAAAAGCATTTCAAAAAAGTATGTGTTTGTTTATGTGAATGCATACGTGTCTGCATATATGTTTGTGTGTGTGTGTGTGTGTGCGTGTGTACTGGTGTGTGTGTGTGGGAGTGTCTGAGGATGAGAGCATGCATGTGGGTGAGATCTGGGGCCCCCCCCACACACACAAACACACACACACAACATATAGAATGTCTTATCACTAGAGTCCTGGTGGGAAGAGAGTACATTGTTAAGCAAAGTATTGCTCACACCACAACTGGGTATGTTGTTCTAAAGCTACTCAGTTAGCCAATAAATGTATCACTTTTACACTACCAGTCTACTACTTTTTCTACTACTTTTTAACTATACTGATATTTATGTTTGCCTGTAAACACCAGCTACAATGCAAAAAAAATGCAGTATCTTAAAGTTTCAACATGTAACACTCAACAGGACAAACAGTACTTGAATTCACTAAATTCACTCATAACTGTGAAAGGGATATGCTTAAAGGTATAGTAATGTTTCATAATAAAAGCAGCTCTAATTAATCATCATAGTATTTGGCCTTTGGAGAGTGTTATTTCAATTCTGTCAGAGTTGTAGTTCAAGAGTAATTCAATGACAAAGTATCCCCTCCTGCCCCTTTTCTGATGTAACACTGTTCAGCCAGAGCAGAAGGGAGGTGCCCAGGTAGATTGCAGAAAGGGACAATCTTCAATTAAGATAAGGGAAAAATCTGAAAAACTTGTCAAGGGGGCAGGGCTTTCATTGTTCTCATAGGAAGAAGATTGTCCCCTGCTGTTATCTGTCTGGTCTATAGACTGCATTCCACATCTGAGAAGAGATGGCTTATACTAGGTAAAAGGGGCAGGAGGTGAAATTTTGCTTGTGAATATCTCTCAAACCATACAGGTTTGAGAGACAAGACTTATATCGTTCTTCATGTTTTTTTAATGCCTACAAATTAAAATAAAGATAAAATGAAGTATTACTATCCCTTTAAGACATATGCAAGGTAGGAAACTATAATAGCTTTATTATGTACATCTGGCCAGCAACTCACCTGAAGTTAGCAACAAATCGCAGCACTGACATCCAAGACACACAGTGATGGCCAGCTGTGTGTAGTGCTCCAGATAAATGCTTATACTTTTTTTATATGTATATAATCCATGTTTGTGAGTTTATCCCTTTATTCTTTTCATTAAATGCATATTACAACAGAGGAATTTGTGCACCAATTCTTTTTTCTACAGATTTTCATAACATTCAATAAATAAAGTTCAATAAAGTTTTATAGTACAACACATACTAATTCCTTTGATTTTAATTTTTAAATCAAAATTGTATGATTTTATATTATCACATTTTTTTCTGACATTTGGAAATATACTTCTAACTACCTAGATTAACTCTACAGCTGCAAACAGCAGGGTGTTAATCACTCTCCCCACCAAGACATTACAACATGATAATTAGCAATTGGACATGAGTCCCTTCTTTGCTACACTGCCATTACATGTTCTACTAAGAACTACTCTAATTTGTCTGCTTCTTCCCATAGAGAATATGTTCATATAAACAACAACATTATTGTGCTGTGAAATATGCCAAGGTATTTCTCAAGTAAACAGCATCTCTGATAGTAGAATTGTGTTGTAATTAATAACATTTATCAGCTTGCAGTGGATAGAAATGTATTAAGTCCTGAATGCTGTGATTGTGGAACTGATTTGCATTTAACAAGTGAAGTTTTTGAAAAAAACTCAGCTGCTATCGATTGTTTTCCAAACGTTTCTATAAGATTACATTTTCTAATCCTGTGATTATATTGGAATCAATTACAATGATGTAACTAACAAAGTTTTCTTGTGGCAAAAGTATGCAGAATTCATGTTATAATACTGAACAAGGCAGAAAAGTTTGTTACATAGATGATCAAATTGAAAATACTTAGTGTCCATAGATCAGCATACTGTTTGTATTTCAAACCACTCATTTATAGGATAGCACCAAAGGAAATTAATAGCTGATCACTTTTGTAAAAGCTTCATTCATATTCCTTGAAGTGCACTAAGAATACAAATATATATTGATGAGGACTTTCTTTTCAAGGGGAAGTATCACAAGTCCACATTTTTACCTCAGTCAGAGCATCCATCTTGACAGGATTTGCATGTTTGACATTTTGAAGGTTCATGCAATATAGCTAATACAGATTGGCAGAAAAGATTAGGTTATTTTAAAATCCAGAGTACAGATGCCAGAAATCATCCATACTAAAATGAACAGTGCTTGAAACATGGAGTGCAAGGGGGCTTCAAAAACACATTTTGGTTCACTTCAGAATACGTTGGAAACAAAAGATAAAATTAATTTTTATGGTGAATGGTTATAGTCTTGCACTCCCATATTTATCAGTGAACCAGGACCAAATGATCTGCTACACAAATATGTAAAATATAATAAGCCTTGTAATACAGGGAATGTACCAAGATCGAATAAAGACTAACAAGGAAATAGGCTTCCTAAATATTGCCCCATCACCCACTAACCTACCGAGTGCAACTCATTTAAGAGAGTGTAGAAAGAGCAAAAAAGGAGGCACTCCTAGTGTAGTATGTTAGAAGATCTTCAAAATAATCAGATAGATCAAATATACTCACAAATTCAGGTGCTCAGTGAAGCACATGCATTGAGATACATGCAGGAGGGATTTTAAACAGTCCCAACACCAGTAACCCAAGGATGTTGAATCTTGGTAGCAAATTGAACAAGGGCTGCTCCTTTCAATCAGCCAAATTATGGAGGTATATGCAAGAGAACAGAAACACACAAAGGGTGCCCAATAGTGCCTGTTGATTTTTAGGACACTAATCAAAGTGAATAAAATTATACTCACAGGGATAAATGCTGGTTAATGGTATACACCAAACCCAGCAAACACGCTTATGAAGGAACTTACACCTGTCTCCACTCAGGTGACTCCAGTCAGGGGCACAGCAAACAGTGTGATCCAAATCTCCAGAGAATCTTCAGAAAATAAGGCTGCTCAGATAAAGTCTTATAAAAATGTATTCCAATATAAAATATATAAAAATAACCAATTAAATATATTATAACGTTTCGCGGCCAATATGCCACTTTTTCAAATAAACTGGTTACACTGACTAACAAAGACAAACAAAGCAGCGCAGACACAGATTCAAGTATCCCTCCCTTTCATCCCATTGGTCGCCCTCAGGGTTAAAGATTGGGAGATATCAGTGACAAATAATCCTATTCTTTATGACAAACCTTCTCAGTTTGTCAAAACCACAAGATTTTCACAGAGATCTCGTAATAAACTCATTTCAAATTAACTATAAAAACAATAAAAAGTAATAAACAAAATTGGATGCTGAAAGGTCATCACTATCGGAGTGATCTCAACCTACCCAACAACATAACAATAGCAATAACTCGCTACTCACTATTTAGATCTTAATGTATATCATGTATGGCATTTGTATGATCTACTTTATATCAAAATTCTTCTATCAGATAATTATGTTTTAATATACTGACTTATCTTTATTTTTTCTAACGGGCTCGTTTTCATCAAAACCCATAAGTAACAAACATCCGGAAATTATGTTTGCATTCTTTTGTGATCGCATCTGCGTTCCACCATTACGAACTATTGTGTTTGTAATTAATGTAGTCAACCTCCTATCAAGATTCTTCAGTCAGATGGCTATATTTTAGGAGTATTGACTGTATCTTCATTTTTTCTATAAAGCTCATTTACATCAAAAACCGGAATACGTTTGTATTCCTCCAAAAGATGTAACTGTATTTGTCGTACAAGTAAAATCTTCCCATTTAAATAGCAATTTTCAACTTTATAATGGATTTCACCATAGATCTAAATTTCAAAAATGCCCTTATTCGATGTAAATCTCTAACAAAAAACATTTATATCTACCTGGAAGTAATACACCTCCGGAAGTTACATGTGCGTTCCAATGTGACTATATTTGTATGCCACCGCTATATACAGTTTATTAATCCTAGCCAGATCTAAAATATAAGCTTAATCTATTAACTGATTCCAGGCAATCCTAATATAAACATCATATTCAAATCTCCACAATTGTAATTTCAACCGTTTCTATAAGAGTCACGCATAATGTATACATGTCACCAGTTATGGCATCATCATATAGAGATTAAGATCCTGTCCATTACAACTTGCTATTTATAAGTATTCATATTAGAATATCAACATCTACTAAATTTGTGATAATAATTAAAATATATATAAGAAAATATATGTGAAATTTCTAAATAATTTAATAACCTAAATCTAAATATTTGTGAAAAAAAATGTGTAATAGTAATAAATTAACTTTTACCAAGCTATTTCACAAATTCATTTAACCCTTTTGGGAACATAGTGTCTAATCTAAAGATCCAATAAGACTCTCTCATTATTAATTTATTTAGAGAGTCTTGGCCTTTCTTTGTGATTATATGTTCCACTGGTAGAACGTTTAGACCACTTGAGTCTTTATTATGGTGTTTCAAAAAATGCCTCGATACACTATGTAGGAGATGTCCCCTATTTATATTGTATTGTTGCTGTTGTACCCTTGCCTTAAAATTTTGTGTGGTCCTTCCTACATATTCCATGTTGCATGGACAGGTCAAGAAATAAATGACAAACTTGGTGTCACAGTTCTGATGTGTGGCTATCTTAAATTTTTCACCTGTGGATAATGAAGAGAATTCTGTGGTTTTATTAGTCAGTAATGGACACGTTAAACAACGCTGAGCCATACATCTAAAAGCCCCACTTATCGTATTGACCAGAGATTGACCAGTTTTTTTCCTTAACTGGCTGGGTGCTAAAATATTTTTCAAAGTTTTTGATAGTCTGAACACTTGTCCTGGTACTTGTCCTGTAATTTTTTTTTTATTTTTTTTTTAAACAAGTTTTTATTGAGAGAAATGTGTTACAGCATGTTAAAGATATGAATAGCGGTAGAGTACAGAGTAATGTCATCAGATACACAAAGGTTATATATTAGCAAATCCAAATAAGGATATACAAAATTATCACCATTCATAGAGTAATATATATATTGATTTAGTAAAGAAAGGTTCAATGAGGTCGTCAACCATAGTTGAAGTAGTATCTGATAAATGAATAAGATGAAAAGTAAGAGAAGAGTAAGAGGAAAACAAGCAGAACAAAAACAAAAATACACCAGAAGGAAAAAAAGAGAAAAGGAAGAAACAAGAGAAGAATAGGGAAGATGAGGGGTCGGGGAAGGGGGGGAAGATGGAGAAAAGTACAAGGAAAGCAGCTAAAGAGATGTGGTAAACAGAGGGGAAACGTCAGGAGCAAGGAGTAAGAGGGCAATGTGGAGGAAAATGAGTCAAAAGGAGACTGAGGTAACTTATGAATGAGCAGAACACAAATGTGAGGGATCAGAGGCAAGTGTAGGAGGGGCATTTGAGGCAATAAAGGAAAAGAATTTCAACCAAGTATCATAGCGATCATGATACGTGTAAGGGCCAAATGAGGGACACTAAGAATTCGAGAGTAGAGTCTATGAGAGGAAAGGAAGACAGGTAGGAAAGGGGAGGGGAGGGGTGGGGTACAAGGGATCCAGAAAATAGAGAAGAAAGATAGCAAAAGTACAAAAGAAAAATAGAAAAAAGAACAGAGAAATAGATAGTTTCAGAGATTCTGCTGTGTTTGCTCCTTCTGCAGAGAGCAAAAAGGAGCAGATGCTTTTAATAAGGGCGGTAGAGGGCTGTGAAGAGGATAAAGGAGATGAAAGCTCCAGAAAGGAACTAGAGAGGAAAGCAACAAGGTGCATTCAATCATGAATGAGGGTGAAGAGGTGCGAGGCAGGTAGGATAAACACAACAAACCTCGAGGTATGAAACAGAGGGCAGAGGAATGGATATTCATTAGGAACTTAGAGGGTGGGGAAGGAAGGAGAAGAGAGGCAGGAGGAAATCAAGGAGTTGAATCGTTAAGTTATAGTACACAGAATGTAACCCTAGAGAATCAGTAGAAATAAACATGTAATGTTACATTAGGCATATCAAAGCGGGCTAAGAAAGGATTCTAGTCTTAACCACACACTGCGCATTCACAGTAAACTGTGTAGAAGAATGGTGCAGAATGGTAGTCAAACAATGGAGTCTGGGGATAACAAATATACATGTGAGGAATGAGGGCAGAGCAACTCAAACAGAGAGACTCGACGGTCCTGCCCGCGATGCCCGGAGACACAAAGATAAGTGACCTGGAGCGCTGCGCAGAAGGCCGCCAAAGCCACTCCAAGAAATAGAGTGGTGGAGCAGGAGTTGCTTGTATCAAATCATTAAAAGAGCTAATAAAATAAGAAATTTGAAAGTCAAAATGTACATCGTCAGAAACATTAAACTGGAAGTGTCATCTGGTGCATCTCAGTGAGCGCAGGGGACATGAGGTAAACCTAACAGATACAGGGTATGGAGGGAAAGATCAAACATAAGTTGATCCAAAACCCTGCCCCCGCCTAGCAGGAGAAGTATACCTGAGTGAGATAGATAGGTCCCCTGTGTCCCAAACGTACAATAGAATGCACAAACATGGTAAATAGAGACATAGAAGCGACTCGAGTCCTTAATGGACCCGTAGGTAGTTGCAAGGAGGAGTGCCACTACTTCGGGTAACTTAAAACATATGAGAAATGGGAAACAATAAGTGCTGGTATATGAAGACACTTGTTCTGCCACACCACCATGCAATGGAAGAGATAATAGGAGGAAAGGGGGTAGGGAAAGAAAATGAGAAGGAAGAGGGACAAAACACAGGAAGGTATAAGCAAGTAACATAGTGGCGTGGCAGGCCGACGCAAAAGGTACTATAATATCAAGTCAACATGTGTGGAATTAGGAATATTTAAATAATAAATTAATTCTATCAAAATCAGTACGAAAAGAAAAAAAAAAGTGATATCTCACTTAATAATAAGAGAAGACCTTATGTTGCAATGAAGTGGAACATGTAATCACCACAGCTGCAAAGTTCCTTCCCGGGATGGCATTCGGGTAGGAGACAGACAGGTCGGCACAAAAAGTTCAGCAAGCTAGGAGAAGTGAAACATGGAGGTCATACAATCCATCTTGAAGGTTAGTATGGAATCACGCATCCGATATTGTATCTGGTGGCAAAGAGTCCTGACTGTCTCTTCTCTTCTTCCTCTTGGGAGACACTGTAACCAAATGCCAGCAGAGCCGTTGATTTTTCTCAAAATTTGGAAATAGATGGCTGCCAGGAGAAGATATAGATGGGGTGGGTACAGATAAATTGAGAGTCACACAGAATTCTGAAACTTCAGAAACATCTTTTAGCACAGCTGAAATGTTATTATACTGGGCTGAGAGGCTGAAAGGGAAGCCCCATTTATATTTTATTCCCAGAGATCTGAGATGCTCAGTGAGCGGTTTTAATTGCCTTATAAGATAAAGGGTATGAGGGGAGATGTCTTGGAAGACTTGGATCTCTGACCCTGAGTAGGGTATCGAAGGTTGGCCCCTGCAGGCCTGAACTACAGCATCTTTGTTGCTGTAGTAGTGTAGGCGGCATATGATGTCGCATGGGGTATTGTCCGGGCCGCGGGGCCTGAGTGCTCTGTGTGCCCTATCAATTATAATAGGTTCCGACTCAGATCGGTGAAGAATATGGGCAAGAAAGGATTGCGTGAAACGCTGGAACATCCTTCTGGGAGACTGACTCAGGTACATTGCGGAGCATTAAGTTATTTCTCCAGCCCCTGTTATCAATGTCATCAAGGCGGTATTGGAGAGCAGAGATTTATCTTTTTGGGCCTGCAGGTGTTGTTCTACGGAAGCAAAGGCATCCGAGAGTTCTCCGTTGACTGTTTCCACCACTTCCATGCGAGTGGAGATTGAATGGAGATCTTGGCGGAGATCAGAGATTGCATCATGGAAAGAGGCTTTGATCTCCCCTGCAAGGGACTTCATGTCGTCCTTAGTGGTTAAATTTTCAAAAGAGCAGGGGTGATAGTTGGATGAGATGCCATCTTGGTATCGATAAACATGCACTGAACTGTTGCCTCAGTGTTAGGGCACTCAATGGAAGTAATTCTTGATGTTCTGGTGTGGCATGTTGCCCTGTGTAGAAATGGCGCTAAGGGACCCATATAAATAGGCGTCTGGCCATTGAACACCAGCTTCTTCTTCCGTCTATTAGGCATCAAATTAAATGTCCTTAGAGAAGGAGTAAATGGGGTGGGTGAAAGTGTTGAATATCCTACAGAAAGAGGTAGTTGGGCCTAGGAGCTCCCATCTCACACGTCCATCACCATCCACAGTTGGGAACGCCCCCTCTTGAACTTCACCAATGTATTTTCAATCTTAGGTTTGGTGTATTATTTAGTCTTAATATACGAGTCCTCTATTAGTCTACTCGGGTACGATTTTTCTTTGAATCTATTCCTTAGAATTTCAGAATGTTCTTTATAGCTATCCTCACTTGAACAGTTGCGTCATAAGGGACATTGTTAAGCCAAGGTCTATAGTGGCAGCTTTTGTAGTCCAAAAAGCTGTTAGCATCCACCTTGTTAACCCCTTTGTTGGTTTATGCCACTGAGTTCTACATCCAAAAAATGCATTTGTGAATTATTTGCAGCACCGACAAACTCCATATTCCATGGGTTATCATTCATGTACTCCACAAATTCAGTGACCAATTCGGGGTCACTCTTCCACACAATTATGACATCATCAATGTATCTTTGGTAAAGCACCAAGTTCACGCCAAACAGGCATGCATTATAAATCTTATGATGTTCCAAAAAGCCCAAAAATAGATTAGATAGCTTGGTGCGAACTTGGTGCCCATCGCAGTCCCTTTGACCTGACGATATAATTGTTCATCGAATGAAAAGAAATTGTGTGTAAGGGTGAACCGGATTGCTTCAATCAAAAAAGTCAACTTGCTCAACTGGCATCAACAAATCTCCTGCCAAAAAGAACCTGGCTGCCTCTAAATCCCCTTCATGGGGAATATTTGAATATAGTGCTGTCACATCTAGAGTGACGCTGTTGTAATCGTCTTCCCATATAAAGTCTTCCAATAGAGAGCAGGTGTTCTGTGTCTCTAAGATGTGATTTGAGACTAATCACCAATCTCTGTAAGTGAAAATCAATTAATTCAGAAATGTTGGAAGTTAATGAGTCTATACCTGAGATTATGAGTCTACCTGGAGGACTAGAGAGGGACTTATGTATTTTATGAAGGTGATAATATATAGCCATTTTAGGGCTTGTAGGTACAATAAAGTCCCTCTCCAGTGGAGAGAAATTGTGTTCATATCTTTTAGGTAAAATTATCACCATATTTGGTGTGCTAAATTTGTGTTCTTCAGGGCTTTAAAAGGCTACACATAACTATGTTAATGTGTAATTGAAGTTCAAAAATTGCTGGCTCAGTCATTTTGACTGATCCACTTGTGCGTATGTATATTCCTAAAACTTGGCCTGTACTATACCAGTGTGATTAATTATGCTTTAATATATATGTTAATTTATGTAATCATAAATATCTTTACTTTCATTAATTTCATGAAAAATGTAGAGAAGGCATATTGCTGTAATTATCTCATTTTCAGAATAAAAATGATTTAGTTTAATTTATTGGTAGTGGTTCTTGAACTGGAACCCTGAAGAAGTGAAAGTGGCTCTCTCATAATAAATGAACAGGTGTGGTCTCCGAGAACTTTATGAGGCTGCTTTATGATGGGAATCTGAAAATTGGTATTACTGATGATCATTCCATTGTTTTACTGATTGCATTTCTATATTGTTTTAAGGCTTTTAAGTAAATGCTTAATTGCGTGGAATAACTTCTTTGATTTGTCATACGCTATCTCCATTATCTAGTCATTGGGCTTTGGGACATAAGAAGAGTTTTTAATAGATACATTCAGCTGTGGCTCATTAATTCAGATTGTTAGTGCAATTTATAACTCTCACTTCTGTGGCAATTAAACAGCAATTACACTATGTATATTTGTTCTTCTCCTTCTTCCCTTACACATTATTGTTGTTTTAGGTTTTATGATGGATAAGTAATAAGTACATTCTGAGTAGAAGCAGAGGAGAAGAACATATTTTTTCTGATTCTTAGATGAACATTTTTTACACAATAACACTTACTGTGTATTGCATACACCCTTGGTTCTACACATATTGCCATAGAGATGTTTTAAAAAGCATACATCAACTTAGAATCATGATTGTTGTCATTCTTTGCCTTCTAGTTTAAGATGCAAGAGGAGTTATGTCTCCCTGCCCATGTTAGTGGTCAGAAGGACATTCTTTCCATTGAGAAAAATGGCTTCTTAGTCTTATGTGTTAGGAAACAGGAACTAGGCCAAAGTAAATGGAAATTGGTTTAACCTTTTGAATTCTAGAGAGCACCCAGTGCATTGATCCAAAGATTTAAACTGCACATAGGAAATACATTCCTATAATTTGCAACTGTTCCATTACTAAGAAAGAGGTTATGAGTAATTAGTGGTGAACAATGCACATTGGCAGACTGGTCTTCATGCTTGACCACTAATTTTCAAGTTTCTGCTAGTAACTGCTGCCTCCCAAATGTTTGTGATCATCTTTTGGGATTGTGACTCAGTATGCAAAGTTTTTGCTAAATTGCTCTTGACAAAGTAACAGGGGTTACTAAAAACGTAGAGTGTTTTTAATGATATGCATATTGATTATACATTGTTTTAATCCTGTGTTGGTTTATATTACATGCACCATTTGCTGTTTTTTTGTAAATAAATGTATTACTTTATAGAGACCTTCACTAGCTCATAAAATTATCGCATATTGCATTGGTTATTTAGAACTCCCTTTCACTAATATTTCCCCTGTGGGTATTCTGGAGCTTTGTTTGGGGAGGTTGTTGTGCGAGCTCTAGTAACCCTATGAGCTGGTGGAACTGAATCCTGATTGGAGGACCGGCATCGATATAGAGGAGGTAACTGTCCTGGGGTTTATACCAAGAAAGCCATATATACTCAGAGGTGGTATTGTGAGCCTCTGGTTCATATGATTACATTCCTTATAGCGCCCAAGGTGAAAGTGTGTCTACAGTCAAAATACTACTCTCAGAGGACATTCTGAGCTGTTGTTTGTTTTGTAGTTTTTTTTTAATTTGTGTCATTGGGAGCCCATAGCAACAACAAACTGTAAAGAAACTTCCTTGAGAATCAATTTTGGACTCTAGTATTGTAAGGTTGCATATATTGCGACAATTATTGTACTGTGTCCTGCTTCTTTAAGTTTACCACCTGGGACACTTTGAAGTGGTGTACTCAGGGGAAACCAAATTGTGTTTTTTAACGCAGTATGCAATCCTGTTTTCCAGCATAGGGCATTGTTGCTTTTGACTATGAATTCTGGGACTCATCCACAGGCCTTTGGACAGTAACTGAAATCTTACCTCAGCTATGCTGATCTGCTCCCTGTGGGAGACCAGCAACTAACAATTGTATATGCAAAGATGAGTTTAAGACTAATTTTATAGTCACATATGCCAATAAAGCAGCACAATGTCATGAAACAAGAACATGACCTTTTTGAATATGCAATCTTGACATATTTTTGATTGTACAAAACATCTTTTGTGTTACAAAAGATGTGTGTATATTGTTGGGCAATATTAATTAGCATTTTTTTATTTGTACATACATCACTATGCAATCATTTTGCTTTGGCAACAATAATATTTCGGGTTTTTTCTAAACTTGTAGACTGATAACCACTACACCATCTGACTGGAGAAGATGAAATGTGAGTCACCTGTAGAGATGAGCAAAACTGCAGCAAACTGTTTCAAAGATAAAGGCACTCATTGTGTTCAAATGAATTTAAAACATCTTTCATAGTTTATTTGCTTTTTTATTTCCAATGTGAAATGTTTTACATATGGAATACTGTTAAAGAGATAAACAAGGGAGTTCTAGAGATATATTAGGAAGGGAGTCAAAAACATGACTGGTAAAAGTTTTTACTGAAAACCATAATAAAGATCTGTATTTACTAACATGTATAGAAATAGAGAGAGACTAAATAGCAAAATGGGGTGGCAAAAGTTATTATTGTAATACAAATCCAAATGGAGAATATTTGGGTGTATTGGGAATAAATGAGTGGCCAGTCAGGACAATGTCCTAGCAATAGTCTCATTACATTGAGAGGGGTGGAGTGAAATTTGGTGGAAGACAAATAATCTCCCTGTTATCTTACAATACATTTGATAGCATGAAAATAAACTTATAGTCATAGAGCCGTGTGTAACGGAAGCAAGAAGGGACCTCTCTGCCTTCTGCCATTGTTCCCGGGTTTCTCCCTCTCTACTCCGGACTGGCGCTGTCGGATGCACCGGTTGAGCAAATGGACAGACTGATCGAACACCGTGATGTCGCAAACTCTGTGTTGAAGTCGACAAAGCGGTAGCGTCGTCGACTTTGTGTCGGAGTCATAGGAAAGCCAGGCAAACAGGGAAAGAGTCGAAGGGACACACAGCCAGAGCTGGGTCGCAAACTGGTACCACAGGCAGTAGAGAGTGAGGCCTTTACTCCTGGTTGAACAGATAACAGGAAAATGTAGCAGGAACCGAGGAAGGTTGAACGGCTTCGACCTGTCTGTAGCTCGCAGTCGCAGGATCTCTGGAATACAGGAAAGAGAAGATGGAGTCCACATCACTGCCTGAGAGCATACAAAGTCGGGTCGCAGGAAGCTGGCAGCAGGGGGTCGACGTTTCAGGATACTTGACGCAGATGGGTATCAGAGTGGACACTTTATACCATAAGCAATACAAGACTCCAGGACTCCTTGTTCACTCAGAATGAGACGGGCTTTATTCAATCAAACCACACATAATTATACACAGAAACCACATTTCAATACATGAGCGGACAGGATACAATAGGTGAGTCACAAGGATAATGGAACAGAAAACATAACACCTGTTTCCCAAACATTTCTTGCAAAGTGGAATGTTTTGTAAGAATAACAAACTTACAAAATCATTTTGTCAATGCCTTGTCTCCTATAAAGTTTGTAGGAGTGAGTTAAGTGGGCAGTGTTGGTATGATGTTCTGTTCTGTATCAGACCTACCTTCCTCTAGACTGTAAGCTCTCATGAGCAGGGCCCTCTGATCCTCCTGTTCTCCACATCTACTTGTACTATTTAATACCTCTGTATGTCTATTCCCAATTGTACAGCGCTGCGGAATTAGTTGGCGCTATATATATAAAGAATAATAATAATAATATGAGAATTGATTCAAGAGTTAAACAACTAATATTCATGATCTGAGCCAAGCTGATTACTAAGTCACACATCTAGATGTGGCCAGATTTCTCTCAACAGTTGTGGCTGTGGGGGAAAAGAAAGGCAATGAGCAGAGATTACTCTATATCACAAAACTGGACCTGCTCATCTTATCCTTAGATCACTCTCATCATGGCTTTCTTTTAAGTACCACATTACCTACAAAGTATTTATTCTTATCTTCAAAGCCCTCCACTCAGCAGCTTCTTCTTGAATTTCTTCATTAATTTCTACAGACAGCTCCATTTGTTTTCAGTCCAGCCAGACAACTGCCTCTCTTACCTTTAACTTTTGTCACTTTCTGCTCCTTACCTGTGGAACTCCATTCATCTTTCTTATGTTTAGATCTGTTCTCCACAATTTTAAAACTACCCCTACATTTTACCATTCAGAGCACTGTCATTTTGTGTATCCTATTGCCAATCAACACTGCAATCTATAACACTTGTTACCCTCGTACCTATCTGTTGGTCTCTTATATTATCCAATTTATCTAAATACATATACAAAATATATATTCACAAACTTTTCATGAGCTCAGTCTAGCTTATAAATAATATTGTAATAGTTATATATATATGTAGCCAGGAAAGCAACGAGAACTATATCTTGGCAACATGAATGAAAATTAAACAAAAAAGTCTGAGTATCACAGTGATACCATCTTACCGATGCTGTCCTTAAAACCCTCTTGAGGGAAGTGATGGAGTTATTTATGATTTCCTTAATTATAACTAGCACCTGTCTACAGGGAGCTACCAATCAAGAAGGAGGGAGGAGCCAAAACCTCCAACACACATACAAAGAAATGCATGCAAACTCTTGGTGAGCTCAAGCTCACCTTACAATAAAATATACATAGCTCTGTATTTTAAGTTTTAGCTTAATGGCTGAAGAAGCAGAGATCAACTACTAGAAGGAAAAAGATGTATAGGATACAAATGTATCTTTATAAAATCTTATTGTGTTCCAAAATGTTTAGTAGGTAAATGTTGCTATGCAACATACTACAGAACAGGTAGTAGCTTGTTTTACAGCTCCAGGATTTTACCTTTGATGGTAGTCTATCTTTGGCTTTCACCAAATGATGGTAGGCTTATGCTAACCTATTACATTATTAGTGAACTGTGTAGCTCCATTTAAACATCACCAAAATGAAGAGGTCAAAGAAACTCCTGGGAAGTAGGGGATAACTAATCCACGTATTTCTAAGTTTTGGATACTTGGAACTGTTACACCATTTAGGAAACAAAAGCCTAAACCATCAGATATGCTTTTGATAAGTTCCAGTGTATTGCTAGTTAATTAATTTTATGTCCATTTATCTGTGACAGACAACATAATAAGAAAATATTAAACAAATGCGCAATATTAAGACAATGATGTTGTTATTATATGCAAAACAGTACTGTTAATTTTTAAATCCTCCAAAAAGGTAAGCTTTTTCCATGCAGTAGACTGTTAATATATGAGATAAGATGTTTCTGTATAAAAAAGTTTGCTTATCACATGTTCTCATGACCAAGAGAATAAGGCCTTCATTTTGATAAAACAACAACTTAGTCAAACTAGAGATTATAGTAGTGTGAACTGGGGAGAGATTTCCCTCTAGTGGTTGTAAGTTATATTACATACCCTTTTGGAAATATAAAAATACAAGAACACAGTAAAATTAACTGCACTGTACTGTCAGTTACATCATTTTATATAATTCAAAAGAACATCAGCGCTAAAAACATTTCCTATTTTGTGAAAAGGTGATTTTCACAATTCACAGATATGTGAATTTATCTGTATGTTTTTTCATCAGGATGGTGTGTTTTTACCACCATTACATGTTCTTTTAAATAGAGCAAGTCATGTTTATGATTGTTTGTTACTTGTTTTTTAACAAATATGTTGGTGTGTTCTGTTTCCCTGGCAGAGCAGAGATAAAAGAGAAATGTGTTTAGTTTGTTAGAAAAATAACAAAATAAAATTTGCTCTCATTTGAAGAAAGCATTTTTTTAGCTATCATACAATGTAACATTCTATGGGGAAAGCTCAAACAGGAAGAAAGGGGTAAGATGAAATTGTATCTCCAATTTGTAAATAACATGCATATTTTACTGCATTGATGGTCAGCATCAATGACGGCTCTGTTTCAACTCCTTTCTGAAGGCAAGAGTCTGGTCACATGCAAGGGAGACATCAGGAGGGGTCCTGATGACCCCTGAGAGGTTTGATTTTCTTAAAAAAAGTTGTATAGTGCAGAATTAGACATCTAATGCTAATATGAGCGATCATGTGTATTATAACCTGTATGCCAGAATGGGGCAGCATGAGTATGGGGGCATGCCTAATATTACTGTTTGGGGCAGCATGTTGAATATTTATTAAATGAATGGAGTAGCATGTCGAATATTAACTGTGTGGTGGGGCAGCATGTTGAATATTACTGTGCGGTGCTGTTTCTGTAAAGTGCTATCTAAATGGATGGTGCTATATGTCTCGAAGGTGCTGTTGGGCTTCTGCAATTTAAAAGTTACTGGGGCCCCTCTTTATTCCATACAGTCTAGGTGGAGCATAGTCCTCCATGAGTTGCTCACATAATGCATGGGTTTGGTGGATGTTGATCAGACCTGGGCTCAGGGTGTGGTGTTGGGGCACTGATGTCACAGTTGCTTGATTTGGGTTGACAAAACACCTCCAGATAGGGTCCAGTTCCCTGTTCCTTGTTGGTCCCAGTGTGTGCTGGTTAGGAAGCCGGTGCACAGGGCCACGTTAAGATATGACTGTAGTGGGCAAAGGGTTATAACCTGAGGTTTTTGTGAATGTCAGGTCCTTGGTGTGGTTAGATAGTTTCCACTGACATTTTAATTGAACTAACTCTTATGCAGATTCCAGTTTTTTTGTATGTCATTCAGGTACATATTCCGCATCTCCCGACTACAACCTTTCCAGAAGAACTGTTCCACTAACATTAGCTATGTCACCACTTGGACTTTGTGCAGAGATTCAATGTGTGTACCCAGGTTTGGGTCACAGCTCCCGGAACCTCAGTCAATCTAAGTCTAGAGTCACCTCAGTGTGTGATTATTGTAGCCTTTAACTGAGTGTAGACTCTGCTCTTTCCAGCACCACTGTAAAATATAAGGCCATTGAGGTACTGTACCCCAAAAATGCATGTTTGTAATTCAAAAACATTTTAATTAAACATTGCTCAAGTGTGATAAATAAGTAGTATATGACAAAGAAAAAGAATACAGAGCTGAGAGGATGATTGTGTGCTGGTTTAACCCCTTTGAGTGCCACAGGGATGCAAAATGCTTTTTGTGGTGCTGAAATCCTGAAATCCTCTCCACTTCCCTATTGACCAAGTGGGGTTGCAGAGAGAATGCTTTCAGACTTCAGGATTGTGGTACTGCTGGTGATGTGCAGGGGAGGACATCCCTTCCTCATCAACAGCAGTTCAACAACCTTGTGTGCTAATGGGGACTTTCTCCACCCCTCCCCTTGCTTTCTTACATTTTAGTGCATATGGCGATGTGTGTCTACATTGAAAAGTGCTTTGAACACATCAACAAAATCATAATGCCATAGCACTGACCATTAGCGCATCTTCCCCCAGGAATCTGAATTTGGCCTTTAACATTCCACTGAGATTGCTTTTACAAAATTGGCCAATTACTTATCTAGCCTCATTCCAAGCATCCTTCGACTCTGCTCATTTTGTTTCTGGATATATTGCTGCTGCTTTTAGGACACAAAGTATCCACTTCAAGTTCTACTATCATTTGATTTACTGGACTCTCCTGGGTCTCACTCAGTCTTTAAAACTGCCAATTTAGAAGTCCTTCTCTCATAACATCTTCCCCATAACTGTCTGTTAGAGTATGGTAAGGCTATATAATTTAGTCCCATGCTCTTCCTAATGTACTTGAGGATCTTAAAACTTATTTTCAGATTCATTGTCATCTCTTCTGATGATATATAAATCTCCCCTGACTTTTATCTCTCTCACACACACAAATCACATCACTTCGCTAGTTGTCTCTTCAATATCTTTTCCTGGCCATTGCTCCCTTTACCTGAAGTAATGAATATAATACATAATATGTCTTGCTTCTCCAACAAGCATTTTCTTTGAGAAATCTCACACAGTCAACAACGTAATAATCACTCCAGCCTCCTAAAACTGCTATCTGGTCCACATTCCATCAACTTCTCTTTTCTGCTATGTTCAACTATAAACCATCACTCAAATTTGACCTTATCTCACCTAAGAGACTACTAACATTCTGAAACAGGGGTGGATAATTATTTGATCTTGTTTCTGATAAGAGTGTATTTAGAGGTCCATATGGCCTCTCTAAACAAAATAATGTATCTGTATATGAGATATACACAACCCCTTAATATTATCTGTGCCACTTTCTTGACTGAGATACAAGTAAAAATAATAGAAGGATGTGCTTGGTTGCTCCTTGTGCTTCTGATCATATAGTACTTTAACATCTTGCATAATTGCACAGAGAATGTATCAGTTCTGACTCTGTCTGTATTAGTAGAATGATAAATTGTATCAAAATTCTGTGTAATTAAAAAAATGAATCATTATATCCACTGCAGAATAAGCAAAACATATATTCTCTCAGTTTATCAGCCCTGCTGTATGTGTGCATCCAGCTGAACACAATGACCAGATTAAACTGGCTCATGGCCCTGACCCAGCCAACAGGCCATATTTGCCCATTGCTGTTATAATCCATGATGTTATCATGATCCATCCTGACTGCAATAATCAAGTTTTATGTTATTATTTTCTTACCTGTCTATTCCCACTCCAATACATAATTAATTTTCTTTCAAGACTAATTGACATCAAACCATATCTAAAGCCTGTTCCATTGAGTTATTATATACAATGGCTTCAGGATCTAAGCTATAGAGACATTTTACACTGTGCCCTCCTTATCTCAGCTCTTTCTTCAAATACACTCTCATACCCCATCTTCTCCTCTCACATGACTTCCACTCACACCCATCTAAAAGGATTCCTACACATGTGCAACAACCTCTGCTACATTTCCATTGCCAGCCCAGGGCATGACGATGGCCAACCCACATGAATATCTGTCACATATTATTGGCCATAGGTTGCATTCATTTGAGGCTGCCACCAGTAAACTTTCAGTATGGGCAAGAAATCCATTACAGCACCTCAGCGTTGTGTCACATGTGTGAAGGGCCTCAGGCTTCTCCTCTACTACATGGACTGCAGCATGTATATAAAGACAAATGTGGAGCATTCCTGGAGTAAAAAGAATAAAAAACTGTCAATGAAAACTCCCCTGTTTAAAGAAGACTGTGTTCTACTCCCTTACATTTACTTATTAGGGATAGCATTGAAAGGTTTAACCCACAAGTGTTACAATAAAACATTAGTCCTTTACTTCCCTTATAGAGGCATTTCACATGGTTCTTGATTATCAGAAATATAATTCCCTTCATGGGGCCAAAACAAATCCAAGGTCTTTTATACAAAGTCTTAAGAGAAATTTCAAATGGTGCACAGTTTTCATGGTAACTTAATTTAAAACACTTCAGGTACTCTAATAAATGTGCTTAGGTCCACTGCCTGTCTTTCTTGTAATTTATCAGTTCTGAATAAGGATGATTGACATGATATTCCTTTTCTACATCTTTATAGTACATTTCATGCCTACATTATCATGCCTATATTACTGATATACTATGGTAGAAGTCTGATAATCTGTTGGATATATGCTTTTGCATATCCCCTTAAGGATGGATAATTATTCGTATGTTAAATTGACAGTCAACCACAACTACAACTGCAGAATATGTAAAGTAAAAATACCTAACTGTGTATTTTTGTTTTAAAATGTCTCCTCATTTTTTCACTGTTTTTCACAGGAATCTATCTGATTTTTTTTCTATGTGAGACTGTGACGACAGTGAATTTGTAACAATATAAAAAAATACAGTGAAACAAAATAGAAAAGTCTGCCTCTACAGCATACAGCTCAATCAATGCTGCAGGGAGACTGCAACAATATATAACTATCTCAGCTTTCACAGTCCCCCACTGAAAGCTCTAGAGAAACACAGCTCCAGGGGGTCAATGTCAGGGCCATAAAAGTGAATAAATAAATAAGTGAAGATAAAAAAGTATAGGTAATTTAACTTAAAGAATATGTAGAGGTAGACTCTCTGATACATAAATGGGAAAATATAATATTTGTGTTTGTTAATCCAGGATTCACCATTTTATTGCAAACCAAGTTCATGCAAGTTGTATATATTAGTATTAGATGTAATTAGTAAGTGTCAACATATTTCATAGCACTATCAAAAGATGGTTATGGGTAATAAATACAGTGTGACATAAGAAAATCTAATCTACAGGAAGTATTAAATTAAGTAAACATGATGACGATAGGTGGCAATTCTAAAGAGCTGAGAAGTTGGATTCCATGATTGACTGATTCAAGGAATCAGGGGCAGAGATGAGCAAAACATCTGCAATTCTGCTTACAAATAGGACCCAAAGAAAATGTTAGATCCATCCAAATTTATAAGGAATGAATTGCATGTGGACAGTGGGAGGAAGTACATGTAAGAGAGAAGAGTGTACGAGGTAGATGGAGGCTGAAGTAGTAGTGTGCTTGGGGACAGGGAGAACATGAGCACAGGAGAGAGATTAAGCAGAACTATGGGAAATGGGAGAAAGAGAGACAGAGAGAGAGAGAAAGAGAGAGATAGAGGGAGACAGAGCACAGGAAAAAAGGAGAAATGGAGAGCAATAATGAGAGGGATAGCTAGGGGGAAAGGGAGGGACAAAGCAGGAAAGAGAGCGATAAATGATAGCAAGCACAAGAATTGTTTAGCAGTCCTGCCTGCCTGATGATCTGTTAATTTATATATTTTTTTTGGATATCACATGATCAAATTACCTGAAATCTGATTGGTTAAAAGAGAAAACAGAATGCAAAATGAAACATCTGTTTTATAATACTGTTTGTTGCTTGTGAAATGGCATGTTTCATCTGAATTCCAGACTTACAGAATCTTTTCTCTTATCCCAAGTTGTAGGTTAAGCCAATTCCAAGATTTGTTCCAGTATAGCTGTGGGTGTTTAGAAGAGATCATTTGGTCAGATAAATATAAGACAGATCATTAAATAACTAGTTGAAGAGCCCATTACATGGGCCACAGTGCCACTGCCAGCTGGTCACGGGGCAGTCATGAACAGTAGAGCAAATTATTATATAGGATGTTAGAAAGATGGGCAAGGAAGATGTTGAAGGAATACTAAGCCCTTATTTTTCATTTACATATTAATAGATAGATAGATAGATAGATAGATAGATAGATAGATAGATAGATAGAAAGTCTAATTACCTATATTTTTTCTTTGTCCACTTATTATTTACATTTTTATGTCCCTGACAGTAACCTGTTTGGATTTCAGTTTCCCAAGAGTGTCTGCTTGATAGAAAGTAGGGTAAAATACAATGTTGCAGCCTCCCTACAGCACTGAATCCTCATCTTTTTTTATTTTGTTTCATTTTTTTACATTTTATCACTAGACCAGATTTCATGTTCCCATAGAGAAAGTGTTATAAACAAATCCAGGTAGCTCATTGTCAAGACATAAAAGTATAAAAACATTTGAAAATGGAAAAATTATAAAAACGCGTAGGAAATTTAAAAGTACATACTATGTACCTGCAGAATACGTAAAATCAAAATAAACGATTACTATCCCTTTAAGATATTTAGGGTTGGTTTCTCTAAAGAAGTAAAATTGGAAAGCTGTGGAGGAGCTTGAAAGTGTAGGCTGCAGGTTCAGCTCTTTAACCCCATCCCAACAATGGATGTACATGTACGTCCCACAGAATCTGACAGTTAGTGACAGAGGACGTACATGTACGTCCAGAAAGTCGTTGAAGGTAATGGGGGAAAAAAGTTTGGCGGATGTTAAGAGCCAGCCGCGTCCACTAAGGGGTTAAAGAGGAACTTTCACATCAAATACACTTTGTCTCTTATGGTTCATCTAGTAAAATATTATGTGGATTGGCTTGTTTTATTGTGCGTGTACTTACATACTCCAGTAGATATTTGGTGTAAAATATATCCTTCATGCTGTTACTTCGGCATTCTGCGGTACAGGGTTAATGTCAGCACAGTGGCACTGGACCTCCCAGACTTCTAATTCTCTTTCCATCTCCCTCCCAGCTCTCACAGGGAACGTGTTCATGTTTCCCTTCCTATTCATGTGGATCATGTCTATTGTAACAGGAAGCTCCATTTAACATTATACTGAGTTTATAATCTGAGAATAAATAACTGTTAATTAGACCTTTCTCCACGCCCATTCCCCTCCTCTCCCCTCTCTTCCCCAGTAGGCAATCAGTTCATTTTTGATCTGACGTGTTAGTGTTTTTGTAATATCAAGAAAATTTTTAAACATTTTAATATGTATCTACTGACAAAATATGTAACTTTTTGATTGTCTCATTCCTTGTTCCCTTTCTCTTAAAAACAAACAGTAAAACCATACATAAAAACGAGTAAGTATACCAGGAATTATACTTGGGTAGAAACAAGGCAGCATTTATCATTAAACTTGACAAGGTACTTAGCTTGAGGCAGGGAAAAACAAAATTTGCGATAAACTGACATGGCACAGAGCTGGATACAAAGTGCAGGAACTGGCTGTAGGACTAGATCACTATGAATTTGAGCTGAGGTGCTCCAGCTTTTTAACAAACAGCAAGATGTGCCCAGGTGAGACTGCAAGAACACACCACACTGACTTCAATTAATAAACAGGCAGAAAAAAGAGGTAAATCACCACTTTTCACAGAAACGTTCCTGCTTGGCTGAAAGTGACATTTTTCTCCTCTTTTTTTTCTTTTGAGGCAGGAAGTTTGCCTCATCTCTAGCTGAGAGACAGTTAGTTCCTTCAATATTACAGCTCAGACTTCTGGATGATTATATTAAACTGTAACAATGTCACATGGTATCCAGACACTTCACCTAGGGGAAAAATGCACTAAGGTTTGATAAGGGTCCAAGCTGGCAACATTCTGGCATATTTTTACTGATTTTATCTCATCATATGCACTAATATGTCTTATTCATCATATCCCAATGAATATGCTTCAAATACACTGACATTGCCATGCCTTTGCCAGGTAAATGATGTTGCTGTGTCTACTAACTAATTTATAAACACATACTGAAACTTAAATATTAATATGAGTTTTATTGCTGTTATATACACCCTACACATTCTGCTCTCATAAAAATAGGCACAATGGGGTAAAAAAGAGGGATTGACATTCTAAAGGGGGGGTCACTTGGAAGGCTAGAGAAAGAATATTTCACAAGAGATGGAGCAAAGAAAAATGGGTGGGTTTGAAATATAACAAGGTATGAGACAGTGCTGAGCTGGGCACAGATGCTAGCAAGGATACAGCAAGAGATTAAAGTGGATCACCTGCAATGTAATCTAGGCTACATTCGGTAGAAAACTCCTAGCTATTAAATACAAAGTAAAACATTTATCTTACTTAAAGGATAAGTAAACTTTTTAAAATTAAAAGCTATATATGTTATACAGCTTTTCCTTATGTCAAGCAAAGGTAGTTCCACTGTTGTGACATGTTACTGCAGTTTAAGCTGTTTTTTGTTTTTTTTAATTAACAGTTCCCTCGGGTATGCAGATAGTTCCCCTACAGGGAAGATGGTGTTCATACAGTTATTCTAGAGCATTCTATGGGAGACGTGAACAGCAGACTGCAGTACTCCAAAGAATGTGATAGTAACAGCTTCATCACTTTAACATAGTTAAAATATATATGCAAATTGAACAGTTGTAAGATTAAGTTGTGCCTGTATATACAATTGATTTGTAAGTAGCCTGAAATATTGTCTATATTGTTTAGTATATACAAAGGTACCGAAAAAAGAGCATTGTACTTCTTTATTTTACTGTATATCCAAATACTGATTACATAAATTGGTATTAGACTTTACTTCAATACTTGAAAATACTGAATATTTCATTTGAATAATTTGTCTCATTCTTATACACAGTTGTGTATTTGTGCAAGTAATCTTCTATTTTCTAATATAATTTATATCTGTTCTCTGTTCCAGGAGCTTTTATTATATCACAATGCTGAGAGACCCTGTGTCACGCTACCTGAGTGAATGGAAACATGTGCAGAGGGGAGCTACTTGGAAAGCTTCCCTACATGTGTGTGATGGCCGAAGCCCAACTCCAGATGAATTGCCTACATGCTATATGGGGGATGACTGGTCTGGGGTTACATTAAAGGAGTTCATGGACTGCAGCTACAATCTTGCTAACAACCGTCAGGTTCGGATGCTTGCAGACCTCAGCCTTGTTGGGTGTTATAACTTGACTTTTATGAATGAAAGTGAAAGAAATGATATTCTCCTTCAGAGTGCTAAGAAAAATCTTAAAAACATGGCATTTTATGGCTTGACTGAGTTTCAAAGAAAAACACAATACCTGTTTGAGAGAACATTCAATCTAAAGTTTATTTCACCATTCACACAGTTCAATACTACAAGGGCCTCAAATGTGGACATTGATGAATGGTCTCGTAAGCGTATAAGAGAACTTAACTACTTAGACATGCAGTTGTACGAGTATGCTAAAGACCTCTTTTTACAGCGATTCCAGTACACCAGACAACAGGAACATAAGAGGAAAAGAGAAAAGAGGAAGGAAGAAAGACGACTACTGAGAGAGCATAAAGCTCTTCAGTGGCACAAGGAGGAGAAGTCAACAGACGTGACCACTACTGAAGACTATAACAGTCAGGTGGCAAGATGGTGATATTTCCAAACATTTGCTCAAGAAAACGTTTGATCAGGAAAAAATATGGGAAATGAACAAGAATTTGCAATCAGCATTTTTTAACTCGTTTAACTTGTGCTTTTAATGGCAAAAAGATTATATAACTATGTTGATTTGATTTTACTGAGAAAAAAAACATTTTCTCTATATGACAGAAAAGTACAGAATATTTGTTCTCTAAAAGACTGAAGCTAAAATATTTTTGAACATCTCCTAAATGAGTTGCACTTACAGCCACAGTTTTGTTTCTATGGAGTTGTCATGTGCATAGATTATTTTTTGGTCAATTTAATGTCATCTGATTTTGTGACCTGGTCTTTGTTGTTATCCTACTTACAAAAAAAAGCTTACCATTTTAAAATGGCAGAGACATAAAATACATATATTAAAAAACTTTTGTGCTTACTAAAATGAATATATAGAATGAATGTAACAAAATCTCTAAAATCCCTAGAAACTGCCTTTATTTTGTGATGTGCATAACAATATTCAAGCAGTTTTTTATTTTTATTTTTCATAATTGGCACCATTTGTAGGTCTTGCACTATCAATATAAAGGGGCATCTTCAGGAACCAAAACAGCTGTAATTCTGGGGCAAAATAACTTCCATAGGGTACAAATAAAAATTCCCCAAATTCTTATTGAATTAAATGGGGCTTTTAACTCTGTGAATCCTAGAGAGGTCTCATACACATTGCATTGGAAACCTCTCTAGCATTCAAGGGATTAAACAACCTGTATAGTTCAACAGTGCCAGAGGGATATTGCAAAGCAATGCATTGCTTACCCATCCGGCACACAAAATATTTTTATTTTGTCCCTATGGTACAGTTTATGTTATACTTGCACCTGTGCAGCTTCCTAAATAAAACCCTAAAACCTTTGCATTGGGGACCACTCTAGCATGTGAAAACTTAAACATGACATAAGAAAACATTCAGAATTGTGGTAGATTTGTTTCCCCCACTCCTGTTTATGGGAGAGCAGATATATGAGTATGTTATGCACTCATAACAGCCTCAATCCTCCCTAACTATCAGATCACAGGATTAAATTGGTTCATTTTTGTGAAATTGGAAAGTTGGGAACCCAAGGTGAGGCCCCCCTAAAACAGGAGACCCCCAGCAAACATTACGTATGCTATGCATTAGAAGGCCCATGATTATCCCAATCTTTCCTTCTGAGCAAATGACTTTATAGAGGAAGTACAGTCAACCAATGGACCTCCAGCTGCTGGGGACTACAACTATCATCATATAACTAGCCATTATATGATGGGAGTTGTAATATCCAACAGCTGGAGGTTCAACAGTTGACTTCCGCTGATATACAGTTATGAAATGCATTAAGGTACATAGACTGGATTTACATTTCTTGTATATTTTTATCATTTATTAAAATGACTGTTGGTTCTCCAGTCATCTCCACTTCTTTTCTTGTATGCCAGGAGCTGCAACCCACACGGTTGTGGGTCATAAAATGTTCCTTCTTGTTGAATTTCTGCTGTGTGCATAAGCAACAACAGGCCACCACATCAGAGACTGTTGTACAGTGGACTCACTGGGCATTCATTTAAAGTAACCGTATTATTGCACTTTGTGTGCCCATCTCTTCTTACCAGTCTGCATGATTTTTAAATAGATATGAATCATTGTTATCTTACGTGATAATGTCCTGTGACTGGCAAAAGGTAAAAAAAGATCAGCTATCATCTACATTACTCAAGAAAAGCAGCTGAAGCAAAAATAATATAGTTTACAATTTGACTCAGCACTTGCTATGTAGCTTACTATGGACTTCATGCAGAAGACATGCAATTCTGGAGCTGCACCATAGTGGTGAACTCAAAAATTGATTTAACCCTTTGCATTCCAGAGGGTGTAAAACATATTGCCTTGCAATGCATTGCATACCATTCATGCATTCAAAGGGTTACATCAGGCTTTTAACCCCTTGAAAACTACAGACCCTTGAAAACTACAGCGGTCTCTGAAGCATTGCTTCCCAATTTAATTAATGGGAATTCTGGGAATTTTGATTTGGTCTCGGTGCTGCAGTTGGTTTGTTCCAGAACTGAACCTATTTTGCTTTATGCAAAATGCTCTATGGATTATACTCACATTTTAGGGCAAGCCTACTTCCATAGGTTACAAGCAAATATTTCCATTGATTTAAACAGGGTGTTAAAACTTTTAAACAAGTGGTAACCAACCTTGATCCTCATGAGCTCCGAAAGTACATTTTTCTAGATATTCCTGCTTGAGCAGTTTAATTGGCGGATCCATGCTCAAGCAGATATATCCTGAAAACATACACTTGGAGCTCAAGAAAGCCAGTGTTGGCTATACCTGCTTTACATGCTGGAGTGGTGAGCCAATGCTTTCCTTACTTTCAAAAGTCCCATTTAAAGCAGGTGGGACATTTTTATTTGATTGTTCTGGGACACTTGGTTTGCTCCACTTTAATTTTGTGTATGTGGCCATATGTTAACCCCTTGCAATGCATTGCACACTCCTCTAGTCCTCAAGGTACTAAAATTTGTGAAAATTAGAGATGACTTTCATGTATAACCCTCTGTGTGACACAGTTTTATACTAACAGCTCTAGATAGAGAAACGTTTCATACAAAAATTCATTTTTAATCAAATGATGTAAGAGAATAGAGAGTGACACAACATATCCATTAGTTATCTAAGTTGACCAAATATCCCTTTAAATACAGGGCTACACAGGAATCAGTGTAACCATGCGTGTGTGTGTATATATATGTCCAGCTTATGTTATAGTTTTCTACTGGATAACCCATTTCCTTTATAAAATAAGATGACCATTGTTACCAAGAAAGTGGGGCAATTCTGAAATAACCCATCTGCACTACAGGAGAGAAAAACAATTTCCTTTGTTTTAAATTATCTTGAATGATAGATACATCTCCAATTTATGGCTTTGAAATGCTTCGGGGAGTTATCTATCACTCAAGGGGTTAAATCAAAGGGCATTTTTATTTATATCAAACTGTGATTAGGGTTGTCAGTTCATTCTTTACACATATCAAAAAACACTTCCTGCTTCATTGATAGATGGGAACCACTGTAATCCAGTAATAACTACAGCAGCCATTACTCTTATGCATTCAGTTTTAAAGGGATCATCTGGCAACCCAAACTGTGGGGCATGTTCACCCTGTGGGACATGAGGCATTCCCAGGTTTGGGAAGGAGGATGGTCAAGGCTTTGTTTCAGCACTGAATGTCTGCATTGCTATGCAGCATAACTTATGTCAAGACTGTCAAAGTTCTGTCCTCAAGGGCCACCAACAGGCCAAGATGTGAGGGATTCCTTAATTAAGCACAGGTGAGTCAGTCAAAATGAACGATCCACTGATGAACTCACCTGTGCTTAATCAGGGAAATCCTTACATCCTGGCCTGTTGGTGGCCCTTGAGGACTTAATTTGAACAGTCCTGACTTATGTCACCAGATCACCATTTCAGTCCAAGACACCTGTTAAATTTTCATTCTGCAGGACTGCTTAGGAATCATTTTGATCCACCAGTATGGTTTTTCATTAGCATCCAACATTAAAATGGCGATCTGGTCACATTAGCAGAACGGTAGCCATATTGATGAAAAGCAATCATGGTCAGAAGTCTGGGAAAGGCTATTTCATTTAACATGCACAAACAAACAGACTGCCGTGTTTGTACAGGTGATACACATATGTTTAGTGAGGAGCTTATATAATGATGTGTCAAATTAGCATCACACATTAAAATGACGATCTGGTCAATAAATAAATTGGTTTCTTCAAAACGTATTACAAATTAAATAAAATGTAAATGAAAAATAACATGTACAAATGATTATAAGCGTTTTGTGAAAACTAGAAGGTGTTAAAAAGTTTTTGTTCCACTGTCCTAGGTTTTTAATTAGATACGTAAAACACATTGCTTGGTATAATTCATGCTTTCACTGTCTACTAACTTCTTCTAACCCACACATAACAGCAAATCTCTTTAATTATGATCCCGATAAAAGACCAGCTCATGCTATTTTATTAAATAAAACAGTATTTCCTCAAGCCTTTTATATCTATGTTTATCCATGGCCTCATGCTGCCTTTTTTATAGCTTGTCCATTGTTGCCCTCTGCTGTCCAGCATCAGTTATGTCAAATTGAAAAATATATAGTGTTTCCTGTAGTGGTGACCAGCAATTAAATTTTGTTAAACTGCACATAAAATGTTGCAGTGCAGAAACATTTCCCACAGAAAAATTATATGATGTTTAAGTAAAAATTATTTTTTAACCAGTAAAAATATAGTATTCAATTTCACTTTGTCAGATTTCTCTCTTGAGGTTTATGTTCAGATTAAATGTGTATGGTCCAGATTCTGCAGCATAAAACAATCATTATCAAACATGTTCACAGGGACAAATAAGCCATGGTTTTAGGATCTCCCTGTTGGAGCACAAATGTGTTAATCAGATGCTCAGTTATTTTAGTTAACTCACCTGTGCTCAAGCGTGACAATTATAAAGATGCAACCTACTAGTGGTCCCTAAGAATGGTTTCAGAACAACTGGCATAAAGGGTCTGCCATTAAATTTACTTCAGCCCTGCACATACTGAAATTAAGCAATGTACTACATATTGTGTAGACCAGAGTCAAGCAACTGCTGTAAACAGGGTAATCAATAATCATTGTAATTGATCCACCAAATATCTAGAAAACCTGACGTGTCCCAAGGATTAGAGCAGAGAATCACTAATACAGGTCAGACTAATACAAGTTAATTCCGTATCAAAACCGCAGTTGGTAAGTTCACAGCATCAGATCAGGCTTTAACAATGAATGCCAGAAAGTTATCCAAAGTACTGTGATGGATATCTCTCTGGCACACAAAGGGTTAATGATATCCCTAAATAATCACAGACGGAGAAATCAGAAAAATGGCCTCTGAATACACACCAGTTAACAAGCAGGGATAGTAGGGAAAACCTGCAGTGTTGGTGTGCCATGGGGATTAACATTAATCCCTTAACAACCCACAACGTACCGGGACCATCATGGGTAGATGTGACTCAAGGACCCATGACAGTCCCGGTACATCATGGGTTAAACTCTCCTTTCGCCACCGCACAGAGCAATAGGAGAGCACGGGCTGGCTGTTACGGGCTGGCTGTACCGGGGCACTTAGTAGCAGCCAGTAGAAACATTGTTGCAACATGTGATTTGATTGATGAGCGAATCACGTTACAAAAGCTGAATGACAGGGACAGTATTTGTAAATACTGTCCCTGTCACATCTCTCTGACTCCCTCCATCTTGCACACTGCTGAGGTGGAGAGAGACAGAGAGACATCGTTTTCCAGTGTTCCTGTGGAAAAAAAGTTTAAAAAAAAGGACAAAATTAACCCTTTGATCACTGTTCCTGCAGTGATCAATACAGTTTCCCCCATCTGATCACTCTAGTAGTGATCAGTTTGCTGCAGATCAGCTGCAGATCTGTGGTACATCCCCCATCCCCCTTGTATTTTTTACATTTTTTTTTTATTTATTATTATTTTTTTAATATTTTATTTATTTATTTATTTTCTATATTTTAGGTAGTTTAGGTAGGTAGTTGGGTAGGTTTAGTGTATACGTGTGTTAGCAAAAGGTTTAGGGTTAGATTTAGGTTTAGGAGTAGAGTAGGGGGAAAAAAAAACAAAAAAAAACACAAAAAATAATAATGATAGTTTAGATAGGTAGTTGACTTGGGTTATATAGGTTCACGGTATACGGGGGGTAGGGTAAGGTTTAGGGTTAGATTTAGGTTTAGGAGTAGCGTAGGAAAAAAAAACAAAAAAAACTCCCAAAAAAAAGTTTATTGTATTTAAAAATTGATTTTTATAATAACTAGCTATAGTTTAGATAGGTGGTTGACTTGGGTTAGGTAGGTTCAGGGTATACGTGGGTTAGGGTAAGGTTTAGGGTTAGATTTAGGTTTAGGGATAGTGTAGGGAAAAAAAAAAGAGTTTATTTTATTTAAAAATTTATTTTTATAATAAATAATTATAGTTTAGATAGGTGGTTGACTTGGGTTAAGTAGGTTCATTGTATACGTGGGTTAGGGTAAGGTTTAGGGTTAGATTTAGGTTTAGGGATAGTATAAGAAAAAAAAACAAAAAAAAACAAAAAAAGTTTACATAATAAGTTTACATAAATGTACATAATGCAGCGGTGGAACAGTGTAGAAGAGGCATATGCCTTTTTGGCGTCTGACTCAGAAACCACAGACACTGTGTCAGATTTTGACATAATGCAGTTTTCAGAGAGTGAGAGCAGCTCCAGTGATGACTCTGGGCCTTCTGCCAAGAAAAGACGCACTGCCCCAAGAGCTGTCCCAGCAATTGCCCCAAGAGCTGCCCTGGCAACTGCCTGAGCACCTACCCAAAGACCTGCCCAAATAAATGCCCCAAGTGCTGCCCAAAGAAATGCCCCAACATCTGCCACACCTGATCCTAATGAATGGGTATAACCAACCAATTTATGCCCACAAACCCCAGAATTCACAGGCAACCAAGGAATACAAATTGATGTGGAAGAATTTACCCATGATCATTTTCTTGATTTGTGTTTGGGGGAAGACACTTTGGAGGAAATTGTGTCCCAAACCAATTTGTATGGGGGAAATTGTATGGAAACCCACAGACATCACAGAATTTAAGCAATTCTGGGCCTTAATAATGGCAATTGGGATAATAAAAAAGTGAATTATCCAATCCTACTGGAGGAAAAACCTCATATGTGATACCCCTATATTCTCCAAGATAATGACCAGGTCTAGATTTGAAATAATTGTGCACTTTATGCATTTTAATGATAATACCCTGTGCCCCCCAAAAGAACACCCCCAGTATGATAGGCTGCACAAAATGTGTCTCCTAATAAATCATTTACAGAAAAAGTTTGCCCAAGTATATATGCCCCAAAAACAAATTAGTGTAGATGAATCCATAATGAAATATAAAGGCAGGTTAGGGTTCAAGCAATACATCCATTCCAAGCGCTCCAAGTTTGGTGTTAAATTTTATAAATTGTGTGAAAGTGCCACAGGCTATACCCAGGCTTTTAGAATTTATGAGGGCAAGGACAGCCAACTTGATCCTCCTGGTTGCCCCGAATTTATGGGATCAAATGGGAAAATAGTTTGGGATCTAATTTACCCCTTATTAAGTAAAGGTTATCAGTTATTTGTTGATAACTATTACACCAGCCTCCTTTTATTTAAGTCTCTTTTTTGTTTTCACACTGTGGCCTGTGGCACTGTTATGCGCAATTGCAGGGAGTTGCCCAAAAAACTTGTAGAAACGAAACTAAAAACTGGGACGTCCTTATCTTTGTGCCAGCAGGAGCTGCTGCACTTAAGCTCAAGGACAGAAAAGAAGTGTACATGCTGACCACCATGCATGAGGACAGAACTGTGGCAGTCACTGTTTGTGGCAGGAGAGGGGTACTGAGAAAGCCAATCTGCATCAGGGACTATAATAAGAACATAGGGGGAGTTGATCTGTGCAGCCATACCTCGCAATGAGAAAGTGTAGGGCATGGTACAAAAAAGTTGCTATCTATATGATGCAGACTGCAGTACATAATTCATTTTTACTGTCCAAACTTGCAAACCCCAATCCAAATTGTAGTTTTTTACAGTATCAGCTACAACTCATTTCCCTATTTTTGTTTCAGGGTGCACCAGAAATCGTTCCATAAAGACCCGGGGAAGCACACTTTATTTATAAAATCCCCCCAACTCCCCAAAAGATAAAACCACAGAAGCGCTGCATGATTTGCTACAGCAAGGGAATACAGACAGACACCACCGCTTACTGTCCTGATTGCCCTTCCAAACCTGGCCTCTGCATTGGTGACTGCTTCAAGCAATAAAATTCAGGCACAATGCTGTAGTGTTGTAAAGTTTATTTTATTATTTGGACACTTTTTCCCCCTGAACTATCCTGTTTTTTTATTTTTCAAAACACATCCCTCCTTAGATCTAACACTATCAAAATATAATGGGAAGCAAAGCACCCTAAGTTTTTTCCATTACTGATAATGGAAACACACATGGTCACTACTGGGCCCAGTAGCTCCCCCAAACCCTGACAAACCTATGCATATGAAGCATTGCCATACTCAGATGATGTAACTCACCACTAATGTAAAGCACTTAAAAAATCTGCAAATATCATCTGATTGAAATCCAGAGCAACACTAAAATACGTGTATGAAAAATTGTGTTTCTCTGCCTTACTGCAGGTTTTGGGAGGGATTGGGGATAGAGTGGCAGTGAAAAAATTGATAAAATGCAAATAGAATGAAAGCCAGGGTTATCTACTCTTCTTCCACATATACTTTTGGGGGAAAATTAATTGCAGCATTGCCAAACAGTCCAAAATGAGACAAGGCACCAGCTGTAAAAATGGCATGTCTGTAAAAGGAAACACACATGTTCCCTACTGGGCCCAGTAGCTCCACCAAACCCAGACAAACCTATGCATTTGGGGTACTGTCTTACTCAGGAGAAGGAGCTAAACACTAATCATTGCAGTTTTTTAAATTCTACACCTATAGTGTTCTTGAAATTCACATCAACATTGAAGTCAAAGTGTGAAAAACACTGTTTTTTTTACTTGCGTCAAAATTTACGAGGGATTGGTGGTAAAATGGCTGCGTGTAAAATTTGAAACCATACATAAAATGAAAGGCTGGGGTATCTACTTTACAAAAATATAAACTTTTGGAGGGGAAATCTTAGAGTGGAGCACTGTTACACAACCCCAAATGAGACATGGCACCAGTGACACAAGCTGTGAAAATTCAAAGTGTGAAACTGGAAATGCGCATGTTTCAATTTGGGCCCCTTTGCTGTTTGTTGATGATCCCCCCAGAACCACCTGCACAATGACTACTGCCACTGGCAGTTTAGTCACCACCTCCACTACAGCCAGTTGTATAAAGCTGGGGACACCTAGCATTGGTAACAGTACTGGTCGGACACTGCGGGCAGTATCAACGCAGGATTTTTATAGTGAACGTCCGTGTAAGCAGCCCAAAAGGAAATTATTGCATTATTTGGATAACACCACTGTCACCACTGTCACTGCCACTGAGAGCATATCTACTCCAGAAAATGTTAGTGAGGGAGATAGTCTACCATTTCCCGGTAGTCACCAGGTAGAAGAGGGAATTGAGCAGGTTGCCATAAAATCTGCTGCTGCTGATGATGTTTCTTTCTTTCAAAATCTACAAAAGATAGAAGAAGCATCTGATGGATCAAAGTCTCCTAAGCTTGATTTGTCCCCTGAGCTTGATTTTTCAAGTGACTTTGACTATTCCCCGGAGCTTAATTTTTTACCTCCTTTCCATAGTACTCCTCCTGTTTCTTCAGTTACACTTGTGTCTTCTATTGACAACTCAACACCTGCCTCTCCAGTTCCATTTGAGTCTCCCAGCCAGGTAATAGCTTCTAGTGTCTCTGCCACCAGTACCACTGTTACGCCACAATCCTCCTCCAATCGCAGTCCAGGTCTACTGGTATCCCTTTAACAGTATGTAGAAAGAAAAAGCAAAGTGAGGTTGCTCCAGCAGGTGAAGATAAAGAAAGTGTCATCTCAGCTTCTTCTTCTCCATCACCTTCCAGAGTCATCCGTCACTCCAAAACATGGGACCATTTTGTGGTACTTGGTGATGGCCAGTTAACAAAATGTAAATTGTGTGGCAGGGAAGTCAGCCGTGGGCAGGTGTTGGGTCATCTTACCACCTCCGGGATGAACCAACATCTGAACAACTACCACAAGTCGGTGTTGATAAGTACAGAAGGTGGCAGTACTAGTACTGCATATACCAGTGTCACACCCACCACCAGTAGGCAGCAGGAGAGAGGGCGGGGGGATCATGCCAGATCTGGTCCTAGTAAGAGCAGCAGACAGTCACAGCCTATCCCAAAATCAATACAGGCCACACTGGAAGATTTTGGTGGGTTTCATTCCAAGGGAATGTGCAGACAGAAGTCCAGGAAAATCAGCCATTGGGGGTGCTTCTTTTAATTTGGTGGACAAGGAGCCCTTCCAGCAACTTATGGAGGTTGTTGTACCCAGATATAAAATTCCATCCCACACCACATTCAGTAGAACTATAGTGCCCTCACCGTACTGGTTGTGCGTAGGTGTTTTGAAGGACCTGCTAGGGAAAGCCTGGTGACAGTCAGTGCACTTTACCACTGACTTATGGAGTGGCCAGCATGGCTTCCTGTCATTGATAGCGCATTAGTGGCAGCCCAATGTGTTGCAAGACACACCGATAGCAACAACAAGTTCGGGTGCAGTAGCCAAGCAGGCAGGGCACCGCTCTTTCCTCCTCCATGCTGAGGTAATGGATCAGCAGCACACCTCAGATAACATTTGCAAAGCACTGCAGAACATGGTGGCATGTGGCTAGGGGAGCAGGCAGGGACATGGGCAAAATGGGGTTTGTGGTTACTGATGGTGCAGCTAACATGATGAAGGCTCTCCGGGATGGCAGATTTATGGGCGTGCGCTGCTCAGCTCATGTCCTGCATTTAGTAGTGAAGGCTGCTTTCGAGGATGGCAGTAACACTGGAAGGTTGTCAGCACTTCTGGATGTGTGCCGACAAATTGCTGGCCACTTCCATCGGCGTGTCAAAGATAGCTAGCTCCTCAGAGAGGAACAGAAAAAGGCAGACCTCCCAGAGCACCACCTAAAACAAGATGTTGGGACCAGGTGGAACTCCACCTTAGATATGCTAGAGCGTATTCTGGAGCAGAAAAAGGCAATTCACGCAATGTCATGTCACCATTTCATTGGCACAAACAGAACACAGGGCAGGGCTGACTGGGCCCTGATGGAACAGGTAGTGACAATCCTTACGCCTTTCCTTGCTTTAACGGAAATTTTGAGCAAAGAGAATACTAGCCTGGCAGATGTTATTCCCCTCTTCACGCACCTCTCCTTAAAATTGGATGATTTCCTTGCCCATAGGGAACGCTTGCTTGGTGCTGATGGTAACATACTTCCTGATGTTGCTGTCCTTCTAAGGAGGCTGAAGAAGGAACTGACTCGGCACATGGAAGAGCACATGGACAATTGTCCCAAGTTAATGCTTGCCACAATGTGCAATCCACTAATCAAAGGCAAGATGGAACTTACTTCCAATTCACTCACTGCCTGGAGGGAACAATTGATAGCGAGGGTGCGTGAGAGGCAAAGGAAAAATAGAATGCAGTCACATGAAGCAGGAGAAGATTCCGCAGATGAGCTGGAGAAGTGTGGTGGTCTTCAGGGACCTATCAGTAGCAGCGCCAGTAGCACGTCATCTTGTTCCAGTGGAGCAGCTGTTGCTTTTTATGCTGAGGCAATGGACAGATTATGCTTTGGACAAAACAAACAGCTCCCAATCAGTAGGAAAAGTGCTGAGTTTGAGGTTAAAGGGATAGTAATACTTAAAATGTAAAAAAAAATATGTTGTAGGGTTTATCCCCCTTAGTAGAACAAGAGTACTCCCACTGCTGAAAGGTGTTTCATTCAAAAGTTATTAATTTTCAAAGTTGAATTCTTTAGGTGCAATATCACAGTGGCCTGAAATTGTACAGTGGCGCTGTTGCTACACCATCCTATGGAGATTTATGGTCCCGGGACCAGAGCTGTCCATAGGATCGTGTAGCAACAGCGCCACTGTACAATTTCAGGCCACTGTGATATTGCACCTAAAAAATTCAACTTTGAAAATTAATAACTTTTGAATGAAACACCTTTCAGCAGTGGGAGTACTCTTGTTTTACTCAGGGGGATAAACCCTACACCATATTTTTTTTTACATTTGAAGTATTACTATCCCTTTAACGCTTACCTTGCAGAACCTTCTTTGCCCCCAAGTACAAATCCCTTGACTTTCTGGGATAACAAGAGGGCTGTGTGGCCCACTTTGTCCCTGATAGCCCAGGAGTTGCTTTCTTGCCCCCCCAACCACTGTCCAGAATGAACGGGTTTTTTTGGCAACTGGAAATATACTTAGTCCCCAGCACTCTCAACTGGCCCCCCAGCTCATGGAGCAAATTACATTTTTAAAAGTCAACCTGCCAAAGCTGGGTTCCCCTGCTCTCAGGTTCGATACAGATTAGAAAAACAAAAAAGTTTTTATCTAGAATCATCAATAGTACCATAAAAAGCTGAGCGCTCCAGCTTACCCAGCTCTAGAACAGTGGTTGGTTGGACAGAGGACACCCCCCTGACTTGGTGGGACTCAGGGGTTGAATTTAAATTTTACATTGGTGTCCCACTATACAGGTTGTTCAGTCTGGCTCTGCAGTATTGATTTACTGCTGGCGAGATAGCTCAATGGTAATTTCCATGACTATGGAAGCCTGTTCAAACCTCAAGGTTGCAGGTTTGAGTCCCAGCAGGATCAACTCAGCCCTTCAGCCTTCCGAGGGCGATAAATGAGTACCACTGATCAGGTAATAGTAGCATTTTTTATTTCAACTGCCGATTTGGTTAATTCTGAGAGCATGCGCTGAAAGTGCTTTGAGTCCCACTAGGAGAAAGGTGCTATATAAATACTATTTATTATTATTATTACTGAGTTCTGCCTGCTCCAGTGTTTTGCAGTTTGCTGCTGGCTATATCTCCAGTGTTGCTGTCATCCTGAGTCTGCCTCGCACCAGTCTTCCTCATTTGCTGTATCCATCTACTGACTGAGTCCTGCCTTCTCCAGTGTTCTGCGGTTTTCTGCTGGCTACATTTCCAGTGTTGCTGTCATCCTGAGTCTGCCTCGAACCAGTCTTCCTCATTTGCTGTATCAATCTACTGACTGAGTCCTGCCTGCTCCAGTAGTTCTGGGGTTTGCTGCTGGCTATATCTCCAGTGTTCATGTCATCTTGAGTCTGCCTCGCACCAGTCTTCCTCAGTTGCTGTATCCATCTACTGACTGAGTCCTGCCTGCTCCAGTGTTCCGTGTTTTCTGCTGGCTACATCTCCAGTGTTATTGTCATCCTGAGTCTGCCTTGCACCAGTCTAATAAATGTGTCGTGCCTTCTCCAGTGTTCTGCTGTTCTGGCTACATCTCCTGTTTTGCTGTCATCCTGAGTCTGCCTCACACCAGTCATCCTCAGTTGCTGTATCCATCTACGGACTGAGTCCTGCCTTCTCCAGTGTTCTGCAGTTCTGGCTACGTTTCCAGTGTTGCTAGCATCCTGAGTCTGCCTCTCACCAGTCATCCTCAGTTGCTGTATCCATCTACTGAGTCCTGTCTGCTCCAGTGTTCTGCATTTCTGGCTACATCTCCAGTGTTGCTGTCATCCTGAGTCTGCCTCTCACCAGTCATCCTCACTGTATCCATCTAATGACTGAGTCCTGCCTTCTCCAGTGTTCTGCAGTTCTGGCTATATCTCTAGTTTTGATTGTATTGTGTTTTTAAAAGCATGGTGAATTCAGCCGAATAATTCGGATTACTTACAAATTTCGTCCAAGTCGAACAGGTCTGGTCCAATTTTTGGATCAACCGAATAAGAAAACAAAAATTCGTCCAAAATCAAATTTTACCAAATTTTTTTCCCATGCACATGTCTAATGTACACACACATCAACATATTCACTAAAATTGTCAGATGCAAGAGGCGTGGTAGAGAAGGTCCCTATTACCATACAGGAATGTTGAAGTGCTGTTAATGTGGAAGGGGTGTCATCTACACCACAATTCTGAAGTTTAACAGTACTGTGCAACAATGCTGGAGGGTAAGATGTAGCCACAAATCCCCATAGATGCTGTGTGACCCCCAATCTTGCTACCCTGGGAGTGCACAACATGTGTAATATATGAGACACAGCTAAAGGGATAATTGTGTAATGTTTGGTGTACTCTTTTTTTTTTTTAACTCTTTGAGTGCCACAGGGGTGAGCAATTCACATCCCTATGGCACTCAATGCTGTCCATGGTGCTAAAACTGTTCTCTCTACTCCCCTACTGGCCAAGTATGGAAGCAGAGAGAATACTGTTCATCTTTAGAATTCTCATACTGTTGTTGATGTGTGAAGGGAGGAAATCCCTTCCACATCGACAACAGTTCACAGCCCTCTCTGCTTGTGATTGCTTGAGGTCTGTTACTACATAGAAAAGTACAGGGCGATCCCAGCTTCACCAACCTCAGGTAGGTGAAGTTGAGACTGTGAACTCTGATAGCAGAGGCTGCTATCGGAGTTTAGTGAATGTGTCGAAGTGTCACATTAACATCTCAACACACCCCCTTGCATGCTGTCTCATTATTCATCATTTCCATAGAGAAATGAGTAATCATGCTTCATATGGAAATAGGCCACTGTCAATGTGATTAATGAAAATTCATAAACCTGTCAGATAGATGTTTGATGTGGGCATATTTTTGTCGGAGTGCTGGTGATATGATGCAGTAGTGAATTCTATCAATATGCCCTCGACACTGCTCCAACAGGACATCAACATATTCATCCCTCTTTGAATTTTAGTGAATCTAGGCTCTTCTCTGATGAGTGTTTATTTTTATAAGTTTAATTCCTGTGCATGAGAGGGTAGCAGACTGTAGTATTTTCAGGGCATAATTAGTGTCCAGAATACTTATGATTTTAACAGAACTTCCATAAATATTTATTTGCATACAACAGTAGTGTGCTTGCCAGTGTTCACAGTGAGAACAACTTCATCTAGCCAAATCCATTCATATTCAAGCTTTGAGGATTCAAGGAAAATAAATTCTTCATTATGATAGTATTTATTCAGCTGAACTTGTGTGTATTCAGAGTCTACTTTTCCAATTTCATTGCAATATCTGGCAAAAAAAACGAAAGTGAATTCAGTAGAATGACTTCATGAAATTATATTTTGTATTTTTTTTCTTTCATTGAGATTTTACTAATGTCCCAGCTTTATATATTCTAATTTATAAATTACGGGTGTGCAATGCATTGTGTACCTCTCTGGTTCTGAAAAGGGTTAACTTATTGGATACAGAAGACATCATTAACACATTGCTTAGGAGACATATCCAGCAGCCAAGGTGTTACTGTAATTTTAATTTGTGCTTATTTATGTGATGCGGGCTACCAAAGAAGCATAAAAGTGCATGTTTGAGCACAGAGGAACTAGTCTAAATGACTTGGTCACTAGTTAACACACCTGTGTTCAGGTAAGGGTAACCATAAAGAAATTATTCTTAGGGACACTTGGGGAATGGATATAAGAAATTCTGCTCTTATATGCATTTATCAGAGTTAATCTTGTAATCACCAAATAGTACAGATTTTATTTCTATCCATACAACAATACAGGCGGATCAATCAGTGCCTGTCAGTCTGGCAGGTTATCCTTCAGTCTTCAGAAGAGGCCTAAGGTAAGCTGACCAGACCTCACCTTTAACTAAGGACACATATGAAAAACTACAGGGCTTTGATTTCAGTGCCTCCCGAATAGATACATATTCTCTGTGTGTCCCTGGTCATCCTGCCCCAGGGATGCTTAATACAAACACACGTACACTTAGGGTTGCACTAATTCCAGTGCTGTCCTGCAGACTAAAGTTTTTATAAGCATCTGATTTAAATAAATATTTGGCCACCTAAAGCACAAAGATTTAAGGTCTTCTCTTCTGAATATAACAGATTGTCAATGACCGCAGGACACGGCTATCAACCGACAATGTTGGGAGACTAACATTCTTAAAAATGAACCAACATCTCATACCATCTGACTATCATGTAGCAGAAACCACATATGATGACAGACAAAGCCAGGATAAATATATTAACAGCAGCACAGATGAGGATGTGGATGAGGGATGTGAAGAAGGGTTGCCACTATTTTCCACACTTGGGACCAGTCCACTGCTATGACCAATAAGTTATGTGTGTCAGTAATCTGAGAAGGAGGATGTGACAATGGTAAAAATACATACACAAATCACACCATGCCAGTTCCCCACCACTCCACTACCATACACATCTGCCACATTGTAGGTTGTATTTTATTTATTTTTTATTACTTGACATCATGAATATGTGTCAGTGTTACTTAAGCAGGAAGTTAGTGGTGCGGACAAAGGACAAATGCATTCTGCATGCTAATACATTTTTCAAGGCATATGTTGCTGTAGGACTCACAACTTTGACTTTCAGCCACTTATTTCTAAACTTCAGCCCTCACAAGAAGTAATATTTCAGTAGAGAATGTAGTACCTATTGGAAATATAGGCGAAAAATGTGTTAAAATAGGCTGAAAATTTGTTAAAATAGGCGAAAAGGAGGACATTTTTGCATAGGAGGAAAGACAAAAGTTTTCGCGGGAAAAGCGAAAAATCGTCACAGTTTCATGAAACTTTTTGGGGAAAATTTTTCACACTTTTCGCCTACCCCTACTCTACACACACCCTCAGGAGGCATTTGGGACATTTGTGCAGTGGGATTAAAGGACACGAGAAGTATATTGAACTAACACAGGTCCTCAAATGGATATCCATGATGCCTCCGGAGGGGGTGAGTTGAGGGAGGGGAAGGTAGGAGCATATTGAAGTGGATGGAGGGAGGGAGGCAGACAAGAAACTAACATTTTTTGGTGGGTAGAGGAAGGGAAAGCAAGGGTGAGTATCATACATAGGCACTTTTTTTCCCTCAAACCTTTTGGGTTTAATTTACACCTACATATTATACACATGTGCGTATTATACCTGAGATTGTATGCAGCAGAAATCTGAAAAAAAATCCCTAAACAGAGAAACCTATAGCACATGTTGTGGTAGTAACAGCACTGAGCAGGAGTGATTTGCACAGTTGCAACCATCTACAGTTAGGACCAGCACTGGAATCATTAATTGATTGACAGACAATGCAGTTTTATATTGGAATCATACATACAGCTTATAAATTGTCCTGCATTCTTTTCAATTCAACATATATTCCCTGCCATCCACCATATTAAGTTCAAGTTTTATTATTATTATTTTTAATTACCTTTATGTTGTTTAATAATTAATATAATTTTAAAAATACAAGTGCAATTTTTTTTATTCATATTACACATACAGCATACAGAGTACTATTCAGTATTCACAATCACATACAATCTTTAACAACGTGTTACACTTTATTCTGGAGGAGTGGCTGGGAGATCCTTTCACGTCCACTTTATTTTAATTTGTCATATTTGTTTGTCTTGTTTATTACAATTTTAAAAATACACTGTTGAGTAATAGTTTGCAGTTTGAGTCAAAGAGCAATACAGACTAGTCACAATCATGTAACATACACATCAGGTATGCCTTTACAAAAAGTATATGGCCTATAGCAGCATGGTGGAGGGAAATGTGTATATTTGTAGTACAGCAGTAACTTAGATAAGCCCTTTATAAAAATTATATATTTTAACCAAGTTTACTCATGAGCTGGTTTGACCCTTTTAAACAAATTGGAACTTCAAAAAAGGTTAGCTATCAGGTCATTCAAAAGATAAAGATTCAAAAGATATATAGCTGGTTTACAGCAGAGTAAACCATTAATTGTTAGAATAGACTTCTACAGCAAAGTAAACCTTAAAAAGCATTAGCAAGCTGAGGTCTATGGCAAGGTTAGCCTGAAACATTTGTTAGTAGGCTGAGGCATATAACAAGGTAAGTCTTAAAAAAGTTAGCACTTAAAACAAGGCAACAGCAAGGTAACCCTTAAAAATATTTTTGTTCTTAGTGGTGGTAGGCTAGTGGACTGATAACAAGTAACTGGTGGTAGTGGGTGATTGACTTCCCATAGGTCATGACTCATTACTAATCAAGTAATAAATATAATTGTCCTTCCCTGTAATGAGCTATGCATACAGGGTGGACAGTTGTTCCATACCAACTTGTATCCTATTAGTCTCCACCACACCGCAATGAGTGGTCATTGAACTGCACAATATGCAGTGTATAGATTCATATTGCCATAGTTACACATCTGCAGAATCCCTGTCTGCTGGTAGTTCTGGCAAAGGCATTGTCAACACTGGAGAGGACCATTGGCAGGGCACTTGGGATATTACTGATAATGTAGCCTGGACACTAGCTGTTATCGCTCCTGTCTGGTGTGAGTTTGCCTGAAATGGCATTTCCATGCAGGATTTTGGGGCACATTTTTGTAGTTGTTATATTTGTTGGGGATGGACAAGGGACACAATGACAGCATCTAATTTCCTGAAGGATGGTTTAACATTAGTGACTAAACGTGAAGATGTAATGTGCTTAATGTTGGATGTACTTAACCAAAGCAGACATGCCAAGATGTCATTCCTACTTCCCCTTTTGCGCAACCTTTTTACACATTGTGGACATTGTGGTTGTTGATAAATGCACAGCCCCCAAGGAAAATATTAGCACACCCATGGTTTCAGCAGAAGTGGAGAAGGATTATCATTACTGGACGGATTCTCCCTGAATGCACATGAAGCAGTGGTAGCTGGTTGTAGTGCTAGTGCTAATTCATCCCTAGGATAAATAGAAACCACCACCTGTCTCATATAACTGCTGGGTTCTACCACCACCACTACAGACTGTATAAATGACGATCCCAGTCCCACTCCCATAGCCATGACTACTACCCATGAGCATGGTGAATATAACAGTCTGATCCTGGGTCATTTGATGCTTAGCTGACTCAATTTGAACTGAATTAGCAAACAGCATAATGTTACATATTGTCATCTGAAAAATTCCATCCTACTCTCTGTTTACGTTAAGAGAATTCTAATTTCTCTGTCATCAACATCCTCATCAGCAACAGCACTACAACCAGTCTCGTGGTGTCACACTCAAAGACACATCAAGCATGAGGAGCTGATCCTCTGTGCTGCTACTACATATACATCCATCTTGTAAAATTAAAAATTAAACCTATTCCAGGTGCCTGAGGATGTGGTGGCAGCAGTACTGCCTTCTTGTTCTGGGCTCTAAGTACTGCTGTTTGTGCTATTATTTGTGCTGTTGATTTCTCTACTTCGGCAGCAGACCTCCAACTCCTCAAGGAACTTGAGAAAACCCAAATACTGGATGAGGAGGAAAAACAACTCCAGAAACAGTCCAGACAGACCAGAACTAAAAACAAAACTGCAGAGGAACAGTAATGAGCCATACGCCACCCAAAGAAAAGCCTAGCCATCCCATGACCCTGCTAAACAACCCTTCCCGGAGTCTACAAGAAGTCCAAAATCCAGGAGCTGGAGCTATGAAAAATGTGGCTAGCTGGTATGGAGTTCACCTCTAACAGGATCCAGTAATTGCCAGACACTATGCCATAAGTACTTGGCCGTGGAGAACACATGGCTAAACCATACAGAGTACGATCTCTCCACTAAAAGGGTTCATGGATAACCCATTATGAAAAAAAATATATTTTGTATGATTTTTATGGCCAGCTAAACAATGGTATTCCCATTCAGCAGCATAACAGGCCATTTCTTTAGGATTTCCCATCTTGAGCATAGGAGCATTAAGCAAAATTTCTGTCTAATTAACACACTATTCAGGGCCGGACTGGCCTACCGGGATACCGGGAAAAATCCCGGTAGGCCGCCAGCACTGGGGGCCGGCCGAGGCTGCTTAAATAAATGCAGCAACTTTACATGTCTGATCATCGGCTGCCGCGAGGTTTGAACGGCCGCATATAATGAGTGGAGGCAGGCCGGTCCTAGACCCAGTGACGTAAGAAGCAGTGTGAGAAGCACTGCGTCTGCGTACTGGGTAGGCTGCCGCTCCTACCTTCAGCACTTGTCTGCGGAGACTGAGCGGGAGGCTGGGAGCAGAGACAGCGTCAGCAGACACGGTCACAGGCAAGAGGGGGGGGGATCAAGACAGCAAGAAAGGCAAAAGGGGGATCAAGAGGTTTTATATAGAGGGAAAAGGGGGATCAATAGCAGATAAAAGAGGCGGGGGGGGGGGCAAGAGAGAGAAAAAGAGGCAAAAGGGAGAAAAAAAAAAAAGAGGCAAAAGGAGGGTGGACCAAGAGGCAAAAGGAGGGGGAGAAAAAGACAAAATATTGAGATCAAGAGTCAAGAAGGGGATAGAGAGGCAAAAGGGGGATCAAAAGTTAATGAGGGGGAGAAAGAGGCAAAGGGGAGATCAAGAGAGGAAAATGGGGGAGGGGAGAAAAAGGCAAAAGGGGAAGAAAGAGGCAAAAGGGGGGAATCAGGAAGGGGGCAGAGAGAGGCAAAAGGGGGATCAAGACAAGGATGAAGGCAAGAGGGGGAAAGAGGCAAAGAAGGGGATCAAGAGGAGGAGAATGGCAAAAGGGGGGATGAAAAGACAATGGGGGAAAGAGGCAAAATGGAGGATCAATAGGGGTAGAGTGGTAAAAGGAAGATCAAGAGGGGTAAAGAGAGGTAACTTGAGGAGAGGGGGAATCAAGACCGGGTGAAATAGGCATAGGGGGGTCATGAGTGGGAAAAGAAGAGACAAATGGAGGGGGGATCATGAGGTGAAAGGAGGGGCAATCAAGAGGCAAAATGAGGGACCAAGAGGCAAAAGGAGGGGGAGAAAGGGGGATCAAAATGGAGAAAAAGGCAAAAGGAGGAGGCTCAAGAGTCAAGAGGGGGAGAACGAAGCAAAAGGTGGGAATGAAGAGTGGGAGAGAAGCAAAAGAGGGGAATCGAGAGTCAAGAGGTGGTGTGTGTGTATATATATATATATATATATATATATATATATATAAACTCTTTATTACTCTGGAGATGACATAACTCTGTATTGCTCTGGTGGTGGCATTCAGATGTCTTTTAAAATGCATGTTTTCCCCTTTTATAAACAAGAAAAAAAATGGCATTATGCTATGAGGCTGGTATAATGAAGCAACGCTATGGGATTGGTCAGCAGTTTTTTCCAGGGCTGGTTTTTATTCCCAGTCCGGCCCTGACACTATTCAAGCAGGGAAGTCATAAAGGGCATGGCCTATTAGTGATCACTGAGGGTACAAGTTGAGAACAAACACAAACACCGGTGGGGGTACTATTAAAACAATTGTATAATAATATTCAAAAGTAGATGATATGGCTTAGTTATAAGCCATAACCAGCTTGAACGTCTGAGATGGTAATAATTCTTGCAAGGGTTAAAACCTACTAAAGTACACATCTCTCTGGAATCTTGAAATCCTTGTGCCAATAGCTTTGATATTATTTGTTCTGCTCTAAGATTTGTATTACTGTCTCTTCCTGGATCCTGTTGGAGGTGCACTCTGCACCATCTTTCCCTCTTTCCCTGGCTACAGCTTTTGGACTTTTTAGTGCCTTGAGGAGACTCCTGTTTGCAAGTTCAGAGGTCGTTTAACAAAGCTAGAGTTCAGTAGCCTATAGAGTATTACTGTGCATCTGCAGTTTCCTTCTGTTTGGAACTGCTGACAGAGTTCCTTCTTCCAGCTCCCAGGTATTTTAGCTTTTCCTTTTTGTTTATTGTGTTTTTTCTGGGTTTGCATAGCTTGATGCTTTTTTTGTAGTCATCAGTATGATTGTCCTCAAAAGGCAAAACCCTGTGGTTTTTAGGAAAGCCATTTTTCTCAGGTAAGTTTGATTTTTTTTATTTTATTTTAAAAAGAGAGATACTGGCTGATCACACTTTTATGTCTTTCCAGTCTTTCGATGAGCCCTGAAGATCCACCAGCAAGGATTAGTGTGTCAAACAAAACCAGAGCTTGCACTACCTGCAACAATCCAGTGTTAAAACGGAAGAAAGTCTGTAGATGCTGTTGGCTGGAAATTATTGCAGGTTCCCCTTACACCTCTTCTGATATGTTTGATGTCATCATGCAAGCCATGGTTAAAGGTTTTTCAGATGTGAACCCTGTATAAAGTATATATAATACCACTGTGGATAAATTTGAGGTTTCGTTTGCATAGTTTGGCCAAAGTATGGTTAAGCACAGTCACCATGTCAAGGTGCCCCAATAGATAGTCCCTATCTTTTTTATATTTTTATATTTTTGGCTTTTGATTTTACTTTAAAACCAATATGGGTGTGCAGTGAGTGAGTGAAAGCCCAAGAAGACTGAAGATCCATCAGCCTCCTTTATAGATCTTCCCTACCCAACCCCCACAGGCCACATGGGTTTTAAAGTAGGTGAGTCCTTTCATAAAGATATTAACAATTGTGTTCTTTGAGTTTTTAAACTGGTTTCAAAATAGGCTCAATGTGTTATATACAAGAATTCTTCAGGAAAATTTTTAATTTTAGATTGTGCTTTTTAAATTATTTTACTCTAGGCTTTAGGCTCAGTGTGTTCTCAAAAAATCATCAGGAGCATTTTATATGTAAAAAAACTAAAATAAACAACAACAAAAAATAAAAATACAAAAACAATAGGGACTTACTTGAAATATTGGGGTACCTTAACCTGGTGAGCAAGCTTAACCGTACTTTGGCCAAACCATGCAAACGAAAACCTCAAATTTATCAACAATGGTATGATATATACTCTATACAGGGTTCACATTGATAATTTACATAGAGGAGAGCAGGCCTTTTTTCTTTTTTGTCTTTTTTAGCCTACTTTTGTGGGGCTTTGGAACCCCTTTATTCATTGCTGCTATCTATGTTTTATTCATTGGGCTCATACTTTCAAAAATGTTTATTTATGGTGAGCTGTCACTGTGAGCTTTTTTATTCCTTTCCCAGAAGTAGCCTTCTCCAGGAAGAACCCAGGACCCTGGTACCCAGAAGTTCCTCATCATCTGAGTCTTCTGAAAAAGGATCATCCATCCAGAGTAGATTTAATGTCTACCTTTCTTATATGAGGACATCCGGGACATTATCCTACAGAATAAAAAGAAAAATCAGAAAGAAATTAGTCTCCCATTCCAGACACAGAAATCTGGAAATCTCTTCCCAAAGTGGATGCTGCTGTGGTCAGGTTGACAAGAGGATCTACTCTTCCTCTTGATGATGACACATCTTTCAGAGATGCTCTTGACTGGAAGATTGCGAGCAACCTGTAAGCCTTCTGTTGCCCCTAGCTCAACCTATAGGACATTGTAAGGTCCTGGATGGATGTTGGACAGGCCATCTTCAGGGGAGAGAAAAAGTCTGCCATGGTGGAGCCAACTCAAACTAGTTAAATCTAAGGTGATGTTTGTGGCTTTGTGGCTTAATTAATAGGGCATAGATAATTTCTCAGAGAATAATATATCCTACCTGCCTTTTGAAGGAGGTATGTTGTTTAGAGGACACCTGGATTAAATCATCAAGATGTTTTCAGGATGGATGAGTGTGCATTTTCCACAGGAGAGCTAGAAAGTCAGATGTTACCAGAAAATCCAACAGAGAGAAAACTGTCTTCAGAGAGTTATGTTCCTACAAGTCAAGAAGAGGATCTGAAAGGTGTCAGATCTGAAAAGGAGGGAAATCAGGGTTGTTCATGGACACAAGTCTCACACCTCTGGCCCCAGGAAAGGAAACACCAAGTGATGAGGGTCAAGATTCCAGGTTCATGGATGGATTATTGAAGCTCTTGGTTGAAGGCATTCCTAATATTTGGATTTTTCAGCTCCTCAAATATCTCAAAAGTTTCAATTTCTGTGACAATGTTCCTCATTGCAAGGCCCAAATATAGAGGAATTGGACTCCTTTTAGCGTCATATGATCCTAGTAGACTATTTATTTATTTAGAAAATGTTTTACCAGGGAGAATACATTGAGACTATGTCCTGTATAGTTTTAAGTAAAGGGTTACGTATTTACACAAATAGAGAAACATTATATATATCCATTCACACATAAACATACATATATACTAAAACAATTATATACAGTTTCGTACTGTTTTTAGATATAAAAAAAGCATTTATTTTTAAGGATTTTAGACTGGGAGATGATCTGATTTTTTCAGGCAGGTTATTCCAGGCCTTTGGAGCTCTGAAAAAGAAGGCAGATTGTCTGGCTTCTTTCTTGTATTGTGGTATATGCAGTGAGGTGTTAGCATTAGCAGAGGAGCGGAGGTTATAGTTAGTATGCACATTTGAAGTAAGCATACTGCTCAGGAAGTTCGGAAGCTTTTCAGAGAAGTGGTTGTATACAAAGCAAGAAAGGTGAAGGGCTTGTCTAGATTTGAGTGTTAACCAATTCAGATCTTTAAAGGGATAATAATGTTTCAAAATGAAAACAGCTCCAATTAATCTATGTAGTATTTGGGCCATGGAGAGTGTTATTTCAACACTGTCAGAGTTGTAGTTCAAGAGTAATTGAATGATAAAGTATCCCCTCCTGCCCCAATTCCTGATGTACCACTGCTCAGAACAGAAAGGTGGTGTCCAAATGGCTTGCTGAGAGGGACAATCTTCAATTAGCATAAGGCAAAAACTTGAAGAACATGTAAAGGGGGACAGGGTTTTCACTGTTCTCACAGTAAGAAGATTGTCCTTTGCTGTGAGCTGTCTCGTCTCAAGATTCCACATCTGAAGGGAGGTGGCTTACATTAGGTAAAAGGGGTGGGAGGGGGATACTTTATCATTCAATTTCTCTTGAACTACAACTCTGACAGTATCGAAATAACACTCTCCATGACCCAACTACTATGAAGATTAAATGGAGCTGCTTTTATTTTGAAATATTACTATCCCTTTAAGCATAATACAGTGATGGTTAGTGTAATTACATTGGTGGGTAAAGCGGCATAATGAATTATACAGAGTTTCAAGTTTACTAAGATGGATTTTGTGGCGCAGGAGCATATACCAAGTCCCCACAGTCTATGACTGGTAGTGACATCTGTTGTACAATACATTTTATTACCAGGGGCCTTAAACAGGATTTGTTTCTAAACAGAGTACTTATTTTAGGATAAAGTTTGCATGATAATTTATCAATGCGGAGACCAAAAGTAAGCTTGGGATCAAGCCACATACTAAGATATTTGTAGGAATCCACTAGGGCCAAGTTATGAAAGAAGAACATGTTCAAGGCATCTGTTCCTTTCTCTTTTTTGTCCAAAATCCTACAGAGGCTTCCAACTGATGAACTTGAATGTTCTACTCAAAGTAAGATGGAGTCCCTAAACACCATCACCATCAACCTAGTTGTGAGAAGAAGAGACTGGATGGTTTCTTTGGATTTGCAAGATACATATCTCTACGTGTTAGAATCATCTCATATTATCTTCCCCTCTCGATCATGGGAAGACCTTTTCGGTTCGTGTGTTCCTTTCATTCTGGCCATACCTCTGAGGTCCTCTTATCAAAATTTTGATTCCTGCTGTTGCCCGTCTCAGGGTGAACGGTCTGTAAATCCATCATTATCTAGATGATGGTTTAATCTTTGCCCATGGTCTGGGTTCTTCTCAACCATATAAAATCTGCTTACCAGTTTCTTTCCAGTCTAGGGTAGCTCCTGAATTGAAACAAGAGCAGGTTATCCAGTCACGGAAGATTATATATTTATAGGCTTGTTTGATACCTGGATCCTATGAGTAGGGTTTACACAGGAAAGGGTACTTTCTATTGTCCTTCAGACTCATCAGTTCAGGCATTCCCAAGACCATCATGCAGAAGATGGCATGACGATCCTGGGGGTAAACTTATCCTGTCTTCCTCTGGTAAGATGGGCAACTTGGAAGGTGATGCTCCTACAAAATTACTTTTTCCAGCAATGGAACAGAGTGGATCAGAAGCAAGTGAATCTGGTTCCAGTGCGGTGTGGAAGACTGAAAGGTTTTCCCTTGAGAAACAGCTACTGGATATTGTTGACCACAGTTTACATTGTGGTTTAAGTTGGGTAGCTATCTTCAATGGCTGAGCAGTCAAGGGTTCTGGCAACATCCTTGCTCAAACACACCATCAGAAATTTTGGAATTAAAAGCAAAAAAATCCTAGATATTTGTCAGTTTGCAGAGGCTCTCAGAAATGAGTCTAAATATCTAAGTGGACAACATCTCTTTGGTGGCATACATCGTGAGGCAAGGAGGCACAGGAAGTCTGGACCTCATGGGAAGCCTTCCCTATTCTCCATTTAGCAATGAGAAATGTTACAGATCTGACCACTTTTTACAACCAGGGATTTCTCAGTGTTCAGACAGTTCCTATCTACATCTGAGATCATGGGCTCTGCATCAGGAGGTGTTTCTCCAGATCACATAGAGATGAAGCCGTCCTTCAATAGACTTAATGGTGGATCCCAAGAACAGAAAAGTGAAGGGGCAGCCCCTTTTCAAATGCAAGCGTAGATGCTCTTTCCCCATATTGGTTCAGAGAATTGGGGTACATCTTTCCCCCAATGATGATGATACCCCAAGGTTTTGGAGAAGATTATGAAAGAATGGGCATAAATAGTAGTAGTGATTCCCCTCTGGTCCATAAGCGCCTGATTTTGTTCCTGTCAAGATGTCCAATAAGGAGCTGTTTGCTTGTGGTCCAATTCTTTATTCATCTCCCCATGACTTATATCTGAAGGCCAGGAGACTGAGTGTGAAAAATTCAGACTGGGGTCTCTCAGTCATTGAACTTGGGTAAAGCATGATACCATGTTAGGCAAAGAAAAAGTAGGAGACTAGTAGGGTAAAAATGAAGCTTTATTCATATTATGTCTGAAGAAGAGACCTAGTTGTCTTGAAAGTTTGCATCCTAGAGTCACTCAGTTAGCCAATAAAGGTATCATTTTACTAGTTTCCAGATTGAACTTCTAATGACAACAAGCAAAACATTTACTTCAAATTCTTACTACAAAATTTAGTTGGTTTTCTGTCAGTGGGCCAAGGTCAACTAATGTGAGATTAGTAGACCAAATGTTGCCAATGTGCCAGATTTTCTGACAGATGCCAAACACAAGTCAGATGAGGGAATGAGGACTCTATCTCTAGATTCATCAAGGTCATGATCCAAATCTGGTTCTCAGTGAAGAAGCTGCTACCTACTTGGACTTGTATTCAGTACTAGATAACCTCACCAATCCCCTCTTTGAATCCTTTTCTTCCATCTCTTGGGCACATTAACATTGAAGGTGGTATTACTAATGGCTATTACTTCAGCCATGAGGGTGTCTGTACTTCATGCTCTGTCCACTGAGGAATCCATGATCAGGTTCTTTCAGGACAAAATGGTGCTAAATCTACTGATGGATTTCCTTCCTAATGTAGTTTCTAGGTTCAATATGAGCCAAGACTTCTTCCTTTCAGCATTTTGACCTAGAAGAAGAATTCCTATGGCCTAATATTGATGCATTTAGGTGCCTCATAATCTGTTTGGAATTCGGGAGATCTCAAAGCCTCTTCCATCACTCTGAAGGGCAGGAAAGGAGCAAAATCTACTTCTGAGTTGCTGGATTGTCTCTTGCGCTATGAAGTCTTCTCAAGAAAAAGGCTCTGTTTCTTCAAAGGCTCAGGACATATTCCATGAGAGCAATAGTGGCATATTGGGTGGCAGAGGCAACAATTCCCTCAGAAGACATTGGCAGGACAGGAGTATGGTCTTCTGTCTACACTAAGACATTATAGGCTGGATGTCTGGGCAGACTGTGGTATTTGGTCATACATTTCTGAAATCTTTATCTCATTTTGAATAAATATTTTTCTGGCCTAGAAACTTTAGTCATGGACACAGGGATTCTCAGCTTTGAACAACTATGCCCAGCTTCACACACATGGCAATACAATCAGGTGCATCACTTTCTCTTAAGTATGCTTTCCAAGGGGTACTCTCCCTGTGATCTTACCTCCTTTGAATCTGCAATGTAGTGTCTTTCATTCGTCCATTATCTAAAATATACAAATTGCTTAATGTACCCCCTTACAAGAAAAACTAACATTTATCCTTAAATGGGAGTTGGATCTCTGAGTTGATTGGCCACTTGCTAAGTGGCATAAGATCATGCATTATTTGATGACAAAATCCCTGAACACCTAATCAAAGGAGGTTAATTTTAAGCTTATTATAAGATGGTACTATACCAAGACAGGTTGGCAAAGATCTACACATTGCTTCTCCTAAATGCTGAAGGTGTGGACATGCGGAGGGTTACACATATGGTCAGATTGCAGTCTTATACGCACCTTTGGGAACAAATGGTAGAGGACTCGAGAAGTATTTTCTCTTGTGAATTCAGGCTGAACCCTAAACTCTTCCTCATTATCCCAACAAAAACCCATCCTCTCTTCTGTTCAACACGCATAATTTTCTATCCCTCTGATTGCAAAATTGTCCCATTAGTACAGTCAATTTAATGTCCTTGATACTGTGCCCACTTTGGCAACAGCTCTTTATGTGGGGGAAACAGGACAGAAATTACATAAGAGGTTTAATTCCCACAGATCCAGCATTAACAACAAAAAGACAGAGACACCAGTGGGAGAACATTTTTGCCAAAGTGGGCACAGTATCAAGGACATTAAATTGACTGTACTAATGGGACAATTTCGCAATCAGAGGGATAGAAAATTATGGGAGGTAAAATTAATGTTACAATTTGACTCTTTGACCTATGGCCTGAACAGGGACAGGGAATTTCTGTCACAGTACTTAATTGTGAATTAACTTTTACGACAGTCCCTCTGGAATCATAAATACCCTGACCCAGAGGAAGAATGCTATTTAAATCACATCCTCTACCATTGACTGATCAAGGAATTGGTATCTGGACTAACGTTCTTATCTGATTTCCATTATAAACAATGTAATGTGTACTTGTATTTAAGAGAGAAGTTTTCATATTTATCTGTATAACATGCCTGAGGAAGAGACCTAAGAAGTCTTGAAAGCTTGCATTTTAAATTTATTTGACAACGATTCCTACTCTGTAACTTGCTTTCCTTAAATAAAGGGTCTTAAATATAAAAGAAAAAAGATTCTGGCATATGCTCTGTGTTTTCATTCCCAACTCTTTAGGTATAGCTAAAATACTGCCTGCTGAATGCTGCCAGGGGTGCCCAGGAAAGCAAAATATTGTGTTTCGCTTTTTGTAATTTTATTTCCTGGCCGTTACCCACAGCAGTATTCACTCACCCCCACCCCCCAGTTTTCTGGTATTAATAGTCTGGCCTTGGGGCTAGATCCTGAGGCCTTATGGGTAGACATTTTGAAAGATTTGTTTTATGTTTACTTGCCAAACAGATTAGATAAGAGATTTCACCTTTGGTGAATGTTGTCCTTTGTAATAGCTAGGAAAATAAATTAATGAAAATCTAATACAATTTTCTGATTCTGGTGATTCATTCAAAATGACTGAGCCTCTGGTTACCTCACTGTATTCAAGCAGAAGTCCTGATCTGTTAGTGGTACCTAGAGGAACGGTTTCCGAATGACTGTTGTAGGGCTGCATAGGAAACAATGCAACCTGCAGTCTGCATTTTTATTGGTGTCTGGGATTACAGGGGAGGCCTAGTCAGCTTACTCAGACCCTCATCACCTCTAATACTGCAAGTTTTCAGGGTTTCTGTATGTGCTCAATCATATAGTGATCAAACCTCTACTACTGAAATGCCTCCTTCAGCAGATGGGTTTTGAAGAGATGTTTGAAAGTGATGGGTGTGGATGACTGGCAAATGGTGATAGGTAGGTCATTCCAAAGTCGAGGGGCAGCCAGTTAAAAAGCTTGTAGCCAAGAGATGGCTCAAGTTGTGTAGGGAAAGGACAGGAAGAACCCTTGAGAAGAACGTAGGGGATGGGAAGGGGTGTAGAGGGAGATAAGAGCATAAATCTAAGAGGGTGCTGAAAAACAGAGAGACTTACAGAAGAGGTGCAGAATCTTGTAAGAAATACGGTACCTTATATGTAGCCAATTGAGGGACTTCAGGAGGAGATGAGAGGGAAGGTATCTGGGAGCAAATGTGGTGATTCTTGCCGCTGAAATGATAACAGACTGAAGTGGAGTGAGATGAGAAGCAGGAAGACCAGAGGGTAGAATGTTGCAGTAGTCAAGTCTAGAGAGAATGAGATAGAGTTTTTTTTCTATCTTGTTGAAGGTTGCTCTCAGATGGTGTGCTCTCTCTTTCTTCATTTGGAGGTTGGCATGTAAGCTGCATTCGATACATTGTACTAGATAGCAGCAGGTATCTGTGGGAGTGGCTGAACGAGAGAGTGTGCCGGGTCGCGCTATATAATCTTTATCTACATCACCATTTGGTGAGTGACTCTATGTTGGGGGCCTAACAGTGGTTACTATGTGCACGGAGGTACCCTTAGAGGAAATCTTTTGTTTTCTTCTTCAGTAGAGATTGACCGACAGACCTTGTCACTGTTCAGTGACACACAGATACAGATACATTATTGCAAGAGAGGAAGAATGATCTTCTTTGTATCTAGACCGATTCTCTTTGCTATATTGTGCTACATTGTAAAGAATATTTCCTGTGAGTACAATCTACGTGAAAACATATTTTCTATCTTGTTGGAGGTTGCTCTCAGATGGTGTGTGCTCTCTTTCTTCTTTTTTCTCCAGTTTCTGGTGAGAACTAGATCTAGCCAGTGACTTTCCCTGTGAGTCCACTGTTGACGGCCAAAGGACAAGGTCAGAGAGAGAAATAGGGAAGCACTAGATGAGGATGCATCATCAGCATGTAGGTTGAAGTCATCAAGGAGTAATGTGGAAGTGTCTGTGGACAGAAAGACAGAGAGCCAAGTTTCAAATTCAGAGAGAAAGGAGGAAGGGTTGCTTGGTGGCCTGTAAATCATGGCTACCAGGAGAGGGACAGGGGAGAAAAGCTGAACTGCATGCACTTCAAAAGGGGTAAAGAAGACTGATGGACTGATATAATGCTTATCTGGACACATTATGAATTTCCAACTGTGCTAATGATAGAGTTATCTGTTTTTATGTGCTCAAACTTTCCCTTTATTGCAGCAAATTTAAGAATGACACACACTGCAGGGTTCCACTGACTTCTGTGCTAACCTGTATAATTACATTTTCATATGCATCCTGCAATAAGGGGGTGGTCTGGTAGGTAACCTTATGTGTGAAAGTTGTACAATTAGGGTTTCAGGACATACTGAGCACCCTCTGCCTTTTAACCCCTTTCTATTGTTAATGTGATTACACTTCCCCTTCAGTGAAGAGTGCCTATTGAAAATGCATACTGCAAGGTTGCACAGGTTCATGTACGGTTTTGAAGAATGAGAAATATTGGACATTAAAGTACAGTGTACATGTATCTTAAGGTATAGTATATGACAATAATGATGCATAGGATCTACTAAAAGAAAACTAGCATCTACTAATAATAGCCCCAACTCATTGTACCATGATCAGAAAATACTGATCTCCCCTACATTTTTTGTCCTTGTGCTTTTGTTCAAGAGATCACATCTTCAGTCAATCTTGTCCATGGATGCAGACATGGCAGGTCCTGGCAGCACCCCAGGACTTCAAACTATGTTCACAACACATTGTAATCATACAGATTGGAGGGAGATTCCTCAGCATTATTCTACAGTACACACTAATATAGGTGCCTAATGCTGCCCCCAGTAGATCTGTTATCACGATAATACAAAGAAAAAAAGGGAGGGTGTTGGTGGCACTGAAGGGACCTGGGTACAATATCCAATGGGTGTGGTATATCGAAAGTATACTTCACTAAATATAGTACATGGAATGTACGTTGATGGACAGAGCATTACGGGCGCTTGAAATGGAGTATTATGGAGTATATATATATATATATACTTATAATGCAAAGTAGACACGTAGAGGTATATATAATATCTAGTTTCAGTATAAGGTATAACACTAGATACAGATAAATAAAATCACAAACAGATCAAGTTAATCTGCCCAGAGAAAATGTTATGAGCAAATGGCTTAACACAATAGCACTCCTGAGTTCCGTGCAAGCTGAATGGATATTTTATTTATAAACAAATATAGTCAATAAATCTTTGAAGTAAATAGTCAACAGTACTTTTTTCATATCCAATCCTTATAGTTGAGATGTGGGTCTTGAGTAGGCCCGGTATCACTTTGGGGATGTTCTGAATTTTGATTGCAAGTGGGTTTTCTATCGGGAGACTGTAGTCCCTCGTTCCCACATAGATAGATGAAAGATCATTTTCTATCAGTATGAGTTGCAACAGTATGTGAGAAGACAGAAAATAGTTACTTCATATAGATTAGTAGACTTCAGCTCTTCTGTCTCTCCTCCACTGTGTTCACGTTTTCTCCATCAGCTTTCCGTTATCTCTGGCCCACATGTGGTTTCTCCCACATGTCCCTTGTGATACGGATGTTTATCCTGTTATATTAATAAATGTTGAGTAAATGTGGTGGTAGCAGTAAATGATGGGTTAATATTTTTAAGTAAAAAGTTCTTTATTTATGGTATAAAAATAATACACAAGATAAGCAGTCTGGTATAGCACACAGTGACTATATGTTTTATATCCATGATGGATGGCCAGCGTCCATGTAGACGGAGGTGCTAACACGCACAGGCCTTAGTGTGTAATTGGATATAGATAAAACAGTTATCAAAGTGTGCTCCAGTTACCACTGTCTCACAAATCCAATGCGTTTCATGCGTCAGGCACTTCCTCAGGGGTATATAAAGATAATTAATCAAATGCCGCTATATGTACACATTACTTTTAGGTCAGGTGGTGTGCTTGAGGTTAATTGAATAATCACCTACCAAGTGATTGATAAGATAATCTTTCTCTTCCTGTCAGCAAATAGATAGATTAACCCTATGGCTGCTGGTATGGCAATATACTGCAATGATACATATATACATTTAACAAATTAAATACATATAAAACACATTGTGACAATTAGTTACAAGGTTTAAAATAATACATCATGGTATATACCTGAAGCATAGGACTAATTTTATCCTACAGAAATTGAGACTAAGATACATAGAAGATTATGGCTAAATATGGGTGAGTGTCTGTGCCACTTGTTCTTTGCATAATTGAAGTGTACATATCAATGTAATTCTATCCATACAATTCTATCCCATGTGTGGTTATCGTCCGCTTAACATTTTAAATATGCAGAGCGCGACTGACAGAAAATAGATCTGTATATTTTAAGGCACTTATTCCATAGTGATATGAGGCATGTCTACATATGTCTAGTGGTGCAATATGTAGATCGATGGTTAGTCATATGCCTATAACTTGTGGGGAACAAACAAATCATGGAGAGGATGAGGAGTGTTCAGAAATTATATCAAGTGAATACAGAATGTTCAGGGTCACATGCAATTATATCCTACCCTTTGGTGTCAAGGTGTTTTCCCTTGCTTTATATATAGGCGGGAGCCTGTAATATGTTTGTCAAATTGACAGATGTTATTATGTACCTATATCTGTTATTAATTGGGTTTTAATTCCTTTAGTTCCTTAGAAAGCAGTTCAAATCGCTGCTTATGTTTAATCCTCTAGGTACTAATGTTTTCATTTTGTCCATCCATTCGGTTTCTTTACGGCTGATTTTATTGATCATATTCTCTCCCCTCAAGGGTTCTTTTGTGCTCTGTATTGCTATGTAATTGATGACGGATGAATCTTTGTTGTGGGTTGTCCTAAAGTGTATGGATGTTTCTCATATGTTCCCTAACCCTGACTCCAACCACCCTGATGGTTCTACCAATGTATTGTTTCCTGCAAGGGCATTCCAACAGATAGGACGTTTTTGGTTTTGCATGTAATGAATAGTGATGAGCGAGCACCCCAATGCTCGGATGTTCGGGTGCTCTGACCGAGCACCCCCTGAGGCTCGAGTGCTCGGCCGAGCATCCGAGCCCCATTGAAGTCAATGGGAGGACTCGAGCATTACACCAGGCACCCCCTGCTCTGATGAGGGGAGGGTGCCTGGTCCATAGGAAAAGGGCAGAAAAAGATGGAAACACTACAGAAATGGTTCAGGGACAGCATAGGGAGGATGTCTGGATGCACCTTGGACTCCAACATCGCTGCTGGGAACGATCTTTCGCCCGTAGTACGCCATTTTTACAGACTGACCATAAAACACACAAAAAGGAAAATAAAAACGACTTTAGGCGAAAAATTGTTACCAAACAATATTTGCTGTATATTTACTTGTATATCATCTGCAAATTCTCCCAAAAATTTCCTTGATTTTCAGAACTGAGGCCATGATTAAGAGGGAAACGTGCGCAGAGGCAAATTCTCCCAAAAATTTCCTTGATTTTCAGAACTGAGGCCATGATTAAGAGGGAAACGTGCGCAGAGGCAAATTCTCCCAAAAATTTCCTTGATTTTCAGAACTGAGGCCATGATTAAGATGGAAACGTGCGCTGAGCTGACCATCTAAAACATTATGGGTGAGGGTCTGCTGCGGAGCTGACCATCCTAAACATTATATGCGAAGGCCCGCTAGTGAGCTGACGCTATAAAACATTATATGAGAGGGCCCGCTAGAGAGCTGACCCAATAAAACATTATATGAGAAGGCCCGCTGGTGAGCTGACCTATACAAAAAGTTGTCAAACAGGGCCCGCTGGTGAGCTGGCCCTATATAAAAATTATATCACAGGGCTCGCTGGTGAGCTGGCCCTATATAAAAATTATATCACAGGGCATATGGAAGAGGAGGAGGAGGATGAGAAGATTAAGAGTCAACCATATACCCGTTTTTTGGGTGGAAGGGGTGAATGGGAATACAGAGTATTCCCATCATTGTAAATAACATATATAAAGTGAGTTTATGTTCCCCCGGGGCTTTCCTCCAGTGGAGTGGAGAAGTCAGGGGAAATCCAGGCCTTGTTCATTTTTATAAGTGTCAACCTATCAGCATTGTCGGTGGAAAGGCGGATACGCTTATCTGTTATGATGCCACCAGCAGCACTAAATACCCGCTCAGACAGAACGCTGGCGGCAGGGCAGGCCAGCACCTCCAAGGCGTAGAGTGCCAGTTCATACCACGTGTCCAGCTTGGACACCCAGTAGTTGTAAGGCACAGAGGGATCATTGAGGACGCTGACACGGTCTGCTACGTACTCCTTCACCATCTTCCAAAACTTTTCCCTCCTTGTGACACTAGGCTGCGCATCAGGGTGAGGGTGCTGGCGGGGTGTCATGAAGGTGTCCCACGCCTTGGAGAGTGTTGCCCTGCCTTTGTCGGAACTGCTGTGTGCTCCCCTTTTCTCCCCTTCTCTGTTGGCCAAGGTAGCACGTACTCTGCCGCCAGCGTTGTCAGATGGAAAATTTTGGAGCAATTTTTCAACAAGAACCTTCTGGTATTGCACCATTTTGCTTGTCCTCTCCACCGGAGGAATGAGAGATGAGAAATTCTCTTTGTAGCGGGGGTCCAGAAGGGTGAACACCCAGTAATCCGTGTTGTCTAAAATGCGTACAACGCGTGGGTCACGGGAAAGGCAGCCTAACATAAAGTCAGCCATGTGTGCCAGAGTACCAACAGTCAAGATTTCGCTGTCCTCACCAGGAGGCTGACTCTCAATATCCTCATCCTCTTCCTCCTCTTCTGCCCACCCACGCTGAAGAGATGGAACTAAAGTTCCATGGCTACCCTCTGTAGCGGAGGCAACCGTGTCTTCCTCCTCCTCCTCCTCCTCCTCCTCCTCCGCCTCCTCCAATTGTCGCTGAGAAGACGAAGTGAGGGTGCTCTGGCTATCACCTTGTGTAAGCTCTTCCTCCCCCATTTCCACCTCTTCCACATGCAAAGCGTCGGTTTTAATTGTGAGCAGCGAGCGTTTCAGTAGACACAGAAGTGGGATGGTTACACTGATAATAGCGTTATCGCCGCTCACCATCTGTGTCGATTCCTCAAAATTGCGTAAAACCTCGCAGAGGTCTGACATCCATTCCCACTCCTCACTTCTGATTACAGGAAGTTGAACGGAGAGGCGACGACCGTGTAACAGCTGGTACTCCACTACTGCCCTCTGCTGCTCACAAAGCCGGGCCAACATGTGGAAGGTGGAGTTCCAGCGCGTGCTCACGTCACACAGCAGCCGGTGAGCTGGCAATTGTAAGCGCTGCTGCAGCTTCAACAGGCCGGCTGAAGCTGTTGATGACTTACGGAAATGTGCACACACGCGGCGCACCTTGGTCAAGAGATCATGCACATTGGGGTAGGTTTTTAGAAATCGCTGCACCACTAAATTAAATACATGCGCTAGGCATGGTACGTGTGTGAGCTTGCCGAGCTCCAAAGCCGCCACCAAGTTACGCCCATTATCACACACAACCATGCCTGCTTGCAGGTTGAGTGGCGAGAGCCACTGCTCGGTCTGGTGACTAATCCCCTGCAACAGCTCTGAGGCCGTGTGCTGTTTGTCCCCAAGGCAGATCAGCTTCAGCACGGCCTGTTGACGCTTCCCCACTGCAGTGCTACACTGCTTCCAGCTACTGGCTGATGGGGGAGTGGCGGTGTGTGTAGAGAATTCGGAGGTGGAAACGGAGGAGGAGGAGCCAATAACGTAGGTGCTGGCGGAAACCCTGATGGAGGTAGGGCCCGCAATCCTCGGCGTGGGTAGCACCCGTGCCATCCCAGGGTCCGAGTCGCTCCCAGCCTCCACGACATTCACCCAGTGTGCCGTCAGGGAAATGTAGCGTCCCTGGCCACAAGCACTTGTCCATGTGTCAGTCGTTAAGTGGACCTTCCCAGTAACTGCGTTGGTCAGGGCACGGGTGATGTTACGGGACACATGGTGGTGTAATGCGGGGATGGCACACCGGGAAAAGTAGTGGCGGCTGGGGACCGCGTACCGAGGGACAGCTGCTGCCATCAGGCTGTGGAAGGACTCAGTGTCCACAAGCCTAAATGGCAGCATTTCGATGGCCAGTAATTTTGAAAGGTGTGAGGTTAGTGCTATGGCCTGTGGGTGGGTGGCTGGGTACTTTCTCTTGCGCTCAAATGCCTGGGGTAACGACATTTGGACGCTGTGCTGGGACAGGGAAGTGGATGTGGTCGCTGATGGTGCTTCAGATGCTACAGGTGCAGGGCGGGAGGTATGCGGGCCTGCGCCTTCGACAGGCGATTGGCCGGCACCGAAAACAGGGGAAGAGGAGGCAGTGGTGTGGCCTGCAGACACAGGTGGGCGATCCAGGCGTTCCTCCCACTTACTACGGTGCTTGGATGCCATGTGTCGGATCATGCTGGTGGTGGTGAGGTTTCTAGTGTTCATGCCTCGGCTCATTCTGGTGTGGCACAGGTTGCAAACTACAATTCTTTTGTCGTCCGCACTTTCCTTAAAAAAACGCCATACCGCGGAACACCTACCCTTTGGCAAGGTAGATTTACGCAAGGGGGTGCTCCGTGGAACATTTGCGGGCCGGTTTGGTGCGGTCCGCCTTCTTTCTGTAGCCACACCACTGCCTCTTCCAGCCTGTTGCGGTGCTGCAGATGGCTCACCCTCAGGACTGCTGTCATCGCTCGGCTCTACACCTTCCCAGGTAGGGTCAGTCACCTCATCGTCCACCAAGTCCTCCTCCACTTCCTCACTCTGATCATCCTCCTCAAGTCTTGATCCCACCACATACTCAGTCATTGACAACTGTATAACATTCTCCTCAACAAGGTCTTGAGACGGAAATAGTGGTTGATTTAATGGCAACTGTGTCTCATCATCATCATCATCATCATCCACTACTTCCTTTGACCTTAAATGCCGTTCACATCTGTCATCTTCTTGTGATTGGGTAGCCTCTAGAGGTTGTGAATCAGGGCACAAGATGTCATGTTCCTCTGCAAGCGTGCTTGGAGAGAGGGTCAAATGAAGGATTGGTGATGAGACGAGCTCATCACTATATCCCAGTGTGGGATCACTTCTTTGACCAGACCGTGTATGGTGGGAGGAAGGATGATCAGAGTGAGGATTATGTTGACCAGACTCTTGGCTACTGAGAGTGGACTTGGTGGAAGACAGGGTGGTGCTTAACCGACTGGAAGCAGTATCAGCTGTCATCCAACCGACCACCTGTTCGCACTGGTCGGACCTCGAGAGTGATGTCCTGCGACGCCCTGTGAAATCAGACATGAAGCTAGGTATGGTGGATGTCTTTCTTTCTTGTGCTCTGGCACCAGGCACAGTTTCTCCGCGTCCTGACCCGCGCCCTGAACTTTCAGGATCACGTCCACTTCCCCGTCCCTTTTTACCCGCCTTCTTCATCTTACACAGAATATGTGACTTTAATATTTGAGTTTGAAAACTTAACAGTATTTCTTATTATTCTGCAACTCTGCACAGTACACAGAATAGGCTGCTAAACTGCGGCGAAGCACACTGAATGGAATATGTGACTTTGATATTTTAGTTTGAAGACTTAACAGTATTTCTTCCTATTCTGCAACTCTGCACAGTACACAGAATGTGCTGCTACACTGCGGCGAAGCACACTGAATGGAATATGTGACTTTAATATTTGAGTTTTAAAACTTAACAGTATTTCTTATTATTCTGCAACTCTGCAGAGTACACAGAAAAGGCTGCTAAACTGCGGTGAAACACACTGAATGGAATATGTGACTTTAATATTTGAGTTTGAAAACTTAACAGTATTTCTTATAATTCTGCAACTGTACAGAGTACACAGAATAGGCTGTTAAACGGCGTTGAAACACACTGAATGGAATATGTGACTTTAATATTTGAGTTTGAAAACTTAACAGTATTTCTTATAATTCTGCAACTGTACAGAGTACACAGAATAGGCTGTTAAACGGCGTTGAAACACACTGAATGGAATATGTGACTTTAATATTTGAGTTTGAAAACTTAACAGTATTTCTTATAATTCTGCAACTGTACAGAGTACACAGAATAGGCTGTTAAACGGCGTTGAAACACACTGAATGGAATATGTGACTTTAATATTTGAGTTTGAAAACTTAACAGTATTTCTTATAATTCTGCAACTGTACAGAGTACACAGAATAGGCTGTTAAACGGCGTTGAAACACACTGAATGGAATATGTGACTTTAATATTTGAGTTTGAAAACTTAACAGTATTTCTTATTATTCTGCAACTGTACAGAGTACACAGAATAGGCTGTTAAACGGCGTTGAAACACACTGAATGGAATATGTGACTTTAATATTTGAGTTTGAAAACTTAACAGTATTTCTTATAATTCTGCAACTGTACAGAGTACACAGAATAGGCTGTTAAACGGCGTTGAAACACACTGAATGGAATATGTGACTTTAATATTTGAGTTTGAAAACTTAACAGTATTTCTTATTATTCTGCAACTCTGCAGAGTACACAGAAAAGGCTGCTAAACTGCGGTGAAACACACTGAATGGAATATGTGACTTTGATATTTTAGTTTGAAGACTTAACAGTATTTCTTCCTATTCTGCAACTCTGCACAGTACACAGAAAAGGCTGCTAAACTGCGGTGAAACACACTGAATGGAATATGTGACTTTGATATTTTAGTTTGAAGACTTAACAGTATTTCTTCCTATTCTGCAACTCTGCACAGTACACAGAATGTGCTGCTACACTGCGGCGAAGCACACTGAATGGAATATGTGACTTTGATATTTTAGTTTGAAGACTTAACAGTATTTCTTCCTATTCTGCAACTCTGCACAGTACACAGAATGTGCTGCTAAACTGCGGCGAAGCACACTGAATGGAATATGTGACTTTGAAATTTTAGTTTGAAGACTTAACAGTATTTCTTCCTATTCTGCAACTCTGCACAGTACACAGAATGTGCTGCTAAACTGCGGCGAAGCACACTGAATGGAATATGTGACTTTGAAATTTTAGTTTGAAGACTTAACAGTATTTCTTCCTATTCTGCAACTCTGCACAGTACACAGAATGTGCTGCTAAACTGCGGCGAAGCACACTGAATGGAATATGTGACTTTGATATTTTAGTTTGAAGACTTAACAGTATTTCTTCCTATTCTGCAACTCTGCACAGTACACAGAATGTGCTGCTACACTGCGGCGAAGCACACTGAATGGAATATGTGACTTTGATATTTTAGTTTGAAGACTTAACAGTATTTCTTCCTATTCTGCAACTCTGCACAGTACACAGAATAGGCTGCTAAACTGCGGCGAAGCACACTGAATGGAATATGTGACTTTGATATTTTAGTTTGAAGACTTAACAGTATTTCTTCCTATTCTGCAACTCTGCACAGTACACAGAATGTGCTGCTACACTGCGGCGAAGCACACTGAATGGAATATGTGACTTTGATATTTTAGTTTGAAGACTTAACAGTATTTCTTCCTATTCTGCAACTCTGCACAGTACTCAGAATGTGCTGCTAAACTGCGGCGACGCACACTGAATGGAATACGTGACTTTGATATTTTAGTTTGAAGACTTAACAGAATGTGCTCTAATCTGCAACTTTGCACACTAAACAGAATGTGCTCTAATCTGCAACTTTGCACACTAAACAGAATGTGCTCTAATCTGCAACTTTGCACACTAAACAGAATGTGCTCTAATCTGCAACTGTGCACACTAAACAGAATGTGCTCTAATCTGCAACTTTGCACACTAAACAGAATATATATATTTTTTTTTTTTTTTTTTTGTTTTTTTCCCCCCACACCAAATAACCTGCTGCCCCCACACACAGTAGTCCTAAAAAGGACTTTTGGTTCTTTTTTTTTCACAATTTTTGTTTTTTTCCTCCCTACACTGCCTTTCCCTTCCTATCCTCAGCTCTCCCTGGCTCAGACTGAGCCGAACTCGATGGTCAGGTGCTATACAGCACCTGACCACGGGTTCTGGCCAGCCAATCAGTGTAATGCCAGCAGCCAACATGGCTGCTGGCATTACACCGATGTCAGAGCCTCCCTGCACGTTTATTGGCTGCGCAGCAGCCGCAAAACGTGCGGGGAGGAGACCCGAACATGGCGGGCGAGCACATGCGGTACTCGTACGAGTACCGCCATGTGCCGAGCAGAGCGATGCTCGAGCCGATCCGAGCATCGGCCGAGCATGCTCGCTCAACACTAGTAATGAAGCTTTTAATTTCAAAGGTTTCACCCGTTTGGTTGGATTTGAAGTGGGTGATTATTTTTCTTTTATCTTTTCTAGTCCTGCAGGTTATGCAATTGCCCCGTCTGTGAAATCCTTTCAGATCTTTTTGGAAGTATGGGGTTTTGGGCCCATGATGATTTATATAGCTTGGATCTAGATGGCTTCTCAAGTTCCTCCATTTTTACTTTGGTTAGTTTTCTAAAAAGGGTTTCAAATCTTGGTCTTTAAGTAGGATAGGCCAGTATTTCTTCATGATTTTCTTCATTTCTGCATGATAGTTACTATAGTTGGTCACAAATCTGATCTTTCTACACTCTTTATCATTCTTTGTGGTGTTTTGTTTGTCCATAGTGTTGTTATTCGTTACTTCTTCATTGGCCTTTCTCAGGGTATGTCCCTTATAACCTTTTTCTCTAAAGAGGTTTTCCATTTCCTTAATCTGTGTATCGAATACTTATTTGTCTGTGCAGTTGCGTCTAACTCTTGCAAATTCTCCTCTGGGGATATTTTCATTCCATGGTCTGAAGTGGCAACTTGATGGCGCTATGTATCCACTGGTATCCATAGGTTTCCTATATGTGCGGGTTTTGATTTCCCCCTTGTCGATGTAGATGGAGAGGTCCAGAAAATTGATGTTCTCTTTGCTGTAGGTGGAGGTGAATTTTAGTCCATATGGGTTTTTATTAATGTATCCCAGGAAGTCATTCAGAGTCTCTTCCGTGCCTTACCATATGCAATAAGGCAATAGTCAATATATCTTTTCCAGACGATGAGACCTTTGTTCCTCTCATTCTTATTATCTATATACTCTTCTTCCCATTTACCCATATAGACATTGGCGTAGCTAGGGGCGCATTTACTTCCCATAGCTGTGCCTGAGGTTTGTAAATAAAATTCATTTTCAGCCCAAAAATAGTTTTTGGTGAGGATGAATTTAGTGCATTCCAGTAAAAATTCTAAATGTTTTGGCAGAAGTTCATTCTTTTTGTGCAGGGTATGGGAGACCATCTTTAATCCTACCACATGACCTGTGACTGTATATAGTGATGTAACGTCACTTGTCACCAGAAAATATTCTTTCTTCCAGGTCCTTCAGGATATTTATGGTGGCCCCTGTGTCTTTGAGGTAGGAAGGTAATTCTGGTACTAAAGGTTGCAGGTAGGTGTCCACATAATGCAATAGGTTAGATGATAGTAAGTTTATGCCAGACACTATGGGTCTTCCTGGTGGGTTCTTCATGTCCTTATGAATCTTCGAAAGGATGTAGAAAACTGCAATTCTCGGGCCTTGGATGTTTAGATACTCAAACTCCTTTGTGTTCAGTATCCCTCTGGTTTTTCCTTCTGTTAATAGGTCATTCAGGTCATGTTGTTCTGTCTTCCAGTTGTCTCTGTATTTCTTTTATTACTTGTCGTTGTCCATTAGGACAATACCACCTCATTTATTGGTTGGTTTGATGAACAATTCTTTGTTGTTCTGAAGTGTCTTCAAAGCATCTCTTTCTTTCTTCGTTAGGTTGTGTTTACTTGGTTTTATATCCAGATTCTCCAGATCATCCAGTACTAGCTTCTTGAAGGTGTCCATATAGTTACTGGTGCTACTTAGCTGATTAAAGGTAGAATTCAGTTTAAAATCAGTGTGCTTATATTGATTGCTTTCACAAGTTTTGATCTCTGTTTTATCCACAAAGTATTTTTTGAGTTGTAATTTTCTCATGAATTTATTCAAATCGATGTAAGTTCGAAATTTGTCAAGTCCCTGTGTAGAAGCAAATTTGAGTCCCTTTTGAAGGGTTCTCTCTTGTTCTGCATTCAGTTTGTATTTTACTGAGGTTAAAAATTTGTGTGGTGGCTTGAATTTAGTTATAATTTCTTAGTCTTCGTTTCTTTCTTCCTCCTCTCTTACCTTTCCTTCTTCTATTGACACTTTGTCCATTGTAATCATATACGTTTAAGAACCAGATGATATACAATGCATTGCACATCCCACTTGTTCTTAAAGGGAGAAGTAGTCTCCTGCATTCAGACTGCTTTGGTTGGAAAAACTGTTAGTAACTGTCATGTCTGTCCCCAGGGACATGATATCCAGAACTGACTGAAGATGTTATCTTTTGAACCGTTGTTTCTCAATGTTGTCCTCAAGACACAACAACAGGACAACCTTTCGAGTATCTCCTGCTTTATCCCAGATGAGTAATCTGTGTCTCACCTATTATGATTGAGCTGGCTATGCTTATAGGGATAGTAATGTCCTAATAAAGACATTTATGGAATTATTCAGTGTGCTTTATAGAATGCATAGTATCTTTCCTACTACCTATACCTTTGTATTGTTCTTGAAAATGTAGTGAAATGTTTCCCTCTCCTGCCCCTTTCCAGAACATCGTTCACATTTCACTGAGATCTGAAAGCTGGTTTGCAATGAGGGACAATATTGTATGTGTCAGGGGTGCAAGGTTTTCCTTGTACTGACACAATATTGTTCCTCATTGTAATCTGTCTGGTCAAGAGACCGTCTTTCAGATCTCAGTCACATTTCAGATCATATTACATTATGTAAGCCAATACATTTTAGAATACAAGCTTAACCCTTTGAGTGCCAGAGTGCCAATTGTGTTGGAATGCATTGGGTACCTCTCTGGCACTCAAAGGCTTAAGTTTAGTTCAGACCTGGCAGCTTAACTAGTACACAAAAGAGCAATATCCTATATAATAATTCGCTAAGTTGTGTGTAACGCCCGACATGCGCAGTAAAGACTGGCCGCTCCGCGGCTGATACAGAGCTGGGCGCTCCGAAGGAGCGTCCAGCTCTGTATCAGCAGTGGCGCGGGCAGTCTCTGTTTACAATATACAAGCAGTACATAATAAAAGAACAGACCAGAAATACAAACTCTCTTGAAAGATTTTAAAACTATCCAGAAGGGAACCACCTGTTATATACAGCTGAGACACTAATCCTACAAAAAAAACAAGATAGACAAGAGAACCTCAATTGCAGAAGCCAAACTGAAAGAATACACTTGTTGTTCTAGGATGCTCTTGCTATTTAGTCTAGCTTTTGAACAAAGTTTTTCTCCTACAGCAGTCCTGCTCCAGAAATACAGTTGTCAAACCATACTCATGGCAAAAATATATACTATAAGGATATCATGCTCCTCAAAGTGGGTCTTGAATTTAGAGAGAACTGAGATGTTTGGGAGTAAAGTTCTTTACTGAAGGCATATTGAAAATGATGTGCTATTTAGCTTCCCGAACTGAGAAGATAGGAGGGAACTGAAAACATTGTTAGAAGAATGGCTATGCATGTAGTTTAAAATAGACAATGTTTTAGGCTGACCATACCTCACCTTTAAAAGGGACACATAGGAAACAGGCATATTTCAGGAGTGTACCAAAATCAAAGCAACCCTGTAGTATGCATTTTTCATGTGTGTCCCTTTTTAAAGGTGAGGTATGGTCAGCCTACAATGTTTCCATAACATTTGTGGTAATGAGCATACTGTATACATATCAGTTCACAACATCAGCATCACTAAGTTAAAATCCCTCTGTACTATTAATATAATATTTTATGTAATGCCTTTTGATTAATAAGGGTAAAAAAAGAGAAACATTGTTTAAAGTGTGCAGTTTGTGGTGTACGGATGAGTAAAATAATTTAGTTAGTATTTGTCCGAATCATGCCATTTTGCAAGACATGAACCATATCTCTCAAAGCAGATATTTCTTGTCACATTTTGTATTCCATTTAACCTCTTAACGACCCTTGACGGTCATAGTATGTCAAGGGTCGATCTGACTGAACAACCCATGACGTACTATGACCGTCATGGCGTTCCGGGCTCCCCCCGCGGCTGCACGCCGTTCGGGGAGTCAGGAACCAGAAAAAAAAAAAAATGCTCCACAGTCGTTCAGTCGTGTCACCGAGGCGATCGGCCGGTCGTTAAGGGGTTAAATCAGTCTGCAGAAAAAGCAAACAAAAAACACCACTCATCTGAACAAGGTAGGGAATTTTTTTGGTAGGTGGCAGGATTACTGGATGACCCTCTACTTCTGCTCTCTTCCAAAGCTCCATGCAGCTGCTTCCTCATACATCATGATTTCTTCTTTGTAGGCTCCCTACTCCTGCTGCTCCTGTGTAACACAAGTTCCCCACTTCCCACTCCACCGCCACTGTTCTGACTCCTTCTCTCTTACCTTCTACCGCTATATTCTACTATCCCTCTTAGCTTCTTGATGTGTTGTTAATTGATGTGGATTTTCTTCAAGTCCTCCAATTCGATCCTCTAACTGAGTAAAGGAGGTTTAAAGTAGAACTGTCACTTTGTAACGAATAGAGATCTATATTTATGTTGATCATTTTTTATTTGAAACAATATTTTGCTCTATATTTAGCTTTATTTGTTAGTTGGTGAATATTTGGCAATCACTGCCACATTGCTCCTCATTCCAACTACCTACCAGAAAGTACTAGCTCATTTGCATAAGCTAACAAATAAATAAAGCAAAATGTCTCAAACCATTGTTATAAATCAAAAACAATTTAACCCTTTCAGTGCCAAAGACATAGCTCTCTGGCACTCAATTGAGTAATCTTCAGCTTTGTTAGAACTTGAAGATTTGGCATTGACATACAGCAGCAACATGGGCTACAAAAGTCTACAAAATGAGGAAGTACAGGTGGCTCTGTCTAACAACACAAAGCCCCCCAAATTAACATACTGTCTTGGAGAGTAAGGAAAGAAGCAGCAGCATATTTGATTCTTTACAAGCACGCTATTAAGCTTTAGGAGTTGATAGAGATAAGGAAAGTTGGCATTGCAGTACCATAACTCGCACCAGCAGTAGACTAGTCTGGAGAGACACATATATTAGCAACATGGACTACAAAATTCTAGAATGAAGAAGTACAAGGGACTGTGCCTAACAACAGAACCCCACTCCAAGAAAAAAAAGGAATGTCAGTCTGGGTCAGGGGTTAACGGGACCGTGAGAGCAACAAGTAAGTCTTCCCCTCCTTTGTATCTGGAAAGTACAACATAATGGAATACAATCCTAACTGCACTGTTTTTTAAATATATTTACTTGGTCATGTGTATAATGGTGTGCATATAAATATGTTTTACTAAGTATGTCTGTGAGCAAGGGGTGAGCAAGGCATTGGTCTTAATGTGTTGCTTACTCCATGGCACTCACAGGGCAGAGTTAAGACTGCTGCTTAAAAATAAAGTAATAATACAATTCATGTGGGGCTGACAGAAGAGTTACATTGAATCATTATAATGTGATGATGTACATATGCTAGATGATTTTGCAACTACAAAACAGTTATTGAAACAAAATTATGCTATATACACAATTCTCTGAACAAACTATGACTAATTTGGGGTATGTTTGCAATTAAAAGTTCAGGATTAATAATTTAGTCATTTGAAATACTAATACAGACAAGAGTAGTTTCCCTCAATATTAGTGTTGCAGTTACTGTAACCATTATCTAATTACATTTCATTTTATACTGCTTGTACTGTGATTAAAAATATATTCTTGTTAAGTGTTTTATATTGACTGTATGAAAAATGCTGTAATGTTATTTACATTTTTAGGAACATTATTATCAATTTTTTATAGTAATTATGTTAAAGTGAAACAATAAACCATCAGCATAAGCATAACTCATAGATGCTCACTACATCTCTAGATCAATGAACTGGAGACATCTTTAGCATCTAAAGTGTTAGTAAACTGCTCACCATCAGCAGATTTTCTTCTATGAAAGTAACTGGGCAACCTAAATGTTAAATCTCACCAATCCCATATATATATATATATATATATATGGAAGAAGAAAATGCAGAGTTGGTTCTAAAGAGTAACAGCCCACCATCAAAATAATCAAAATAAAGAAATATATTAACCCCTGTACAGAACTAGGTTGCTATATTCCTATCAGTCTGATAGTGGACAGACTGTACAAGCGAACAATAGAACAATATGGAAAAGCGCTCTATAATTTTGCATCAAAAAATACAATATTTTTTACTTTAGAGATGCATAAGATCAGGAAATGGAATAACCGTATAATAAAAGCACCTAATAAGGTACTGGGTAGCACAATATAGATGTAGTATGTACCCAGTGCCTACCAGTAAAAGCTACAAAAATACAATAAACAATAATATAGACACTGATATTTCTTAAATAGCATTGATGCAAATTCACAGTTCAGTCATCCAAGGAGGTATTATAGGCTGATGCAATGTAAGAATAGGCTGACTCTCCCGTCTTCAATAACCAGAGGTGTAATACAATGTTACTGATATAAGTCACCTTTCCACAAATGCAAGATGTGGAGCTCGGCAACTTCATCTATATATATATATATATATATATATATATATATATATATATATATATATATATAATATTGGCATATTATGAGAGATGTGGCATTTCACAACCTATTGGAGAAGAATTGTTGTAGGAAGGAGACTCTTTAGTGTGTAGCGTGCTATGATTAAATCATAAAAAAATATAAAACAACAGAATATCTAAGAACAGGATCAGGGGAACATATGGGAAATATCACTCTTTGTATGTATGACCAGTGCTGCATTTCCCATTAGGCAGAGTAGGCAGCTGCCATGGTGCTTAATTGTAAAAGACACTTCAGTTGCTCAGTCCAGGTCTAATCTATCAAAATGTGAGTGTGGCAAACACTAGTCAATCAGACATTATCTCCTACTGTAGTTCATGTTGTTTTTTGACTTTCCCAGTTTTATTGATGTGATTTCTACTTTATAGTCTAACTTGGTCAGTTTAGTTATATAACTCTGTATTGGTTGCTTTATTAGGGATGATTTTTGTGTTTGGATGGGATGGGGGAAGGTAATGTGACAATAAAGGGTGTGAACATGGGTGCAGCTAGGTGTCTATGAGTGTCAGAGAAGTAGCACTATAATACTGCCTTTATTTAATGTATGCCACTTTTATCAAACATTCTCGTTTTTTTTTGTGTTATTGGATCTACTAACAGTCACATATTCGGCAAGGACAACAACTCGTGACCCAAACCTGCTTTGTAGATAAATAGCAGTCCTGCTGAGTTAAGGCAGAAGAAACTTGATAGTAATCATATGCCTGATTACAAATCTGGTAATCTCATGACCATAAAAGGAGTAGTATGAGCATGTCTGGAGGAGAGCGAGAAAGAGAGAAAGCTTAGTAGTGCTGAATATAGTATAGTGTAGTACAGACAAATCCACATCTCTACATATATGTTACATTTTATCAAAGTTCATAATTGGCTAATCACCAGTAATGGCCAGCTTTATATATATGTGCCATCTGTCTCTGGCCAAATTAATAAATAAATGAACATGCTCATTTCCTTTCAACTTTACCCACATAGCACCAAATGATGTGCCAGGACAGTCACTCTATTCTGTCTTTTGAGGATACATGACAGTCCTGGCACGTCATGTGTTAATGATCACAGCCTGCTTCAGTTTACACTGTGATCGATGTTTGGAGGCTGTAACTGACTGCTCCAGTTCCAGCCATTACCAGGTGGTTCCCCAAATGTGATCGCTGTTACAGGGATCCCACGTGCAAATGGAACCACATGACAAAAGCAATGTAAGTAAAAATTGTCTTTGTCACTGTTTTCTGCTTCTCTCCTCCTCACTGTGAATGCGAGGCAGAGAGAGAGGCAGAGACCGTGCCTCATAACACTTCAAAAGGTCTAAGAGGGAGACACTTTTGTTTGGTGGCAGGACTAGTGGGTACACAATTCAACATATATTTTGGTTTACTTCCTGACCTATTGACACCTCTTGTGTAGCTGAGTAAATGATTAAGAGCAATATCAAAGTTTTTTATTTACACAGACTAATTTATAAACCTATACTGAAGTTTAAACAAACATTAATGTGAGTTTTATTGTTGTGGGGCAATGTGATACACTTATATACACATCACATAGTCTCATCTCGTAAAAAGAGAGACACCATGGTAATAAAGAAGGACTTGTCTAAGAACTTAGGACAGTACTTAGGACCCGCCAAAAAAGTACACTTTATCCCGTCGCTGTTAAAAAATGCACTAACTGAGCACAAATCATTACAGGAAATCATATAAAAAACGTTGTGTTCTTTTAAATGTTATTACTTTTTTATATTATTATTTATATATATTATTTTATATTATTATTTATATTACTTTATTATATTATTATTTGATGTCATATTATAAATAAATATGACATCAAAAGAAAGCCTATTGGCATGGCCTGATACTTCATGGTGCTGGACGTGTAGTGGCTTAGCTCCGTACTACTGAGGTTAAAATAGCTTCTTTATACGGAGTGATAGAGGCTTTTCAGCTCTTCTCCCTGACTGCTAAACATTGCGGATGAAAGGGAAGAAGAAAAACCTTCCCCCTCTGAGACACACAGCATACGCTCTTATTTTGTGGAGGCTGCTGATAACGAAACTCCCACCGAACCGCCATCTTGTGCTGACGCACTTACAACCTACTCTTGGACCTCCGAGGAGCCTTCTCACAGTGACGGTTCTGTTTTGGCTGTGCACTATCCCTCTTCCATAACAGTTATGTCTACCTCTTTGCCCTCTACACATGACATCATGTCGATCCTGGCTGGAATGCAGAATAAGGAGAATTTAGATAGATACACGGCTGACATGAAGATCATGATGCAGACTGAACTTGCGAAAGTGACGGTGGACGTCTCACAGCTTACTCAGCGAGTGGTTCTGCTGGAAGAGAACTTGGGCACTACTGCAGATCAAACAAGTGCGGTGGAAAATCTGCTTCTGGAACAGAGAGTGGATATTACTCATTTGACCATGAAACTGGATGATCACTAAAATAGGGAACGCAGATGCAACATAAGGGTGAAAAATCTTCCAGATACTATTCCTCCTCAAGATCTAAGTAAAGTTATGACCTCCTTCTTCTCCGATTTGTTAGGGGACACTCCCCAAGAAGATATCCACATAGAGAGAATTCACCGCTCATTCCGATCGAAAGATTCTAATTCCCAGTGTGATGTGCTGCTATGCCTGCACTGCTTTGCCCTAAAGGAGAAGACCATTGGGAAGGGGAGAGAATCCTCACAATTGAACTGTACTGGAGCGCAGATACAACTCTTCAATGATATCTACCCATATACCCTAAATTTGAGGAGGTCTGTCAAACCTCTCACCAACCATCTGCACAATTTGGGTGTCAGATATAGATGGAGTTTCTCCTTCTCCCTATCTGCGATGTTCAATGGGAGATCGGCGATCTTGAGATCTGTGGAGGGCATTGCGCTTTTCTCCACCACTCTCGGCATTTCCATTCCGACGTTGTCATATTTCCCTACCACTCCGAACTCTCAGAAACCAAACAGATGGCTGGAATGGTCTCCTGGCTCCCCTGCTCGCAAATCAAAACACAGACACCTGGAAGCTCCAACGACTGCTGAAGTCCAGATGAATCTTGGCAAGACCTGAAAGACTTTGGAATTTACGTGGATATTGGTAATTCTTAGCCACGAAGGGAACCTATCACGGTGCCCTTGTATTTTGGTGAAATTTTGACACTAGATGCCTGATGCTTTCTTATTGGCTAAGTGTTATGGCTCCACCCAGTGGTAGCCTTTAAGTACTGTGCTCTGTCACTAATGCAGGGCCCTTTCGTGGTGTTTCCGTTGCTTTGTGCTTGCTGTCGTTATCGTGTGATTTCCAGTGTATGACCCGGACTGCCTGACTACTCTCTCTCTGATCCTGTTCCTGCTCCGTGTACCGACCCAGCCTGGCTGACGTTCCTGCTCCGTGATTCGACTTGGATTGGCTGACGTTCCTGCTGTGTGTACCGACCCGGCCTGGCTGACGTTCCTGATCCGTGAATCGACTTGGATTGGCTGATGTTCCTGCTCCATGTACCGACCTGGCCTGGCTAACGTTCCTGTCCGTGCTTTGACCGTAGTGGCTTCCGTTCCTGCTCCCGTGCCTCCAGTCCGTTGTACTACTGGGTCCGGTAGTGAGTTACTACTGTGCTCTGCCTTGTGCATACTGGCCCAGTTGGTTGCCTCGTGTACTGCATTACCGTTCCGTGACTGCGACCCACTAGTGCCTTGCTGCCTCCTTGCTCCATACCCAGGGTTACGCTCAGCTCGTTGCCCACTATACACTTGGCTTATTATCAGTTGTCACTGGGGTTGGTCTCCCGGGCGCCTCAGTTAGTCTCCGCTCCTGTTTACCGTTTACAGCCAAGCACCCGTTACCAGGGCCTTCCGGTACTCACCCGGATAGGAGCTTTACTATTGGCACTACATACGCTGGCTTGTCAATCCACCATATCAAGGTTGGCCTCTTGGGCGCCTCAGTCGGCTCTGTCACCCGGCAGTTGCCATCAAGCCTGGCGTATTAACATCATTATCCGGTACCGTTACCATGGGACGCAGTGTGTGTATATACAGGGCGTTCCGTTGTTCCTCCGGTTGCAGTATCACTATAATCTGTGTTCCCTCCAGAGCCTCGTTCAACCTTTCTGGGCTAGTCGCTATTTTGGCAATTATCAGCATTTGAGTGCTTCCTGTGCCTCGCTATTAGGGCCTCCCAGTCTCCTGGCCTAATAGCCTTAACCATTTGTGTCTCACTGAATCACACGAACTGTTCCCGACCTGTGTCAGTATATTTACTACTTGTGATATATGTATACTGGACCCGTGTGGGCTATTGTGTTTTAGTAACCTGTCCTGTGTCAGTTCCGTTTGCACTATTACTGGACACGCGAGGGTTACTTTATTCTGCTAATTCAATAAAACTGTGTTTTACCAAATTGTCTGTTTCTGAGTGTACTGAAAACCGTTACAGTACGAAAGGGCCATGTCCTCAGACGGTACAGGTGCTTAAAAGACAGTATATAATTTGTGTGGGTGTACTTAAGGAATTAGAGGGAAAATATTGTTTAGCAAGGACATACTCGAAAATGTCAAAATGGCTCTGGTCCTTGAGTGCAAACCACCCCTGATTTGCTTGGTCCTTAAGGGGTTAAAGTGGTAGTTCAAAAACTGACTACAGCAATGGTTGCTGCAGCATGTGCAATAAATGATGATGATCCCTCTATCCCCGGGGTGGATTCAGTTTATCAAGATCCCACCAAAAGTTCCAGCACCACCACCACCAGCACCAGTACTACTAAAAAACATATAAGAAGAACACTGAAGGTGACAACATGCAGCATTTTAGTGTTGATGATGGAATAACGGAGGAAGGTGTAGCAGCTGAACCAAGTGTAGGATCTGATGAGACAAGCCAGCAGCAGAACACCTGTCCTCAAAGTAGTAGCAAACTTTGTGTGTAAGTAAAAGTAAAAGGACATTGTTTGACACCTCTAAAAGCTTAGAAGAATATAAGTGTAGTGGGCAAGAAGTGTCAGGGGATGTTGATCCTGAGGATGGCCTAATGATCTATAATATCTCTCTCCAGCATTCTCCTCTTCTACAGATATAGATGAAGTTGAGAGTGAGACAGATGATAACATGGCCAGAATGTTAGCAGAAAGGGAAAGGCTTAATCTTCCACCACTGAAAAGGAGCACTGTGTCTGTCTATAAATTGCTTGAGAAAACCATTGGAAACTCTGACTCTGGACAAGCAAAGATGGCAAAAAGTACACAGTCATCTTGTCAGTCATCATCAGCATCATCTCCGCTTCCAAGTCCAAGTCCTACACAACCACTCACACTTTTATTGAATAGCCAGAAGCAACAATAACAGCAGGTTATTAATAGTGTTGAGCGAGCATGCTCGGCCGATGCTCGGATCGGCTCGAACATCGCTCTGCTCGGCACATGGCGGTACTCGTACGAGTACCGCATGTGCTCGCCCGCCATGTTCGGGTCTCCTCCCCGCACGTTTCGCGGCTGCTGCACAGCCAATAAACGTGCGGGGAGGCTCTGACATCAGTGTAATGCCAGCAGCCATGTTGGCTGCTGGCATTACACTGATTGGCTGGCCAGAACCCATGATCGGGTGCTGTATAGCACCTGACCAGCGAGTTCGGCTCAGTCTTAGCCAGGGAGAGATGAGGATAGGAAGGGAAAGTCAGTGTAGGGAGAAAAAAAGCTAATTTGTGAAAAAAAAAGAACCAAAAGTCCTTTTTAGGACTACTGTGTGTGGGGGCAGCAGTTTATTTTGTGTGGGGGGGAAAAAAAAAAAAAAAAAATTTCATATATTCTGTTTAGTGTGCAAAGTTGCAGATTAGAGCACATTCTGTTTAGTGTGCAAAGTTGCAGATTAGAGCACATTCTGTTTAGTGTGCAAAGTTGCAGATTAGAGCACATTCTGTTTAGTGTGCAAAGTTGCAGATTAGAGCACATTCTGTTTAGTGTGCAAAGTTGCAGATTAGAGCACATTCTGTTAAGTCTTCAAACTAAAATATCAAAGTCACATATTCCATTCAGTGTGCGTCACCGCAGTTTAGCAGCCTATTCTGTGTACTCTGCACAGTTGCAGAATAGGAAGAAATACTGTTAAGTCTTCAAACTAAAATATCAGTCACATATTCCATTCAGTGTGCGTCACCGCAGTTTAGCAGCCTATTCTGTGTACTCTGCACAGTTGCAGAATAGGAAGAAATACTGTTAAGTCTTCAAACTCAAATATCAAAGTCACATATTCCATTCAGTGTGCTTCGCCGCAGTTTAGCAGCCTATTCTGTGTACTCTGCACAGTTGCAGAATAGGAAGAAATACTGTTAAGTCTTCAAACTAAAAAATCAAAGTCACATATTCCATTCAGTGTGCGTCACCGCAGTTTAGCAGCCTATTCTGTGTACTCTGCACAGTTGCAGAATAGGAAGAAATACTGTTAAGTCTTCAAACTAAAATATCAAAGTCACATATTCCATTCAGTGTGCGTCACCGCAGTTTAGCAGCATATTCTGTGTACTCTGCACAGTTGCAGAATAGGAAGAAATACTGTTAAGTCTTCAAACTAAAATATCAAAGTCACATATTCCACTCAGTGTGCGTCACCGCAGTTTAGCAGCCTATTCTGTGTACTCTGCACAGTTGCAGAATAGGAAGAAATACTGTTAAGTCTTCAAACTAAAATATCAAAGTCACATATTCCATTCAGTGTGCGTCGCCGCAGTTTAGCAGCCTATTCTGTGTACTCTGCACAGTTGCAGAATAGGAAGAAATACTGTTAAGTCTTCAAACTCAAATATCAAAGTCACATATTCCATTCAGTGTGCTTCGCCGCAGTTTAGCAGCCTATTCTGTGTACTCTGCACAGTTGCAGAATAGGAAGAAATACTGTTAAGTCTTCAAACTCAAATATCAAAGTCACATATTCCATTCAGTGTGCTTCGCCGCAGTTTAGCAGCCTATTCTGTGTACTCTGCACAGTTGCAGAATAGGAAGAAATACTGTTAAGTCTTCAAACTAAAATATCAAAGTCACATATTCCATTCAGTGTGCGTCACCGCAGTTTAGAAGCCTATTCTGTGTACTCTGCACAGTTGCAGAATAGGAAGAAATACTGTTAAGTCTTCAAACTAAAATATCAAAGTCACATATTCCATTCAGTGTGCGTCACCGCAGTTTAGCAGCCTATTCTGTGTACTCTGCACAGTTGCAGAATAGGAAGAAATACTGTTAAGTCTTCAAACTAAAATATCAAAGTCACATATTCCATTCAGTGTGCGTCACCGCAGTTTAGCAGCCTATTCTGTGTACTCTGCACAGTTGCAGAATAGGAAGAAATACTGTTAAGTCTTCAAACTAAAATATCAAAGTCACATATTCCATTCAGTGTGCTTCGCCGCAGTTTAGCAGCCTATTCTGTGTACTCTGCACAGTTGCAGAATAGGAAGAAATACTGTTAAGTCTTCAAACTCAAATATCAAAGTCACATATTCCATTCAGTGTGCTTCGCCGCAGTTTAGCAGCCTATTCTGTGTACTCTGCACAGTTGCAGAATAGGAAGAAATACTGTTAAGTCTTCAAACTCAAATATCAAAGTCACATATTCCATTCAGTGTGCTTCGCCGCAGTTTAGCAGCCTATTCTGTGTACTCTGCACAGTTGCAGAATAGGAAGAAATACTGTTAAGTCTTCAAACTCAAATATCAAAGTCACATATTCCATTCAGTGTGCGTCACCGCAGTTTAGCAGCCTATTCTGTGTACTCTGCACAGTTGCAGAATAGGAAGAAATACTGTTAAGTCTTCAAACTAAAATATCAAAGTCACATATTCCATTCAGTGTGCTTCGCCGCAGTTTAGCAGCCTATTCTGTGTACTCTGCACAGTTGCAGAATAGGAAGAAATACTGTTAAGTCTTCAAACTCAAATATCAAAGTCACATATTCCATTCAGTGTGCTTCGCCGCAGTTTAGCAGCCTATTCTGTGTACTCTGCACAGTTGCAGAATAGGAAGAAATACTGTTAAGTCTTCAAACTAAAATATCAAAGTCACATATTCCATTCAGTGTGCGTCACCGCAGTTTAGCAGCCTATTCTGTGTACTCTGCACAGTTGCAGAATAGGAAGAAATACTGTTAAGTCTTCAAACTAAAATATCAAAGTCACATATTCCATTCAGTGTGCTTCGCCGCAGTTTAGCAGCCTATTCTGTGTACTCTGCACAGTTGCAGAATATGAAGAAATACTGTTAAGTCTTCAAACTAAAATATCAAAGTCACATATTCCATTCAGTGTGCGTCACCGCAGTTTAGCAGCCTATTCTGTGTACTCTGCACAGTTGCAGAATAGGAAGAAATACTGTTAAGTCTTCAAACTAAAATATCAAAGTCACATATTCCATTCAGTGTGCGTCACCGCAGTTTAGCAGCATATTCTGTGTACTCTGCACAGTTGCAGAATAGGAAGAAATACTGTTAAGTCTTCAAACTAAAATATCAAAGTCACATATTCCGTGTAAGATGAAGAAGGCGGGTAAAAAGGGACGGGGAAGTGGACGTGATCCTGATAGTTCAGGGCGCGGGTCAGGACGCGGAGAAACTGTGCCTGGTGCCAGAGCACAAGAAAGAAAGACATCCACCATACCTAGCTTCATGTCTCATTTTACAGGGCGTCGCAGGACATCACTCTCGAGGTCCGACCACTGCGAACAGGTGGTCGGTTGGATGTCAGCTGATACTGCTTCCAGTCGGTTAAGCACCACCCTGTCTTCCACCAAGTCCACTCTCAGTAGCCAAGAGTCTGGTCAACATAATCCTCACTCTGATCATCCTTCCTCCAACCATACACGGTCTGGTCAAAGAAGTGATTCCACACTGGGATATAGTGAGGAGCTCGTCTCATCACAATCCTTCATTTGACCCTCTCTCCAAGCACGCTTGCAGAGGAACATGACATCTTGTGCCCTGATTCACAACCTCTAGAGGGTACCCAATCACAAGAAGATGACAGATGTGAACGGCATTTAAGGTCAAAGGAAGTAGTGGATGATGATGATGATGATGAGACACAGTTGCCATTAAATCAACCACTATTACTGTCTCAAGACCTTGTTGAGGAGAATGTTATACAGTTGTCAATGACTGAGTATGTGGTGGGATCAAGACATGAGGAGGATGATCAGAGTGAGGAAGTGGAGGAGGACTTGGTGGACGATGAGGTGACTGACCCCACCTGGGAAGGTGTAGAGCCGAGCGATGACAGCAGTCCTGAGGGTGAGCCATCTGCAGCACCGCAACAGGCTGGAAGAGGCAGTGGTGTGGCTACAGAAAGAAGGCGGACCGCACCAAACCGGCCCGCAAATGTTCCACGGAGCACCCCCTTGCGTAAATCTCCCTTGCCAAGGGGTAGGTGTTCCGCGGTATGGCGTTTTTTTAAGGAAAGTGCGGACGACAAAAGAATTGTAGTTTGCAACCTGTGCCACACCAGAATGAGCCGAGGCATGAACACTAGAAACCTCACCACCACCAGCATGATCCGACACATGGCATCCAAGCACCGTAATAAGTGGGAGGAACGCCTGGATCGCCCATCTGTGTCTGCAGGCTACACCACTGCCTCCTCTTCCCCTGTTTTCGGTGCCGGCCAATCGCCTGTCGAAGGCGCAGGCCCGCATACCTCCCGCCCTGCACCTGTACCATCTGAAGCACCATCAGCGACCACATCCACTTCCCTGTCCCAGCACAGCGTCCAAATGTCGTTACCCCAGGCATTTGAGCGCAAGCGAAAATACCCAGCCACCCACCCACAGGCCATAGCACTAACCTCACACCTTTCCAAATTACTGGCCATCGAAATGCTGCCATTTAGGCTTGTGGACACTGAGTCCTTCCGCAGCCTGATGGCAGCAGCTGTCCCTCGGTACGCGGTCCCCAGCCGCCACTACTTTTCCCGGTGTGCCATCCCCGCATTACACCACCATGTGTCCCGTAACATCACCCGTGCCCTGACCAACGCAGTTACTGGGAAGGTCCACTTAACGACTGACACATGGACAAGTGCTTGTGGCCAGGGACGCTACATTTCCCTGACGGCACACTGGGTGAATGTCGTGGAGGCTGGGAGCGACTCGGACCCTGGGATGGCACGGGTGCTACCCACGCCGAGGATTGCGGGCCCTACCTCCATCAGGGTTTCCGCCAGCACCTACGTTATTGGCTCCTCCTCCTCCGTTTCCACCTCCGAATTCTCTACACGCAGCGCCACTCCCCCATCAGCCAGTAGCTGGAAGCAGTGTAGCACTGCAGTGGGGAAGCGTCAACAGGCCGTGCTGAAGCTGATCTGCCTTGGGGACAAACAGCACACGGCCTCAGAGCTGTTGCAGGGGATTAGTCACCAGACCGAGCAGTGGCTCTTGCCACTCAACCTGCAACCAGGCATGGTTGTGTGTGATAATGGGCGTAACTTGGTGGCGGCTTTGGAGCTCGGCAAGCTCACACACGTACCATGCCTAGCGCATGTATTTAATTTAGTGGTTCAGCGATTTCTAAAAACCTACCCCAATGTGCATGATCTCTTGACCAAGGTGCGCCGCGTGTGTGCACATTTCCGTAAGTCATCTACAGCTTCGGCCGGCCTGTTGAAGCTGCAGCAGCGTTTACAATTGCCAGCTCACCGGCTGCTGTGTGACGTGAGCACGCGCTGGAACTCCACCTTCCACATGTTGGCCCGGCTTTGTGAGCAGCAGAGGGCAGTAGTGGAGTACCAGCTGTTACACGGTCGTCGCCTCTCCGTTCAACTTCCTGTAATCAGAAGTGAGGAGTGGGAATGGATGTCAGACCTCTGTGAGGTTTTACGCAATTTTGAGGAATCGACACAGATGGTGAGCGGCGATAACGCTATTATCAGTGTAACCATCCCACTTCTGTGTCTACTGAAACGCTCGCTGCTCACAATTAAAACTGACGCTTTGCATGTGGAAGAGGTGGAAATGCGGGAGGAAGAGCTTACACAAGGTGATAGCCAGAGCACCCTCACTTCGTCTTCTCAGCGACAATTGGAGGAGGCGGAGGAGGAGGAGGAGGAAGACACGGTTGCCTCCGCTACAGAGGGTAGCCATGGAACTTTAGTTCCATCTCTTCAGCGTGGGTGGGCAGAAGAGGAGGAAGAGGATGAGGAGATTGAGAGTCATCCTCCTGGTGAGGACAGCGAAATCTTGACTGTTGGTACTCTGGCACACATGGCTGACTTTATGTTAGGCTGCCTTTCCCGTGACCCACGCGTTATACGCATTTTAGACAACACGGATTACTGGGTGTTCACCCTTCTGGACCCCCGCTACAAAGAGAATTTCTCATCTCTCATTCCTCCGGTGGAGAGGACAAGCAAAATGGTGCAATACCAGAAGGTTCTTGTTGAAAAATTGCTCCAAAATTTTCCATCTGACAACGCTGGCGGCAGAGTACGTGCTACCTTGGCCAACCGAGAAGGGGAGAAAAGGGGAGCACACAGCAGTTCCGAGAAAGGCAGGGCAACACTCTCCAAGGCGTGGGACACCTTCATGACACCCCGCCAGCACCCTCACCCTGATGCGCAGCCTAGTGTCACGAGGAGGGAAAAGTTTTGGAAGATGGTGAAGGAGTACGTAGCAGACCGTGTCAGCGTCCTCAATGATCCCTCTGTGCCTTACAACTACTGGGTGTCCAAGCTGGACACGTGGTATGAACTGGCACTCTACGCCTTGGAGGTGCTGGCCTGCCCTGCCGCCAGCGTTCTGTCTGAGCGGGTATTTAGTGCTGCTGGTGGCATCATAACAGATAAGCGTATCCGCCTTTCCACCGACAATGCTGATAGGTTGACACTTATAAAAATGAACAAGGCCTGGATTTCCCCTGACTTCTCCACTCCACTGGAGGAAAGCCCCGGGGGAACATAAACTCACTTTATATATGTTATTTACAATGATGGGAATACTCTGTATTCCCATTCACCCCTTCCACCCAAAAAACGGGTATATGGTTGACTCTTAATCTTCTCATCCTCCTCCTCCTCTTCCATATGCCCTGTGATATAATTTTTATATAGGGCCAGCTCACCAGCGAGCCCTGTGATATAATTTTTATATAGGGCCAGCTCACCAGCGGGCCCTGTTTGACAACTTTTTGTATAGGTCAGCTCACCAGCGGGCCTTCTCATATAATGTTTTATTGGGTCAGCTCTCTAGCGGGCCCTCTCATATAATGTTTTATAGCGTCAGCTCACTAGCGGGCCTTCGCATATAATGTTTAGGATGGTCAGCTCCGCAGCAGACCCTCACCCATAATGTTTTAGATGGTCGGCTCAGCGCACGTTTCCCTCTTAATCATGGCCCCAGTTCAGAAAAATCGAGGAAATTTTTGGGAGAATTTGTCTTTGCGCACGTTTCCCTCTTAATCATGGCCTCAGTTCAGAAAAATCTAGGAAATTTTTGGGAGAATTTGCCTCTGCGCACGTTTCCCTCTTAATCATGGCCTCAGTTCAGAAAAATCGAGGAAATTTTTGGGAGAATTTGCAGATGATATACAAGTAAATATACAGCAAATACTGTTTGGTAACAATTTTTCGCCTAAAGTCGTTTTTATTTTCCTTTTTGTGTGTTTTACGGTCAGTCTGTAGAAATGGCCGAGCACTCGAGCCTCCGGGGGCGCTCGGTCAGAGCACCCGAACACCCGAGCATTGGGGTGCTCGCTCATCACTAGTTATTAACATCCACAACCTTAGCTATAACGGGTGCCTCTGCTGCTCCTGGAAGTGCTGCATCTTTGACACCTAGTAGTAATAGCAGGAGAATTGCATCAACATCTAGCTCCAGTAGAAGTAGCAGCCCCTTAGGAAACCCTCAGTCCATGAAGTCCATAGTATGGAGATACTTCACTCAGGATCCAAAAGCTATGACAGAGGAAGCCAGGCCAAATGTATCAACAGCATCACAGATGAAGAGGAGGGATGTGAAGAAGGGTTGCTACCATCTACCACACTTTGCACCACTGCTTTGACCAATAAGTAATTTGTATCAGTAATCTGAGAAGGATAGCTTATATTTGACAGAAACATGATAATGGTAAAAACTGCTGTAGAAATCTATATTTTTCATGAATACTCATACAGGTAATTTTTCTCACTTTTTGTCCTATCCGCTTCCATATAGTACTCCTCCTGCTGCTTTCTAGTGCTACTCTATGTTAAAACCATATGACATATTGTCATGGCACTGATATGAGTCATATGGTGGGACATGATGAGTGCACATATGTTCCTACACAGTGGAACAAAAGAGAGACATGACCAATCCCCAATGAGCCATTGCTATGTGTTTGCCCTGACACAATGTTGCTGTATCAGAAGTCAGCTATTCCATGAAGAACAAGGTGTTGATGACCCACACAACATCCATATGTTGTTCCAACTCAAGAAACAGCATCTGAAATCCACAGATATCCCTTGTTTGGAATTTTGGACAGTCATGATATGTACCTCATCATCACAGTGGAACTGAGAAGGAACCCATCATGAAGATAATTCAACAGTGATTACCAGCAACAGTTTTTCCATCAGAACAACATGTGGAATTTGCTTATGTTCAACCAGCCTGGAGTTTAGAATGCAAGAGGAGTACACAATGCAAATATGTGTAATGCATTGTGTGACCCACTGGCATCCAAGGAGCCCCCTAAGACCCCTCCGCCACCCACATGCACACCTCTGATGAACACACACCCTCAGGGGTGCACAGTGGTTGTTTTCAAGTATATGTTTGTGTTCCAGACACTGTGTATTGTGAGATGTGCATTTGCAGAGTGTGATCCTTCTGCCACATGCCTGACATGATCGGATGTGTAGGAGGTATACCCTTGTGTTGGAGTGTCTCTGTATGTGTGTGTGTGTGTGTGTGTGTGTGTGTGACCAGACTTATGGCCAAACAACAGCTTCCAGATATTTTGCTTTGCCAGGTGTATTGTGAGTTGAAATTGAACAACAGCAGATGTGCTTTGCAATGCATTGGAGACATCTCTGCACTTACCTTGTTAGATACCTGAAGGAATCACAGACATGATTGGGAACAATACGTGTTTTTTAATTAGGGAAAACATGACTCATGGGGCTTTTTATTTATTTTTTTTGTTTTGGAGGGGGGTGCAGATGTGAATGCCCTCACCAACTGTTTCAGGACTCTTGTGGGTCTTGGGGTTGTTGTGGGTATCACACTTGAGGGGGAGGTTTTTGAAGTTGACCCCACAGTTGACTGTTGAACTTGCTCCAACAGCAGCCTCTGGATTTGATTTTGGTCTCTCATTTCAATGATCATCTGGCCAAACAGTTCATTGAGTTCAGTCCGAAAATGGTATATTTCTGTGTGTAGGAGGGCTTGCTGGTATTCAATACTGGTGACAGTGGCTGTAGTTCTGTCCATGTTGTGCAGACACTTCTTGGAGAAGCGTCTGGTCTTGCTCAAGAGCCTCCTCTGGATGTGGATGTGGATGTATTCCTCATCCATGCTTCTGGCTAAGTTTCCTGCGGCATATGATGATGGCTTGGATGGTGCACATGAAGTTGGTTCTGATACCTATCCTGCTTGCTCTGTGTCCTATGACCAGTGGTTCCCTCATGGTCTGTGTATATGTGTCGGTCAGAGTGTGTGTGTCCTGTTGCTGCAGTTGGTTGTGAGGTAAATGTGTGGACTGGTGCGAAGGGGCCAGCATGTGATGCATTAGAGGGTGAGTGTTGTACCCTCACCACATCTATGGTCTCCTCACTGACTTGTGAGACTTGTTCCCAGGTTCTGGTGGTGTGAAGTTGGCTTGGTAGGTGGTTCAGGTCTCTATGGCCTACTTATGAGACCAAGATGTTGTTACTTATGTGCCCATGGGTCATACTGTGGCCACTGGGATCTGTTCCCTTCCTACCTTGCTTGTGGTTGAGGGCTAGTCTCTTGCTGGGCTTGCATCCAGCTGTGCGGCTGTGGTTGTCGTGTGGGGCCATAAGACCCATAATGTGGGTGCTCACCATGCTCATATCCAGTGGTATCCCGTTGGTGGTAGGGGCATCCAGTACTGCCATGTTGTTGGTGGGGATGGCATCCACCTCTGTTGCTTCAAGTTTTGTGAATCCTGGGGCATCCACTCTTGGGTGGTTGTTGGTGGCAGCCCTATGGTGACTGTGGTGGTGGCATCCAGCTAGTGCCCTGTGTTGGCTCATCATGGGCTGTGCCACTGGGTATCAGACTTTGCTGTTCCTCCTGCTCACTTTCCTCCTGCAGGCATGGATGCTGTGTGGGTAAATTATATTGTGCAATTAGTAACCCGAACAATGACAAGAGGGATGCAAGATGATGATATTGATATGTGAGCCCTTGTTTGACAGAATGGAATCCAATGCATTGCAATGCAATGTATGAAATACCATCCTGGCACTCATGGATTGAACATCCTGACAAGATCCTGTACATTTATAGAAGTAACCTACAGTGAAACTTTGGTTATCCTATGTATCCTGAACAGTAAGGATGTCAAGGAGGTTTGCATACATGTTGTGTGGATGACCCATCTATTTGAAGCCAGGGGTAATAAACTGTCGATCCTTGGATATTGTGAGCACCGTTCCCAATTTCCCCAATCATGTATTATGTGCTTGTTTAGACGTGTGTGTTGTGGTTCCACAATGGTCTGGTTTCTCTAACCCATGTTTGAGTATTTGTTCCAGCATCTCTTTGTTATGGTTCTCCTTGTGGGTCAAACGTGTCCTCCAGCTGCTTTTGTTGCTGTGTCTGTTTCATTGTGCTTGTTATATGTGAGCTGAGTGCAAAGCTTTTGTCAGGTAACCATAATAAAACTTTAATAACAGTGCAGTAACATGGCTGCACTCACTGCCTGTGCCACTTACTTTCACTTTGCTTATCTCCAGCCTGCCCCTTACTTATAGTTCCAGTGTCCCACTATAAGTGCTCCCACTGGAAATTACAGTTAACATTTATAGTTCCACGAATATTGTTACATCTTTTCCCTTTTGAAAGTTTTTTTATGGATAACAGGATGCTCAAGTTCAAATATAACTCCCCCCTTTACCAACATATTACACATCCCTGTAGAAGAAACCTTTGCTGACATTTAACAGGTAGGTTTTAAGGTTCAACATAATCAAGTAAATAACCAGGTTTTTTGAATATACAACCTCTTCTTGTGTCTAGTGCTCCAGGTGCTTGTGGTTGGTCTGTAGGAGCTGCATTGTCCCCTGTTGGCTGGTCAGCCTCAGTTGCCTCTGTACTGGCTGTTTTTTTGTTCCTGGCTTTGGCTGATGTCTGTTGGTATTTGTGGTGTATTGGAAGTTTTATCTGGTATCATAGATATCTGTCACATTGCTCCTTGTTTGAGCCTCTCCATGAGGCATTTGGTGTGCCGTGCTTCTCAGATGTCTCCTGTTTCATTTTAAAACCTGTCCTGAATCCATAACAACATCATAAGAACTTACTCCTGCAGGAGCTAGAACATTTGCTTTATACCATACCTTAGCATATTGTGCATGGATCTGGACCCACACCTGTTCACCCCTAATCAAAGGCCTTAATGAGATGCATTTTATAAGGCTACATGTATTTGTTTGGCTTATGCTTGTTGACCATTCTGGTAGGAGGCTTATTGAATAGCTGAGCTACACAGACAAGGCTAATCTTCTGAAATGGTTTTACCTTGCTTTACTGGATTGACCACAAACAAAGTGGGCTGTCTCACTGCAGTGCAGAGTTTTAACATGAAGCGAAGAGCTCTTGTGTCAAAAGGAACCTCTGACAGCCAGACTCCAGTATCTTTTTTGGGGTAGGGGAGAAATTGAGTGCACCACAACCTCGCTGTCCACTCCTTTTCATGCAGTATAATAGTGGAGCACTACTGCAATCTCCTCTCTCTTACCCAATACTTCTGGGTTACATTGAGGTCCCCTCAGTGAAGCCTGAAAGTATTGAGTAAGAGAGAGGAAGCTGTGGAACTCCTCCACAATAGTGCTGCATGAAATGGAGGGAAGGAAAGTGGGGGGTTAGACAATGTTTGTAGGAATCTGTGACTACCAGTGTGTGGGGTGGATCCAGACTGTGTGTGATGGATCTTGACTACAAGGGGACAGTGGAACAAGACAGGGTTATCAGATAATGTGTGGAATGGATGGGACGGGTGGGCGGGGGCAGCAGTGGGTATTTGAAATACATGGGGTGGAGGAGGGGTTGTCAAGTTTGTATTGGGCCCCAAGCTTTTGATGGCAGTCCTGTGTGATACCATAGGTTGAATTCATGCAAATTGTTAGTAGCCTATACAACCTGATGACGCCCTACATTGTTTTGTGTGGATGTCAACAGCTCTGTACTGATGTTGCCCATGTGACCACATCCTTAAAGGAGAAGAAAAATTTTTAATGAAACAAATATGTTATATGTCATTTCCTGCTCTGTACAACAAGGTTACTCCCACTGTCAGCAGTTGTCTAATTAAAAATGTATAACCATTTCATCTCAGTGATGACTCTGGTACTTTGGAAAACTATTATCAGTGACTTACCTCTCCAATAAAATGCAATGGACATTCTCAACACCAGACGAACCACAGGAGAACATTCTGACCAGTGGAGGGTACTTCTAATAAAAAAAAACAACTGTAATAACTATGGTGGAATTATGGATCTACCAGCTATGGGGTATGTTTATTTTACTCAGCAGGACAAGCTCTACAATATATGTTTTTTTCATTAAAAAATCTACTGTTCCTTTAAGCATACCATTGATAAACAGCCATTATGGATTGCAGAATATAACACATTGTCTTCCATGTGGCATTTATTTAGGAATCTGAAAACTGTAGCTTTAAAAAGCACTGGAGATGGATAGCCTTGCATTGTCTAGAGTACTTAAAATATTTCACAAATTAGTGACATAAAATCCCTGATGTTACACCTGATTGTTTTTATGTAAATTAGAACATTTACATTAGTAATCAATTACATAGTTTACAAGACTTGAAGCCTCAATGTGATATTTATTCTGCAGACAGTTAATTTTCAGGGCCTTTCAAGTTGATTAAAACTTTTAATTGTTTATGTATAAAGGTTACAGATTGATTAAAAACTATTTTAGCATCATAACTAATTAAAGTTTGGTTAGAACTTATTATGGTTTAATTATGAAAGAGATGATATAGCTAAAACTGGTTTCTATTGTCTGCTGTAAGTGAGAAAATCTTTGTTGCTCGACTAGTGATGATGCCATCATTTTCACTAAGACACAGTATATGAGTAGAGATCACATTGCAGGCTATAACTACTTTCTGTAAAAAACAAAAGGTGGGCGGATCAAAAGGACCCCTAACAAATGTGCCCAGTGTATGTGCAAATGCTGAACTATACTTAAATGGCAACTCTAAAAAAATATTTATTAACAATAATATTATGTAATGCAGAGGTGATCAGACCTGTTTAAACCCTGTAAAATGCCTCTATTCTGTATTAACAAACCACATTAAACTAGAAATTGTATATAACTAAAATTTTCCATTCCCTTTATTCATTTTTTGCTTACAGACAGGAATGTTTTTATTTTTTATTGGTGTGGGTTATTATTAAACAAAATGTATGTAGATTTATTTTAAAAAAGGATGAGGATTCAAGGGCTTTTGGAAGAGAAAGGTTAAATATTCTGAGGAATCCCCTAGGTAATGCAGGTGATTAGTTTATTTCTTGTTTCTTTAATACTTTTGCGGTAGCTGGAACTTCAGAGGCTGCTGGGGAATTTCAGTTACAGGGAAAGAAATGTATAAAGAATAAGTAATGAATGTTAAGTTAACAAATTATTTAGGGTTAGGAGAAAAGTAGGGGAGTAAGTTGTAATATGGCAATGCATCACTATCCACCTGGAGTTTGGGCCAGACAAAAATTTGACATACATGTGACCTCTTCTGGAACTGTTGCAATGCTGCTCAAATCAGCTATAACAGGGGCAGTTTGTGGGGGATGGGTGAGAGGGAGATAAAACCCATAATATTAGATCCCCACCCTCCAGGCCACCCTCATTTCCAGGTAATTCGCAACTCCCCCCCCCCCCCCCCAGCACCGAGATGTGGAGGAGAGCATCCCCCAGCCCAAGAAAGAGGAAAGAAGACAGGGCTACTTGCCATATTAATGGCCTCTCAGGAGCAGTCTGACCCTTTCACCCTTTCATAAGATGGCAATGCATCATTATCCACATTTTTCCATGAGCTAAACACCCAATAAAACCAACAACAATCCGCAATACAACTTAAACACACTGACACAAGAAATGGTGTGATTAAAGAGATCACAGCTTTATTAAATTGGTTGTGACCTATGTATCCTTGGAGGACCCTTCCCCCCTCTATTGAGGGGCCCCCAGGCCAACAGCCTTCATGGCCCTTGGGTCCACCTCTGGCAGCTTTAGCCCTTGCGCCCAGCTGCCTGTCACACAGGATGTATATAGGGGATTCTCAGGCACCATGGCTACTGTGGAACTCCATGATTGCATCACTCCTTCTCCAACAGCGTTGAGCATGGTCATGTGGTTGCCAGCACATACTACCACCTCTTTGAGCAATCCCTTTTTCCTCAGTGCTCCTTGGCATTAGCCCGACCTGTCAGTCTGGAGCCACTGTGCAGCCAGCCCCAAGGACAACAGGAACCTTGAGTGGACAGGACCCAGCCCCCCTTGCCCAGGCTCTCAGGAAACTGTACCTTTAGAGGCTCACTGAGCCAGCCTGGGGGACTCGAATGCTGCCACCGAAAAAGGAGACTCTAAAGTGAACCTCTACACCACACCCCTTTTCTGTTTCCCCAAAACTACCATCTCCTCTGTACCGCTCCGCTGTCTTGAAACATATATTATTATGCTCAATGGTGTGCCCCCACAGAAAAGCAAAAATCTGGCTATTGCTAGGTTCACTTTCCACCAAACTCTGTCATTTACTGAGTGACCCTCTGGATAAAATAGATGCTATTTCAACCTGATTTTACTGAGGTCCAACTTAGGAACCACTCCTAGTGGGGAAACAATAAGGTCCTGTAGTGGGGGTGAGTCAAAGGGGCCTTCTATGCGGTCTGATGCAAATTTCTTCTGAAGCTTTTCCTATACTATTGCTGGGCCCATGTGCTGGAAAGAAAGAAAAAAAATATATAGGATGTAAATGAGGCACAAACCAGTAAATTACATCAACAAAAAAAATATATATATAAAAAATATTGAATTTTATTCATGACATTTTGTCATAATAACTCACACGTAAAAAATATTTATGGTGGTATATGGATCCCGCTCGTCCCCCCTACATCCTATCAAACTCCAAACACATAATAAATAATAAAATCAACAATATATAATAAAAACCAAAACTGGAGCTAGCCCCTTATTCTACTGCATATGCAGATAAAGCTATTACTAATAACATGACCAAAAATTTACCTCAGTGCACTGAAAGCAATAAAGGTTCATAATCATAAATGAAGCAATAAGTTGATATATCCAAGCAGCGTGATGATATGAAAACATGGAATGGAGGTGAATAAACAGTCAATGAGGATGGATAAATGACATGTCATGATACAGTATTCACCCAACATATGGGTATATAATATCTTCCTGCCTCCAAACACTTCCATAACTGCCACTCACAGATTGCGATAGTCCTGGTAGTGTCCAATCAACCATCAAAGCCTCCAACCTCCAAATCCACAAATAATGCAGGGCAGTGTCAGCTAGAGCACCTCCATATTCGTCTCATAGATTGATAACGCGTTTTGCCCACCTTACAATGAGCTTTGTCAAGACAAACAGTGCAAACTTTACCTGCTATCCCTGTCAATTTTAAACCCCATCACCAGAAATTGTTATGATTCCCATAGTAACCATATAATCACAACGTATGTTCACGGTTGGCATTGTCAACCCCGGAGATAGAGAGAAATTCTCTAATGGTTTTGTCCACATAAATGTTATTACAATGGCATGACTGTTGATAAACCACTCCTTTAGTGCGGCAATTAATATGTTGTTTTATCTTAAACACCTTGGTACAGTCATGATTAACAAACACATCAGATCTCTTCACATTTTTGCATGCACTACACATGCCAGAAGGGAAAGTCCCGCAGGTCACACTTCTGAACCAATTACTATCTTGATTACTACTTCCAATTTATCTTTTAAGTTCGGTGCCCTCTTTGCCACTAATGCTGGAGAATCCCCCACTATTCTCTTCAATGATTCGTTTTGTGTCAGGATGCCCCAGTGTTTCACGAGGACCCCCCTCAAAGGCTGCCAATGGGAGTCATATGGTGATATAAATTGCACCCTTTTATCATTTCCCTTTTGAGTTTTCTGATCAAAAATGATCTTCCTGACCAAGTGCTCCCTGGTTTCTTTTTTTCAAGGTATTAAATTAATACCCTCTACTCAAAAATCTTTTAGTTAGATCTTTCGCCCGAGATTTAAATTCATCCACATCTGAGCAGTTTCTCCTATGGATGCTGGGCACAGCACAAATTATGTGTCTGAGATACCTAACCCTGAAACAGAATTTCAATCCCAAACTCAAAACCTTTCAGCAAAAACTTAATCCCTAACTGTAAAGTCTTGTAGAACCTCCCTTAGCCATTATATGAGGCCCCTCCCATCTCCTTCATCTGATCCCTCATACTAAAAAAGTAAGAGTGCAATTCCCCACATTGAGGCAAAACTTTGATCTCGCCTGTGGTGTGCTTTTTGCTGCACCCTCTTGGGACCCCCCACCCTTCCATGTGTGACCAGAGGCCCTTGTCCCTGCTTCTGAAATTCAGCACACATTCATAATGCCTGTTCTGGATTATGGACCAGATAAAAGCTGGCATATGTCATAAATCCCCTGATCCAATCCATTATGTGCTTAGGTCTATGCTTCCCTTTCTCTTTTTTTGATGTCGTCCTCTTTATCATCAATAGCCTGTTGAGTAAAGTTAAACACACCAACAAATTTACCTGCTAGCATGAGTCTACATGCTTTTCTGGGTATGTGTTTGTAAGGGCTAGACAGGCCACAAACATGTGTCTCAAGCCCCCTCTAACTTCTCTTCCCTACGTATGTTTGTTGCCTGTCCCTCCTAGGCCTCTTCCTTCCTTTCCTCTAAACCTTCTCAAACATACTTGAGCTTGAGTCAGAATCTGAGTCATCAGGAGTCCAGACTCTCTCCTCAATCCCCAACAACAAAGGCATTTCCATGTTCACCTGACACTGGTGGTTCTGTGAGCTGTGACCCGTCTTGCTCTGTTGCTGTTAATCTCACTGCCACCCTTGAAGCTGAGAAGGTGCCACTTCTGCTGAAGAATGGAGCCTGCCAAGATAAGTCATTAGTTGGTTGCATTTCATTAGCGGGCTGCCTTCTCAGTCCCTGTCACTCAGCTGTGCGCCTACCCACTGTCCCAGGGAACTAGTGTTTGTGGCCCAGCACCCCTGACCTGGGGTTGGGCAGGAAGGCTGGACTCTAAGCTGAGGGGTGGGTAAATGAGAAGGAATACATTGTCCCTGCAGTTTGCTGCCCTTGGGGCTAACCCCTGACCGTGTTACTGAGTGGAGGGGAAGTGATTAGTGAACATACTTCCTGGCCTTCCACTTCAGAGCCAGGAGCACCTCACCCAACGTCCTGAAACATACAGGCTGGGACATCTGTGGGTCAACCCACAGGTACCTCTGGCACCTGTGGATGTGGGATATATGGAATGGGCAGCACAGGTGTTGGTGCTTCACCTGCTCCCCTACCTGGAGAAGGTATTCTAAGGGCTTCTCCAGCTGGAGCATCCAGTTTTACACCTACAGGAGGATGGGCACCTTCATTGGTGGGCTCCACTGGCTCCCTGCCCCTCACAAGCCCCTGATTCTGATGTCTCTGCAACTGGTGTAGTGGGAACATGGAACTAGGGGATGCGGAACACTGTCTGTAAGTGATCACTGGAAACAGTAGGGACACTGCTAATGAGGTAGACTATTGCAAGCTGGGAAACTAGGGAGGATGCATTGGAGGTCTGGATAGTCTCTGAAACATGGAACAGACCAGGTAACAACATTGGAAATGTGTCACCGAAACAAGCAGGGAGAGGAAGGCAAAGGGAGACAAAAAAGCAGAGTGGACCACTGGGAACGGGGGACTCATCCGGGTGGGCTATCTGCTGATTGGTTGTTAACTGTTATAAATGTATATGGTGTTGGCCAGTGCAGGACATGACATTGTTGCATCACCCTCCTAATGCTATAGACAGGTGTACATACTTTACCTGTGTAGGTATGGGTTTTTTGATCTGTGATTTATCCGATTGTATTCATGTGTTCTTTGTAGCTATGCGGGAGCTGGGGGGACTTGAGACAGGGGTGTTTTCCTGGGATTTCAGGGGTTAACTTGACAGTTCTTACTCTGTTGCTGCTTGAGTGGATTTTAAACTGATTTCTTTTATTCGACAATGGTTTTTAACATGCATTGTGGATTCTAGGCCTAGGTTTTGGAAGTGCAGAATTAACTGCAGAAAATGTATCCCTTAAAGGGATAGTAATGTTTCACAATAAAAGCAGCTCCATTAATCTTAATAGTATTTGGCCCATGGAGAGTGTTATTTCAATACTGTCAGAGTTGTAGTTCAAGAGTAATTGAATGATAAAGTATACCCTTCCCGCCCCTTTTACTGATGTAACACTGCTCACCTCAGAGCAGCATGACTGTCCTGATGGGTCTCTGAGAGGGACAAACTTCAGTGAGTGTAAGGAAAAACCTGTCAAGGCAAATAGGGTTTTTATTAAGCTCACAGTAAGATGATTGTCCCTTGCTGCGAGCTGTCTGGTCCTAGGACCAGATTTCACACATGAGGGGAAGTGGCTTACACTAGGTAAAAGGGGTGGGAGGGGGATAATTTATCATCCAATTAATCTTGAACTACAACTCTTACAGTATTGAAATAACACTCTCAATGGCCCAAATACTATGACGATGAGTTGGAGCTGCTCTTTTGTGACACATTACTCTCCCTTTAACATGCTTTAACATTCAAAGTATACAATAGAATTGATCTGCATGGGTTAATTACTGTTGGATGTTGTCCTGATTTACCACACTTTGGATGTTGATGACACAAGTGATAGAATGTTGAACTGTGACTAGAAAACTACTGTAACTAGAAAACTACTGAATATTATATACAGTTACAAGGTACACCTACTGCATTATATAGAGTGCTGTTTGGTATTCAGTCCTGGGAATGTTGTACACAGTTACTGGAGCTAACAATAACCCAGACTTCACTAAGGAATATGGTAGATCAAATTATAATGCAGATAGACTTGTTAGAGAAAATGCATTAAGGTGCAAGGTAGCAAAATATGTCCAATTTCCAAACTAGCCTATATAGATTATTTCATTAAAATATCCAAAATCCCTAGAGGACAGCATTTTATTTGTATATTTTTCAGATTCTACTGTACAAGACCATTTAATTTGCTGAAGATGAGAGTAGATGAGGTCAACTGTACTACTGTTCGTATAAAAATGCCTGAGGAATACTTATTATCTATTGCTTATTAATCTTTGAGTGCCAGAATAATCTCTATTAATGAGTACCCTCTGGCTCTCAAAGGGTTAAAGTTTTATCCCTTTTACATGCCTTTGACTAACATAAACAAACCCAATTTGTCTAGCTTCTCACAACTACAATGTTGATTGCCTATATCCAAAGGATATATATGTGAGAGAGTAAATGTCCACAATGTGCAACACCCATTTCCATTCTTTCATATTAACCCCTTAACAACCAGAGAAGTGGGCACCACATTGCAAAGCAATGCGTGGCACTCCCCCCTGGTCCTTAAGGGGTTAATCAGTTTTCCTTCACCAACTATGGCACCTATGTATGTATAAAGGCAAAAGTGACCTACTTCTGAAGTAAAATAATTGCTTATTAGTAATACATGTAATCCTTGGATGTTAGAGCAGTATCCAAAACATTACACTCAGGGGATTACAGTTGTCATCCGAATCAATAGGAATGTTTGTGTTTCATATGATGTATTTGGTTTGATACAGAATTGCTCTACTTTTTTGTTTTATACATTTGCCCCTGTATTCGAGATGATACAAGATTATATTTGTTTATTACATTTTAGTTTGCAATGTTGTCTTTCATATGATTTGTCTGTGCAATATCATTATTCCAACTAGCTAGTTTCTGTGCTACCGTCATCTTTCATTTATAAAACACTTCTATCTCATGTTCTTTTATGTATAAACATACAGTTACTTTTATCTGATTTGATTTTATGCCTCTGTAATAGCCACTCTGTTTATACATAAATAATGAGAAGCAAAGGCTAGAATTAAACGCCTCATGTTTCTTGTATATGTCTGCTTTTACACTGATTAGTGTTTTGTACTTCACTAGGGACATTAACCCATTAATAACCAGGGGGATGTACATTACTAGCACACAATGCAGCCCAATTGCAGCATTGTATTAAGGACTTGACTAAATCTGTCAACAAGTCCCATGGGCAGTACAGGGTCTGCATAAGACCTCTTTCAAATATTGGCTGTGTCCCAAAAGCTATGAGAATGGTGTTTAAATAGCTCAAAACTGCTCAATTTTGCCCCCCCCCCTTTGCCTTGCGATCACTGTTCGGTAACTTCAATGACAAGTGAGGTCATGGGAGATGCCTCTCTTCACTTTAGAAGGCTATTGCTTGCAGCTTCACCAACACATGGTTTTTATACACCTCAATACAAAGGAATGGAATCTCCCATGAATTCTGACAATACCTATCCTTGCAAATTACCCTGATCTTCATCAAACCGAAGGGAAATTCTTTTTCATGGATAATCCAACAAATAGAAAAGCCGTTAATATGTTTGCTGTTTCATTACTGCCAATGGGATTCTTGTGAGAACTTTGCAGTTTCCTCCTACGCTTTGTATAGCCATTACTGCTGTGATACTATAAAATCCAGGAATGTCCCAACATGCTGCAAGGCTTATGTTGGTAGTCAGACAGAGTGGTTGCAGAAAGTGAAACCAGGGAGAGAGAGAGAGAAATAGCTTGGAGGAGTTGTAGTTACAATCTGTGTTTCTGCTGTTGCTTGCAGCAGTAGTAGTACTAATGGGTACCTAGCACCAGCAGATAATACCACTGCCATCACACCATCAGGGACCAGATGTATGGATCAAAAAAGGAGACATTTTCATATTGCTAGATGGCTGTGTACAGTACCAACAAACGTGCATGTGTCTGAACCTGCTGTGTTTGTGAGTTGGCACAAACTGCATCACCTATATTACTTCTAAGAGAGTTTGATGCTGGTGCTGGTGATGATGAGGGTGGTGGTGATGATGCTGGTAATGATAATGTCAATGAATGAGAGTTTTCATAGCCCCCCAAAAAAGTGGGAGAGAGACAGGAATGAGTATCCTCATCAATAACATTATGGTGTTTGCTAATTTAGTTATTTCATCTGTCATTTGAGCATCTAATGCCACAAGATCAGGCTTCACGTCTGCCTAATAACCATTTTTCAAGGCTGTGGCTTATGGCAAGGTAAAAAAACTTGTTAGTACTAGGGATGGGCAAAATGTCCTGTCTCAAAAATGGCTGCTTTTTTCACCTGTATGTGGAGTTGATGTCAATGGTAGAACTACCTTTTCCCCTACATCTGCAAGTGTTCCTATGGTGCTAGTATAAAAGGGTGTCAGTATCCCACTGTTCGCCAGTCTATGCTGGGAATGACAGACAAAGCACCGGGACTGAAACTGAATTACAAGACACTGACAGATACCAGATAATACATCTGATGTGAAAATCAAGACAAATATAGGGGTGAAGCTTGACATATCATCTGTTCCATCCATACACAGTCACACACTATTACATACACAATAACTACATGCAAGGAAAGCTGTTCTGTGGTGTGGTGCATCACTGGTGCACAAGTTATTGTTCTGCACGTTATTATTTTACTGCAAGCTATAAAGATTGTGCTTTCTCAATCTAATTCTAATTTATCTTGTATAGTACTGTAAAAATACTTCTGCAGTAGTTCTTGAGAGAGAAAGAGAACTGTGACACTATCTAGTCGTGTAAAGGCAAACAGGGGAGCTTGCTGCTTGCGACAGTAGGGAATGTGTGTGGGTGTATGATGATTAAGATTAGTAACATTTAAAAAAGTTTGAATGATAGACAGAAACTAGCAGGAGTTTGTTAATTTTGTTAATGTTATGACGAACAGTAATAGTGACAAAGACTGATGAATGACATTGATTATACATTAGTATCAGAGGGACAAAAGTTTTTTCTATTCTATATATTGCTACCGGCTGCATGGTATATGGGTGGAGTACACTAGGGGCAGTAGTAAAGAGAAAGGAGGGATAGGAGGGCATGTTGAAGATTGTAAAGTGGTACTTCAAATATTTATTGCGGCCATGGCTGCAGCAGCTATTGGAATAAAGGACAACAATGAACCTCTTCCTTGTGAGGAGGAGGTCATTAGTAAAATTGATGTGGAAATTTCTACTACCAGTAGAAGCAATACAAAGTCTAAAGATGATGATGAACAGACTCACTCTAGTATTGTGGTCACAGAGGAGTAGGAGCATTTAGCAGGGGGACCAAGTGCTGATGAGGGAATAACACCTCAATGGCACTGCAAAGTTGTGCTCAAGCTTCTGCAAATCCCACTGAAGGGAAAAGTGGCAATAAAGTGTTTGACAAAAGCTGCAAGAATATGAATGTGGTGAGAATGGGAAATCTGGGGATGGTGTCTTGAGGAAGTGGATGTTTGATGACCTATTTATTAATGATGAGGCTGGTGATGTGATTTATAATATGTGCATCCACTGTCCACCTCTTCTTTTTCAAATACAGATCTATAAAGAGTGAGAGTGCTGAAGAATTAATTGGCCAAACAATTAGCCGAAAGGAAAAGGCTTACTCTTCCACCACTGGAAAGGAGCAGTAAGCCTTTTTATAAACTGTTTGAAAGAGTGGGTGGAAAGCCTAGCCAAGTAAACAAGGCAAAAAAAAACACAATCTCAGTTATCATAATCAGCATCACACCATCGTGTCATCTATATAACTGACTAATCAGTACCACAGGTCAAAAACATCCCCACCCCCTGAGAGGAGTGTTTCTGCTACTGCTGAAGGTGTAGAGCCTACTGCTATCACCATTATAACATATAGCCCCTCTAGTTGTAATAGCAGTCTCTCAGGAACTCCCTAGTCTATGAAATCTCAAGTCTATTGTCTGTGTAAAAAACATGTGACACAGAAAACAGGATCCCATCTAGTCACATCTTTAGTGCAATCCCACCTGAAGTGCAACCACAGGTCTGATTATGAGGAACACCAGTGACAGATCAGAGGAGCCTCATCTAGCAGCAATAGAATCATCTGTTAGTAGTATTAGAGAATTATCAGGAAGTGAGACAACATTATCTGTCGTAACAATAAAACATATGTATCATAGTGCTGGTTTAATGTAAATGTAACATATTTAGGAGGAGGATTCTATTTTAATAGTAGGAGTTGACATCATAGAGTGTCTACTGCCACCATCACTACAACTTCCACTAGTCATCATGTACTTAAAATAATGAGGTTAGAGAGTTCTTATATGTGAAGCCAACCTATAATTATAGAGTTCGTAGAAAGAAGATAAAAAAATTGTGTCTGTGGAATGGCAAATTAACCTAAATTTTAACAGTTGACATGCAGCCCTATTCATTTGTTGAAAGGAGTGGATTTATAGAACTGACATGTGTTGCACACCACTGGCATATCCCAAGCCACAACTATATCAAAGTTGTACAAGCTAGTCTTGTTGGCAAAGGGCTGGAAAGATCTTATGGCAAGAAAGTTCACCTCACCACAGTTACAAGTGGGTTAAGTACAGACACATGGCTTTGAATACTCACTGGGTATCTTTCCCACCAGCGGACAGCTGTAGCATTAGGTCCCCACCCTGGTAAGGCATTTTCCATATAAAAATAAATAGTCACTCACTTTTTGTCAGAATCTGAACCCATCAGAGAAATGCTGACTTTCACAGTAGCTGTACACATTGTAAACAGTCATGCAATGCTCATTACATTCCATAACCATCTGCACTGTCATCAGCTGAAAACAGATGCCCCTGCTAGGTGAAATTCCACAACGTATACACTAGAACATCTGCATGAGCCAAACAAGGTCATCAGGGAATATACAATGCTTAACTAGAAGGCTTTGGCGTGAGCTTCTTTGTCATCTTTAATGGCAGTTTATTTTAGACCTCTATAAGCCCCTGAAGCCTTTTGAGGTGGCTACCTTGTTAATTAGTAATGTTTGTATAAGGATAGTAAACTAAAAAACTAAAGAGCATTGTCAATGATTTTGTTCAGAATGACAACACAGCAAAGTGGGGGGATATTTGGGATACCAGCGATAGCCCAACCCCAGTCCCAGATCCTAGCAGAAGATGAGGCAGAGGATGAAATCTTTGTTCTGGGCTGGTGTGGGTGGGTTACCTGAACAGGCATTTGTCAGATTTTAGGGAACATTGTCATTATATAAACCTCATATTGGTTATACTGGATTTGCTTAATTAGCAAAAACCATAATATCATTGGTGGCACAATATGGTTTAAATTAACATAGGCCTACTAACACTTTTTTCAACCTTTACCTTGCCATAGTAGTCTATGCCAGGCTATTACCTTTTCTGACAGTGTATGTGTGATTCAGTCACTTCCAGAAGCACAGTAAAACAAGGCTTGGTGTCAAACAATGTATATGTTGCTCTGTTACTACCAGTAGACAATGGAACAAGGCTGGGTGTCATGCTGTGTAAGTTTGTTGGATGTCAATTTATGCATGGTTCTATGACTACCAGTGGATGGTGGAAAAAGGCTGGGGTGCCAGACAGTATATGTTCTCCAGGGAAATACTGGTGCAGAGAAAAGGAAATGGAAAGGGAAAGAGAAAAGTAATCAAAAAGACAAGAGAAGAGGGGCACTTGGGAACAGAGAAAGGGGGGCTGTGGAAGGAAAAAGGGGGTTTGGAGAACGAAGGGAAGAGAGAATTAAAAAAGGCCAGAGGAGAAAGAGGGAAAGGGTTAGAGGAGAGTTGGGGGACTATGAGATGGGGGAAAGGGGGGATAATAGACCTAAGGAGTGGGGAAAAAAGACTGATTAGTAGTGCCAGTCAGGAATCTAATATATATTTATGACAGAAAAATATGAAGTGTGGCTTATGATTCTTACTGTAACTGCATTTCATTTTTTTTCACATGCACCAGTCAGTGTCAGTACACCATTTCTTTTATGTTTTCTGTGCATCCATTGTTTGACTATCTTAGCTTGATGCTGTTGGCTGCTGGCATTTTATTATTATTATTCTTTCTTTATCTAGTGCCAGCTTATTCCACTGGGCTGTACAATATGGAATAGACATACAGAGATATTAAATAGTACAGACTGACAAAAGGATCAGAGGGCCCTGCTCGAGAGAGCTTACAATCTAGAGGAAGATAGATGATTGATAAATACCCAATATAATATCTATACTTGTTAAATTGTCATTGTGATCATTATATGTAAAAGGGGTATGTGTAACATTCTGTTAGAATGGTAAATTAATTAAATTCTCGAAAAATAAAAAATCCTGTGATTAAAATAGCTATCTGTTTATTTGAGTAGACTACATTAGATTACATTAAGACTCTTTGCTACCACACATAACAGCTATGTGTCCATATCAGAGCACCGCAATTGTTTTTAAAATAATTTGATCTTTGTGAGCCAAAAAAATATTATAAGAATAATATAATTACTAAGAATGTCATGTGAACAAAGTTGTAAAAAGCACTTAAAACCCACTTGAAAAGGTAAACAAGAAATGGTATAATACAGAGAAAAGAACTCCAAACTAGGACATTTTATAGTTTTGGGCCACGTATTGCGTTATTATCAGTCTCTATTATGTGTAGTTCCAGAGTAATTGAATCATAAAGTGTTCCCCTCCTTCCCCTTTTACCTATGTAAAGCTGCACAGCAAGACCATCTGGATGAATCACAGAAAGGGACAATCTTCTGTTAGCGTAATGAGAAACCTAACATCCTCGTTCAAGTGGGGCAGGGTTTTTCTTATGCTCACAGACAGAATATTGTCCCTCGCTGTGAGCTGTCCGGTCAAGCAACTGGATTTCACATCTGAGGGGAGGAGACTTACAATAGGTAAAAGGGATGGGAGGGGAACACTTTATAATTCAATTACTCTGAAACCACACAGTAGAGAATGATAATACCGCTCTACGAGGCACAAAGACTATAAAGAATAATTGAAGCTGCATTTATTTTGAAACAGTACTATCACTTTAAAACTAAATTATAGTTGCTAGATCTATATCTATATTAAAACCATTGGGAGTCAGGGTCCTGAGTTCATGGATCCAATATGTCTCAAGTTACCTGAGCTTAATAATTCTGCCCCCCCAATATTAACTTGATCAATGGTTAGAATTGATATATGTTTATTATGCATTCCTTCTGGATGAAGAATAACATTTGTGAATACACTTCACAGTCAGATTACATTTTCCACATTATAATCATATGCATAAAACAATATATATTTATTGAGAAACAAGGACTATGACGTTATATAATTGCAATTTATAACCAAAATGGTGGACATCATTTTTTCTATCAGAATTTTTGCCATATAGGAGGGGTGGAGGGTAACTATCCCAGCATACAATTTATGGACATCCCAATGCAAGAACACATGCAGTGAGATTAGCACACATGAATTGGGAATCTCTTAAAAGAACAACACAGCAACTGAAAAATGATGAAATGATGAAATCACCAGATCATAGCAGCAACAATGACCAACTCATATATAATGGTGTGTCCAGCACATCCCACAGCATCACACACAATAAAATATGTGGCTCTGCAGGTGTCAGTAATTACAGCACAAAATTAATTTTGTGCCCAGGGTATAAAAAGGCTGTCACTGGGAGGAGCTGTACAACGCAGCCAATGAGAAGGCACCAGTAAAATAAGATTGTCAGAATGTCGCATAATTACGGGCGCCGTGATAGTACCCTCCTCTCAAAGACCCCTCTCCGAGAAGAGGGACCTGGCTTAAGGGGATACTTGGCATGGAAGTTGCGCTGTAATCTGGGCGCATGAAGGTCCTTAGAATCAACCCATGAACGCTCCTCTGGACCGTGGCCTTTCCAATGGACCAAATATTGTAATTTCCCTCTGAAAATGCGTGAGTCAATAATATTTTGTACCTCATACTCCTCCCGACCTTGTATTTGAACAGGGCCCGGAGCCACAGTGGTAGAACACATGCAATGAGATTAGCTCACATGAATTGGGAATCTCTTAAAAGAACAACACAGCAACTGAAAAATGATGAAATGATGAAATCACCAGATCATAGCAGCAACAATGACCAACTCATATATAGTGGTGTGTTCAGCACATCTCACAGCATGTGCATACATCACACACAATAAAATATGTGGCCCTGCAGGTGTCAGTAATTAGAGCACAAAATTGATTTTGTGATGGGGATAGTATCTAGATACCTCTAGTGATCCCTATATGATCTACAATTGCTATCGCTCTCATCTCCCACAGTAGAAATATCTATATCAATGAACTGGCATTAGGTGGGCCAAATCAAGTGGGCAGGGTCACTTAGCTATCCCAGAATAGATTGGGTGATAATAATCCTAGAAGCTTTACAGGATTTTTATAGAAGAAAGTATATAGTTACCAATCCTAGATAAAGGTCTAATCTGTATGGTTATGATCAGCAGCTCACAGGTTCATATTCCAGAATCTCACAACAGCCAGAAAGACACTAGAGAAAACCCAGCCAAAAATCCCCTTTTTCCCTCGCCGCACTTGCTTTTATTACAAACAACTTTTACCCAAAAGGCACTGCACAACCTTATTTGATAGGTCAACCCTTATATGAATTATGATATGAGGTTGTACTAAGTTTCCAGAAAGCTTTTTCATTGGTCAACAATGAAATTAACCAAAGCTCACAGAAACAATATTTTACACCAAATGATGGAGCTAAAAGTCTTATAATTGCACGAGTAAATATTTTAAAAGAACTCCTGCTCAGACATTTGACATTATCTCCTCATATGAGATAACATTTATAAAATGTTGAGAGAGTAAGAGTATTATCTTGTGTGGTCTTGTGAAGTTTTATATTCTAGTACTAAGCATTTTTGTAAGATGAAAATATTTATTCTTAAACACACGGGCTTGAAATAATCTAACAGCAAGCAAAAATGGCTGCAACAGACCATTTTATCTATGTGTTATCCATCTTGGTCAGACTCTCTGACACACCACATTTTGTTTAGCTGAAAAGCTGGTCCTGTTTAATGTATGCTGCTCTTTTCAAAGGCTATCACTAGCATCAAGTAATTCTTTAATATTTGTATATATTATATGTATATATCCTTGGTTTGTTTTCTTGGACTTGTCCTAATATAGGATCCTCCCTCAAAATGTGCCAACTCTTTTCATAATAGATTGAATGTTATAGGCCTTAGTATTATACTTGGTGGTAAAAATGACAACAGAGTCCTTCCTCTTATTTTTATTTTCTTTGTATGCAACCAGTTCATCTTCACTTTATTATATGTTTCTTGAATTTATGACTGTTGCCTCTGCTTCAAAATACTCTTCCCTTGTACAATTCCTTGTGACCCTCTGAAGCTGTCCAAATGGCCTACATCAGAAGTGGTAGAGGTTAATATAGCAACAGAATTTAAGCATACATGCAATAGGCATAAGGCTATCCTAAACATAAGACAAGATCAAGGACCAGCTAAGGTTTGAGGTTTTTAAAGTAGGAAAAATGGGCAGACTTGTTGGGTCAATGTTACGGTTCAGTACACTCAGACACGGTAGATGTTGGTAAAACACATTTTTATTTAAAGGGATAGTAATACTTAAAATGTAAAAAAAAATATGTTGTAGGGTTTATCCCCCTGAGTAAAACAAGGGTGCTCCCACTGCTGAAAGGTGTTTCATTCAAAAGTTATTAATTTTCAAAGTTGAATTTTTTAGGTGCAATATCACAGTGGCCTGAAATTGTACAGTGGCGCTGTTGCTACACCATCCTATGGAGATTTATGGTCAACTGACCAGAGCTGTCCATAGGATCGTGTAGCAACAGTGCCACTGTACAATTTCAGGCCACTGTGATATTACACCTAAAAAATTCAACTTTGAAAATTAATAACTTTTGAATGAAACACCTTTCAGCAGTGGGAGTACCATTGTTTTACTCAGGGGGATAAACTCTACAACATATTTTTTTTTACATTTTAAGTATTACTATCCCTTTAAGCACGGGTCCAGAATATAGCAGTAAATAACTGACACAGGACAGGTTACAAGCAAGTTAACTCACACAGGTCCATTATGTACTTACAGACTACAATACTGACACAGGTCAGGTAACTATGATAGATACAGTGTATTAGAGTCCAGCAATGCCAGTGAAGCCACTGACTCAATAGCCCAGATAAATGGAGGCCCAATGTCGCCTATATACAGGGGAGGTGACAGTGACAGGACGGCAGCAGAAAACAGGCAAGGTTCATCTGAACGGAGGGTTGTAACGGTGGATGCCCACCGGAGACTACAACTGAGTGAGTCAGAGCTCGTGCCAGAAAAGGATGCCCTACTGAGACTATCCACCACCGTGTGCCTGTGCCACCCCCGAAGAGGTTAATGTACGTATAGGTCTTAAGATGGAAGGCAATCGGAAGCGCCCAACTGAACCTAGAGTGGAAGACCAAGCGCACAAGTATACTGGAGATGTGAACAACACTGGTGAAACAAGTAGCGGCTCAAGGCACCACCCCCGAAGGGGTTAATGAACGCTATGGTCAGGATACGGAAGAGTACCGGATGCGCCCAACTGAACCCAAAGCAGAAGACCAAGCGGACTACAAACGGTAACGGAATAGGGTAGCTCTGGGATGCACAATAACGTACAGCCAAGCTGATTCGGTACATAGCACAGGAACGTCAGCCAAGCCGGGTCAGTACACGGAGCTGAGTCGTCAGTCTCACCGGGTCGGTACATGGAGCAGGAACGTCAGCCAGGCCGGGTCAGAACAGGAAGCAGGAACGTCAGCCAATCCGAATCGGTACACAGAAGCAGGAACAGTAGCAAAAGCATAGTCAGGCAGTCCAGGGTCATACACTGGTATCAAACAAACAGAACTAACGCTAGGCATCAGGTACACCACGAAAGGGCAAACTCTAAGTGACAGCCCAGGGTATAAAAAGGCTGTCACTGGGAGGAGCTGTACAGTGCAGCCAATGAGAAGGCACCAGTAAAATAAGCTTGTCAGAATGTCGCACAATCACGGGCGCCGTGATAGTCGAATGGTTCTTATCTGCCATTAAATTCTTTGTTTGTATGTTTCTATTTTCTTTCCATACTTTGTGATAGCCACTCTGAGTGAAGATAGGCATTCCTGTCAACCTTCTTTCTAAAATTCCTAGTGAAGGTTTTATCCCCTTCATGGAATAAAATCAAATGTAAAAACTCCATCTGATTATTCTTATAATTATATATAAAAGATAAGTTAAAACCAGGCTCCAAGAGAAGACCCAGCTGGGTTTATTCCCAGATTATTAAAATACATTCAATGTGTCTCTTATAATAAATTATTGTCACAGCTTTCCTTGGTTTCAGCGGCCGTTCATGCCACAGGGATGATGCAAGAAGATGGCATCGGTTGGACGCATCAGAGTAGGATACGTCATCTGCAGGCGCTAGGCTTCAGAGTGTAGCAGCCTCTGTTTTATGCCATGCTTCCTGTAGTCTCCTCAAACCTACTTCCTTCCTCTGAGCCTGCTCCTCCTACCTACTTCCTGAGGAGGGGTTTAAAGGGTAGTCCGAGTCCTGACTCAGCTGCCCTTGAGTTGTTGTACTAAGCAGTTTTGTGTCCTTGGGCTCTGTGTATGATCTGGCTTGTCTGACCATCCAGTCTGGTGCTGACCTGTGTCTCTGTCTAACTATTCTCCTGCCTTATCCTTATAGTGGGCACCCAATCTGGTGCAGACCTGTAGCTCTGGCTGACTACCTGAACTGTATATGACCTGGCTTGTCTGACTACCCTCTCTGGTGCTGACCTGTGGCTCTGTCTGAGGATTCTCTTGTTATTCCCCAGTACCTAGCAGACACCCAACCTGGTGCGGACCTGGGGCTCTAGTAGACGAGCTATTAACTGACTGCAGGCGTGAGTCAAGCTTCCGTCTTCTCCATCCTGACTGCAGAAGTGAGTCAGGTATCCTCAGCTACAGACTGACTGCAGGCGTGAGTCAGGTAGACACCTCTCTGCATCGGATCAGATCCTGTGTTTCAGTTCCTGCTCCTGTTCCATTCCAATTCCTGTGCCTGGTTCCAGCCGAGACTACCAGTGGCTGAGGCCTAGTCTCCAGCAGTGTGGTCCATCTTGGCAGCCTACTATTTCTGATAGAAGTGCTTGCTGGCCTGTGACCCTCTGCCTGTTCCTGCTTATTCTGTTTATGCTGTTGTGTACTACCTTACTTATATTTTAATAAATTGCATTTAACTATACCGTACTGACTCCTGAACATCTCTGGGGAACCGTGACAGTACGCAAGGGCCAAGAATTCAGACGGTGATAGTAATTCAGTTCTTCAAAGCATCCTGGAGAGGATGGAGACATTGGATCAACGTATTGATAAATTGTCTTTTGCCATACAAACATTGTTGCAACGCACCACACAACTCAAACACACTAAACCACAAGTGGTGTCCAACCCCGCTCCCTCCCAGGCACCAGTGACTCAAACCTCTTCTGATGTAGGCATGATCAGGGGGTTGTCAGTTTTCTTCTCAGCTCCCACAGCAGTATGGTTGGGGCCTAGACTAGTGTTGAGCGAGCGTGCTCGGCCGATGCTCGGATCGGCTCGAGCATCGCTCTGCTCGGCACATGGCGGTACTCGTCGAGTACCGCCATGTGCTCTCCCGCCATGTTCGGGTGGCGGGGATCTGTGCCGGAAGAGGCACAGATCAGAAGACGCTCCGCTGGACCACCAGGGACTGGAGGTACGGGGGCATTGCGGAGATGAAGGGGGCATTGCGGAGATGAAGGGGGACATTGTTGAAGAGGGGCATAGACTCTATGCCCCTCTTCCACAATGTCCCCCTTCATCTCCGCTATGCCCCTCTTCCACAATGTCCCCCTTCATCTCCGCTATGCCCCTCTTCCACAATGTCCCCCTTCATCTCCGCTATGCCCCTCTTCCACAATGTCCCCCTTCATCTCCTCTATGTCATAGAGGAGATGAAGGGGGACATTGTGGAAGAGGGGCATAGCGGAGATGAAGGGGGACATTGTGGAAGAGGGGCATAGCGGAGATGAAGGGGGACATTGTGGAAGAGGGGCATAGCGGAGATGAAGGGGGACATTGCGGAGATGAAGGGGGACATTGCGGAGATGAAGGGGGCATACAGAGATGAAGGGGGCATAGCGGAGATGAAGGGGGGCATTGACCAGGCACCCTCCCCTCATCAGAGCAGGGGGTGCCTGGTGTAATGCTCGTGTCGCCCCATTGAAGTCAATGGGGCTCGGGTGCTCGGCCGAGCACTCGAGCCTCAGGGGGTGCTCGGTCAGAGCACCCGAGCACCCGAGCATCGGGGTGCTCGCTCAACACTAGCCTAGACGCTTGCCGTGGTTTCCTCAATCAACTTGGCATATACTTTGAGATGGTTCCGCATGCCATCTCTTCTGAGCACAGTAAGGTTGGCTTTCTGATTTCTCTCCTCACTGGTAGGGTGTTGACCTGGGCTAACCCATTATGGGAGACGGACAAACCCATCGTGTATAACTTTACAGAGTTTGTGGACTCCTTCAGGAAAATTTTTGATAAGCCTGGCCGCGTGGCCTCTGCTTCAAAAAACCTAATGACCATTCGCCAGGGCGCAAATACTGTGGCGGACTACTCTATTGAATTTCACACCCTGGCTGCGGAAATAGGCTGGAATAATGAGGCCTTGATAGCCGCCTTTTCCCAAAGGCTGTGTGACTCATTGAAGGATGAAATTGTGGCACTCAAATTACCTAAAGATTTGGATGAATTGATTTTGTTTTGTATCCTGATTGACACTAGAATCAGGGAGAGACCCTCGTTTAGGGAGAGCCTGCGGAGGCCCTCGGATAGAGGGGCTTCTTGTTCTTCAGACCCACCTTATCCTCCCTCACCACCCATGCCTCCTGGCCTTGTTTCTGACAGTTGCGAACCCATGCAATTTGATGCCATTATCAGGGATAGAGGCCTGTTTCGTGAGGGCTCCGGGAAGATTGTCCTCTCATCCTTTTGACTTACCTCCCACGACTCCTGTACTGGCCTCTGAAGGCAGTGAAGCCAGGCAAGCGGGTGCTACCCGGCTTTCTAAAGAGGAGAGGGCCTTCAGGATGAGGGAGGGACTTTGTCTGTACTGTGGTGGATCTGGACATTTGTTGCATTCCTGTCCAGTCTGCCCATGCCATGGACAAATCTTTGGTGGCAATTCACTTTCCACAGAGAATGTTTCGGATAAACCCATGTTGAAGACCTGCATTTATTGGGCAGATAAGTCAATATCAGTTCCAGCATTTCTGGACATGGGGCCCGCTGGCTGCTTTATTTATGCAGAATTTGCAGCCAGTAATAATATCTCTTTGCAGCCACTTGCTGCTCCTCTGGCCATAGAAGTCATTGATGGGCAACCCTTGCAGCCCTCACCTGAAATTTCAGGTGATTAATTCTCTGCATTATGCCATCGTTCTGGGGTTTCCTTGGGTACAGAAACATAACCCGAGGATGGATTGGCACACGTGTGACATTGTGGCTTGGTCTCTACAATGTACTAGATCCTGTCTCTCATGTCCTATAAGACTCACGCTATTGCTCCACTCCTCCCCGAGGAGTATGACACATTTAAAGACATCTTTAGCTAAAGTAAGGCTGGGTCTTTACCACAACATAGGCCTTACGACTGCACTTTGGAATTGTTGCCTGGTACTACGCCTCCTAGGGGTCGTATCTACCCCTTATCTGTTGAGTAAAATAAGGTTATGGAGGAGTATGTTTCTGATGCGCTGGCAAGAGGCATCATTCATAAATCCACATCCCCCGCTGGTGCTGGATATTTTTTTGTCAAGAAAAAGGACGGAGAGCTACATCCATGCATTGACTTTCGTGGTTTAAACAAACTGTTGGCCAAGAATGCTTATCCCATACCTCTGATTACTGAACTCTTTGACCGAGTCAAAGGGTCTAAAATATTCACAAAACTTGATCTGAAATCCGATAAACTTGGTGCGAATAAAAGAAGGGCACGAGTGGAAGACAGCCTTTAATACTCAGAGTGGGCACTATGAATACTTGGTTATGCCCTTAGGTTTGTATAATGCCCCGGCTGTCTTCCAGGACTTCCTCAATGATGTCTTAAGAGAACTCCTACAAAGTTGCGTGGTTGTTTATTTGGATGACATCCTCATTCACTCTCCAACGCTGGAGATCAATCGCTCTGATGTATCCAAAGTCTTGAGACTATTACGTGAGAACAACTTGTTTTGCAAGTTGGAAAAATGTGAATTTCATAAGCCCCAGGTAACGTTTCTGGGGTATATCATTTCCACCTCCGGGTTCGCCATGGACCCTCAAAAGTTGTCTGCGGTACTGGAGTGGCCTCGTCCTATGGGACTCAAAGCAATCCAAATATTTTTGGGGTTCGCTAATTACTACAGAAAATTTATAAAGAACTTCTCTTCTATTGTCAAACCACTTACCAACATGACTTGTAAAGGGGCCAAGACCTCTGAATGGTCCAAAACAGCTATCTTGGCTTTTGAAAAATTGAAGGCAGCTTTTGCTGCAGCCCCGATATTGGTGCATCCCAATCCCTCCCTGCCCTTTACCCTGGAGGTTGACTCATCAGAGAATGGAGTGGGCGCCCTGTTATCACAATGTTCGGCTCCTGGGGAGGCCTTGCGCCCTTGTGGATCTTTCTCCAGAAAACTGTCCAAAGCGGAGATGGTATATCAAAGTGGGGACACAGAGTTACTGGCAATTGTCCTGGCCCTGAAAGAATGGAGGCACCTCTTGGAGGGCACTTAATCTTAATCTTGACTGACCACAAGAACCTCATTTATCTTTCTGAGGCCAAGCACTTGTCTTCCAGGCAAGCCAGATGGGTGCTGTTCCTTTCCCGTTTTAATTTTGCATCTTCCTGGCTTGAAAAATGTTAAGGCAGATGCATTGTCTCGCCAGTTTTGCTTGCCTTCCAGGGAAGAGGTTCCACCGTCCCGGATCATTCCAGCTGATCTCATCCTTGCTACTATACAAACCTGTATTACTTCTCCTCTGAGAGAGGAGATTTTGGCTGCCCAAACTTCAGCACCTGCTGACAAACCTGATGGCCATTGCTTCGATCCAGCGCAGTTGCGCATTAAGCTATTAGAGACCTATCATGCCTCAAAAATTGCTGGCCACATTGGTCGCGACCAATTGTTTTGGTCTTTGTCACAAGTATTCTGGTGGCCTAGTCTCTGTTCTAATTGTTCTGCCTTTACGGCGGCTTGCACCACTTGTGCTCAAAATAAGTCACCCCAACATCTACTGATGGGCTTGCTCTAGCCAGTGGCCAACAGGGAATGTCCCTGGTCACATTTATCTATCGACTTATATATGGCTCACTTTGTGCCACTTAAGGGCTTACCATCCATGCAGGAACTGGCAATGGTTTTTGCTACGGAGGTTTTCAGACTCCATGGCATACCCAAAGTAATCATCTCCGATAGAGGAAGCCAATTTGTGTCCTGCTTCTGGAGATGTTTCTGTGCTCAAATGGGAATTCAATTGGCATTCTCCTCCGTGTACCACCCGCAATTTAACTATGCGGCAGAAAGGTCAAACCAAGCCTTTGAACAGTTCCTCCGCTGCTATATCTCTGAATACCACGATAATTGGGCTACCCTGTTACCTTGGGCAGAGTTTGACAGAAATTGTGCTGTGAACTCGTCTACTCAGAGTTCCCTGTTTTTGGTCAACTATGGATTTGATACATGAATTTGAACTTTCTGAAAAGGCATTGTGATACAGGAGCATTATCTGGACATTATCTCCATTCTATATGTAGGTTGCAGGTTCCAGCTTTATCTATAACCGGTGACCAAGAAGGGGGGTGAGTGGACAGAATATTGAGGCTAATCAGGCCAGGAGTGCTATATGCCTACTATTCTCTCATTTGTCTGTAAGTGCAATGTTTTGGGGAAATAATTTATTTTCAATAAAGCACTACTTTTTTCTCTCCTTGCACCTTTTTTGGTTTTAAAATGTATTTGATGATGATGAGGCCATTTACAAGGAGTAGCAGGAAAGAATAATTGTGTTATTGCTGTAAAAGAAGGTCTCATATAGACAGTGCACTTACAAGAGTCTACTCTGATTTCATCCCTACCAACTCAGATCGTTGTCATCATCTCATCTGTCAATCATTGACTGCCTTTTCATCATTTTCCCATCTCACCTAATTCTCATCAGTACCATCCTTCATGTTCAGATAAGTGATTTAAGTGTGAATGTTCTTTCTGATTGATACAAGAAATTGTTTATTACAGCTTGGTTACCCTTTGAACTGTACACTGAAAGCTTAATAGAATATATATATATATATATATATATATATATATATATATATACAGATCATTCATTTTTAGTACTTTTGTGATATTTTTTTTTCCTTGCAGTAAAGTGCACTACCTTTTTTCTTGATCTTCATTCTAGACTAACCTTAGCTGTTGCACAAATCTCAGTGAATGATCAAGCTATTATTTTAATGTGTTACCACCCTTACCTTTCTATATTTGGATACTACAATAATATGTTGAAGTACTGGCCCAAATACTAATCAAGCTCTTTGCAAGTAGAAACAAGTTAAACATTGTGTTAACAGGACTCCTTTCTGTGTACGTGAAGAAAAATGCTCCACTTCTATTATAGTAACAGACTATCAACTAATATTACATTGTTGTCTCAACAAATTCATAGTTTAGTAAACAAAGAAGAGACAAATTGTGTCATACCCCAAAGCCAGGGATGGGCAAGCAAAATGTAATTTTTATTATTTTTCTTTTATATAATTTTATATAAGTAGTACAAGTTCAAACAAGTATAATTCAGTTCTTTCAATTACAATTTGAATACAAAAAAAATGCATATTGGCTCCAGTCTACTTTCTAACATTGAGGAATTAGTAGCAAATTTATATACATATTGTGTATCAATCTGATAAATATGAACATGTAAGAAAATTACAAATGATGATGGGAAAGGGGGGGGGCAAAATCTATCCAACTGAGTTTTAAAGTCTTTGTTCTGCTCCTAAAATGTTTTTGACTTGAATCAATTGTCAAATATTACTTGACAGTTAACCTTATCCATTTTTAGCAAGCTTATTTCCCTGATGAACCATATAATGGTTGGTAATATATGTAGATAATCGTGGGGGAAAGGAAAGTTAAGCTGAGAGACGATACAGTATATTACAGTTTATTATACATTACAAAGTACTGTGGATGTGGATTTTCATACATTCATTTTGTGCAATAATTACTGTGTTATCATTGTATTTCTCTATAACATAAATGTGTAATCTGGGAAGTGAGCAAACTAGTGAAACATATATAACTATATTACATATAACATATTGAAACTAAATGACAATAGATGTCTTATCTGATCTTTAAATCCCATTCTTTCATTTCTTGAAGAGGCTGCCAAAGTTCCAAATATAATCTAAATTATATATTCAAGGGCTTTCTGAATAGGAACTGACAAAAGTAAGTCATTCAGTTAATCTGTTGATAAACATTATTCCTCAAACAAGATTTCTACAATATATTCCAACATACTTTATTTATTGCAGAAATAGCCCCAATGTCCTTTCCTTGGTCTACTCATGTCCTCTTTTTCCATCCATTCCTTTTTTCCTCTTTTCCCATCCCTTCCCCTCCCTCCTATCTATGAGATTTTATTCTTGTTGTTCCTATACTGTGGAACTACTTTCTTCAATAAATTAGACTATTCTTAGCCCCCAGATGCTCCCTGAAACCACATATTTTAAATAGGCTCACTGACTGTTCACATGACTAAAATCCCACCTGATTTCCTAATAGACATCTATTATTCACATCAGTTAAGAGTTACTTAAAGGAGCAGTAAACATTTTTTTATGAAAACACATATTTTATAGAACATTTCCTGCTGAATAAAACAAGGGTACTCCCACTGCTGTCAAATGGTCTATTCAAAATGTATAACAGTTCAAATAATCAGGACGTGAATTTACTGTGTTTACTTCCTGAAAGTTCTAACTGACAGGAAGTGACAGGCAGTTTCTATCACATTCTATGGAGAATTGTGTGTCTCTGACTTTCCTGACTTTCCTCTCCATTAGAAACTAACAGAAAAACTAATTAGAATTTGACCACTAGATGGCAGTGCTAATGTAAAATGCGTTTAAACTGTAATTACTATGGAAATATAAATCTGTCTGCAATCGGAGTACCTTTATTTTATTGAGTAGGAAAATCCCTACAATATATATTTTTTCATAAAAAATGTTTACTGCTCCTTTAAGATTTTCTTACACCTCCATCAATGCACGTAGGGCCTATTGAGCCATGTCTATAAAGTAAAAGTGGAGTCATTCTGAGGCCAATCAGTTGTACCAAATGTAGAATACAAAAATATTTAAATGATGCTTTTAATCCCTGGATTATTAGATAGATCTCCAGTGCAGTGCTTTGAAGACTTCTCTAATATGAACAGCGTTTTATAAATAAGTTGCACTTGCTGTGCCCCAGAATTGCCCACATGAGTCTTTATACATGTGTTTAACACTAAGTTACTCCATCTCCTACCAAAGCTAAAAAAAACAATTGCCCAGCATGTTACAGCTACCTAGAGCACTTTGATGTGCTAGTAGGAGGCTTGCTTATGGAGTACTTTTCAACTGGAAGAGTCATATTCCTAGACTATGTTATCTATAAACCATCTCTTTCTGTATAATTTTTTCTGGATTATTACAGACACCACACATTACACTATGAATCATGTTGGTACTTTATAAAGAGTACAAATAATTACGAAAATGTAAAAATAGGTATTGTGGGGTCACTGCCACTTATTAACTACACATATGTTTTTTCAGTTTATTGAGTAAGGGTGTAAATGTACAGTATCCATTATATGTTTGTATTATCATTTAATAATATACAAACCATTAAGAATTACTGCATCTTAAAAATTAACAATAATTGCATCAAAAATTATGAAGTATGTGTCACCTGGGTAAATCAATACACTGGATAACATGAACTATGTCTTTTAAGCTATTATTTTAATTATTTGTGTCATTTAAAATTATTTTAATCATTTGTGTCATTTTAAAATGGCCAGCAATATATAAAAATATCTACCTCACCAAATTTCCAATACTTTTTCCACAGAAATACCTCTCAGCTGATTTCAGTTTACCTTTGATCTCTATCAAACAGTAAATAGGAAAGTATGGTCATATGTTTAAGGTTGACTTCAAAGTTGCTAATGGGAGGAGCTAGCAATCATACCAAAACAGTAGTTTAAATTTCATTAGTAATGGTTATTCATAGCAATCACTCTCTCTGTATCAGTTCTGTCAGTGTTAATAATTATAGGATTCGTGTTGACCTCTGAAGAAATTCAGGCTTTTCTAACAGAGTAAAATGCCTGCGGAATCTTTTTCTACTGATCACAGTTGATAGCTTTGATGAACCAGTGGCAGAAAGTATCTGGTCAGCATTTCAAGCCAGGTATAGTAGCTATTAAAATTTGCATTAATTTCTAAATATAGTTTGTAGCAATCAAGGTGGGTATGGGGGATAGGGTTTAAAAAAATACTCTAGTTTTGATTTATTGAAGGGTGCTAAAAAATGAATCACCTTTTAATCCCCTGCACATGACACTGATGCACCATTCTATTGATAATGGTCACTTTTTATTCAACTTGCACCAGTGCTCCCATGCAATAGAGGGATTGTCCCATCAATACATATGTGCACATTGCTTCATAACTTAGATGACATTTCATTAGCCCCCTTAATCATCAGTCATCATGAAACTGCCACATAACTTGGCATGTTTCTTTTGTGTGTAGACTTGTGCTACATTAGTATATTCTTCTGGTCAGCATACTAATCAGTGGCAAATCCACATTTTAGCTTATATACATATACTCTATACACATTGTAGAAAGGCACCATTTTTAAGCAGTTTGTTCGGGGGAGGGTTGCCCTGAAGCCCCGCTTTTGGCACCAATGTTAGCTTACTACATGACCTCCAAGAAAAACTAACCTTAAACACTATTTGATAAATAGTGGCTCTCAATCAGTCCTGAGTGAACTCCTAATAATTTGGTTTTAGAGATATCCCTGCATGGACAGAGATAATATAATCAGTGGATAAGTTGATGTTGTCCACATAGGGATATCTGGGGGCTGGTTTGAGAGAACCACTGAACTGAACCATAAAGTACATGAAAATGTATTTTAGAAACATGTTTATAGAATCACTGTGCTTACTTTCATGGTAAAGTATGGCAATGGCAAACAATTTAGATACTTTAGGTACTTTATTTGTACTGTAATTATGCTTTTCAGTGTCTCAAAAATACAAATTGCAATGTTGTTCTATAACTAAACAGCAGAGTATAAACAGATATAGTACAGGGCTTGTAATTTTAAGTCCTTTGCTACTAGCCAGACCTGAAAAGTTACTCACCACTGCATACCATAGCATACCTACCAGGGCTGAATTTCTACTCGCCAGGGCTAAATTTTTACTCGCCATTGGCTAGTGGCGAGTGGAAATTTTGAGCCCTGGATATAGTATATGAAGTAATAAGTAACTTTAATTATATCTGCTTTATTAATACATTGCAATTAATTAAGTTATTAAAGAGATATTTTCTAACATTTTTTCACATCTATAAAACCATTACTAGCCAGATAATAGATGTATGTTAACATTTCAAAACAAATTAAGCAGCATCAATATATGTACATCAAAGGCCTTCCTCTTTCTTAAACTAATTTTTTTCCCCATCTAGGAGGATAATCATGAGCAACATATCTGAATATGTCATCAATTCTACTGTTATTCACAGCATATTACAGACATCTACAAACTGCACAGACTTTTTTATTGACTATTTTGTAAAGGTATATTATCTTCCTACCTTGTACAGCATAATCTTTATTGTTGGAGTCCCAGGAAATATTATTGCTATTTCAATATACGTTATGAAGATGAGGCCATGGAGAACCAGTATCATCATTTTGTTGAACTTGGCTATCACAGACCTCTTGCATCTAAGCAGCCTACCTTTCTTGGTTTTCAATTATGTAAATCGGGAACATTGGACCCTTGGTGATTTCATGTGCAAAATGATCCGCATTGTTTTTCACTTCAATCTTTATGGTAGCATTCTGTTCCTCACTTGCTTTAGTATCTTCCGATATTTTGTCATTGTACATCCAATGAAATTCCACTCCATCCACAAAAGAAGGTGGGCAGTGATAGCTTGTATAGCTGTGTGGGTGATTGCATTAATAGAGGTCCTTCCCATGCTTATCCTAATGACAGAAATACAAGATACTGTAGCTTGTGTGGACTTTGCAGTTTCTTTTGACACATATAACTTAAGATGGTACAATGCTATTCTAACATCTATAGGTTTTGCATTACCCGTGGTGGTAGTGACTCTCTGTTACACTTGCATAAACCGCAGTCTGGCAAATGGACCATATACAAATGATGCTTACAAGAAAAAGGCTCGTAGGCTTGTTGTAATCCTTTTGGTAGTTTTTTATGCTTGTTTTTTACCTTTGCACATTTTTAGAGCCCTTCTCATTGAAACAAGACTGCATCCAGTAGATTGTGTTTATGACAAACAAATTTATACAACATATATAGCATCTAGGCCAATAGCTTCTTTGAATACCTTTGGTAATTTATTGCTTTATGTTGCTGTTGGAGGAAATTTCCAACATGCAATTCAATCAGTATATAAATGTAAACCTAATCCATATAAACAGCAACCATAAAATCTATAACATAGCCTATGATGTTTAACCATTAGAGTGACAGAGGGTGTGCAACATATTGCAGAGTAATTTGCAGAATGATCTTCTAGCACTCAAAAGAGCTAACATGCCCTCTCAAAGTTCAGTACTACAGTCCATATTTTGTCTAATTGTTTTTACTTAACTTTTGTAAATATATTTATGATAAAAAAAATTTAAGACAATATGATAAGGTTACTAAACATTCCCTTTAAATATTTTACATTTTAAATACAAAAATGCATATTCTTTGGTTACATTAGAAGAAATGTAGCTCTAAGTCTGCATTTCCTATGAACATCCGCATTTACAAGGACATCTGGGGGAGATGCACTAAGGGGGGGATAAAGAGGTTATAAAAAGAAGATGACTTGTTCCAAACTTTCCACGTCCTATTTTATATTATGGTGCCAATGCATCAAGATATTTCTAACTTGACAGGTCTTAGTGCATATGCTCCATAGAATAGATTGGAGGGGGGGAGTTTAGAACACTCGAAAAGTGATCTCAACTTTATGACCACATTATCTCATCTTTATCATGTCTTTGTGCTTAACCAACCTGGTAATCTTATCAGAAGCTTTGTAGGACATTTCTGAAAATGAGATCAGTCTCATGTATTTTTACTAGAAAAAAAACTTTCTAAATAAGTGTTAAAGGTAGTCATCTTCGACTAACAAGCAAAGATAGCTGTTTTGTATCAGGTGGACATAAGGTAACATTAGTCCTATATTTAGCAAAATTAGAGTGAATGCTACCTAAATCAAGATGTATTATTGATTTCCAAAACTCACAAAGCAATAAATGTGGCTAGTGTTACATCATGGCATGAAAGAATGTTTCTTACACTATGTGTGAAGCAAATATCTAAACCTGGGAGGGGGGGTTATGCACTAAGGTATAAAAAACATGAGGCGAGACATTCTCCAATTCCTACATTATTCTATGGAGCTTATGCACTAAGATCTCTCCAATCTGAAAGATAGGCTCCATAGAATAACATAGGGACTGGTAAGTTCCTCTTACTGGACAATCTATTATACCTTCATCACATCTTAATGCATCTTCCCCAGTATTCACTGTAGTTATTCATTCATGGATCATTTGTTCATCAATTAAAGCGCAGTACATAAAAGGAAACAAAATAATATATATACATATTTGCTAATGAGTGTTGCACACCCAGATAAGACCAACAATGTTATGTTCCTCTGATTACTACCTAAATTACATTGCAGGAAATAAATGTTATCCTGGTTTCATCTTGCAAATTCCTACTGAAATCTATGGGGAGATTTGTAAATAAAGCCATTGATAACATTACAAACTACAGTGGGATCCTGGTTTATAATTGATAGTTTGTCCATTTTTCTACCGTAAAAACTTCAAACCTTATTTGTTCCTTGTTCTTGTCCTATGTTCAGGACAGCCTTATGCCTATCCTATGCATGCTTACTTTTTTGTCACTGTATTAACTTCTACCACTTCTGCTGGTAGGCTATTCCACGTACCTACTACCCTCTTAGTGACGAAAAACTTACATTACATCTAAACCTCTATCTCTCTAGTTTTAGACTATGGTCTCTTGTCCTTTGAAATGTACTTCCCTCCTGCACTTTGCTGAAGGCATTCATGTATTTGAATGTTTCGATCATATCCCCTCTCTCTCTCCCCTCTCTCTCTCTTCTCTCCTACAAGCTATACATACAGATACGTTGGTCTATTCTGATATTTCTTTTCCTGTAAACCATTCACCATTTAGTAGCCCATCAATGAATTATCTATAGAGTATCTATATCCTTCTGGAGATGGGATCTCCAGCACTGCACACAATACTCTAGATGAGGTCTAACCAGACATCTAAAGAGTGGCATGACCACTTCCCTTTTTCTGCTACTAATGCCCCTAAATATAACCCAGCACTCTGCTTCCATTCCCTACCACTTTGATACATTGCCTGCCTACCTTTAAGTCATCAGAAATAATTTCTCCCAAATCCCTTTGCTCTGTTGTCTTTCACAGCACAGTACCCTTAATACTATATTCTTCCTTTGGATTAACATCCCAAGTTCATTATTTTACATTTATCAACATTAACCTGCAGCTGCCACACTCTTGTCCATTCTTCTAGGTTACCTAAATCATTTATCATTTGTCATTTGTCTTATTCCCCCAGGAATGTCTACTCTGTTGCAGATATTTGTATCATCTGCAAAAAGGCATACCTTACCTTGAAGACATTTTGCAATATCGCTAATACAAATATGAATGGGCCACAGTACAGATCCCAGAGTTACCCCACTAGTAACATGACCTTCATCTAAATATTCTCCATTGACTACCACCCTCTGTCTCCTGTAACTCGGCCATTGCCTTATCCATTCAACTATTTTTACATCCATACCCAAACAATGCAATTTATTAATGAGTCTTCTATGAGGGAAGTGTCAATGCTTTACTGAAATCTAGATAAGCTCTATCTACTGCAGCCCCCTGGTCTATTATTTTAGTTACCCAGTAAAAAAAAATCTATGAAGTTAGTTTGACAAGATCTCCCTGCTGTAAACCCATGTTGTTCAGGCCATTAAATTCAGATATTTAACCCTTTCAGTGCCAGAGGGGTATGCAACGCATTGCAAAGCAATGCATTGCGTACCCCTCTGGCACTCAGAGGGTTAACAATTATTTCCTTTACCTGGTTTCCATTCATTTTCTCACTACCGACTTAAGACTTACTGGTCTATAGTTGCCAGACTCTTCCCTGCTACCGTTTTTCGTGAAGTTAAACTACATTTGCTGCCTTCCAATCTTCTGGAACTACTTCTGTAGCTAGTGACTGATTGAACAATTCTGTTAAAGGTTTTGCCAGAAGTCTCTTAAGTTATTTTAATAATTTTGGGTATATCCCATCTAGTCTCATTGATTTATCTGCTTTCACCTTAGAGAGTTGAAGAAGATCTTTTTCCTCTGTAAACATGAATGTTATATAACCAATAATTGTTTGAGCAATTTGTTATGTAATGTTTAATCTATTCTAATATTTAATTATATGAAACAGATTGTCCCAATCTGAACAAATTATATAAATCAGGATTTCAAGAATTGTTTTTATTTTAACCTCTTGAATGTTAGAGATGTCTCCAACACACTGTAGAGCAAAGCATTGGAGACCTTCTTAGCATACAAGCAGTTAAAAGAAAAACCAATCAGTGCACATTAAAATGCTTAATTATCCTATGTTATAATTTGCTAAGGATGTTTGTCAGAAGCCGTCATGCACAGTACAGACTGCACGCTCTGTGGCTGATAGGGAGCGGGGCACTCTGAATTCAGACAGGAGTCCTCTCTTGGTCCTAGGAAGATGCGCAGAGAGGACTATGGTCTAAATTCAGAGAGCACCACTCCGTATCAGCCGCAGCACATTCGGACAGTCAATACTGAGCATGACTGCAGCGCCACCAATGTTGACCCGTATACACGGGCTTTAACCCCTTGAGTGCCAGAGGGGTTTGAAACACATTACAGATCAAAGCTTTACATACCTCCCTGGCACCCAAAGTGTTAAAACTAGTATACAATATTTGAAGGCTGACATTTCTTCATTACACCTCTACGTAAACGGTACATTTAATGTGATGAACTTCTTGACAGCTGCTTCAATGCCACTATATATATATAAATAGATATGGAATATAAACAAACATTCTATAAAGAAAAATACTGTTATGTAAGTATGTGTTGAATGGTATTTTGGCATACATTGTATTTACAGTAAATTCACATAGTTACTTGGATATGCCATTTAAAAATGGTAGGTGCTGACCCTTTTTGTAATGTGGATTATAAAATGCCTTTAAAATGTGTGTTGAATAACTGTTCTTTAAGACATTAATGGAACTAGTACAACACCTTTAACCCTTCAAGTGCCAGAGAAGTATGCAACATATATGGGAGATGCACTAAGGTGTGATAAAGAGATGATAATGCAGAGATGACGTCCCCAGTGATATCTCTTCTCCAATTTCTATGTTATTCTATGAAGATCTTAGTGCATTGGGTTCATAAAATAACATAGGGACTGGAGAAATGATATCAATGGAGAAGTAATCTCCGCTTTATCCCTCTTTATTATACCTTAATGAATAACCCCTTTGTGTTGTAATGTGCTGTATACCTTTCTGGCACTCATTGACAAATACAGTAGCATGAAAATAAAATAAAGGAACACTGTTAAACATAAGTATTATGCTTATTAAACACTACTACTTCTATCTCTGGAAACAGCAGTATTATAGATTTAACTGTCTTAAAGGAGAACTACCAGCTCCTAATAATAAATTCCCACTTCCTTTGCTATGGCCAGAAAATGCTAATGACCCATATTAATGTTGCCTTTGCCTCTTTATTCCAGAGGTGGAATGAAAGTTTCTAACTGTTCTTTCAAACTGAAGTAGAAAGAGTGCATAAGCCTACTTAACCCCTCAAATGCTAAAGTAAGCTGACCAGACCTTCCCTTTAACAGGGGATACATAGGAAATAGGCATATTTCAGGAGTGCACTGAAATCAAAGCAGCCCTGCAGTATGCATTTTTCATATGTGTCCCCAGTTAAAGGTGAGGTCTGGTCATCCAATACTAAAGGTGTATTCCATGTATGTATTCCATGTATTGCAAAGCACTGCTTTGGAGATGTCTTCATCATCCAAGATGTTAAGCATACCATGTACAGTTTGTAGTTATGTGGTCATATTACCAACCATCATGTCCTCCTCCTTTGGCATGGAAGGTGTTATCTCTTGAACAGAAGGACAAAATCCATCAGGCTGTTAGGAGTTTCCGACCATATTAGATGAGGTATTAAGTGTCCTTTAAGCTCATAGCACTAGCTCTAATGAAAAGAAGACCAAAGTAGTACCTGTGCAATCTGGGCTGTAATTTTATAATGATACTGCTTCCAGACATCGGAGGAGCATTGCTTAACCCTTTGAGTGACAGGGGGTACACAAAGCATTGCTTTGCAATGTGTTGCTTACCCCTCTGGCACTCAAAGTTTAACTAGTAAAATACTGCACTTTAACATTTATTTTATTTATTTTCGTGTCAACTGCACTTTTAAGGAGAGTATGTGTCAAGAAGGTGCAACTGTCTAAATTGGAGCATTAGACTCTATTTTGTTTTGCTTTGTTTTCAACATTGTTCCTTTTTAGCACATTGTACCATAAAAAGTAGTATCACTCACAAATAAAAAGGGTGATTATTCGTGAAAAGTTGTTGTATCCAAAAATTAGCAACTGTGAAATGTTTAAGGAGAATTGACATCACCTAATAATAAACCTCAATAGAAATGACACAGGAGCAAGAGAGCGCCCCTGCTTATATCATATCCAAACTACCAGGTAGGGGAGGGAGGATGGGAAACCCTTTCATGTCAATGAGTGAAAGCCTCCCACATTGACATGAAAGGCTTTCCCGGTCCTGCCTACTCCTACCTGGTACTTCAGGTAGGATGGTAGCTCTCTTGCTCCCCTATGTTGCCTCTATTGACCTTCCAGTTGAACCGTCTGGGAGCTCAGTAGCTGGGGGGCATCAGAAGGGGTCCTGATGCCCCATCACAAGGTCTTATTTAAAAATAAAAAATGTAAAATAACGGGTTCACTGCCCATGCCACAAATGATAGTAATATATATATATAAAATTAAAATAAAAGTAGTTTCTGGTTCACGGTCCATCCTGCCCTGTGGCAGCATGTGGGTGGAAACTGGCCACAGGTAACGAATCAGGGGTGGCAATTTTTAACCCCGCTTGTTCCTGTGAAAATCGCTTCAGCAAGACTCACCAATGTAGCAGCTTTTCCTTGATAACAATTTTTTTTTGACAAATTCTGTATAGTTATACTGGTCAAGGAGAAAATTGGGAATATAAGAACATATATCCTCAGTCATATTTATGCAATTCATATGTGCAGTTCTGGAGCAAACCAACTATGCCACAGGAACAAATGTCAGAGAGGTCTTCAATGCATTGCCAAGCAATGTAATACAGACGTGTCTAACATTTAAGAGGTATGTGCTTCATTTAAATCAATAGTAATTGTAGAAATTCTAATTTCATTTCCCCATGATGCAGTTGGTTTGCTCCAAAATGCCACTGTTTTATTAAATACAGCCCATAATGCATCCAGTTTGTAGTGGATATGTGACCACATGCAAACTCGCACAATGTGTTCTTAAAGGCGATGTATCACCTTATATAAAGGTGTTGCCATATGCTTTGTTAATAAAAGTAATACTAGGAAAGCTGTTGCTTTTTTTTTAATTTAACTACTTATAAAGGTATTCTATCTTCTGTGCTGTGCACTTCCACATAATGTGCACAGCACAGCTCTTCTGCACATCCTATTTCTCCGCCCACCTCCCTCCCAGCTGCCCCAGGGAGCGTGTTCACGCTTCCCTTGGGTGTGCTGTGAACGGCTTCTAGCGTTACAGCAAGCTCCGATTAGCATTATACTGAGCAACCTCAGTATAATGCTCATCGGGACACTCTGATTCTTCTGCATTTGAAGAGGAAATATCTTTGTAAGTAGTTATATTTAAAACAAAAAAAGCTTTCCTAGTAATACTATTATTAACAAAGCATTTTTGTTTCCCAATCATATAAGAACAGGAAATTAATTACACTGACAGATCTGTACATTTCCCAATTGTCTATCATGAGAACCAGAAAGAGGTAGTCTCATAGAGATATATGCTATCCATGGCCTTTTGGGATTAAATATACAGTTTCAGACTGACACTCTCTGTCTATTTACTACAACAAAGTTAAAATGCAAAAATAGATAGATAGATAGATAGATAGATAGATATCTGACTTATGTATTAAGAACACCTACCTGGGAAAAGTCCTTCTATTAATCAAATTAATAAGGACTTATTCTTTTAGTTATAGCTCCACTTTAAGAATTATAACAAATGAAAAGGGAAAAAAACAGCAATTTCTCAAGTTAAATAAACCCCATGGTGTTATATTTTAAGCAGTGCCATCACTAGTCATTGGGGGGCCAAGGTGCAAACATGTTTTGGACTCCCAAACACAAGCATATTTTCACAGGGGTGCTCTTGGGCAGATGAGTCACCTTGGATACTGGAGCCCTATTACAGCTTGTAACAATTGTACTGCTCAAGTAACAATTTCAGTATCCATACATGTGCTCAATATTCATCAATGTAGCACAAAAATCACTGGGTGCTTCACTCACCCAATCCCAAACAGTTGTCTTTTTATAATAGCTTCCTTGTCATTTATATGCATGTTAGCCACAGACAAACAGTCGATGCTGAGTATAGGATCTCCACTCCTCCCTTCAACACAGCAACAATGTATCCGCACACGAAACACTTCCAAAGTTAAATAAAAATAAGACTTTTATTGTAGATATAAAATTATAGGGACAGAATACTATGGGTATATCACCCCAATATACCCCTGAAGCTTTTCAGACCTGTTGGTCCTTAATAATAAGTGAAGCAGGGAGGAAAATTGTCATTTAAATACAGAAGAGATGCTAGCAAATCCAACTCCCTTAAAAGTGTATTTACTTCTAAAAACAAAACAAGTAAAAACACCAAGCAGTTGAGGATAAACCAAAAGAAAATGGTAGTGTTCCAACATTAGAGGATTTCAAACATGAAAATATCACTGATTATACATTTATAATATGGTGGAGATGAAATATATTTCTGGCACAGAGACACATTGACCAAAGAATCAAGGGTACAAACCATTAGGGCATAATCAGGAATCTACACTTAGCAACAGATGACAAAAGGAACACTGCCACCTCAGTATAACCAACTCAGGTCCCACTCTGAGTTAAGACCATCGGGGATAAGTGTATTTAATTGATGTATCCAAAACAAATATAGTCTATCCCCAGGAAGAGGAAATATAAAGTAGATACAACTATACATACTTTGTGCTACATTGATAAATATTGAGCACATGTACAGACTATCATGGAGAGACCTTGATGCAGCTCACAGACATAGACAACTATGTCATACTTAGGAGAGATCCTACTTTTGAATACAGGGGACATTTATTGGAGGTTGTAGATATGGGTCTGTCCATGGCTGTTTGTCTAGTAAAGAAGCTGAGTTCATTTATGTTGCATGCCGCTCTGCCATCCCAGAATCCATCCCGCCCCCCCCCAAAAAAAAATGTTCTGTGGTCCTTAACGTCTGTACTCCTGCAGGACTGGGTGATCGTTAAGGGGTAAATTCATATTCAGTAAGTTTAAGACTTGCACTTCTGAAGCAAAGCAAATGCATCATATTGAATAAAAATCCCCAGAATTCCTTTTTACTTAAGTGGGGATTGTAAGCCCTTGGGTGCTGAAGAGACCTCCAACACACTGCTTTACAATGTTTTGCAAATGTAAAATTCAAGAGTTTAAAAAACCCATTGAAATCAATGGGAATTTTTGTATATCCTCTATGGTGCAGTTGTTTGCTCCAGAATTCCACCTGAATATGAGCCTGCACGGTCTGCTTTTGATATGTTGAATGATGCAGATGTAGTAACATAAGAAATAATCATCAACTGTTACTATTTTATCCCAAGTCAACAAAATGTTTATGAGACCAAATCTTTTCTTCCAATCCCATGATTATTTATATTTTATCAATCAGAATCTAAACATTTGAAAAAATTGCAACAAGCTGAGATTTGGGCAATACATTTCTCTCCAGCTGATGTTGGACTAAAATTCTTTTCACCCTTAATTTATCAGTGCTGGGACCTGACATTTTTCGCCTGGAAAATCATGGGTGTCCAGCCCTGTACTAATGGCAATTTAGTTACCTGGCTCACCCCAAATCACAACAAAGTCTGTGCTTGATCTGTGAGCTGAATACTGTAAGGCTGATGTATTAAGAAGAACTAGAAAAATTCTGGATGAAACTAACTGCATCATAGGGGACAAATAAAAATTGTCATATCTCCCATCAATGTAAATGAGGTTTGTAGCATATTCAGTGCTAGGAATGACTCCGATATATTGCTTATACATGAACTTTAGATCTTTTCACCATTCGTATCGTTAAAAGCCATATTTGAATCAAATGGAATTTGGGAAATGTGTGTATCTCCCCTGTGGTGCAGTTGGTTTGCCTCAGAATTGTTCCAGGTCTTCTTAGAACATCAGCCTTTGTATACTAAACAGAAAAGTCAAGAATAAACTATAATCATATGTTCATGTGAAACCAGTGGCACATATTATGTTCCTTGTATCAAATATATTAATTAGATTTTTCCATTAGATGTTATTAATTATTATTCTGAAATGTGAATTCATACAAAATTTACTGATAACTGCTCCACCTATTTCATTTTCCATTTAAATTAAAAATGAGAATCTAGTCAACATGCAGATGGATAGTAAATGTAATTATATGCAGTACTGTCCTGGGTAGTGGATGTACTAATATGATAAATATGAATCTTTGAAAGACTTCAGTAAGAGGGTCCTGACTACATGGACATAATGATATCCAGTATTAATTTAATATTGATTTTTGGAGAACCAATTCATTGCAGCCATTAGGATTTTCTGTTAAAGTTAAGTGGGGGTTTCTTGGTGGCCAGTGTAATATAGTGAGTGAAGGTCTGTGACAGGCTATCACTTACTGTTCTAGTATGATATTGATATTACATCTGAAGATAAAGAAAAAATGTTTATACTTTAACCATGCAATCCATGAAAGCAAGAAATGTGGCCACATTTAAGGTTGGTGGACACATTATCAAGTTCTTCAACTCAAAGACAGCTAATTCTGAAATTTATAGAAGGAACTGAGCGAAAACGAAATATACACAAACAAAAAATATATAGTCAGGGGTGAATCCCTAAAACAAAAGTTTCAAGGTTATCTCTTTCTGTAATTGTGTATTACCCTACTACTGGCATTTAAAGTGTGCTGGTCTCATGCTGTAAGAAATAAAAAATGTATTGGGTCACTGACTTAACATAACCTGGCTGGAAATCACCTCTTTGTGTGGTATACCAGAGTGTCAGTAAATATTTATCAGGTCAGTGATTCTAAGCCATGGTATTTTGGTGTGCCCCAGATATCCACTTAATGTGTCCTAATAAGCAATAACAAAATGTCAGTGCTTAGTTTCAAATATATATTTATGGAAATTGGTATATACAATGTATTTGTTTTTGTCATTCTGTGACTCTAAGAATGCCTACCATTATGTCCTTGACAAATGACATAAAATATTAGGGGTGCCCTGAAAAGTCCAGACTGAATGTTAGGGGAGCCTTGAGCAAAAAACTGAGAAACACTGGCCTAGGTAAATATATATTTAAAACAACTTATGAAATGAAGAATATAAATAGCAAGCCTGTCTGGGACATACTGGACCTACTGGACCCACCATAAAACTATTAAAGGCTCCAGGGTAACTGCTATTACAGTGCTTGGTAGAGTTTGTACAAACTCTGTTGGGTCACTCACTCAGAGTGATGTGAAGCTTCTGTAAAAGAAATCAGAGAACAAGGAGGATGTGTATTTATTAGAGAAGATGAAGATGCAGGGTAGCTGAATAAATGGAACATCATGTCCTGGATTAAGGAAGGAGGCTTCAGGATCAAGTAAGAGTAGGCTGGACTAAGTATTCTAAGTATTCTGTAGATAACAAGGGAAGCTTGTGCATATTAAATTACTTAACCATTCACCTAGTTTATTGCAGTAAGCTTTTAGAGCTGGTTATCAAATATCATTATCAGATGAGGCATCTTCTTTGAAGTATAAGAAAGTACACCATTCCCAGTAGGATAGGGAGTCCTAAAGGACAGTAACCCCCTGTGAAAATATGAATAGGAAAATAGGAAGCCCCAGTTTTTCCCCCAATATTGCTGCTGAGATAATCCAAGGATCCAAGGCTAAACCAAGGCCGAAGCCCATGTAAAAAACAACTTAGCCTTATCTTTAGAGAGACTTTGATAATACTTTCTTTAGCTATATGACTGAAACGATAAAAACAAGAGTAGGTACTGTATATAGACCTAATCAAAAATAGGATAAACAGGTGGAGGGAACTGGAATCAATGTACTTGTACTGTGCCTGACTATGGTCTATTTACTAGCACTCCTCAGCACCTAGTTTATGGTCATTCATTTATCTGCAGTCAGATTCTGTGTTCCTACATTTCTATGACTCCAGGATGAAAAGGCATTAAATGAGATAAAGTTAATACAAACCTTTACTCCAAGATGGCTCCAAAGGGGAAGAAGGAAGCTATTCCTGTTGAGACTGAGGCAAATACCAAGGCTATCAGGCTAAAGAAAGCTGCTTTGAAAGGAGTTCACAGTCACAAGAAAAAGATGATCCGGACCACCCCTACCTTCAGGAGGCCTAAAACTCTAAGATTGAGGAGACAACCCAAGTACCATAGGAAGAGTGCCCCCACAAGGAACAAGCTTGACCATTATGCAATTGTTAAGTTCCCTCTGACCACAGAGTAGGCCATAAAGAAGATTGAGGACAACAACACTTTAGTTTTCATTGCTGATGTCACAGCTAACAAGCACCAAATCAAACAGGCTGTGAAAAAGCTTTATGTCATAGATGTGACCAAAGTGAACACCTTGATCAGGCCGGGCAGTGAGAAGAAGCATATGCTCGTCTTGCTGATCCTTCCTGATTATGATGCTGTGGATGCGGCCAACAATATTGGAATAATCTAAACCTGCAGGTGCACGATTTGTACACAAAATAATAAAATGAACAGGTTTTTTTTCTGTAAAAAAAAAAAGGTAATACAAATTCAGCAGTGAGATAAACTCTTCAAGTTGGAGAGGCCTTAGTGCAAAGGCTCCTTAGCATAACATTTGAATTGGAGAATGTATCTCACTGCAGAGCTTATCATCTTTATCTCACCTTAACACATAACCCCTCAGGAAAAAAAATTATATGCTCTTTATAAGCTCTTTTGTGGAAAAGTGTTGACATATGGCTACTTAAAATCAAAAAGAAAGAATATAAACAGCACTCACTAAAAACAACCCCTGTATATATATATATATATATATATATATAGACAATGTGAGACGGGTAAATAAGGATCATATACCAATTAATCTGAGTAGCTGAACACGTGTAATACACCTTATGGTGAAGGTATTGTGGAGGATATACACACATTCTCTTATTCCCCACATGTGACAATAATGGAGAAACAAATGTAAATATGTGTGCAAATTATATGCTGTTATTCAGCAAGAAGATTTACACATATATGGATATAATAAAAATAAAAACACAAACGGTAGTTTAAATACAGTGTAGATTACATACAGTGATTGAATGTGAGATATTGTTCATCAATAGATAAACCCTTAATTAGCCCGGTCCATTAGGATAAATGGAGTTTGTCTGATGAAATGAAGTGTTAATAGATGATCAATGAGGATGACCAAAGTTAACTGGTGAAATGTGTGGATGAAGAGTGATGGAGTCCTATTTCAATACACTGTCAATGATATTGTCTTTTCTGGATATTTCTCCTGACAAATTGTTCTCTTCAAAAGACCAACCTTGCTGCCGTCTAATTCCTGGAGTTCTCTTGGGTGGAGTATGGAAAGTAAACAGAGTGTAAGTGAAATGGGAGTCTAACGGCTAGATTTAAAGGCAGCCGTTAGTGAAAAAAAGCACTAACGGGTGCGTTAAGTTCATGTAGCAATTAAAAGATCTGTCTAAAGAACAGCTAACGGCAGTTTCAGAATCCTTACAGCTGATACACTTACGTGCATTGAGATGCATGGAACAAGATTCCCCAGAGCCATTAAATGCCAAAACAACACAAAAACATGGACAGACAACACAAATCACTCCACACACAACAAAAGGCAACACCACAGGGACAAGGACCCCCAAAAAAACACCAACACAACATGGCACGGAATAATGGGGGTTATCACACAAAACGAACACCTGCAAATACAAGCTCACCTGTTCAACGTCAACACACGACCTGCACCCCACAGCTACACACCGCAAATGGCAGACACATACCAAGCACAACACACCACATCTTATAACACACACACACCTGCAAACACTAACCTGGACGAAAACAACTTACCATTGGTCAGCACTCACCTCACCACCACACCTACACAACGCCCTTTCAAGTACTTAAAGGGACAACTCACCACACTCACTTGTGACTTGTTTTCCACTCAGGGAGGGAGAGAGAGAGAGAGAGAGAGCGATAGAGAGAGATAGAGAGAGAGATAGAGAGCGCAGGAAGTTAACATTTTATTCTATCTTATTTCTCCAGGAGACAAGAAGGATGGAAAATAGTTGATAAGCAGACAGAGACAGGATTTCCACACAGTATTTCATTTTCTTTAGTTTTTTTTTCTCTCTCTCCCTCTGCTTTTGTTTCTCTCTTTCTCTATACGTTTTTCCTCTCTTTCCCCATCTGTTTTTTTTCTCTTTTTTTAAATTTCTCTCTCTAACAGCATTCATTGTATATTATAGAAATGTAACTCACTGAAGGACAATGGTACTGCAACCCTAGACATTCTCACCATAAACATCCCCTTATCAGGAAATGTAATATACTCTCAGAGCATCATATCCTAGCTATCTGACACTTGACACACCCTAATGAAATAGTTTTTCTCCCACCCTCATTGCAAATATTCTCACATTAATATGTTTTTCTGTGACCAGTATACTCTTTGGAGTGTATGAAATTCTGCCATAGGTAACAGCCAGGAGACTGGATGAGATGATCTCGCATCTCTAAGCTCTGGAATTCATATATAAAAGCCAGCTATGATACAGGAGCTCCAGAGCCTGCAAAAATAATCTCTTTGTACATGCAAAGCACTTCATTTAAGTGCATTATGTGGCACAAATATCAAAACTACTTGCAGGAAACACGAAGGGGAAATTGCTCGCTCAGCTGGTTAAAATGCAACTTGTTAGATGTTATAATTGGAACCAGTGAGCCCTGGCAGTCATTGCCGGGGTTCCCTTCCTGTGATGCAGCTACAAAGGAGTAGCTGTGCCCATTCAACCCATCACCAATTCAGGGAATGGGTGTCAAAGGGAACTCTTTAGACCATTCAGGCAAAGAGCCAAGCCAGTCAGGGATTTCAGCAAGACACACACTTTATTGGGACACATTTTATAGGGTTTTGCTACACTAATCTTAAAACAAATACAAGACAGAGTGACCAATAGGAAGGGACACACAGAGAGAAAGGAAGCTATGCCCAAATAAGGACTTGCAGGGGTTACACAACTAAACACGGGGCAGAGTGACCAATGGGAAAGAACACACAGAGATGAAGTAAGCCATGCCCAAATAACGGCTTGCAGGGCAGGACTCAGAGTTATCAATGGGAACACACAGAACACAGGAGTAATGCAATAACAATACATTGAGGGAAAAAATGTATTTGATCCCCTGCTGATTTTGTACGTTTGTCCACTGACAAAGAAATGATCAGTCTATAATTTTAATGGTAGGTTAATTTGAACAGTGAGAGACAGAATAACAACAAAACAATCCAGAAAAATGCATTTCAAAAAAGTTATAAACTGATTTGCATTTTACTGACTGAAATAAGTATTTGACCCCCTATCAATCAGCAAGATTTCTGGCTCCCAGGTGTCTTTTATACAGGTAACAAGCTGAGATTATGATCACTCTCTTAAACGGAGTGCTTCTATTCTCAGCTTGTTACCTGTATAAAAGACACCTGTCCACAGAAGCAATCAATCAGATTCCAAACTCTCCAACATGGCCAAGACCAAAGAGCTGTCCAAGGATGTCAGGGACAAGACTGTAGACCTGCACAAGGCTGGAATGGGCTACAAGACCATCACCAAGCAGCTTGGTGAGAAGGTGATAACAGATGGTGAGATTATTCGCAAATGGAAAAAACACAAAATAACTGTCATTCTCCCTCGGTCTGGGGCTCCATGCAAGGTTTCACCTCGTGGAGTTTCAATGATCATGAAAACAGTGAGGAATCAGCCGAGAACTACACAGGAGGATCTTGTCAATGATCTCAAGGCAGCTGGGACCATAGTCTGCAAGAAAACAATTGGTAACACACTATGCCATGAAGAACTGAAATCCTGTAGCGCCCGCAAGGTCTCCCTGCTCAAGGAAGCACATGTACAGGCCCATCTGAAGTTTACCAGTGAACATCGGAATGATTCCGAGGAGAACTGGGTGAAAGTGTTGTGGTCAGGTGAGACCAAAATCGAGCTCTTTGGCATCAACTCAACTCGCCGTGTTTGGAGAAGGAGGAATGCTGCCTATGACCCCAAGCACACCATCCCCACCGTCAAACATGGAGGTGGAAACATTATGCTTTGGGGGTGTTTTTCTGCTATGGAGACAGGACAACTTCACCGCATCAAAGGGACGATGAATAGGGCCAATGTACCATCAAATCTTAGGTAAGAACCTCCTTCGCTCAGCCAGGGCATTGAAAATGGGTCGTGGATGGGTATTCCAGCATGACAATGACCCAAAACACACAGCCAAGGCAACAATGTAGTGGCTTAAGAAGAAGCACATTAAAGGGATAGTAATATTTTGTTTTATCTTTATTTTATTTTGTAGGCATTAAAAAAAACATGAAGAACGATATAAGTCTTATCTCTCAAAGCTTTATGGTTTGAGAGATATTCACAAGCAAAGTTTCCCCTCACTGACCAAAACGGTCAAGTCTGCCATCTAGCTGTCAGATGTGGAATCCGGTCCGCAGATCAACCAGTGGATCTTCAGCAGAGCCGAGATCACAAGATATAAAGATAACTATTTCATTGGAAGGGTCTAAAAAGTGTACTTGCAAACCAGGCACGCTTTGTAGACTATTCGAATGAAGTAGTTCTTTTTATATCTCATGATCTCTGCTCTGCTGCAGAGCCACAGCCGGTCTGCGGACCGGATTCCTAATCTGACAGCTAGATGGCAGACTTGACCGTTTTGGTCAGTGAAAGGAAACTTTGCTTCTGAACAACTCTCAAACCATAAAGGTTTGAGAGATGAGACTCGTTTGTCATGTTTTTTTTTAATGCCTACAAAAGAAAATAAAGATAAAATGAAGTATTACTATACCTTTAAAGTCCTGGAGTGGCCTAGCCAGTCCCCAGACCATAATGCCATAAAAAATCTGTGGAGGGAGCTGAAGGTTCGAGTTGCCAAACGTCAGCCTCGAAACATTAATGACTTGGAGAGGATCTGTAAAGAGGAGTGGGACAAAATCCCTCCTGAGATGTGTGCAAACCTGGTAGCCAACTACAAGAAATGTCAGACCTCTGTGATTGCCAACAAGGGTTTTGCCACCAAGTACTAAGTCATGTTTTGCAAAGGGGTCAAATACTTATTTCAATCAGTAAAATGCAAATCAATTTATAACTTTTTTGAAATGCGTTTTTCAAGATTGTTTTGTTGTTATTCTGTCTCTCATTGTTCAAATAAACCTACCATTAAAATTATAGACTGATAATTTCTTTGTCATTGGGCAAACGTACAAAATCAACAGAGGATCAAATATCTATGTGATGACATAAGTCTGGTGCCTTGACAGCAAATATGCCCTTCAGTTAGGCTTTTGTTCAGCTCTCTGTATCTAATTGGGGGAAGGGGGATTTCTGTTCACACTAGAAAAACAGCCATGGTGCCAAGTCCAAATGGGCTTCTGGCAGGTCCACGGCCAGGGGTTCAGGGTCTAGAAAAAGTCTATACTTTGGGGCCTGGCATTATAGTAGGAAGGGTGTTTCCAGGTGGAAAATGAGAGCTAAGGGGCATTCCATTACATATGTCAGCAGAATTAGAAACTCAAAAGGGCAACTATGTTTAAAATATGAACAGATAGCAGATGCCTTCAAATCTTATTATTCCTTCCTTCCTTCCTTCCTATATAACTTGAGTTCTTCTGAGCCAGCAGGCCAACAACCCCCCACCACCATTTTTTTTTCAATCCTTAATTTCCTTGCTCTCATTCTTTCTCACCAAACTATTTGTCCTTGTAGATTGAAAGCCCAGAAGGGGACTTTACAGATCTTGAACTTAGGGCAGTGATCAAGGATATGCCCAGGGAAAAGAGCTGGGGCCCAGATGGGTTTATGGTGGACTTTTCCAAAAAATATATTGATTCTCTTCTGCAGCATATGCTTCAGACATTTAATTCCATATCTGATAAGACTCCATTCCTGGCCCAAACATTGGAGGAGCACAGCACTGTGCTTACAAAAGAAGGTATAGACCCTTGCAAATTATAGGTCAATCTTTCTTTATGAATGTGGACATGAAGATCTTCTCTAAACTTACCACAAAAAGTTTAATGCCCTTGTTCCTTAACTCTTTGAGTGCCAGAGGGGTAAGCAAAGCATTGCTTTGCAATGCATTGAGTACCCCTCTGGCACTCAAAGGGTTAATTAATCCATAGGGACTAAGCAGGCCTTGTCCAGGGCAGACTGGTGAAAGACAATACTACTAAAGCTGTTTCTTTAATACAAAAAGCCCTGCACACTGGAACCCCTACAATACTGTTCACCATTGATTCTGAAAAAGCCTTTGATCAGGTGTGTTGGGAAGTTTTAGCGAAGGTTGGCTTGGGCCCTAAATGTCTACATAGAATCTTTGTTCTATATATTGTGAAAGCAATGAAACTATCTCACAACATTTCTCTGTATCTAGTGGAACTCGTCAGGGTTGCCCCCTTTCACATCTTCTACGTGTACTGACTCTAGAACCCTTTCTATTTGAGATCCAAATACATCCTGACATACGTGGTATGGAATATAAAATGGCTAGTTTCATGTTCTAGTCTTTCAGATCAGCTTAAGTTGTTCATTACCCTTCCCCCCTTAAAGTATTACAGTTTTACAGGTCTCTATCTTGGTCATGAATAAATTATAATAAATTCATTTTCTCAATGTAGCTGTTCATCTCTCTTCTAAACTGCATGCACAGTTCCCCTTTTCTTGGAGTTTGGGTAGCATCAGATACCTATGGGTGAGGCTCACTCCCACCTGGAATGGACATTAGCATGTGACGGTCTCTTCCACTTTCATGGTTTGGCAGGATAAATTTAATAAAAATGGTTCTTTGTAAATGCACATTCTTATTTCAGGCCCTCTCAATTACCATACCACAGCAATTTTTGCTTAAGCTTCAGACATTATTAATTAATTAATTTAGGCTAATAAGGTACCTAGGTGCAACAAAAAAAATACATTGATACTCTATAGACTAGTTGGTGGGGTCAGTCTCCCTGCCATGGTGGGATTCTACTGGGCTTCCCTCCTTAGTTTGTTACTGGACCTCATGAGTTCCCCTGTAGAAAAAGACTGGCTTAATGTGACGCTAGCTGACAAAGATACTTTCACACCAGCCCAATTATTATTTGCATTGAAAGAGGCTATCCAGAAACCCTTATATCATAATCCGATATTGGGCCTACTCCTGTCTCTTAAAGAAGGTCCCGTACTAGATCATTCAGCATTTACAGCTTGGGCAGATGCTGGATTAAGTCAACACTCCAGTTGCCCAAAGACACTCCCTCACAGGATGAGAATTATAAAATGCTTTCATGCTGGTACATGACTCAATCAATATTAGAAAAGATGTTTCAGGGTGTTCCCATCACCCCCAATTTCCACCCAAGAAATTTATATTGTTGTTTTTCTTACTATCGGCAGCACGGTTGAATTTTCCTGCCCACTGAAGACAGCCTACCATCCCCTTCATATATTCATGGTACATGATAATTAATGGAGAAACTTCATGCTATCCGACTGCATGCCCTTCATGGGTATAGAGAATTCTGGTCTCCTGGCAACCATCTCCTTATTGAAAGCAGCTTTAAAAGATTAGTCCTAAAGAGACCATCCCATGATCTTTCTTGGGAAACAGTAGTGTTACTTTTCATAACCACAGAGTGTCAGCCACTCTCCTATTCCTGCCCTCTTTACTGGTTGAACGCTTCAGGGCCTTCCACTCCCCAGTTTTCCCCCTTCTCTTCTATTCTATAATCCAACTGCTCTTTAATCCCCTTATCCATTCCCCATCTTTTTTTCTTTGTGATTTCTAATCATCATCTCCACCATTTTACTTTCTACATTGCTCTTTTCCTTTTGGTGGAATATGCTGATGTCTAGTACAAAATATCTCTGCAACTCTATAGAGGATATATAACCTACTGTCAAATGGAATACCATGTGATATGGTCAGTTTAAGGGCTCTTATCTTTTTATGCACAAGATGTACATTAATGTGATTGCCCTAGGATCCATTTCTTGTTTGCCTATTTACTGTGCTAATAATGATCCTCATTGAATTTGCTTATCATTATTGTAACCTGTTTCTACCTTCAATAAAGACATTAAAATAGAAAAATAAATGTTTATAATTTTTTATAATATTGTCCCATAAGTATAGGTTGTTCTTTCACAGTTGGATCTCTCAAAATGACTTGGGAACTAGCTGACATGCTTGTGCTCATTGAAAAATATTCTACAGAAATAGTAATTGGCTGCACTTGCATTTTCTTCAGTTAAACACTAGATGTCACTGTTGTTTAAATAAAAAATGTGCTGGTTTATTTAATGAAACATATTGAACTACAAAATTCAGAGTAATTAATACTTTCAAATGTGTGAAATGAGTGCTATAAGCAAAAAGAACTGTGGCAGATTTCCACATCTGATAAAGGGGTGATAAAGTGGAGATGCTTTTTTCCAGTGATATCACTTCTCCAGTTCCTATGTTATTCTATGGAGCCTATGCGCTAAGATCTCCAAAGCTGAAGAAGTCTTAGTGCACTGGCTCTATAGAATAACATAGGAACTGGAGAAGTCATCTCCACTTTATCACCTCTTTATCATGCTTTAGTGCATCTCCCCCACTGAAGTTCTTACATCATTTAAAGGAGCAGTAGACTTTTTTTTATGAAAACCTGTATATTATAGAGCTTCTCCTGCTGAGTAAAACAAGTGCACTCCCGCTGCTGTCAGTTGTTGTATTCAAATGTTATTACAGTTCAAATAACCAGGAAGTGAATTTACTGTGTTTACTTCCTGATAGTTCTAACTGACAGGAAGTGGCAGGCAGTTTCTATCACATTTAATGGAGAACTGTATGGCATTGACATTCCTCACCATTAATGTAAAAAAAACCACAGGGTTAAACAGTAATAATTCTGGAAATATGCATCTTTAAGCAGTAAGAGTGCAATTATTTTACTCAACAGGAAATACCTTACAATATATTTTTTTCATAAAAAAAGTTTACTGCTCTTTAGGGTTGCCACCCAGCCGGTATTTTACCAGCAGGCCGGAAAAAAATTGGCTTCTGTCCAATGGTAAGTCTATGGAGAGAATGCCATGGCCGGTATTTTTTTTAAGAAAAGGTGGCAACCCTACTGCTCTTTTAACAGTGATCCTAGAGTACCAACTGCAAAATATGGAACAAATAAAATTTTTTCAAATTCCCATATTATATAAATGGGGATTTTCATTGCTTGAATTCTAGAAAGGTCTCCTCTGTAGAACTCAAGGGGTAAAAAGCCCCTATGTAAATCAAAGGGAGTTCTTAAAGTGGATGTTAAGCTTAAAATAAAATAAAAATAACGTTTTAATACTATTGGATGTGTCACCTAACTATTTAGAGGATGTTGTGCATAGGTGATATATCCACTTTAATTGTTTTCTATGATGCAGTTAGTTTGCTTCAGACGATACCCAGACAGGCAGAGTAAATAGATGGATAGATAGATAGATAGATAGATAGATAGATAGATAGATAGATAGATAGATAGATAGATAGATATGATCTACTCTCACTGCTGTGAGACTTTTTATTCAAAAGGTATTGCAACTTGCATTGGGTGCAGTACGTCCAAGGCCTAAAATGTTATGGTAGAGCTGTTGCTGAAACAGTCTATGGAAAGCTATTGTCAGTGACAATAACCCTTTAGAAGCTGTTGCACCAAGAGCATAAATCAGGCCCTGGAGTTACTGCATCCATAAATGCAAATTTGAGCTGCAATAACATTTGAAGAAAACATCTCTCAACAATGTGAATACCCATATTTTACTGAGGGGAATAAACCCTGAAGCATACATTTTTCAATATTACACAATATTATACCTTAACGTGCAGCTAACACCTTATGACAACTTAGGTTCATTTTACAAAGTGTTCAGAATCACCTATATGGTATTATTTTAACCATTGATATTTTTTAATAATAGATTATGAGATATGTAGTTGTATTTATATGTCAGTTTATGCAAGTTAGACAGTACTGGCTGACACAGCCGTGAGTTAGATACTAGCAATCTGCACTGCTCTGGCATCTCTCTGACACTCAGAGAGTTGAAAATAAACTTAGGCATATTATGTTTTGACAGAGAGGTGTCTTATGACCCCACTTTCTCCAGTTGCTTAACCCCTTAACAACCAGCCATGGCAGCGTGCGGCCGGCAGTTAAGGATCAAGGGTAATTTTTTTCCGCCCATTGGATAAATAGAAATGTAATTTTGAAGTCTTAGTTCTAAACCAGTGTTGGTGAAGCAATATACTGGAGACCTCTCTATCATTTGAGTGATTAAAATATCCATTTAATACCCATTTAATATCCATCTAACCATCATAACAAAGTCTAATAGTAATTTGGCCCTACAAATATCTTGGTATGTGGCTTGACCCCAACATCAGGTTTAGTGTTCATATTGATAAGTTAACATCCAAACGTTATACTTAAATAGGTGCTCTGTTTAGAAACAAATCCTCTCTAAGTCCCCTGGTAAGAAAAATATTGTTCAACTGATGCTAATGCCAGCCATAGACTATGAGGATGTAGTATATGCTTCTATACCACAAATCCATCTTGGTAAACTTCACACTCTGTATAATTCATTATGTTCCTTGTCCTCCAATGTAAATACATTATTCTTCATTGTGATATGTTTAAAGAACTAAAGACTAGAAGATAAACTGGTCACTCTCAAATGCCTATAGTACTATTTTTCTCCTTTATGGCATCAAGGGAGGCTCTTCTTTGAAAGGAGTGGTAGTCATGTCAACATATTTTATCAAACAAGGTCCCCAGGTGTGTTTTAGTTAATGTGCCTGGCGATCTTTCTTACTGTTCCTTCTCTGACATCCTGTCTTCTTCACTGTCATCCTGGACTTGTGGTTGAAAATTTTTCACTCTACAGCTGAACTAATAGAGGGACTCAATGCATTAGGGTTCCGTGGCAGTCTGGTCCCTGCATGTACATGGCCTTCTAGAACTTCCCATAATTTCTGATTGGCCAGGCATGTCCAGCTGATTCCTGGACAGCAGCTATTTAATGCAGCCTCTTGGAGATCTCAGGGCTCAGTTGTTTTGCCTGTTCACAGACTAAGCTTTCCTGATACCTGATTCCAGATCTTCAGATATATTCTTGCTTCGACCTTGGCTTGTTCAGGGACACTGCTTGATTACTAACTGACTTGACTTTGGATTGTTTCGTCTGTGCCTTTGTTGTCAATTTGGTACCTCACTTTGGAGTCCTTGAACCTTAGAGTCCTAGCCTTAGGGCCAATCAGTTACTACTGGATATCCATGCATGTATTCTGAGACCTTGACATCTGGAATCTAGCTTCCTTGCCTGTTTTCCTTGTACCTGGACATCTGGACCTGCCCCAATGCAGACACTCACTGCTGGGGCTCCATTTTCATCCTTGTGCCCTCTTTTAGTGTGGTTTCCCATGGGTGTGCACCTCTCTGCACAGAGACTCCACTTCTCAAACAAGACCTGCCCTCTGGTAAACATAAATATATGGAGCGGCAAATTCTAAACCACAAAAAGAGACTGAAAAACATGTGCATGGATTCATAGGCAAACAAAGGTCTATCATGTAATTGAAAGAGTAAAGCTACTGAAATTGAAATGGGCAGGCCACATAGCAAGAAGATCTTATCGTTGATGGACCAAAAAAATTTGGAATGAATACCAGTCAATACTCATACAAGAAGAAGACCAAAGATGGGTAGATGAAACTACCAAATTTGTCGGTACACAGTGCCAGCAAAAGGCACAGGAGAGAAGTTGTTGGAGGCTTGCTGAGGAGGAATTCATTATATATATATATATATATATATATATATATATATATGTTGAAACACAATCATTAATTGAAACAGTTGTATAAGAGGATTGGAACTGGGTGAGGAACAGCCAAACTCAGCTAACAAGGTGAGGTTGCTGAAGACCGTTTAATTGTCAAAAGTCATACACCATGGCTAGACTGAGCACAGCAACAAGACACAAGGTAGTTATACTGCATCAGCAAGATCTCTTCCAGGCAGAAATTTCAAGGCAGATAGGGTTTCCAGATCTGCTGTCCAAGTTCTTTTCAAGAAACACAAAGAAATGGGCAAGGAAACTTAGTGCAGCAGATGAAAGACACATCATGCTTACTTCCTGTCAGGCCCATGCTTACCAAGCACCTCACTGCCCAGCGTCCTCCTCCTCCCGTTCTGTGTGGCTGGGCAGCTTGTTCCTCCTGTCTCCTCCTCCTTGTCATGTGGAGCATCAGCACACCATCGTGTAACAACAGTGAAGTGCAACTGTTTTCCTCCCAGCCTGTGACCATCCACATCCTCTGGATCCCATACCTCAGGCATAGTATATACTGACCATTGCAACTGCAAACTCCTGTCCTCTGGCTATCAACATTAACCTTGATGATCTCTATACTCCTGACCTCTGGCTATTCATACTGACAATTGCTACTTTCTCTAATCCTGACCTTGGGATATTCATACCAACCACTGCTGATCTCTCTAACCCTGACTCTGGCAATCAACATTGACCTTTGCTGAACTCTGTATTCCTGATCCATAATGAACATCCCTCATTCCTGGCATTGTGGTCCTTCTGCACTTTCTAAGTTATTCACCTTTAGCATGTCTACATGTCATTAAACATCTGATCTACTCTACCTGCCCCTCTTTTTTTGTGGCCTACATCTTGGGAGTCTGTAACCTATTCAGCCTCCTCAGGATGTGGTGCTCAGATACGGGTGTGCTCCTACCTGCTACTGGGCTCCAGTTTACTTGATGCCACCTCAGCGCCTTACACTTTCCTTCGCAACTGGGAGTTGTCCAGCAGTGCCATCAGCTCAGAATTGGCAGAAAACAATGTGACCCTGTAGTACAGTCACATACTTTATTTAATTTAGATTTGTGTATCCAATCTGTATGACCCTTCAAGTACTTCCTTTTGTGCCATATCTCAGATAATGGCTGGACACTAACATGTTTTTTTTTATATTTCTGTATCTCCTGTGTAAATTTTGGCATTCAGGATCTCCTTTAGATCCCCCTCCTCCATAAAAATATGCCAGCGCTTGTTAAATGCATCAATTACACGTATACCGTCAATAAAAAAAAAGTGCCAATGAATCATACCAACTCTTTGTCTGGATCATTTTATCTATTATTATTATTATTATTATTCTTTATTTATATAGCGCCAACTAATTCCGCAGCGCTGTACAATTGGGGAATAGACATACAGAGGTATTAAATAGTACAATCAGATGTGTAGAACAGGAGGATCAGAGGGCCCTGCTCGTGAGAGCTTACAGTCTAGAGGAAGGTAGGTTTGATACAGAAGGAGTAAGTGCTATTGCGTTTAAGTGCCTCCTGCCACATGAACTGCCAGTCAGTGGGTGGGAGTGAGAAGTGTCATTGAGTGCAGTAGTCCGTGCAAGGGGTGAATCTTGGTGATGATGTTTATGGAGGCAGTTAATAGGCCTCCCTGAAGAGGTGAGTCTTCAGGGAGCGTCTGAAGATTTGAAGGCTGGGGGAGAGTCTAATGGGGCGGGGGAGGGAATTCCACAGCTCAGGTGCAGCACGGGAGAAGTCCTGTAGACGGGAGTGGGAGGATGTGATAAGAGCTGTGGAGAGCAGAAGGTCATGTGCAGAGCGAAGATGGCGGGCGGGAGTATATTTGGAAATGAGAGATGAAATATAGGGGGGTGCAGTGTTAGTGAGGGCTCTATAAGTTAGCACCAGAGTTTTGAATTTTACTCTGTATGCTAACGGGAGCCAGTGTAGGGACTGACAGAGGGGTGTGGTGTTAGAGAAGCGATGAGTGAGGTAGATTAGTCTTGCAGCAGAGTTCATTATGGACTGTAGCGGGGTTAGTCGGGTGAGAGGCAGGCCAATTAGTAAAGAGTTACAGTAGTCAAGACGGGACATGATGAGTGTTTGGATTAGAATTTTAGTAGTGTCTTCTGTGAGAAAGGGTCGGATTCTAGAGATGTTGCGGAGGTGGAGGCGGCATGAGTTGGAGATTGACTGGATGTGAGGAATGAAGGATAGGGCAGAGTCAAATGTGACCCCCAGGCAGCGTGCTGTAGGGGTTGGTGTGATGGAAGTGTTGTTAATGGTGAGGGTAATGTTTGGGATAAGGCTGGTTGCAGATGGAGGGAAGAGAATTAGTTCAGTTTTGCTAAGGTTAAGTTTGAGTTGATGGGAGGACATCCAGGAAGACACAGCAGACAGACAGTCAGACACTCGGGACAGGAGGGAAGGAGAGAGGTCTGGGGAGGAAAGATATATTTGGGTGTCATCAGCATAGAGATGATGGTGAAACCCAAAGGAGTTTATTAGTTTTCCAAGGGAAGCAGTGTAGATTGAGAAGAGCAAGGGTCCCAGTACTGATCCTTGGGGCACACCAACAGACAGTGGGAGGGGTGGGGAAGTGGAGTCGGAGTATGAAACACTGAAGGAGCGGTTGCAGAGATAAGATGAAAACCAGGAGAGTGCAGTGTCGCAGAGACCTAGGGAGTGGAGGGCTTGGAGGAGGAGTGGGTGATCGACTGTGTCAAATGCGGCTGACAGGTCCAAAAGAATGAGTAGGGAGTAGTGGCCTTTAGACTTGGCTGAGAGCAAGTCATTGGCCACTTTAGTGAGGGCAGTCTCAGTGGAGTGATGAGGGCAGAATCCGGATTGCAAGGGATCTAGCAGGGAATGGGAGCAGAGGAATTTAGTGAGCCGGTTATATGCAAGGCGCTCGAGAAGCTTGGAGGCAAACGGGAGTAGGGAAATTGGCCGGTAATTTGACAATGAGTTTGGGTCCAGGGAGGGTTTTTTTAGGATGGGAGTGATTAGTGCATGTTTGAAAGAGGATGGGAAGGTGCCGGTTGACAAAGAGAGGTTGAATAAGTGAGTAAGGATTGGAGTTAGTAGAGGGGAGAGTTCTTGGGTGAGCTGAGATGGGATTGGGTCGAGAGGGCATGTTGTTAGGTTTGAGCGAGTGAGGAGAAGGAGACTTCATCCTCAGTGACAGGTGGGAAGGAGCTTAGTGTGTATGTGGGAGAGGCGACAGGGCTGGGCTGGCTGGGTGGGGGTGGTAGTGATGAAATGTCATGTCTGATAGATTCAATCTTGTTCTTGAAGTGGTTGGCGAGATCTTGGGCAGAGAAGTTAGTGGAAGGTGTTTGTGTTGGTGGGTTTAGAAGAGATGTGAAGGTTGAGAAAAGGCGTTTGGGGTTGGAGGAAAGATTAGAAATTAGAGAGGAGAAGAATGACTGTTTAGCCAGGGAGAGGGCAGAGCTATACGAACGGAGAATTAATTTGTAGTGTGTGAAGTCAGCTGTGGAGCGCGATTTCCTACAGTGCCTTTCAGCAGTGCGTGAGCACCTTTGGAGGTATCGCGTAGTCTTGTGTGCCAGGGTTGTAGTGGGGTTGTGCGTGGGTGGCGTGGAGTTGCAGGTGCAGCGATGTCAAGGGCTGAAGTGAGAGTGCTGTTGTAGAGAGCAGTAGTTTTGTCTGGGCAAGTAAGTGTGAGGATGGGGTTGAGAAGAGGCTGCAGGGAGGTGGAAAATTGTTGCTTGTCAAGAGTATGCAGATTTCTCCGCATACGCTTGATTGTGGCGGGGGTGATGGGTTTGCGTGGTATGATGAGGTTACCGGTGAGGAGGTGGTGGTCAGAGAGGGGAAAGGGGACATTAGAGAAGTTGGAGACCGAGCAGAGGTTAGTGAAGATCAAGTCGAGGGAGTGACCATCACTGTGTGTGGGAGAGCTGGTCCACTGCGATAAGCCTAAGGAGGTTGTTAAGGAGAGGAGTTTGAGGGCAGGGGGGTGTTGTGATTATCTATAGGGATGTTGAAGTCACCCATGATGAGAGTAGGGACATCAGAGGACATGAAGTGAGGGAGCCAGGAGGTGAAGTGATCAAGGAATTGTGCAGTGGGACCAGGTGGCCTGTATATGACAGCGACACGCAGGGGGAGGGGAGAGAAGAGGCGAAGTGTGTGAGCTTCAAATGTAGGGAAGGAAAGAGAGGGAACAGTGGGGAGTACCTGAAATATATGGTTAGGGGGCAGCAGGATGCCTACTCCCCCTCCCTGCCTGTTGCCAGGCCTCGGTGTGTGTGTGAATTGAAGGCCTCCATATGAGAGTGCGGCAGTGGAGGCAGTGTCTGATGATGTGAGCAAGTTTCAGTGATGGCAAGGAGGTTTAGGGAATGAGAAATGAACAGATCATGAACAGCTGTTAGTTTGTTACACACAGAGCGGGCATTCCAGAGACCAAAACAAAAGGGGGGGGAGGAGGTTAGGTGACGGGGTACGGTTATTAGGTTGTGAGTGTTGCGTGTGTGAGTGGGTTCTGTGGTCCAAGAGAGAATGGAAGGGGGGCCTGGGTTAGGTGAGATGTCACCTGCAGCAAGTAGGAGGAGAAGGGACAGGGACATAAGGTGAGAGTGAGATTTGAAGCAGTGGGGCTTTTTTGCAGGGGTAGAAGGAGATGGTGGTGATAGGGAGCGGAGGAATGAAAAAAGTTCATGGGAGCAGAGAAGTGGTGAGTGAAGAATTGAGGGTGCAATGTGAATGGCATGACACTTAAAGGGATAGTAATACCTAAAATGTAAAAAAATATATGTTGTAGGGTTTATCCCCCTGAGTAAAACAAGAGTACTCCCACTGCTGAAAGATGTTTCATTCAAAAGTTATTAATTTTCAAAGTTGAATTTTTTAGGTGCAATATCACAGTTGCCTGAAATTGTACAGGGGCGCTGTTGCTACACCATCCTATGGAGATTTATGGTCCTGAGACCAGAGCTGTCCATAGGATCGTGTAGCAACAGCGCCACTGTACAATTTCAGGCCACTGTGATATTGCACCTAAAAAATTCAACTTTGAAAATTAATAACTTTTGAATGAAACATCTTTCAGCAGTGGGAGTCCTCTTGTTTTACTCAGGGGGATAAACCCTACAACATATTTTTTTTTACATTTTAGGTATTACTATCCCTTTAATGTGGACACAGGAGGAGGAGAGTCTTATGCAGGTGAGAATGGCGATGACAAAACATGGAGTTAATTTGCCCATAGTTGGGTTAATGAATGGGGCAGTAGAGATGTGCAACAGTCAGTAATCCAGGAGAGTACAGATGACTTGGCAGTCAAGGGTCAATCCACGGAGCAGAGGGTATAGGTGCCAGGGATGGTGAGGAGAGTCAGTAGCAGAACTGCAAAGTACTTGGTGAGGGTAGGAATCAATGCAGGGTTAAATGAAGTAGTCCAATGATGATCAGGAGAGGCAGAAGTTGTAATGGTTAATGGTGGCTGGAAATCCTGGTTTCTTGCATCAGGTGGTCAGTAGTTTCAGTAGAGGAAGCAAATGTCAGTGCTTGGTGAAAATGACTGTTTCTTCATTCTGAATTCAGCCTGTTTACTTGCTTCTTGTCTGTAGGTGGCTGCAGCAGCTGTCTCTCTCTTGTCCAGCTCTCTTGCCTAACTCTCAGTACTTAGATAAAGATGTACTTGGATAAAGGTGCCAACTGCTACCCCTGGCAAATGCCACCCCAGGCAAATGCCACCCCTAACTGGGCCTGAATATATACTAACTGGAGTCCCTAAGAACACTGACTGACTGACTGAGGGATTTCCAAATTACAAATTGTTTTGGGATGGAAGAGCTCTGAGTGCGTTCAGGTGTGACACCATTAAATCTCTGATAAGAAACAGACACAGAGAGATATAGGAGAGGAATGGGGGAGGAAGGCAATATGGAGACTGGAACAGGGGGTCAAAATGGCTAATTTAGATTAGTACATACAACAAGGGGTTAAATGGTAGAGGGAGACTGGATGAGATTGGAGAGAGGGAGACTGGATGAGATTGGAGTTCCAGGTGAAGGGTAGATTAGTACATACCAGGAGACTGTATAGTTAATAAACAGTTGGGTTACAGCACAAGATTTTTAAGCAGACTGGATGGGAAACACATACCAGGAGACTGTATAGTTAATAAACAGTTGGGTTACAGCACAAGATTTTTAAGCAGACTGGATGGGAAACACATACCAGGAGACTGTATAGTTAATAAACAGTTGGGTTACAGCACAAGATTTTTAAGCAGACTGGATGGGAAACACATACCAGGAGACTGTATAGTTAATAAACAGTTGGGTTACAGCACAAGATTTTTAAGCAGACTGGATGGGAAACACATACCAGGAGACTGTATAGTTAATAAACAGTTGGGTTACAGCACAAGATTTTTAAGCAGACTGGATGGGAAACACATACTGGAGTCCCTAAGAACACTGACTGCATCTATATTTAGTAGTATTGAGTAGATATTTTCTCTGTGTCTTTTTGGTGCTATACTATGCTTGTTATAGTAAAGCCCCTCTCTTGCAGTCTTCAAGACAATTCAATTGTTCCTTTCTAAATTTGTTTCTCATTAGATCACTGGGTAGGAATACATAAGACTTGTTAGAGCTTTGATGGTAACTAAGATGACTGTGAAAGGTGAGGTTATAATTATGGGGGACTTTAATCTTCCTGATGTAACATAGTAACATAGTAAATTAGGTTGAATAAAGGCACAAGTCCATCAAGTTCAACCTTCTCCTCATACCCCAGTAACTGAGAATTTTATAGCTTTCCTGCTACCAATTAAATTAGTCTTTATTAGACCTTCCTGATCAGCATACTGATAAACAGTATTACTCTGTATGTTCCCTTTTGAAAGAAATGTATCTAATATTCTCTTAAACGTATACATTGTATCTGCCATATCCACCTCCCTGGGCAATGAATTCCACAATTTAACAGACCTTACCGTAAAAAAAATCCTTCCTCTGCTGAAGTTTAAACCTCCTTTCCTCTAATCTCAAGGGGTGTCCCCTGGTCACCTGATCTGGCCTTGGAATAAATAGCTTACTGCATAGATCCTTGTATTGACCTCTCATATACTTGTGCATACTCAAGGTGTGGTCTTACCAATGATTTGTATAATGGCAAAATAATGTTATCCACTCTTGCTTCGATACCTCTTTTTATGCAAGACAGGCTTTTGTTTGCCTTTGCTACTGCTGTTTGACACTGGTCACTGTTTCCAAGTTTGTAGTTGACAAGGATACCCAGGTCTTTTTCTAGCAACGAGTCACCTAAAATTACTCCATTAAGTTCATAAGTAGCCTTGGGATTGTTTCCTCCCAAATGCATGACTTTACACTTCCCCACATTAAACTTCATATTCCATATGTTTGCCCAGTCTGACATTGTATGTAAGATACCTTCTCAGGCCCAGTATACAGAGGCAATGAATATACATATACTGTCACAGGACAGGCATAGAAACATAAGGGTACTCTATGGTTAAAGTACATGTAAATCAATCAGTCTCTGTTGTGGTGTTTGACACACCCAAGGTGGTAAAGGAGCAGCAAGTGGTGCTAGATGAAACAACTCCGTCAGTCTATTGAACAGAGATTGCTGCTTAGGCTGAGCAGGAACTGAGGCCAGAACACTGCAGAAATGAGCTAGAGCCAATAGCCTCCACGGGCGTAGAAACAGAGACAAACTACACTGCAAGAGCTTGAGCCAATAGCCCCCATGGGCGTATAACGGAGAGCAAACACTGTACAAGCTAGAGCCAATAGCGTCTCCCGCGGGCGCGGTAACAGAGACCGACTATACTGCAAGATAGGCAGGATGAGCCACCGCCTATACAAGGCTCTGAAACATAACGGGCTCAGCAAGTGTAGCGGAAGATCTGGGCAACGGCTCTGCAAGTGTTAATGAAGGCTCAGGGAACAGACACACAGCCCTGCGAGTGTAAACGGAGGCTCAGGGAATGGAGCTAACAGCTCTGCAGGTACAAACGGAGGCTCAGCGAACAGAGGCACGGTTCTGCAAGTGTTAATGGAGGCTATGACACGATCAGCCCTGCCACAAGCACAGCGGAAGTCAGAATGTCGCCTTGGCGACACCAAACAGCAGGCAGCAGGAACGGAGGCAGGGTCAACAGCAAGCCAGTTCAGGTCACGGAGCAGGAAGTCAGCCAGGCCGGGTCAGATCACGGAGCAGGGTTCTCAGACAAGCCAGATCAAATCACAAGCAGGAACTTCAGCCAGGCCAGGTCAGATCACGGAGCAGGATTCTCAGACAAGCCAGATCAGGTCACAAGCAGGAACGTCAGCCAGGCCGGGTCAGATCACGGAGCAGGAAACCAGGAGCGTCGTCAAAACAGGCCAAATCGATACACAGGAATCAGGAACACTAGATCACAGCAACAGCAACACTGGCTCAGGAACACCACGAAAGGGCACCTGACAGGTGCCAAAGACCAGATATAAAAAGGCCACAATGGGCGGGTCAAACAGGCTCAGCCAATGGGAGCGCCCACAACCGAGAGTGACAGTCAAGGATCACGAGCACCGTGATATCCCCTCTGTAGAGAGAAAATATCCTGTTCTGAATTAATGACCTTGCATAATATAGTATCATCTGCCCCAATTTCCTTATTTTATACACCAGCCTTCTGTGTGGCACTGTATCAAATGCCTTTGCAAAGTCTAGATATACTACATCTACTGCCTTGCCATTGTCAAGGTTGCTGCTTAACTCCTCATAGAAGCTGAAAAGATTAGTTTGGCATGATCTATTCTTCATAAAACCATGTTGATTCATGCTAATGATTTTGTATGTGTTGTAATCCTGAAAATAGTCCCTTATTACCCCTTCTAGCAGTTTTCCCACTACAGAGGTCAAACTCACTGGTCTATAATTCCCAGGTTCTGTTTTAGTTCCCTTCTTAAAAAGAGGCACTATGTTAGCTCTTCGCCAATACTGTGGCACTGAGCAAGTGGTAATAGAATCTTTAAAGAGTAAATATAGGGGTTTTACTAACACTGCACTAAGTTCCTGAAGAACCCTTCGATGTATTCCATCAGGACCCAGTGCTTTGTCGGTCTTAATTTTGTTCAGTCTTCCCATGACATCTTGTGGACTGGAAAAACCAAACAGCAGGTTCAGCCGGTAGTAGAGATATCCTAAATTCTTTACAAGGATTAGCTCTTAGTCAATTAGTAGAAGAGCCGACTAGGAAGGAAACCACACTAGATTTATTATTTACTAATGGAAACTTGGTATCAGATGTAGCTGTAGGAGAGTGTTTGGGCTCCAGTGATCATCAATCTGTGTGGTTTAATATAAAGACAGAGGCTGAGTTGCACCACACAAAAACAAAGGTTCTAGACTTTAGAAAGACTGATTGTTCTAAAATGGAAACATTTTTATGTCAGTCTTCAACAACTTGGAGATCTTTAGATGGAGTCCAGGAGAAATGGGATTATCTGAAATGTGCTTTACTAAATGCAACAGAGCATTGCATTAGACATGTCAGCAAGGGTAAAAGAAAAAAAAAAACCACTGTGGTACCCAGCAGAAGTGGCAAATATAGTAAAGAGAAAAAAAGGAGCATTTAAGAAATATAAGCAGATGCAGAAGGAAGAAGATCGGTATCGGTACATGACTAGGCTGAAGGAGGCCAAATGCATTATTAGATGTGCCAAAGCACAGACAGGGGAAAAAAATAGCCAGTCAATAAAAAAGGGGGATAAAACATTTTAGAAATATAAGTGAAAGGAGGAAAATGAAACAAGGAATAGTTAGACTGAAAACAAAAATGAAAACTATGTAAATGAGAATAATGGGCTAGCTGACTGTCTCAATGAATATTTCTGTTCAGTTTTTACAGCGGAAGATTAAGGGAAGGGGCCTCTGTTAGAAAAACAAAATGGCAAGACATAGGAAACATGCATGTTTACAGAGGAAGAAGTTCTACTGCAACTTTCTAGGATAAAAACATAAATCAATGGGACCAGATGGGATGGGATACACCCAAAGTTATTAAAAGAACTTAAGTGTGTTCTGGCAAAACCTTTAACAGAATTATTCAATCAGTCACTAACGACAGGAATAGTTTCAGAAGATTGGAAGTTAGCAAATGTAGTACCGCTTCACAAAAAAGATAGCAGGGAAGAGTCTGGTAACTACAGACCAGTAAGTCTTACATCAGTAGTGGGAAAATTAATGGAGACTGTGTTAAAGGAAATAATTGTTGAATATCTGAATTTAAATGGCTTTCAAGATACCAGACAGCATGGGTTTACAGCAGGGAGATCTTGTCAAGCTAAAGTCATAGGTTTTTTTGACTGGGTAACTAAAATAATAGACCGAGTGTCACAGAGTGAAGAGGAATTGAACACACTGACAAGTACAGATTAACTTAATTTAAAACTTTATTGAATACAATGAAAGGCAACAGGCAGATGGCAATAAATGACACACAGTAGTTATGGTAATGACACAAGTGGCAGTAGATAGTGGCACACCTTCCCGATGACACAAGTGGCAGTAGATAGTGGCACACCTTCACGAGACCAGGAAGGAACAGTGGAGACACTTTCCTACCCTTTACCAGGCAGGTGGTCAGCAACAGAATTGCCCTGGGACTACACGGTAGATGTGAGGGCAGTGCAGAGCACTCCAATACACAGATGGAATGGCACACCTTCACAAGACCAGAGAGGAACAGTGCAGCACTTTCCTAACCCTTCACAGGACAGATGATCAGAAACGGAATGGCCCTTGGACTACACGATAGATGTGGGAACAGTGCAGAGCACTCCTGTACCCGGATAGGAGGGTAGACTGGGGAGTGGATCAAAATGTGCCATTTTAGAGAATTTGTCTACAATCATTAGTATGACTGTGCAGCCCTTGGATCTAGGCAACTCTACCATAAAGTCTAATGAAATGTTTGACCACGGGCGTTCCCAAGTCTAGAGTAGTCCTAGAGGTAGATGCCTAGGAGTCTTGGCACGGGCGCATACGGAACAGGCTTCCACAAAGGCTGCACAATCTGCTCTTAGACTAGGCCACCAAAATAGCTGTGAAATTGACCAAATTAATTGGTCTCGACCAATATGCCCGGCTGCTTTGGATGAATGGTAGGTCTCAAGTAGCTTAGTGCGGAGATTGTCAGCTACAAAACATTTCCCACTGGGTTTCTCAACTGGAGCATTGTCTTGTGACACGACGATCTCCTCACCCAGAGGAGAGGTAATGCTTGTACGAATAGTCGCTAAAATGCAATCAGGAGGGATAATTGGAACAGGTTCACTGTCAGACTCACGATCTTGACCAAACTGTCTAGACAAGGCATCAGCTCGGGTGTTCTTGGAACCAGGGAGGTACGAAACTACAAAGTTAAATCTAGACAGGAATAACGCCCATCTGGCTTGTCTTGGGGACAGTCTCTTGGCCTCTGATAGGTACGTTAGATTCTTATGGTCCGTTAAAATCAATACAGGAGCCTTAGTCCCCTCCAGGAGGTGATGCCACTCCCGGAGGGCAAGGATGATGGCCAGCAACTCACAGTCCCCTATGCCATATAAGCTTTGAGCCTTAGTCATCTTTTTAGAAACCGCACGGCATCAGGGGTTTACCAGTTTCCGCTCTCTGTGATAGAACTGCCCCTACCCCTGTCTCGGAAGCATGTACCTCAAGGGTAAAGGGCAGAGCCGTGTTAGGATGTACCAATATAGGAGCCATCAAGAAGGCAGTCTTCAGAGCTTCAAAAGCATTGTTGGCCTCAGGGGACCATACTGATGGGTAAGCGCCCTTATGTGTCATGTCAGTCAAAGGTTTGACAAAGGATGAGAAATTACGAATGAACTTCCTATAATAATTTGCAAACCAGAGAAATCTTTGTATGGCCTTCAGGCCTATAGGACGTGGCCATTGTAATACTGCCAACAGTTTTTCCGTATCCATAGCAATTTCGTTAGTCGAGATAACATAACCCAGGAAGGATACCTGGTCTTTATGAAATTCGCATTTCTCAAGTTTGCAATAAAGTTTGTTCTCCCTCAGTTTTTGCAATACCGAAATGACATCTCTCCTATGTGTCTCGATATCAGGAGAGTGTATCAAAATGTCGTCCAGGTATACTACTACACAGGACTGTAGCAGGCTTCGTAGAACATCGTTAATGAACTCCTGGAAGACCGCTGGCGCATTGCACAGCCCAAAAGGCATAACCAAATATTCGTAATGGCCACTACGATTATTAAAAGCAGTCTTCCACTCATCGCCCTCCTTGATTCTAATCAGGTTGTATGCTGCACGTAAATCGAGTTTCGTGAATATGGAGGAGCCCTTTAAACAGTCAAACAATTCCGTAATAAGAGGGATGGGGTAAGCATTTTTTACCATTAGTTTGTTTAGCCCTCTATAATCGATACAGGGCCTGAGCTCCCCTGAGCTTCCTCTGCGGTGGAAGGACCGTTCCTCCCGAGATAACCATGTAAATCCAACCTGCATGGGTTCAGCCCTACTGGATTCTGAACTGGGAGGCAAGGGAGGTACGGGTGGGAGCTCCCTGTTAGGTATTGGGCGCAACTCTTGCCTTGGCCTATTATTTTTAAATATGGACCTTTCTCTTATACGCGTGTCAATTAGAATGACAAAAGAGATTAGTTGGTCCAAGTCACTAGGTAAATCGCGGGCAGCTATCTCATCTTTGATTGTGTCATTTAGTCCCTGCGAGAAGGCTGCCACCAGAGCCTCATTTTTCCATCCCACCTCTGCCGCAAATGTGCGAAATTCGATAACATAATCAGCTACCGTACGGGTGCCCTGCTGAATTGTCATTAAGTTTTTAGCGGCAGAGATGGACCTACCAGGGACATCAAAAACCCCTCGGAATGCCTCAACGAATTGGGAGAAAAATGAAGTGATCGGTTTCGTTGTCTCCCATAACAGATTGGACCAAGCCAGGGCTTTGCTGGTCAACAGAGAAATCATAAAGCCCACTTTGCTTCTCTCAGATTGGAAAGCGTGAGGGACCAGTTCCAAAAAATTCAGAGCTGATTAATGAATCCGTGACATAATGTGGGATCCTATCACGGTGCCCGTGATTGCTGCATTTTCATGTCAGTTACCTGCAGGGGGCTCTCCATTGGCTGCTTCCCTTATACCCGCCTTAGACTGCCTATTTAAACTGAGCTTGGGCACGACTTGTGCTGCTCCCGTATTGGTTGAGCTGTGTTGGCCCGCCCCTGGTGACCTTTTTATTCTGGCCATTGGCACCTGTCAGGTGCCCTTTCGTGGTTTTCATGAGCCAGTGCTGCTGTTGCTTGTTCCAGTGTTCCTGATCTCCTGTGTACCGATTTGGCCTGTACTGACTACGCTCCTGTGTTCCTGTCCCGTGATCTGACCCGGCCTGGCTGACGTTCCTGCTCGTTGCTGATCTGGCTTGTCTGCGAATCTCCTCCGTGATCTGACCCAGCCTCGCTGACTTCCTGCTCCTGGATCTGTTCCGGATTTCTACTGCTCCAGTCTACAGCTCCTGTTGTCGCCTCGGCGACATTCTGATCGCTGCAGCATGTGGGTCTGAGCCTTTCCAAATTGCTGTATTAACTCCTGCTGAACCGCGTCTCCTGAGCTGAGCCTTCCGTTTCTCTGTGCAGTATATCAGTATAGCTGAGTCTCATTGGCACTTGCTGTGCAGTATCGCTACTCTCGAGCCTCCGATCACTAGTGTGCTTCCTTCTACCTCTCTGCCACTGTTAACCCTTGCTGAGCCGTTGTCCATCTACACTGCTCCTGCTGAGTCGGCCGCGTGGCGGGCCTCTGTTGTCGGTGGCTCAAAGGTTATCTGCAGAGCAGTAGTTCTCCGTCAACGCACCCGTGAGAGGTGCTATTGGCTCAAGCAGTGCAGCAACCAGTGGTCTCCGTTATGCCCGTGGGGGCTATTGGCTCAAGCGATTCCAATACTGTTGGTTGCCGGTATAAGCCCGTGGGGGCTATTGACTCAAGCTATCACAATACTGTTGGTCTCTGTTAGGCCCGTGGGGGTTATTGGCTCAAGCAATTCCAATACTGTTGGTCTCCGTTACGCCCGTGGGGGCTATTGGCTCAAGCAATTCCAATACTGTTGGTCTCCGTTACGCCCGTGGGGGCTATTGGCTCAAGCGATCCCAATAATGTTGGTCTCCGTTATACGCCCGTGGGGGCTATCAAAGAACTACCCTGCAGCTCAGTCTCTGTCGCAGCTCTTTCAGCAGCTCTACACTGTATGGACTTAAGGTGTTGTGTGATCTAGCACCTATTGCTGCCTTTGTTCACCTAGGGCGTGCCTACACCACAATTGAGACTGATTCTCTTTGGTACTTAACCATTCATTGCCAGTCACTGTTTTGCCTATTCTGTGACTGTACTAAAATATATTTTATTCCTGTTCTGTATCCTGGCCTTGAGAAGGCCTATGTAGCCTATATTCTGCTATTCACAGTACTGCCTGTAGAGGGCAATATTGTTATTGTTTTTTTTCTAATAAAACTGTGTTTTATTTTTAATCCTCTATCTGAGTGTCTGAAAAACCGTTACAATTGGTAAGGCCGGTAGAACCTGTTACCATCTCGTGCCATCTAAGGTTGCCTTACCCGGTACTGACAGGGCCGGTAGAGTCTGTATCCATCCAATGCATCATTATCATGTGCCTATTATGTAATTACTAATAAAATATATCTTGTATAAAGTTATGTTTTTACCTATTCTCTGTGTCTGAGAGTCATAACAAACCGTGACAGTATGAAAGGGCCATGACCTCAGGTAATAAGAGCGATGGTAATACACAGAACATCCATTGGAGGATGGATGTACATGAGCAACGCCTGGATCAGCTAGCGGTAGCGATCAAAACCATTCTTGAACGCACTGTACACTCAGATAAGTCTGTTCCGAGTCCGGTGGTCTCCCCAGGCCAGACACCAGAGATCAATACCTTGCCCTCAGGGCTTACAGTTAAAGGGTTAACCGCTACGGCCCCGTTGCCACTCAGATATGATGGTGATCCAAACCTATGCAGAGGCTTTATTAACCAACTGGAAATATTTATGGAACTGACGGCTCAATCCTTTCCCAGTGACCGCAGTAAAGTTGGGTTTATGATATCTCTGCTGACTGGTAGAGACCTGGCATGGGCCAATCCCTTATGGGAGAATTCTAAGCCTTGCACAAAAAGCTTTAAGGAATTTGTGCAGTCCTTTCGGAGAGTGTTTGAACCTCCTGGTAGAACCACCTCTGCTGCTAAACGCCTCATGGAAATACAGCAGGGCAGGCGTACGGTGGGCGACTATGCCATCAAATTTCGCACCTTGGCAGCAGAGGTTGGGTGGAACAATGAGGCGTTGTTGGCAGTCTTCGCCCAAGGTCTGAGTGACCAGATAGTAGATGAAATTGCAGCTAAAGACGTGCCTATGGATCTTGATGATTATATTGAATATGTTATCCTAATTGATACCCGGATAAGGGAAAGCCTGATGGCAAAAGATCGAAGGCCAAGGTCAAAAAGTAACGGGACTAGCAGTACAAATTGCCCATCCATCCCTCCCTTGGCTTCTAAACCTACTGAACAGTTTTTGGAACCTGGTGAATCTATGCAAGTGGGTTTCACCAGACTAACCAGGGAGCAGCGAACGTATCGCAGAAAGCAGGGATTGTGTTTATATTGTGGCAAGGGTGGGCACCTGCTAAGATCCTGCCCTGTGCGGCCGGGAAACGAACACACCTAGGGTACCTTGGAGGACAGGCCCTAGGTGGTGTTGAATCGTCCCCAGGTTTGAACATGTTGAAACCCACCATACAGGTGGTACGGTCTTGGGAAAAACGTTCAGTGGAGGTTTTGGCCCTGGTGGATTCTGGCGCAGCAGGGTACTTTATGGATAATACCTTTGCTGAATTGCATGGAGTTACACGTATTGAGCAAGAATCCCCTCTCGCTATTGAAGCTATTGACGGCAGACCCTTAGAACCTGCACAGGTTACCTTTGAGACAATGCCATTATCTATGACCATTGGGGCACTTCACAAGGAGGAACAGCAGTTCCAACTTATCAGTTCTCCACATTACACAGTCATTCTGGGCTTTCCTTGGTTGCAACTTCATAATCCACAGTTTGTTTGGCAAAAGTGTGAAATTTCGGCTTGGTCTCAGTACTGTATGGAGCATTGCGTATCCCATCCGGTTAAGATCTTGTGTACCTCCCCTTCACTCCCTGATGAGTATCAACAGTTCAGTGACGTATTCAGTAAGGGAGAGGCTGGCACCTTGCCTCAGCACAGATCTTATGACTGTAGTATTGATTTGCCTCCGGGGGTGGTGCCCCATAGGGGATGCACGTATCCATTGTCTTGTGATGAGAACCAAGCTATGGAGGAATACATTTCCGATGCACTTAACAGAGGGATTATAAGGAAATCCACCTCACCAGCAGGGGCTGGATTCTTTTTTGTAAAAAAAGAAAAATGGCGAATTGAGACCATGCATCGATTACCGTGGCCTAAATAAGCTTATGTCTAAGAATGCTAATCCGATACCACTCATCACCGAGCTATTTGACAGGCTTAAGGGCTCCCCTATCTTTACTAAATTGGACTTGCGAGCTGCTTATAACTTGATCCAGATCAGAGCTGGTGATGAGTGGAAAACTGCCTTTAACACGAGATTGGGGCACTATGAATATTTAGTCATGCCATTTGGTCTTTGTAATGCACCCGCAGTATTTCAAGAACTAATCAATGATATCCTCAGGAATATGTTGCAGTCCTGTGTGGTTGTCTACCTGGACGACATACTCATTCATTCTGAAAATATGTCACAACACATTAAAGATGTGTCTGAGGTGTTGCTTCGCCTACGACAAATTGGCAGAGACCAATTGTCATGGTCCCTTTCACAAGTTTTCTGGTGGCCTTCTATGAGAACTGATTGTGCTGATTTTACGAATGCCTGTGCCACCTGTGCCCGCACCAAGACCCCTAGACACCTCCCCGTGGGTCTACTCCAGCCAGTACCCAATGGTGAACGCCCTTGGTCCAACTGCCAGTATCTAGAGGGTATACATTTATCCTGATGGTGGTGGACAGGTTTTCTAAAATGGCCCATTTCGTGCCCCTCCGTGGCCTTCCCTCTGCTAAAGAATTAGCAGTAGTTTTTCTAAAGAAGTATTTCAGTTGCATGGAGTACCTAGAGTGCTGGTGTCCGACCGGGGGAGCCAGTTTGTATCTAGATTTTGGAGGGCATTCTGTGAACAGATGGGCATACAATTGTCCTTTTCTTCTGCCTACCATCCCCAGACCAATGGGGCCGCTGAGCGTGCTAATCAGGGATTGGAACAGTTCTTTCACTGTTTTATTACTGACCATCATGATAACTGGTCCGACCTGTTGCCCTGGGCAGAGTTCGCCAGGAACTGTGCAGTTAATTCTTCATCCGGGAGCTCTCCATTCCTGATTAATTATGGGTTCCAGCCTTGTTTGCTCCCGGATTCATTTCAATCACAACAGATTCCAGCTCTGGATGAGCATATTGAGCAGCTCCGTTCCACATGGGCACAGGTTCAGAGGGCACTTGGTCAGTCCTTCCAGCGCCATCAGCGACATGCTAATCGCAGACTATTGCCAGCGGTTTCCTTTCAGGTTGGGGACAGAGTGTGGCTCTCTTCCAGAAATCTGAAACATCAATTTCCGTCTAACAAATTGGCCCCCCGATTCATTGGTCCGTATAGAGTGATTCGCAAAATTAACCCTGTCTCGTATGCCTTGGACATTCCTGCGTCCATGCGTATTTAAACGTGTTCCATGTCTCTCTCCTCAAACCTCTTGTCTGCAACCGTTATACTACTAACCCTGTGGTGCCAGGGCCTGTAGAGGTTGAAGGTCAGGAGGAGTATGAAGTTCAGAGTGTCATTGATTCCCGCAGACTTAGAGGAAAGGTGCAGTATTTGGTGCATTGGAAAGGATATGGTCCTGAAGAAAGATCATGGGTTGATAGTAAGGAGATTCATGCTCCCAAATTACTGAGAATTTTTCATTCTAAGTATCCTCAGAAACCAAGACTCACTTGGTCTTTGAGAAGGGGATACTATCACGGTGCCCGTGATTGCTGCATTTTCATGTCAGTTACCTGCAGGGGCCTCTCCATTGGCTGCTTTCCTTATACCCGCCTTAGACTGCCTATTTAAACTGAGCTTGGGCACCCTTTGGTTGCCCTTTCGTATTTGTCTCTATGCTGTGGTTGCTGCATGGTGTTCCAGTGCTTCCTGGGCCTTGTCGCTGTTCCTGATTGTCAGTGGTATCCAAGTTCCTGCCTGCCAGTCGTTCGGTTCCTGCTTCTGTTCCTGATCCAGTCGGAGTTGCTGTTCCTGTAGTTGTTCCTGCTACCGTTCCAGACCCGGTCTACCATCTGCATTTTGATCCTCTTCTTCAGCGGGGTTCCTGTACCATCTACTACCGGTTGCCTGCCGTTTCCGGTGGTCAGGGCGACATTTTGACTTCCGCATGGGTTTCTCCAGTACGCGGGTACTGGTTCGCTTCACTGAGTCCAGTTGCTATTGCACTGTGTGAGCCTCGGCTTCTCTGGTACACGGGTATTGGTTGGCTCCATGGTAACTGGCTGCCGTTGCACCGGAAGACTCATAGCTTACTCCAGTATGCGGGTACTGGTTCGCTCCATTGTAACTGGCTGCAAGCCACCGATTAGTCTTGGTCTCCTCAGTATGCGGGTACTGGTTCGCTCCATTGTAACTGGCTGCAAGCCACCGATTAGTCTTGGTCTCCCCAGTACGCGGGTACTGGTTCGCTCCACTTAAACTACTGCTATTGCACTATATGAACCTTGGGTTATCCGGTACGCGGGTACTGGTTGGCTCCACGTTACCGTCTGCTGTTGCACCGGAAGAGTTTTGGGTTTCTCCAGTACGCGGGTACTGGTTCAATCCATTTAAACCGGTTGCTGTTCCACTGGTAGAATCTGGTTTCTCCATCACGCTGTACTGGTTCGCTCCACAACAACCGGTTGCTGTAGCACCGGTGGTGTTCAATTACTCCAGTACTTGGGGTTGGTTCGCCCCATTGAAGGAGGCTGTCCTGTCCTAACAGCCTGACATGTTGAAGGTTTCTCCCAGTACACGGGTACTGGTTTGCTCCTCTAATTACTGGTAATTATTGCGCTACCATCTAGCCAGTCACCTCGGCCACCTTACTGCCCTCACTATCTGCGGTGGGCTGCCTTGCCCGGTATTGGTAAGGCTGGTAGAACCTGGTTGTGACTATTCCTTTAAGGGTTGCCTTACCCGGTATTGGCAAGGCCGGTAGAACCTCTTACCAACAGTTCCAGTGACGTGGCTGCTGTGCCCAGTATATTGGCACGGCCGGTAGAGCCTCTTTCTTACATTCCAGTGCCTGGGCTGCCGTGCCCAGTATATTGGCACGGCCGGTAGAGCCTTCAGTATTCCTTGTATGTGTCACCAGGCTGCCCTGCCCGGTATATTGGTAAGGCCGGTAGAACCTGTTACCATCTCGTGCCATCTAAGGTTGCCTTACACGGTATTGGCAGGGCCGGTAGAGTCTGTATCCATCCAGTGCATCATTATCATGTGCCTATGTAATTGCTAATAAAATATATCTTGTATTTGCTTTCAACCCAATAGGGTTCTCTTTAACTTTTCAATAAAGTTATGTTTTTACCTATTCTCTGTGTCTGAGAGTCATAACAAACCGTGACAGATCCCCATTGTATCTTAGGGGCAAAGGAGCGGAACCAGACAAGCCCTTGTAACACATATTCTCCACCTGAGTGGTTGTCACTGATGCCGATACTGAAGAGGCCATCAGTGGTTGCCCAACTTTGTCCAAATGCACGGTACGGTCTAGCAGTGTCTGCAACACTACTGACAACTGATCAAGCTGTTGTTCCTGCATGTCCATCCTGGACATAATACTCAGCGACTGCCCGCTACTGGTGTCAGTACTGTCAGTGTTCATGGCCCTTTCGTACTCTCACGGAGTGACTAGGAATTGAACACACTGACAAGAACAGATGAACTTAATATAAAACTTTATTGAATACATTGAAAGACAGGAAATAAGGCAACAGGCAGATGGCAATAAATGACACACAGTAGTTATGGTAATGACACGTGGCAGTAGATAGTGGCACGCTTTCACGATGACACGAGTGGCAGTAGATAGTGGCAAACCTTCATGAGACCAGGAAGAAACAGTGGAGACACTTTCCTACCCTTCACCAGGCAGGTGGTCAGCAGCGGAATGGCCCTGGGACTACACGGTAGATGTGAGGGCAGTACAGAGCACTCCCATACACAGATGGAATGGCACACCTTCACGAGACCAGAGAGGAACAGTGCAGGCACTTTCCTCACCCTTCACAGGACAGGTGATCAGAAACGGAATGGCCCTTGGACTACACAACAGTTGTGGGAACAGTGCAGAGCACTCCTGTACCCGGATAGGATGGCACACCTTCACGAGACCAGAGAGGAACAGTGGAGGCACTTTCCTCACCCTTCACAGGACAGGTGGTCAGAAACGGAATGGCCCTGGGACTACACGGTAGGTGTGAGGGCAGTCAGACGAGCCAGGAGTCAGAGCTGGAATGGGTAGTCAGATGAGCCAGGAGTGAGAACCAGAACGGGTAGTCAGACGTAGCCAGGTAATACACAAGAACGGTAATGCACCAACACAGTAAAGCTCAGGTACACCACGAAAGGGCACTGGAAGTGACACAGGCAGAGGTTTAAAAACCCTGACAGGTAGGTGAAGCAATGACCTCATCAGCGTGGTGCCCTATAAGAATAGCGTCTCAGTGAGAGCAACAGCTAGGAAGTAAACAATGTCGCTCAAGGGCAATATCAGTCACAGGCAATCACAGGGAACCGTGATACCAAGGGGGAGCAGTAGATATAGCTTATCTAGATTTCAATAAAGCATTTGACACTGTCCCTCATCTAAGACTCATTAATAAACTGCAGTGTTTGGGTCTGGATGTAAAAATAGTTAAATGGATAAGGCAATGGCTGAGAGACTGAAGACAGAGGGTGGTACTCAATGGAGAATATATGGATGAAAAGGAGTGTTATTAATGGAGTACCTCAGGGATCTGTACTGGGGCCCATTCTTTTTAATATTTTTATTAGTGATATTGCAAAAGGTCTTCAAGGAAAGGTATGCCTTTTTGCAAATTATACCAAGTTCTGCAATAGGATAGACATTCAAGGGGGAATAAACCAAATGGACAAGAGTTTGGCAGATGCAGTTTAACGTTGATAAATGTAAAATAATGCACTTGGGACATAAAAATCCAAAGGAAAAATATACTATTAAGGGTACTGTGCTGTCAGAGACAACAGAGGAAAGGGTTTTGGGAGTAATTATTTCTAATGACTTAAAGGTAGGCAGGCAATGTAATAAAGAGGTGGGGAATGCAAGCAGGGTACTGGGATGTATAGCTAGGGGCATTAGTAGCAGAAAAAGGGAAGTGGTCATGCCACTCTACAGATCTCTAGTTAGACCTCACCTAGAGTATTGTGAACAGTACTGGAGACCCCATCTCCAGAAGGATATAGATACTATAGAGAAATTTCAAAGAAGAGCTACTAAAATGGTGACTGGTTTACAGTAAAAGAAATATCAGGATAGACTAAGGGATCTGAACATGTATAGCTTGGATGAGAGAAGAGAGAGAGAGGGGATATGATTGAAACATTCAAATACATGAAGGGATTCAACAAAGTGCATAATGGAAGTATATTTCAATGGAGTAAAAATGTTAGGACAAGAGACCATAGTCTAAAACTAGAGGGACACAGGTTTAGATGTAATGTAAGAAAGTTTTACTTCACTGAGAGGGTAATAGATAAGTGGAATAGCCTACCAGCAGAAGTGGCAGAAGTTAATACAGTGAAAGAATTTAAGCATGCATGGGATAGGCATAAGGCTGTACTTAACGTAAGAAAGACCAAGGACCAAAAAAGGTTTGAGGGTTTTACAGTAGGAAAATGGGCAGACTAGATGGGTCAAATGGTTCTTATATGCCGTCAAATTTTATGTTTCTATGGTAGATGGGGATGTGCACTGCGGAACAAAGCATAATTGGTTGTATTTTCTTTTTAGAAAGCATCAGTAAATAATTGATCATCAACAAGTTTGTAAATGTTAATATCCAGAAAAGGTGGGTATGTATTACTCACCGGCTAGGTAAACCACAGGGTCAGATCGTTAGTATTCAAAAATAAAATAAATTCTGCCAACAATTCAGTAGATGATCCCACAATAAGATATCATCTATATATCTAAGACAAAGCTTTATGTGTTCAGTGTATGGTGCCATCAGTTATGCAAAGACATGCACAGCCTCCCGCAATCCCATAAACAAATGACTGTATTCGGGGACACATGCTGTTCCCATAGTAATTTCCTGGGTTTTCAAGTAAAAGGCATCATGGCAGGTGAAATAATTAAACTTGAGAATAAGGCAGAAACCATTCAATATGTTACCTTTAAATATGTTTGTTCATGATGATCTTTTGTTCTTTCGCAGTTATTTGTTTTACCATGTCTATTTCAAACAGATTTTTAGATGGATTTCCCAGGGTTTTATTTTAGAATTAATGGGATTTTCTAAAGTGTATAGTTTTATATTTCATTCTTGAATCTAACACATCCTGCTGGGCACCATTGGTTTATAGTATGATAACATTCTACTGCCACCTGCTGACATATCCTGATCTTGCTACTTTTAGTATTCTAGTATTTCATCCTGGAGAGTTATCTTGTTTGAGAATTAATGTATTCCTATCCTTTGAGTTAAAAACACAAGTGCTGAAACAAAAGCGGGCTGAAGACTTGAAGTCATGCTACCTGACTCTGATGTATATCCTCACAGACCATGAGAAATGCAATCTAAAGAAAATGGAAACTGAAATTAGGAAATATCAGATTATCTCTCTATGAAAATATAGAGGTGTTTAATATTAACTATAAAATGTTTCAGAAAACAGTAGACAAATTCAAGTCCAATTTAATACTACTATGCAAGCACCAATATTACACAGAGATGAGAAAAAATATAAAGATGGAGACATAGAAATGTTTTCTTACTTCGAGTTAAACAAATGGTATATGATAAACATGGCCTATATACTGATGGGGAAACATCTGAATCAAAAGGAGAAAAATTAATATTCAGACAATCTGCAACCTCTATAACAATAAATAAAACTGTTTATTTTTTGTAACCAATCGAGAGATCCAACTAAAGTCACAAAGAAGACTAAATGAAGAGGTGGTGCCCTCAGATATTCCAGTGACCATAAAATCTGTCAATATAAGGGGCAAAAAACAACCAACTCCACATAGCACTGCCAAACAAAAGAATGCCAAGAACAAAAGTTGAGAATTATAACTTTGAGTAGTACATCCCTAAATTATCCTATATAATAATTTGCTAGGATGTTTGTCAGAAGCTGTCATGTGCAGTAGAGACTGCCCAAACGCACAGAATGCTGGGAGCATTCTGTGATTTCGGGTAGTCTCTACAGTTCATGACTGAGTTGGCGGCAGGATGCAGAGTAGGACCGGCCTCTTAACCCTTTGAGTGCCAGAGGGGTACGCAAAGCAATGCACTGCGTACCCCTCTAGCACTCAAAGGGTTAACATCACCCGGACCTTGGCCACTGTACACGGGCTTTTACACTAGTATATATATATATATATATATATATATATATATATATATATATATATATATATATATATATATATATATATATTCACGTCTTATCGTAAGGCCTAACATTCATGCCACCACAATACCTGGACCATTTTAATATTATTAAACACATACTTCTCTCTTCCAAAAACTTTTTTTCAAACTCTTTTTGTGACTAATTGTGACTCTAAAAGCAAAACCTACAATATGGCTCAAGAAAATTAAGTAATTAATTCAGATGAATGGCTAAAACAGGTGGTACCCAAGTTCACTTGTCCCCATCAATTAACATTTCTTTACATATCAATGTATTGTCATGTTCTACCTGTTTTTCCCATGTTTTAATGTAATCTGGTTCCAGCTTTCTGATCTTGCATTTAGTTTCCTTTCCCATCCCTGTCTCTCTGACCCTTTATCTAGCGATGGCACCTTGCCGCCTGTTCTCGATTTAAGCCTTCTTGCCGTGACTTGTATCCAGCCTTGTTCAAGAATTTTCTGTGTTCCTGACCAGGCTATTCTTGACTAACCCTTCTTCTTCTGATTTGGCTACCATGTATTTACTCCAATATCGGCCCTTGGCTTCGTTTTCGAGATTATTCTCCTGCTTGCCCCTCCAGTACTTTGTTTGTCCGACTGGATCTCGATAGCGACCTGCTAGACTATTATTCGTCTCTCCCTCTGGCTCTGTCTTGCTCACTGTTACCAACCCGGCTTGTCATCCCTTCTCTACCAGCACACTTGTAGTCTCTCCTTACTGCTTCAGTCGTGTTTGACCTTGTCTAAGGTTCAACAACCTTCGACTTCCTGTTGAATGCGACCATTCCCCACTTCATTCAAACTGTCCGAATCTGACTAGTGGCTCACCCTTGTGTTCAACCCTCGATCGTTGGTTCTTGTGGCCTACCAGGTTGAAGAATTCCTGCTCGATTCCTGAATTCCCACTTTATGTTCCTGTGTTTGCGACAGAGATAAATATAGTTGGGGTAGGTTTGACTCTCTGTTTCCTGTCTCAGTGAGTAGCTATCTGTATCTAGAGGCGTCATCCTGCTATCAGGCTTTGTGGCCTTTAACTCTGCCTTGGCCACAGCATGACATCTCTAGAGCAGCCTACACTCCCCAGTATCGACCTGTGCCCCCAGCATCTTGCTCACTGAAGCCTACCCAGCAATAAAGTTTGTATTGTCTCTTGTCACTCATTTGTTATACAAATTAATAGCTGCTTGTCACCTCTTGGCTCGATCCTCTTCCTTACCACGTATACCAAGCAGCTTACAAGAGCGTTTCCTGATCTGAACCTTACAAGAAGCTCTAAAACAATTAGAAAATCCCAGGTGTTATAACAAACTTCTTGGCAATCCAAGTGTAAATCTGCTATACTTGCCAATACTAATGAGAGCAAAAGAGCATAACATAATCATGGAGAAAGAACATAAATATTTAAAGGTAACATATCCAAAAGTTGCTACTTTGTACATGCTATAAGTAAAATTCACACAAATCTGGAGATGCCATCTGGACATCCAATTGCATCAGGTATACAATGCATAAGAGAGAAAGCAAGTATATATGTAGATTTGAAAATTTGTGAAAACTTTGTCTTTATACACCAGGGACACCATGGATGTATAATGGAATCTGCAAAGTATTGAAGTGTCTAATCCTATATAATAATTTGCTTAAACATGTGTAATGACGTAGTCATGCTCAGTAGAGACTGCTGCGCATGCTGCAGTCATACACAGTAGAGACTGCCAGTGACGAGGCTGATACACAGCGGGGTGCTCCGAAGGAGCGTCCAGCTCTGTATCAGCCACGGCACAGGGGGTCTCTACTGTGCATGACTGCCCTGCAGCCAGCTGGCAGTGGAATTGTGGCCAGTGTAACGGGTTCTTCAACTGGTAACACAATATTAGTCATAATAAATGTAGAATAATTGTATACCAGTATTAAACATGAACATCTATTATTTCCTATGAAAGGAAGGGCCTGGACAAATGAGATTAAATAGCTTTATTGTCAAACTACTGAAATTCATGCTCAAGTCTCCCCTTTAGTGATGCCTTTTACTTGCAAACCCATGTGTCTTCTATGGGAACAATGTGTGCCCAACCTATGTCTATTTGTTTTTAGGATAATGGGAGGTAGAGCATGTCTTTACAGAAATGATGACACCATAGACTCAAAATATAACACTTTGGCTTAGATATGTAGCTGATAACTTCTTTTGTGGGAATCATCTACTGAATTTTTGACTGACTTTATTTCATTTTGGCATAATAATGATCTCACCCAGCAGGTGAGCAATACATCATTAGCTTTTCTGGATATTAAAGGGATAGTAATTTTTCAAAATAAAAGCATCTCCAATAAATCTTTATAGTATTTGGTCCATGGAGAGTGTTATTTCAATACTGCCAGAGTTGTAGTTCAAGAGTAATTGAATGATAAAGTATCCACCTCCCAACCCTTTAAGTGTAAGCTACCTACCCTCAGATGTGGAATCTGGTCTTAAGACCAGACAGCTAAAAGGAAGGGACAATCTTCTTACTGTTTTATAACATCATCCAATAACATCTGATTGTCACAAAGCAGAAAAGGAAAAAAAACACAAGACATCACAAGCAGTAGTAACAGCAGCACAGGGGTGAAAGAGTAGTATGATAATTGATAAACCATAATGCTAATAGATTGTCTGAAATTCAATTCTATTTATCATGATACATTCACAACCATTATCCTTGTTAAGCGTGGTAAATTCAACTTTTGAAAAAAACTGTTAGCAGTCTTTCAGCAAGACAAGCCATGAAAATAATTGTTAGTTGGCTTACAGCAAAGCAAGCAATGAACATAAAATGTTTGACGACTTGAAGAAAGACAACCTGCTGACATCAGTCAGGTTGTAGTAGGCCACCATCAGAAACAGTATATGCCACCCATCCACCAGTGACATTATGGTGTCTGCTAATTTAGTTCCTGATGCTGCTGAGTCATCTGAGAATCAAATGTCACAGGATTAGGTTTCTGTATCCACCATGCCTATGGGTAATACTAATGGAGATGGGAGTGGGACTGGGATCATCAACCTCACAGCCTGTGGTGGTAGAACCAGCAGCAGAAGTGATATGAGACATGTGATGGTAATGGTTCCTACTAGACCTAGAGTTGAGGTAGAAGCATCACATCAACAAGTCACTACCACCTCAGGTGCAGTTGTCCAGTTACATAATACTTCTGGTTCTTTACATCCCCCTAAAATCAAATGTGTTGGAATATTTTCCTTGGGGGCAGGGAGGAAATGTGCAGTAAAAAATAACTTCAATGTGCACAGTGTTTGAAAAGCTATGAAAGAGGCGAAGAGCTGACATCATACTTGACAAGTACCACCATAACTACCACCTCAAGATTTGCATTGACAATGTGGAAGCACTGGGATCATTCCTGGTATATCTGCTTTCACTAAGAACAACCAACATAACCACCACCTTGAGGTTTATTTTGACAATTCTAAACATCCCAAAAGGAATCAGGTTTTGTCACTCACTGTGGCCTTTGCCCATTTCAAAAAATTCAAGTCAACGGGGGATGATTGACAATTCAAATGGGTTATAACATTCAATAATAATTTAGCATCCCTGCTATGAAACTGGCATGTTCTGCAGAATGGAAAGCCTGCAGTTCCTCCCTTAGGCCCTGCATTATATTGGTCTCCATAGCATTGCCATGTGTGACCACTGCACCACACAATTTGCAATGTTTTGAGACATATTGCCAAATACTCACATCTGCAGATTCACTCTCTGCTGGAAGTACAACTGGAAACTGGGACAGTGCTGAGACAAGGTAATTGTGCAGGGCAGACTACATGCATAATACTGGGAAATTAATTATGCTGACCCAGACCCAAGCACACAATGACAAAAGTATTATTGTTGTCATGGTTATGGGCTAGTGTGCTGTTAAACCTACTTCATGCAATTTTGTCTGGGATTTTGGCCAATGTTATTTTTTTCTTGGATGATAATTTAACATACCCTGTGGTGGTTATAGTACACATGCTTTATTAGGGCAGATGTGCCTAGGTATGATACTCAGTTCCCCCTCTTCACAACCTTGTCACACAGTGAAAAATAGTCCCACATTCATGAATTCAGAATTCACTATTGAATCCTGGGTGAACAGAGTAGAGGAACAAATAATATTTGTTAGATTAGCATGGCTCCACAGAACCTGTAACCCAGCCTTTCTCTCTGGACTTTTACATGACTGGTCTGAGACTCAGAGAACATTAGCTGTATAGCATAGACACCCCTTCTTTTATGCAGAACTTTCAGTTTAGCGTTCCAGGCATCCACAACACTCCCCCCTCTGGTCTGTTTCCTCCTTTTATTCTATCTCTTTTTGTTTCTTTCTTCACCCATCCCTCTATGCTTCTTTCTCTTTATTCTCCCATAAAAAGGTTGGACCTCTGACAGACAGGTGACTGAAAGACTTATGTGGCCCTTTCTGGTTAGAACTCGTTTATGTAATTGCCTAACTCTTGATTATACTGTTTATTAGTTACATGTCATCTGTTGATTATATGTATACAATGTACTGTGAATCCCAACCTATCAATAAAGACTATTTCAATTAAAAAAAATGCTTTCCAACAAAAAAAATATCTGTCTATTTCATTCTATTGTTTCACTTCTTTTGATTTTCATCCTGATCGTTTCTCCTCCCAATTGCATCAAATATTCCGTAATACATACTTACTGGGTAATTTCCTATTATTTAATGTTGCCAACATAGTTGTTTCTATGGAAATATATGTCTTTATGTTACCATGGACACAGCAGAAACATAATACAAAAAGTATTGAATGATACATAGAAAATGTTTCCATAGTTTCTCTGCAGGAACATACATCTTGCTCTGAAAGATTTTTATTTAAAAAAAATCCTAACAAAAGAACCATTTTATTCAAAGGCAAAATTATGATAAATATAAATCAGGGTTCCTTTAAGGCAGGCATGTCAAACACAGAACCAGCTTCCTGATAACTGTGACCCCCTGAAATTGGGGCTGTTGAATTGCTTTCAGTTATACCTGTTGGATGCCACAGTAGACAGCAATGCATTGCAAAACAATGTGTTAGAGACATATTTAGTATGCTGGGGTTAATGCAGAATCCCCATCATTAAATGTATCAACCACTGCACTGCTTTGCTTCTTTGTATGTTGCTGCAATAGGACGGGGGGTCTCTCTCTCAAATTGTGTACACGCTGGGGAGGAGACCGAATTTTCTCAGTTCAAGGTGAGATAAGAGTGAGAGAGAGAGAGAATCCCTGGCATGTGGATATATATTGACAGCACAAAAAAAGAAAGAAAACAGCACAGAGGTATATATTTGTGATGGAGGGATTATGTATTAACTCCATTAATTTCATTGCATTACAGACCACTCTGACATCCAAGGAGTTCAATGGGAGGCCTTGACAGACAAAAACACTTGTGATGGCAGAGAGGAAAGTGAAACTTCTTCCTTCACCCTGTACACTGCCTGCCACCCAAGTCTTGTTCTACTGTCCCACTGGTAGTGGCACATTCACTGTGTGCCACCCAGTCCTCGTACTACTGTGCCACTGGTAGTCAAAGAATCACGCATACACAGCCAGACACTTCAAACGTATTCCATTGTACAGTTGTTTTCAATTAAACCCCTTGAATGCAAGAGTAGTCTGCAATGTATGCACAGCAATGTGTTGGAGTCATATCTGGCATGCAAGAGGTTAATGCAGAATCACTCCTTCTCAAATATATTCACAGCTACACTGTTTTGCCTTTCTTTGTGCTGCTCCAAACATCCACTGGCTGGAGACACATGTTTTTCTCACCTGAAACTCGGTAGCTTCTAGTGAGGAGACAGAAAGGTACTCAGTTGAAGTCACCACACATACATTGTCTGACACACCAGCCTTGTTCCACTTAATCAATGGATGTCACACAACCCCACATATACTGCTTTCTCATGCTTGTTCCACTATACACTGCTAGTTACAGAAAAACACATCTACTGTATGACACTCTGGCCTTGTACCATTTTCTCTCTGATAGTCATAGACCACTCATACTCTGCTTCTCTAGCCTTGTTCCACTGTCCACTTGTAGTCACAGAACCACACAAATACTATTTGAATCAAGTCTTTTTCATTACCCACTCATAGTCACAGATCCACACGTACACTGTCTGCCACTACATCCTTGTCTCACTGTTCCACAGTAGTCACAGACCCACACGTACATTGTCTAACTCTCCAGCCCTGTTCCACTGTCCAGTGGTAAACACACAACCACAAATACACTATCTGACACACACATTTTAGTGCATGCAAATGTTGACTGGTCAGAGATGCATGGTACATCTGTTATTCCAATACATCTCTGCACAGACAGGCCTCTTTAACTCTTTTGGTGCTGGATCATTCAGCTTAGAGTCTAACAGAGTCATGGGCCACATTATAGACATCTCACCCTAGGGTGAGATGAAATAGCTAATGTGTGTAATGTCACCCTTGACTCTGTTTGACTCTAAGGTGAACAATCTAGCACCAAAGAGTTAAAGAGTCTTGTGTATAACAGATGAATCATGCAGCCCTGACTGGTCTTAATTACTTTTTTAATTCCTTCAATGCTGAGGTCATCACCTTTGCTGACCTTAGAGGGCATACAATACAAGAAGAGGGAGCTAAATACCATAATACTGCAAGCAATTCAATCAGATAACTAGAGCAATAAATGTAATATACTCACAGATTACTGTGGGCAGGAAGGGAATGCTCCCTATCAGCAAACACAATCACATACGGACAAAATCCTCCCCTATCTCCGTTCAGCATCTCATGTGGCTTAGGATGCACAAAGGCTGCGCTTCACTATAGTAACATTAAAAAATATAAAAAAAAAATGGGTATTAACACATTTATAAAAATTACATTTAAAAGGCCTCTTATGCGTTTCACAGGAGAATGCTGCTTTATCAAAGACAATGCAGCCCTCCTTTCTATATATACAAAGGAAGCAACAATGAGTGCCAATAGGCAGACAGGGAAAATCACAGAATTTCCTCCATTATGTACAAAAGAGACTGGAAGGGGTCATGGTGAATAAAACACCTCAACCTAATGTAATGCAAACAATGGTACTTAAGGAACTTAGTTCAGAAATAACAGGACAGTTATATGTACTTTTTACTTATTCGTTATCATCACGCATAGTGCCCTGTGATTGGAAGAAAACAAATGTAGTAAGATAATTTAAAAAGGGGGCCCAGGAACACTGAATTTTCTGCGGCCCTTCGTGCACAACGTGGTGACAGCTGCTTTTAGCATTTAAATAGCGTGTATGTATGCCTTTTTCCCCTCATTTGCCCCGATGAAGGTCCATGAGAGGACCGAAAATGTTTGGTGTTAGATGATAAGAATAAATCTTTGAACTTCCATCATCCAGATGTCTGCTGTCTCACCTGACAACCAGGGGTGCCCCCGACTGAGTACATTTGTATACATATTATATACAAATATACTAGTTGAAGAGCCTGTTACACGGACCACAGTGCCACTGCCAGCCGGTCGCGGGGCAATCATGCGCAGTAGAGACTGCCCGCGCTGCGGCTAATACAGCGCTGGATGCTCCAAAGGATCGTCCAGCTCTGTATCAGCCGCGGTGTGGGCAGTCTCTACTGCGCATGACTGCAGCACGCGCAGCAGTGTCTACTGCGCATGACGCGGCATTACACACATTTTAGCTAATTATTATATAGGATGTTTATAGATATTTAGTTGTGTTTTTTTTTTTTTGCAATTTAATTTGGTTTGGGTTAGTTATATTGCTTGGGTAGGCATTTACTTAATAGGGAATTAGGCAGAAATAGGCTCTAGGTTGTTGTATAAAAAAAATATAATAGTTTAAAAATAATAATTTACATAGGTAGGAAAGTTCAAGTGGAACTGTCATGTTCCAACTCCCCACCCCAATGGATTTATACCCTCCCATCAAGATTAAAGGGACAGTAATGTCCCATAAAAATATTTTTTTGTTTATAGATTAAAAAAAATGAATTATACACAGCAAATCCCATCTCTCAAACCTTTACGGTTTGAGAAATATTCGCTGCTAAAGTTCTCTCTCTCCTGATGTCAGCTGTAAAGCTGACATCAGGAGATCTGTGTTGGCCAACATGAGGAGGCTCTTCAGCAGAGCCGCAATAGCGAGATTTAAAAAGAATTACTTCTTTGGAACAGTCTAAAAAGTGTGCTAACAAACCTAACACACTTTGTAGACCTTTCCAATTAAGTATTTCTTTTAAAATTGCGCTATTGCGGTTCTGCTGAAGAGCTGCCTGTTGGTCCCCAGACCAGGAACTCCTGCTGTCAGCTTACAGCTGACATCAGGAGAAGGAGAGGGAGGGGGGAACTTTAGGACTGAATATCTCTAACTGGAAAGGTTTGAGAGATGGGATTTGTTGCACATATTTTTATTTTTTTTTACTCTACAAAACAAATATTTTTATGGGACATTAGTGTCCCTTTTAAAACCCCCATGAAATTGTAGTAATTGTTCCCCCATATGATAAATAGCTACCTAATTTTTTTGGTAGCAAGAGGTAGAGCACCACCATCTTGATGACTTCAGAATGATTGGCAGCGCTCTTCCTCCACTCTGAGCTTGCCCCCAGTGCTAACTATAGGGGCCGCACTCTGAATAGCCCTCCCAATCATACAGTAAATGTCATGCTTCTGTATACATTGGATTACCCCAGTTGAATGGATCCTTCTCTTGCTCCTCTTTTCTTCATTTTCAAAAAATCAAAACAGGTTGAGATAGAGGGGCAGGAATTATTCTTGATGGATTCATCATGTATCTACAAATAGATGGTTATTCCTCTTGCCTGTTAACCCTTTGAGTGTCAGAGGCACCCAATGTATTGCAGCACAATGCACTGGAAACCTTTCAGGAGCTCAAAGGGGTTAATTCCCACCATACAAAAGCCGCATTCTGGACTCCGCTCCCTTTTAGGTTCCCCTCTTGTTCCGCTGACAAGATCTGAGCAAAAGGGGAACCTAAAAGGGAGTGGAGTACAGAGTGTGGCGTCTGAGAGGTGGGAATTAAACCTTTAAGTGCCAGAAAGGTTTCCAATGCATTGCGTTGCAATGCATTGGATACCTAGTTCCGAATCTCCATTATCTTGAAGCTATCCCTATGGCCAATTAATACTTTCATTGCATGCATTATTGCTGTTGCTGCCACCCAAAAGTTTGCTCTGAGATCTATGTCCAGTGCCATTTCTCATGGTATCCATTTCCTCTGCTTTGTCCCCAAATGGCACAAGGTGGCTCTTTCCAGATCCCAAGATTGGGGTCAAACCCAGAGTCAATACCCATACTTCTGAAGCCAACTTGGGGGTGTTGCCTGTGATCACTGGCCACACCTCTTTGTCTGTTCCATCTACAATAACTTTTGACCCAGGCAGTGCTGGAATCCCCACTGGAAGAAACCGGTCCCCAGTGAGAATTTTCATAGTGAGTTATTAGACTATCGTAATTGAGATCTGGTTGATTTTTGCCAATGCCCTGCACGTCTTTGGCCACAGAGGGCGCCTGAATCACTCTAGTGCTGCTTCCTGAATTTGCTATTTAATATTTTAGTGGCTAGCCCCAGGTTGGCTGCAGTACCAGGTAACTGTTGACCACACTTTAGAAGTTGTTTCTGATCCTGCTGTCAGAATCGTGGTGCGACTTCACGGGGAGGGTAAAGAGGCACTGGTTGCTGCTGTTGTGGACTGAATGTTGAGGGCCACTTGACATTTTTATTATTTTGAATGCTGGTTGCTGTGGAAATACCAAAGTTCCCGTTGACAGGCTGTGGCTGGCTTAGGATTTGAGCTGGCATTTTATTTTCTTCTTTAGTGGCCTTCTTACACTCTGATACTCAAAGGATTAACAGACAAGAGGAGCAACTGGAGCAACCCTTTGAGTACCAGGGTTCGTACAAAAGGGTGTACAGATGGGGAAAGTGGGCAAAATCAACATGCCCATAATGAAGGGAGCACTCTTGCTCCCAAGTGAGAGCTGGGGAAGGAGGGAGATGGAAGGAGATATGCAGAACAGGGGACAACTTGTGCTGCACAAAGCAGAGCTGGTGCCTCACAAAAGCAGAGCTGGTGACATCACTGGGAATTTTTAACAGCTAATATCTCATAAAATAGTGTATTTAGGGTGAAAGTTCCCCTTTATGTGGGCTAGTAAGTGTGGGTGGGGAGTTATTTAGTAGAAATTAGGGTAGGTAGCTAAGTAAGTAAGTGAATGCAGAGAATTTATGCCGATGAAGAGACGTATGCCTTTTTAGCATCTGATTCAGAAGCCACTGATACTGCCTCAGATTTTGATATAATTCAATTTACAGATACATCAAGTGATCACTTTGGGCCTTCTGTTAAGAAGATACATACTGCCCCAAGACATGCCCCAAGTATTACCCCTCACCCTGACCCTAGGGAATGGGTACCACCAGTGGAATTATGTCCTGAAATTCCTAAATTCATAGGCAACCCAGGAATTCAAGAGGATGCGGCAGGATTTAACCATGTGCAGTTTTTTTTATATATTTTGGGGGGATACATTTTGGGGGAGATTGTATCCCAAACAAATCTGTATGCAGCCAAAACATTGCCGCCTATCCATAATCGTTTGTTGCATGGCAACCGACATCTATGGGGATAATTAAAAGAAACAATCATTAGGTCATACTGGAGCAGAAATCCCATCTGCGATACCCCTGTTTTCACAAAAGTAATGCGCCGGACCAGATATGAAACACTTTTGTGACAATATCTTGTGCCTCCTAAAAGAACACCCCCAGTATGACAGGCTGTATAAAATTTCCCCATAATATTATTTACAAAAAAAAGTCATATGTATATACACCCCAGAAACATATATGATGAATCCCTTATGGAATACAAGAGAAGACTGGGATTCATACAGTATATCCCCTCTAAGCGCTCCAAGTTTTGTAGTAAAATTGTATAAACTGTGTGAAAGTGCCACAGGGTATACTCAGGCTTTAAAGGGATAGTAATGTTTCATAATAAAAGCAGCTCTAATTAATCATCATAGTATTTGGACTTTGGAGAGTGTTATTTCAATTCTGTCAGAGTTGAAGTTCCAGAGTAATTCAATGACAAAGTATCCCCCTCCTGCCCCTTTTACTGATGTCACACTGTTCAGCTTGAGCAGAAGGGAGGTGCCCAGGTAGACTGCAGAGAGGGATAATCTTCAATTAAGATAAGGGAAAATCCTGAAAAGCTTGTCAAGGGGGGCAGGGATTTAATTGTTTTCATATAAAGAAGACTGTCCCCTTCTGTTATCTGCCTGGTCTTACAACCAGAATCCCCATCTGAGAAGAGATGGCTTACACTAGGAAAAAGGGGCAGGAGGGGAAACTTTGCTTGTGAATATCTCTTAAACCATAAAGGTTTGAGAGATAAGACTTATATTATTCTTCATATTTTGTTAATGCCTACAAAATAAAATTAAGTTAAAACGAAGTATTACTATCCCTTTAAAGTGGTACTTTCACCTTAATTCAAGTTTGCACATTTGAAAAGTCTGCTAAAAACTGCCTATATGTCATGTTAACCAAAAGTCCATGAGATGTATAGTTTGGGATTCACACTTTTATTTCTGGGCAAAGTGAAAGAGAACAATTCATGTTACTGCACAAAGCTGCAGTAGCATATGGAACGTCACTGATACCTTCATTAGCAGGTAACACATCAATGGAAAGGTTTAATTAACATATGGAAAGTCATTGATTAGCTTAATTAGCATATAAAAACGTAACTGATGCCGCACAGTGCCAAAATTAGCATATGAAAGAAGTGTGAATATCTCCTGAACTGTATATTTGCTGTCATTTTAGTTAATATGAGATATAGGCAGTTTTTAATGCAGTTTTCAAATATGCAAACTTTAAGAATATATACGGGCAAGGACAGCCAACTTGATGAGCCTGGTTGCCAAGACTATCTGGGAGCCAGTGGAAACATTGTTTGGGACCACATTAACCCCTTATTAAATAAAGGGTATCATTTGTATGTGAACAATTTTTTATACTAGCTGCCTTTTATTTAAGTTACCATTTTGTTTTACCACAGTAGCACTGATAGATGCAATTGTAAAGATTTGCACAAATAACTCATTAATGTCAAGCTCAAAAAGGAGGACATCTTCAGATTTGTGCCAACAGGAGCTGCTGGCAGTTAAGCATGATGCAACACCACCTTTTTACTGTCCTGATTGCCCTTCAGAACCCGGGCTCTGCATTGGCAACTGTTCCAAACAGTATCATGTAGGTGCAATGCAGTAGTGCTGTCACAGTTACCTTTTTATTATTTGACCACTTGCGCCCCTGAAATATCCTGCTCTTTTATTTTTCAGAATACATCCCTCCTTAGATCTAACACCATGAAAATATAATGGGAAGTAATGTACACTACGTTTTTTTTTTTTGGGGGGGGGGGTTGAAGCATGCTATAAAATGGAAACGGGCATGTTCTCAACTGGACCCAGTAGATACCCCAAATCCTGACAAACCTCTGCATATGGTGAATTTCCATAAGCATAACATATAGCTAAACATTATTCAATGCATTTTTTTAAAGTCTCTAAATATCCCTTGCTTGAAATACACAGCAACACTGAAATATAAGTGTGGGATAAAACACAATTTTTTTTCTTACTGCAGGTTTTAGGAGGGATTTGTGGTAAAGTGGCTGTGAAAAAAACGTTAAAAATGCTATGTAGCTTGAATGAACCCCAGGGTTGTCCATTTTTCTAAAACTTATATTTTTGGGGTTAAATTTTTAATTGCAGCATTGCCAAACAGCCCCAAATGAGATAAGGCACCATTTAAGCAAGCTGTAAAAATGCAATGTGTGAAAATGAAAACAACATATTCCCAACTGCTCTCAGTAGCTCCCCCAAACCCTACAAACCTGTGCATATGGGACATTGACATTCTCAGAAGATTTAGCTGAACACTAAACAATGCATTTTTAGAAATCTCCAAATATCCTGTGCTTGTAATTCACAGTAACATTTTCTTACTGCAGGTTGTGAGATGGAATGGTGATAAAGAGGCCATGTGAAAAATGTGAACCTATACCTAGAATCAAACCATGGGTTGTCTACGTTTCAAAATTATACACTTTTGGGGAAACATTTTAAAATGGAGCAAAGCCAAACAGCCGCAAAAGAGTCATAACACCAGTTAAGCAAGCTGTAAAAATTCCATGTCTGTTCAAATATTGGCCCTGTAGCTCCCTCAAACCAGACAAACCTATGCATATGGGGTATTGCCGTGCTCAGAAGATGTAGATGAACACTAACCAATGCAGTTTTTAAATATGCAACTATTTTGTGCTTGAGATCCATACCAATATTGAAATTTAAGGGTGAAAAATGCTGAATTTATTTCTGACTGCAGGTTTTGAGTGGGATTGGTGGTAAAAAAATGTGACAATGCACATAAAATGAAAGCCTGGGTTGTCTACTTTTCAAAAATATACACTTTTTGGGTGAAATTTTAAAGTGGAGCACTGGTACACAGCCCCGAAATAAGACATTGCACCAGTTAAGCAAGCTGTGAAAAATTACATGTGTGAAAATAGAAATGCACATGTTCCAGTTTGGGTCCCCGTAGCTACCCCAAACCCTGACAAACCTATGCATATGGGGTATTGCTGTACTCAGAAGAAGTAGTTGAAGACTAATCTATGCATTTTTTGAAATCTGCAACTATCCTGTGCTTGAAAGCCACAGCAGCATTGAAATATGTGTGAAAAACGCTGAATTTTTTTTCTTACTGCAGGTTTTGAGAGGGATTGGTGGTGAAATTACTGCATGAAAAATGTGACAATCACTTAGAATGAAAGCCTGAGTTGTCTGCTTTTCAAAATTATATGCATTTAGGGGGTAATTTTAAAACAGAGAACTGGTACACAGCCCCAAATGAGACATGGCAAGCTGTGAAGATGTTGTGTGTGAAACTATATACACACATGTTCCAGTTTGGGCCTCATAGCCCCCCAAGCCCTGACAAACCTAAGCATATGGAGTATTGCTGTAAGCAGAAGTAGATGAACACTAATCAATGCATTTTGTTAAATCCACGGCAACATTGAAATACAAGTATGAAATACACTGATTTTTTTTTTTTTTTACTGCAGGTTTTTAGAGGGATTGGTGGCAAAAATATTGAGCATTCAAGGGGTTAAAAGCTTTGTTTACATAAATAAGTCTTTTATTTGCTCCCTGGGTTCCAGACGGTTTTCTGTAGAATTGTTACCCATTTGTTGCTTGCCAGTATAATATTTCCTTAACTCTTTGAGTGCACAAGGGGGTTTGCAACGCTTGCTTCATATTAATTTGTGTACATCTCCATCATTCAAAGAGTTAAATTTAATCATATGCATTTATGATTTGCTTAATTCAGATTATTTTTCGTTTAATAGATGCTACTTATATAGCTAATATACTTAATGTTCTATCCATATAAAAGTTACTTAATGCTGTATTCGAATAAACTTTTGATGTCATTATTCATCCCCTTGCATACTTGTAAATTACAAGTGCATTAACATGGATTTAAAGGAGAACTAACACAACCTAAAAATAATCCACCACTTACCTTATTATGACCAGAAAACCCCAATGGCCCTATGAATTTTGCCCTTGTGCCTTTGTTCAAGAGATGACATCTTCAATCAATCTAGAATAATATTCCTAATTGACAGTTGCAGGCAGTTTTTCAAACTGACGCTGGTAGAATGCATGAGGGGCTATGTAACTCATTTTGAAGTAATGCACTGCACACCCTTTAGGTCCTTAACCCTGTGAGTGCCAGAGGGGTACAGAATGCATTGCTTTGCAATGCATTCTGAACTGCTCTGGCACTCAAACAGTTAACCCCTTCAGTGCCAGAGGCTCGGGCCATTTTCTGAACCCTGCAGGCCAGACACTTTTTCAACATTTTTGCTATCCTTCCGTTTAGGCTTGATTTCCTCTGGGGATTTTTAGTTACATATGGAAAACTATATATTGTTTTTTTCAGAACGAATTGAGCTTTCTTGTGATACCTTACATGAAGAGAATTTTACATCGTGCAAAAAGCTATGATGTCATAATGACAAAAAAAAGTGAAAATTTACTCATTTTGTTAAAATCACATACTATGTATCAAAAACATTTACCTTGATTGAAAAAGTTTCAATTATTTGAAAAAGCCTCGAGTCCCCCGAGTAAAAAAATACCAAATTTGTATAGTTTTACCTACGTCCATGGCTAGCGTAGAGCCCTAATCACCAGCAGCACAAAATGACATTTTCAACTTTATAAACTAATATGCGCATTCTAGGGTTTTTGTGGTAAAACTACCCTAAAACAGTGGAATAACTATATAAAACTATATATTTCTGGAAAGTAGACAACCTGCTGCATCTAATGAGGGGTGATTTTCCTTGTTACCCCAAGCCTGGTGTGCACAAATGCCTCCAGAAGATGGCGCTAATGAAAAAAAAAGGCATTTTCTTACATTTCTGCCCCTTCAAATGTACTAAAATGTGTGAAAACCATGGCATTTCCAACTGTATTCATTAGCTAGTGCTCTTAGGAGAAAAATAACACCCCATTGGTATGAGTTCACCTACCTCAGGGGGCGCTACAAGTACAAAACTACACCTATTGCAACCTCTAATTTTTCTAACATTTTCTCAAACATTACCTGTCTGTACAAAAATGGTTATAACAAATACAGAATTGAAGAAAGGGTACACAAACCATACCATTTTGAAAAGAAGACACCCTGCCGCATCTAATGATGGGTGACTTGCCTTGTTACCCCAAGCCTGGAGTGCACAAATGCCTCCAGAAGGTGGCACTAATGAAAAAAAAGGCATTTTCTTACATTTCTGCCCCTTCAAATGTACTGAAATGTGTGCAAACCATGGTATTTCCAACTGTATTCATTAGCTAGTGCTCTTAGGAGAAAAATGACACCCCATTGGTATGAGTTTAACTACCTCAGGGGGCGCTAGAAGTGCAAAACGACACCTACTACAACTTCAAATTTTTCTAACATTTTCTCAAACATTACTTGTCTGTACACAAATGGTTATAACAACTACAGAAGTGAAGAAAGGGTACACAAACCATACCATTTTGAAAAGAAGACACCCTGCCGCATCTAATGATGGGTGACTTGCCTTGTTACCCCAAGCCTGGAGTGCACAAATGCCTCCAGAAGGTGGCGCTAATGAAAAAAAAAAGGCATTTTCTTACATTTCTGCCCCTTCAAATGTACTGAAATGTGTGCAAACCATGGTATTTCCAACTGTATTCATTAGCTAGTGCTCTTAGGAGAAAAATGACACCCCACTGGAATGAGTCGACCTACCTTAGGGGTGCCAGAAGCACATAACTACACCTACCTGTTTGCTTCTTCGAAAATGGCTGCTTGTACTAAAATGTCCATAACTGTTAGAGACATGAAGGAAAGGTATAAAAGGTATACCATTTTGGAAAGTAGACATTCTCCCGCATCAATTGAGGGGTCACTTGCCTTTCTACCCCCTGGGCTGAAGTGCACAAATATTTCCAAAAGGTGGCGCTATGGGAATAAATACATGTTTTTTTTACATTTCCACCACTTCAAAGATACTAAAATCTTTGAAAACCATAACATTTCCTGCTGTATTCAGTACCTGCTACCAACATGAGAAAAATGGTAGCCTATTTGTGTGGGTTAACATACAATATGTGGGTGCTAGGAACACGTACGTAAACCTGACACTTTTGTTTTTGAAATTATCTGCTTGCACTAAAATGGTTATAACCATAATAGATATGCAGAAAAGGTAGAGAAACAATGCCATTTTGGAAAGAAAACATCCTTCCGCATCTAATGAGGGGTCACGTGCCTTCTTACCCAAAGGCTGGTATGCACAAATGCTTCCAGGAGGTGGCGCTAGTGAAAAAAAAAGGCATTTTCTTACATTTCTGCCCCTTCAAATGTATGGAACTTTGTAAAAACCATGGAATTTTCAACTGCATTCATTAGCTAGTGCTCTTAGGAGTCAAACGACACCCCATTGATATGAGTTGACCTACCTTAGGGGGTGCTAGAAGTAGAAAACTACACCTACTACAACCTCTGATGTTTCTAACATTTTCTCAAATGTGACTTGCCTGTACAAAAATGGCTATAACACATTCAGAATTGAAGAAAAGGTAGATAAACCATACCATTTTGGAAAGAAAACAACCTGCCGCATCTAATGAGGGGTCACTTGCCTTCTTACCCCAATACTGGTGTGCATAAATGTTTCCAGAAGGAGGCGATATAGGAAAAAAATTGAATTTTTTTACATTTCTGCCCCTTCAAATGTATGGAGCGCTGTGAAAACCATGGAATTTTCAACTGCATTTGTTTGCTAGTGCTCTTAGGAGTCAAATGACACCCCATTGGTATGAGTTGAACTACCTTAGGGGGTGCTAGAAGTAGAAAACTACACCTACTACAACCTCTGATGTTTCTAGCATTTTCTCAAACCTGACTTGCCTGTACGAAAATGACTATAAAACCTTCAGAATTGAAGAAAAGGTAGATAAACCATACCATTTTGGAAAGAAGACAACCTGCCGCATCTAATGAGGGGTCACTTGCCTTTTTACCCCTAAGTTAGTTGGCACAACTATTTCCAGAATGTGGTGCTACAGGAAAAAAAAAATTTTGTTTTACACATCAGTCACTTCAAAGATACTAAAATGGTTCAATGGCGTGGGATTTCCTAGGAGGACTTCTTGCCAGCCTAAGAAAAATGGTACCCCACTGCTGTGGGTTGACATACCAATTTACACTACAGGAGCGTAGCTACCAGTGAAACAGAAATGGTAAAGCAAACAGTGTATGTGTGATTTTATGGCTAACAGATGAAAGAAGCTAGGGCGTCAGCCGGTGTACGTGCGGACCTGTGACTACAAGTGTAACAAAGTATGTGGGAGGGTGAGGGATTAGGCAGTGTGTGTGGGTATGAGCAGAGGAGCAAGGATGGTGGGGCAGTGTTTGATAGTGTGTATGGGAGATCTGTGACTACCAGTGTTGATAAAAAGTCCTGTGTGTGCCACAGGAAGGGGGTCGGCATTGAACTCCCCTCCTAGTGGCACACACAGGGTTAATTTGTGTTTTAATTTTTTTTTTTTTATTATATACCTCATTGAGGGGCATAAGGACCCCCTGATCCCTCCCCAATGAGGTCTTAGTAAAAAAAATATATATATATGTCCACAAACAGGGGACCCTGAGAGTGCCACAGGGGTCTCCAGCGCATTGCAAAGCAATGCATTGGATCCTTGTGGCACTCAGAGGGTTAATTTTTTTTTTTTTATCATTACTTGGTAATCAGAGCTTTTTGGGGGGCCATCAGGACCAATCATGATGGCCCCCAACAATCTCTGATAACGAAGTAATGATAAATGCCCTGTGTGTGCGCCGCAGAAGGGGGGCTGCATTGGCCCCCCTTGAGGCACACACATGGTTAATTTTTTTTCTTTACTTTTTTTTATTATGGACCTCATTGGTGGGTATCAGGACCCCTTTGATTCCCCCCAATGAGGTCTTAAAAAAAAAAAAAAGGAATCAAAATAAATGTCCCTGTGAGTGCCAAAGGGGTCTCCAGCGCATTGCAAAGCAATGCATTGGACCCTTCTGGCACTCAGAGGGTTAATTTTTTTTTTATCATTACTTGGTAATCAGAGCTTGTTGGGGGGCCATCAAGACCAATCCTGATGGCCCCCCAACAATCTCTGATAACGAAGTAATGATAAATGCCCTGTGTGTGCTCCACAGAAGGGGGGCTGCATTGGCCCCCCTTGTGGCACACACAGGGTTAATTTTTTTTTCTTTACTTTTTTTTATTATGGACCTCATTGGTGGGTATCAGGACCCCTCTGATTCCCCCCAATGAGGTCTTAAAAAAAAAAAAAAAAAAGGAATCCAAATAAATGTCCCTGTGAGTGCCAAAGGGGTTTCCAGCGCATTGCAAAGCAATGCATTGGACCCTTCTGGCACTCAGAGGGTTAATTTTTTTTTTTAATATTACTTTGTAATCAGAGCTTGTTGGGGGGCCATCAGGACCAATCCTGATGGCCCCCCAACAATCTCTAGTAACAAAGTAATGACAGAAGCCCTGTGTGTGCCACAGGAGGGGTGGGGTGCATTGGACCCCCCCTGTGGCACACACAGGGTTAAAAAAAAAATTTTTTTTTTTTTTAATAATAGACCTCATTGAGGGGCATCAGGATCCCCCCTGATCCCCCCAATGAGGTCTTTAAAAAAAAAAAAAAAAAAACCCAAAGAAAAGACCCTGTGAGTGCTACAAGGGTCTCCAGCACATTGCAAAGCAATGTGCTGGGGACCACTGCAGCACTCACAGGGTTACTATTGGGTTTTTTTTTTTTTTATTTATTTTTTTTAGCTATTCAGACCTCGTGGGGGACATCAGGACCCCTCCTGGTGTCCCCCAAGTAATTGATCTCCCAGCCGATAGGCTGGGAGACCAATTTTGCGACTGCAGGAGAGCAGAAGCTCTCCTGCCTTTCACTCCTACCACCGGTAGGAGTGAATGGGACCGGGGAAACTTCCCCAACGTCATCAGTGACATGTCACTGATGACGTTGGGAGGCTTCCCCCGGTCCCGCCCACTCCTACCCGGAAGTTCGGGTAGGAGAGACGGAAGAGGAGAAGCTGCGCTTCTGCTGCGCTTCTCCTCTTCTTTTATTGATCTCCCAGCGCGATCGGCTGGGAGATCAATAACAGGGGGGACATGAGGAGTGATCCTCATGTCCCCCCACGATTGCCCACTTTTTTTTTTTTTTTAAATGCGGCCACTGCATGCCGGTTATACCGGCTCATGCAGTGACCGCATTTTAGTGGGTACATTGTACGAGCTTGGCACAGCGGGTACAGCTGTCCAAACTCGTACAATGTACCCACTTGGCACTCAAAGGGTTAAATGGTTAAGATTACAATGTGCAAAGAGTGAATTGAGTTTGAGGTCCTGTAGTCCTGCAGGCAACTGTCATGTCTGCCTCCATGAAGGTGTCAAGGACTGTCTGAGGCTGTGGTTTCTTGAACCATGGAGCAAGAAGCAAAATTCATAGGGGTCGTTAGGATTTTCTGGCCATAGAAATGTAAATGAGGAGGGCTATGATTAGCAGGTGTTAATTCTTCTTTAATTGTCACTTCTAACACAAGTTTTCTCCTACCCTTTCTTTTTATATCTCTTAGACATGTTTAACATTTTATTATCAATTTCAGTTACTTACTTACATTACTTATATTACTTGCTCTTTTTTTACAAGCTCTTGAAACCAAATGTCTCACTCTGTTGCCAAGGAAGATAATATAGTCATTGCAGGTAATGTATTTCTACTTTTCTTCAGCTACTCCATTTTATATAATGAAAAATGTTATCCAGTTTTCACAGTCCCGACCTCAAGAACCAAACTGTCACTTTTCAAACATCTGGGAGGATTCCCTATGTTTCTAGGCAACTTACACTGCGGCATGCTGCCATAGCAACCAAAACCTTCAAGTGCTTGCATCTAAAGCACGGAAAAATTAGATATGTGCATTTTAAGTGCAATTCTAAATGTGCTTCAAATATTTAATGTCTTGTCAAAACTGTCACAGTGACTTCAATTTGTGAAAGAAATAAAGTCATTTCTACCCACATTCGTCTTCCTTTCTTTCTTTCTTTCTTTCTTTCTTTCTTTCTTTCTTTTATACGTAAGTTATCATCATGAATGCCATAAATTACCTGGAATTATGGAAATGAAGGGCCTTAGTAATCAAAATTAAAAGGAACAATCTTGGAGCAAATAAATTGCACCATAGTAAGGAAATATACATTCCTAAAAATTCCCATTGATTTAGCTTTTAACCTCTGGAATGTTAGCGGTGCCTCCAATGTGTTGCCTTAACGGGGGTTAAAGGGTAACTACCACCTCCTAATAATAACCACCTGAAAATTCTAATGGCCACAATGGATTTTTTCCTTGTACATTTGTTCATAAGATAACATCTTCAGTCGGTCCTGGATGCCCTGTCCAATGGAGGCAGACAAGTCAGTTGATGGCAGTTTTTTCAAACTGAAGCACACAGACTTCATAAGCCTACTTAAACCTTTAAAGTCCAAGGGATGCACAATGCACTGCAAAGCAACAAGTTGACAACCCCTCTGGTCTTTGAAGTATTAAGATTGCCATAAGCTGTGAGTAGTGTTTGAGGTCCTGTGTTCCTTCCAGCAGCTGTCATATTCGCCTATATGTACATGGCATCCAGGGCCCTCACTGTGTGTTGTGGCAGCATATAACCGGCTTGCCAAATACCTTACTAGGAGGAATTTCTAAACAAACATATAATTACAAGGAGCAATTCCTATTTTGTTCTCTCAGCAAAAAAAGATGGGTCTAATATAGTTCTTGTGATGATTAACTTATATATATTTCAACCTATTATCAGTTATTTTAAGAGCTAAAAATCTTATAAACTATTGTTTTAAGTAAAAATGACTAACACAAATATAGGGTTACCTTGAAAACATAATTGATGCGGCTTTAGAAAACGTGAGGCAAGCCCCAAGGGGATGCCTACTACACAATAATTCCACAATCAAGAAGAATAAAGCATCTTTAATACCATTTGGGTCAAGCAGGGAATAGAAGAGAACAGAAGGAATTATTTTGAAACTAGTTGAAGAGCCTGTTACACGGGCCACAGTGCCACTGCCAGCTGGTCTTGGGGCAGTCATGCGCAGTACAGACTGCCCACGTCGCGGCTGATACAGTGCCAGCCGGTTGCGGTGCAGTCATGCTCAGTAGATACTGCCCGCTCTGCGGCTGATACAGAGCTGGACGATCCTTCGGAGCACCCCACTCTGTATCAGCCTCGTCATGGGCAGTATCTACTGCGCATGACTGCAGCACGCACAGCAGTCTGTACTGAGCATGACTACGTTGTTACAAACGTTTTAGCGAACTATTATATAAGATATTGCCCTATTCTTATGACGATAAACATCTGAGATCTTTACTACAATCCAAACCTGAAATAAAATACAGGAAACTGAGAGATTTGAAGCTCAAATTAGCACTGAGAGATTTCAAAAGGCAGGAATTGTTAAGAAGGAAATGTTAAGTGTCATGGATGGAACTAGGATTACAGGGAATTACAAGTGCATCCTCCAGGTATGCATGACATAGTCAACATAAACATGAGACATTAATTCTTACAAAATGGGGAGACATTCCAGATTCAGGTCACTTCTATTGTACTGCCACCTGTATGATATATCTGCTGGAATACCCCTGTGAACTGCAGTATACTCCCAGTTGAGAAGCGCTTCTTGGAACATAGAAATAATATAATAAAAGAAAATTTGAAAAACAGTGAATCAACACATTTTGTAGAACACCATAAGAAGGATATCTATGACCTATTGCATCTTGTGCCCCTCTGGAGCTTCAGGGGTTAGCAGCTTAGTGTTTATTATGTATTGCATATATGTGCTTGGTGGTTGGCTCTATATGGGTGTGGTTTCTATGCATTTGAGCTTTATTTGAAATAAATAATGATAATGTGGTATTTAACAGTGAACATGGATATTATGGAATGGGGCACCTGTGCTGGAATTATGTGCATGGATGGTGTCATTTACTTGTTTTTCAGGTGATGACCAGTTCGTAAACATACCAAAGCAATTGTTATCCCTTTTCTGTTTGTTTGACATATGCTTAACACTTATATCCCATTAAATGGATGAGTAGTTCATATAGAAGTAATCTTCTGTGTCAGACCTACCTTTCTCTAGACTGTAAGCTCTCACAAGCAGGGCCCTCTGATCCTTCTGTTCTCCACAGTTGATTGTACTATTTAATACCTCTGTATGTCTATTCCTAATTGTAAAGCGCTGCGGAATTAGTTGGCACTATATAAACAAATAATAATAATAATAATAATAATAAATAATCTACTTGCCTTTATGGAACTATAGCTATTGGCTGTCTTAAGAGAGCAGCACAATTCAAATGGACTGTAATTTTGAGAGACTCCTGAAGAAGTACCGAATAGGTAAGAAACACATATGAATTTTAACACAGCAGTTTATCATCCTAGTTTCACTATTCTACATCAGTGAATCACACATCTGTTCACCTATGACCCTAAGATATATACAGAACGGGAGATAACATTTTGATAACATTGATCTAAAGTGTTACTATTCCTCTGCCCTCAAGTGATTCACCTTGGAGCTAAGGACTGCTGGCACCTGTATTGTGCCAGATCCAAGTCAGCTTCAGTACATCTATTGTTCGTATACAGCCAAGGATGAAAGAGTCTGAGATCTATCATTATCTGCCAACTGAACATCCGGAATCACTGCTGTGGGCCAAAAAGGGTTAAGAAAGAACTAACAGAGTTGGAGGTGAGCTTGTTATATTATTTAATGATATCACCGTTTTTCAGAACTTTCATATTCTACAGAATTGTGACTTTTTTATATGTTATTGCACATATTATTATAAATTTTCGAAATTTTTTATATAGGATCTTATATGTATTTTATGCACATATTGCATTTGGTGTATAGCGTTTGGCAAATTGCGTTTGATGTATAGCGAATTGTGTATAGCATTTGAGCTTGACAAAGGTCCTAATAGTGGACCGAAACGTTGCTTTATGTATTAAATTTTGTTACTTTTGAGTCTGTGAGTGCATAGCGTTTTTCTCTGTATATTACAGACTCTTATTGCACCCAAAAAATCTTTATATATTTAAAGCGTGAGTGCCAGTCATCGAATGTTCTGTGTAGCATTTGGCTTATTGCGTTTGGCGTATTGAGTATAGCGTTTGGCATATAGTATTTGGCGTATAGCTTTTGGCATTTGGGGTATGGCATTTGATGTATAGCATTTGGCATTTGAAGTTTTGCATTTGGAGTATAGTCTTTGGTGTATAGAGCTTTGCGTATAGCATTTAGCATTTAACGTATAGCTTCTGCAGTATAGTGTTTGGGGTGTTGCACTTTATGTTTGGCGTTTCATGTAAAGTGTTTAGCATATAGTGCCTTGTGTTTGGTGTATAGCATTTGGCTTATTGTGCACATAGTTGTGCATTGTATGTATAGCATTTGGTGTATAGTATAGTGTTGTGCATATTGAGCATAGCATTTTCCATATAGCTGTGTGTATAGAGTTATCTGGATTGCATTATGCATATTGCATTTTGCATGTAGTGATGTGTATATTGTGTGTGTATTTATTGTGGTGTTGTATGTGTATTTATTGTGTGTGTCTGTGTGTGTTCATTGTAGCCTCTGCATCTCCATGCAGCAAAATCAAGCCTCCATAGTTGGACCAATTGGGAAGACAGTATAGAGGAGATTTCAATAACTCCTCCTTACTGCAACCCCTGGGTGTATTTGCCAGGCACACAAAAGTCTATATATATATTACTGTGTGTCACGGTTTTTGATGAACACTCAGACAGAACAGTAAGGTTAAAATTACTTTATTGAGTAAAGTGCATACAAGGAATGAGGCCATAGGCCCACAATAGGAAACCACACTATATGGAGGATATATAGGCAGTAAGCAATGACTGTAAACAGAATGACTGAGACGTAACACAGGTAATAGAGGTATCTTAGGCAGGCAACCCTCCACTAGAGAACCTGGAGCGATCAGGCTACTGGATCCCAGCTGACAGGAGGACAGAGGATGGCAGTAAGTCCTGGAGATGGTAATAGGCACGAGACCCAGATGCCTCGGTGGCACAGAACCCAAGGAGGCAACGAGGAAACACTGACCACGGGACAGGGGTCCCAGAGAAACCGAGGCCACCACTTACAAAGGGTAAACCCTAGTGCGCTAGGGGTGGATCGAAGTGAACACTGGAAGGCCACAGGTGCCCCCTCATAGGATAGTGGAAGAAGCGCAAATGCTGGCTCTAGGCCCTCAGGCCACTAGACAGGAATATGAGCTCAGGGTCTCCGCACACCCAATAGTGCGTGCCAGTGCAAGTGCTGGCCCTCACCCAGGCACTGCAACACAAAGGAGCACACGGGTAGCTTAGATAGTGTTAGGCACTGAACAGTTAACAGGAGACGCCCAGAGATACATAGGAACTCCCACAGGGAGTGAGCCCAGCAATTAGCGCAGAGGGAGACACAGAGATCAGAGTAACTCAGTCAGCACTTGCTAGCACTGTACCAGTACTTCGCATGTATACACTGCCGCAGTCAGTAGGAGTAAGTGGCGATAGCACGAATGCTATGCCTATGGTCAACAGAATAAGATTAGCGCCACGTGGCGCACCCCAACTAGGCAACTGGAAACCTTTGAATGTAATGCTGGCCAGTTAGACAACGGAGGAGGCACAACCATACACAGATGGCAACGGAACAATGGCTCAGCAGAACAGGTTACAAACCAATGGGAAGCACAGACTGGTCAGGTGCACAGGCAAGGCTCAATAGCCAGGCTGACTATGGCAATGGGGTTTCACAGCCAGATCAGTACAGCAACGGAGTGGGTTCTCAGCCAGATCAGTCGGTAACGGAGCGGGTTCTCTGTCAGATCAGTTCAGCAACGGAGCGGTTCTCAGCCAGATCAGTCGGTAACGGAGCAAGTTCTCACCCGGATCAGTTCAGCAACAGGGCGGGTTCTCAGCCAGATCAGTTGGTAACGGAGCAGGTTCTCAGCCAGATCAGTTCAGCAAAGGAGTGGGTTCTCAGCCAGATCAGTCAGTAACTGAGCAGGTTCTCAGCCAGATCAGTTCAGCAACGGAGAGGGTTCTCACCCAGATCAGTCGGTAACGGAGCAGGTTCTCAGCCAGATCAGTTCAGCAATGGAGCGGATTCTCAGCCAGATCAGTTCAGCAATGGAGCGGGTTCTCAGCCAGATCAATTCAGCAACGGAGCGGGTTCTCAGCCAGATCAATTCAGCAACGGAGCGGGTTCTCAGCCGGATCAGTCGGTAACGATGCAATACACGGGAAACACAGGAACGTCGTCAGGCAAGCCGGGTCAAACACAAACAGCAACACAGTAGCAAAACGTCAGGCTCAGATACACCACGAAAGGGCACTTTAGAATAGATAAGACAGGATATAAAAAAGCAAGCCCTGGGTGGAGCAAAGATGACAGGCCAATGAGAAGGCAGCATGGAAATTAGGCACAGTAACAATGTCGCCATCAGAGCAGGAACACGGGCACTGTGATACTGTGCAAAAGTCTTAGGCATTTGTGAAAAAATGCATTCACAAATGGATATGTTAATAGTTTGCATGTCTATTTTTGAAAGCATTTTTACCTTACAGCATTTTTTCACACCTGCCTAAAACACTTGCACAATACTACCAGTCAAAAATTTTAGAATACCCCCATTTTTCCAGTTATTCCAGTTTTTATTGAAATTTACACAGTTTAATGTCTCCATGTACTCTGAAAAGAAAGCATAGAACAAATAAACAATTGTACATTAAAAAGAAATCATGAAATTGTTTTCCTTAACAAAATGTAATCTAAACTTTTGACTCCTCAAAGAAGCCACCTTTTGCAGATATAACAGCCGAACACACTTGTGGCATTCTTTCCACAACGGAACTCAATTATTGTTCTGAAAGTTCTTCCCAATACTGCTGCAGAAGTTCCCACAAATGTGTTGCACTTGAAGGTTGCTTTGCTTTCACCCTTCTGTCCAGTTCATCCCAAACAAGCTCAATGGGGTTTAAACCCTGCGTGATTAACAAAAGATCTCAAATTTTGATTAATCGGTCCATAAGACCTTCTTCCAGTCTTCAGTAGTCCACTGGTGGTGCTTCATGGCCCAGGCAAGTCTCTTTTTCTTATTATGCCATCTTAGCAATGGCTTTTTTACTGCCACTCAACCATTCAAACCTGCAGCTTGAAGTCTGCTCTTCACAGTTGAAATTGACACTTGCTTACTACGATCAGTGTTAAGCTGTGCTTGAAGCTGTTGTGCTGTGAGCTGCCTGTCACTCAAGCTGTTGACTCTCATTAACTATGACAGCTTGTACCCATATAGGTAGAGATATACATTCCAAATCAGCAAATAGATTCAGGTCTGGAGCGAATCAGAGGTCAGGACAGGCATCAAAAGAGCATGGTCAGAATTCAAAGCCAAGTTTATACACAGGAAAATGGAATCTCAATACTGGAAATCTAGGTTTCAGTGGGTGTGCCCTGGAAACAGACTGGAAGACAGGCAATAGCAGCGTTGGAGTGAATGGAGTGGGTGTATCCAGATAAATAGGCAGAGTTTCAGATAACAGCAGAGAAGGTCTTTCTGGACTGGATTCTTACAGATGCTGAGAAGGGAGACCCCTGAATATAACCTGCATCAGCGGAATTAATGTCCCATGTACCCTGGAATGGGTAAAATATATAATAAAAGAAGAACCAACCAAAAGAGGAACATTCTAAGATGACACTGCTATTGCATCAAAATGAAATAACTGCCTTTTTAATATTGAATGCTATCAAGTACAAAAATTGTGTAAGACTTTTTGTCATCTGTTTCTTTACTCACATTTTTCATGCTGGTTAAAAACTGAGTCATGTTCAATAAACATCAAAAGTACAATGTGGAAAAACTGTTCTTCATTATCCTCTGTTGTTTACTGTTTTATATATTGAACTCACAAATTACTTCAAGACACAATCATCTTCTGTCATTCATCTTAACCCTTGTGTAGTATTATGTACTTGGAAGGAAATAAATTCATTTGATTCAACAATTCTCTAATACTTTTTGTGTTTAATAATTCTGCTCTGTTCACAGAAATGTATGATCAAATCCCAAGGATCACTCACTCACCTGTTAAAGCTTCCCCATCACAGTAAAAAGCCTCTTTATATTGTTTTATGATCATAAGTTCCTGTGTTTTGTTACTGTGGTGTATGTTAAGCATTCACATTTTATCCCCATGAATGCTACAGAGATAGCCAATACATTGCAATCCATTGTATTGGATACTTTTCTATCATCTAAGGATTTAAAGGACCAGTAAAGATTTATTAGGAAAAAAATATATATTGTAAGGATGTTCCTTCTTAGCATATCAAGAGAACTCCAACTGCTTGTAGCTGCTTTTTACCAAAATTATAAAAAGTTCAAACTGTCACAAAGTGATATAGTTGTTACTTTCTATATATATGTAAAATCTAAGTGACTGTGGTTCGCTGTCAGGAGGAGTGGTTGGAAAAAGCTGATTGGTTGAGGAGGAGGCAGTAGATGTAGCCACTTTGAGAAAGAAAAAAAGTTAGACAGTAACTGGTCGGGGCATCAGGAGGAACGCTACATCTCCCAATGCCCAGGGCCACCATTAAAGGAGGGACTGGTGTCCATGGCAAGACGTAACCTCTATACTGATGAGAATCACCACCACGAGAGACAGAAGGCACATATTATTGTACTAGACAGCTGGCCCATTCATTCAATCTGTGGCTCTCCTCATCAGTAACCTGTAAAGTATGTTGTGACAGAGGTGAGTGAGCAGAGCAGAGCTAATGGTGAAGGGGTGGATCTAGGCCTCTACTGTCTCTGAATGGATTGGCCAGAGGCAAAGGATATTTCTACTGCCAGCCTATCTAGAGGCAGTATGAGGCTAGGCCCAACCCTTCACCATTACCTTGCACACAACATTGAATAGAGGTTACCGATAAGGAGAGACGCAGATTGCCTGAATGGCCCAGCTGCCTATGTTAGCACAGTACAAAAATAAGTGCCTCCTGTCCCCCATGTCCCCAGTCCGTATAGAGGACCCAGGCAGCAGCCGCACCACAGATTGTGTGAATGGGCCGGCTGCCTGGATTATATTGTGTGCAATGCAAGAAATGCTCTAGCATCCCTCAAGGTCCCCTTCTTGCAGCCAGAGATCCACTTAATTGAAACACAGTTTAACCATTTAATGACCAGAAGGGTGTGCATTGCATACCCTTCTGGTCAGTAAAAGGATAAGACTTTACTCCTGATACAAGGAGAAGCTATGTTGCTGTGGTGCCATTCCCCTATGCCTATATTTTGTCCTCTTTGCCAATTTGCTCTTCTTTTCTGCAATACTGCCCCCTTGTGACTCTCTGTTCCACCTTTTTCCCTTATATATTCTGCCACTCATGAGTAACATTTTTAAGGGTCAGTCCTTCCTGACCCATGCGTTCGATACCTCTCTTTCACTCAAAGGGTTAAGCTATGCTATATTCATTACAACTAAATGCAATTTAAGTTATTTGTTCACATAACATAACAATAAAAGTAATGCATTTGCATTAGGTGAAATGAAGAACATGTGATATCCACAATAGTTTTATAGAACACCAGGATCATTTTTTCTGTTTATGTATTACTAATTAGCATTGTGCATTTCATACAAAGTGGGTTCTGCAATATTTTTTAATGAATGGAATGGACAAAAGAATTATTCATGTCTAATGGTTTTCTATTCAGTACAAATAATACCGAGTTCACTGTAATCATGTGTTCACCTTTCAGTATCATTGCTACAGCAGTTTTTATTCATTGCTCCTACAGAGAGCTATCCTTACACTTCAGAAGACAATGAGGCTGGTGTGCCAAAAAGAAATGAAGTGATTCTGCTGCAAATCAGCTTCACCATAAGGGACAAATACAAATTACCAGTATTTCCATTGACTTAACTCATTGGCGGAGATGTACTAAGATGTGATAAAAAGGTGATAAAGTGGAGATAACTTATCCAGTGATATTACTTGTCCACTTCCTATGTTATTTTATGGAGCCCATGCACTAAGATCTCCAAAACACCAGATCAACATTTCCTCCTAATGCCCACCAGTGTTCCATTATTCCTATCACGGTGCCCGTGATTCCTTGTTTTTATTTTTCTGTCAGTTATCCAATGTTTGGTCCTCATTGGTATGGCTATCCTCCAGAAATCTTAAGTTGCAAGTTCCGTCCAACAAACTGGCTCCCCGGTTTATTGGCCCGTTCAGGGTGATCCGTAAAATTAACCCTGTTTCATATGCCTTGGATCTCCCTGCGTCCATTTGCATTCATAATGTGTTCCATGTGTCTCTCCTGAAACCTCTGGTATGCAAACATTGCACAACTACTCCTGTGGTTCCCGACCCGGTAGAGGTAGAGGGTCAGGAGGAGTACGAAGTTCAAAGTATCATTGATTCACGCAGATTTAGAGGAAAATTGCAGTACTTGGTACATTGGAAAGGTTATGGTCCGGAGGAGCGTTCTTGGGTTGAGCAAAAGGACCTTCATTCTCCTAAATTACTGTGTATTTTTCACTCTAAATATCCTCAGAAGCCAGGTCCCTCTTCTAGGAGGGGGGTCTTTGAGAGGGAGGTACTATCACGGTGCCCATGATTCCTTGTTTTTATTTTTCTGTCAGTTATCCAATGTTTGGTCCTCATTGGTTGCCCTGTGTTTAGCCCACCCAGTATTGCCTTTATATACTGGGCTCCTGCACCTTATCACTGCCCTTTCGTGGTGTTCCTGTGCCAGTTCTACGTTTGTATTGAGGTTTCCAGTGTACCGACTTGGCCTGCCTGACTATTCTCCTGTTCCTGCACCTGTGTACCGACCCGGACTGCCTGACTACTCTCCAGTGATTGTTCCTGTATCCTGACCCGGTCTGGCTGATGTTCCTGCTCCTGGATTCTGACTCGGCAGTCTCCCGTTGTGGTCCTAGTCGCCTCAGCGACATTCTGACTTCCGGTGCCTTACTGGGTTTGGCACCTCTGCCCGCAGGCTTGCCTGTCTTCCATTTTGCTCAGAACGCCTTTGGCCTAGTCCTCCTTTCCATAACCGGTTGCCATTGTTGCCTCAGTGATTGCACCGGTATACTGCCATTGGTTGCTCCACTCTGTCATAACTGGTTGCAAGTGATGCCTCCGTAATTGCACAGTATACTGCCATTGGTTTGCTCCACTCTACCATAACCGGTTGCAAGTGTTGCCTCCGTAAGTGCACTGGTATACTGCCATTGGTTTGCTCCACTCTGTCATAACCGATTGCTAGTGTTGCCTCCGTGATTGCACCGGTATCCTGCCATTAGTTTGGTCCACTCTGTCTAAACCAGTTGCAAAGGTTGCCTCCGTTATAGCACCGGTACATTGCCATTGGCTACGCTCTGTCTTACCCGGTTGCAAGTGCTGCCTCCATGATTGCACCGGTATACTGCACTGGTTCGCTCCACTCTGTCAAAACCAGTTGCAAGTGTTGCCTCCATGATTGCACTGGTATACTGCCATTGTTTTGCTCCACTCTGTCATAACCGGTTGCAAGTGTTGCCTCCGTTATAGCACCGGTACCATTGCCATTGGTTACGCTCCACTCTGTCAAAACCGGTTGCAAGTACTGCCTCCGTTATAGCACCGGTACATTGCCATTGGTTACGCTCCACTCTGTCAAAACCGGTTGCTAGTGTTCCCTCCGTTATAGCTCCGGTACATTGCCATTGGTTCCACTCCACTCCTCCGTGTCAGCACCGGTAGCACTCCTGATTACTGCAGTGGACTAGTATACTGTGGACTAGTGATGAGCGAGCAACCCAATGCTCGGGTGTTCGGGTGCTCTGACCGAGCACCCCCGGAGGCTCGAGTGCTCGGCCGAGCACCCGAGCCCCATTGAAGTCAATGGGAGGACTCGAGCATTACACCAGGCACCCCCTGCTCTGATGAGGGGAGGGTGCCTGGTCCATAGGAAAAGGGCAGAAAATGATGGAAACACCACAGAAATGGTTCAGGGACAGCATAGGGAGGATGTCTGGATGCATCTTGGACTCCAACATCGCTGCTGGGAACGATCTTTCGCCCGTAGTACGCCATTTTTACAGACTGACTGTAAAACACACAAAAAGGAAGATAAAAACGACTTTAGGCGAAAAATTGTTACCAAACAGTATTTGCTGTATATTTACTTGTATATCATCTGCAAATTCTGCAAAAAATTTCATCGATTTTTCAGAGCTGGGGCCATGATTAAGAGGGAAACGTGCGCAGAGGCAAATTCTCCCAAAAATTTCCTTGATTTTTCTGAACTGAGGCCATGATTAAGAGGGAAACGTGCGCAGAGGCAAATTCTCCCAAAAATTTCCTTGATTTTTCTGAACTGAGGCCATGATTAAGAGGGAAACGTGCGCAAAGGCAAATTCTCCCAAAAATTTCCTCGATTTTTCTGAACTGGGGCCATGATTAAGAGGGAAACGTGCGCTGAGCCGACCATCTAAAACATTATGGGTGAGGGTCTGCTGCGGAGCTGACCATCCTAAACATTATATGCGAAGGCCCGCTAGTGAGCTGACGCTATAAAACATTATATGAGAGGGCCCGCTAGAGAGCTGACCCAATAAAACATTATATGAGAAGGCCCGCTGGTGAGCTGACCTATACAAAAATTGTCAAACTGCGCCCGCTGGTGAGCTGGCCCTATATAAAAATTATATCACAGGGCCCGCTGGTGAGCTGGCCCTATATAAAAATTATATCCCAGGGTATATGGAAGAGAGTCAACCATATACCCATTTTTTGGGTGGAAGGGGTGAATGGGAATACAGAGTATTCCCATCATTGTAAATAACATATATAAAGTGACTTTATGTTCCCCCGGGGCTTTCCTCCAGTGGAGTGGAGAAGTCAGGGGAAATCCAGGCCTTGTTCATTTTTATAAGTGTCAACCTATCAGCATTTTCGGTGGAAAGGCGGATACGCTTATCTGTTATGATGCCACCAGCAGCACTAAATACCTGCTCAGACAGAACGCTGGCGGCAGGGCAGGCCAGCACCTCCAAGGCGTAGAGTGCCAGTTCATACCACGTGTCCAGCTTGGACACCCAGTAGTTGTAAGGCACAGAGGGATCATTGAGGACGCTGACACGGTCTGCTACGTACTCCTTCACCATCTTCCAAAACTTTTCCCTCCTTGTGACACTAGGCTGCGCATCAGGGTGAGGGTGCTGGCGGGGTGTCATGAAGGTGTCCCACGCCTTGGAGAGTGTTGCCCTGCCTTTGTCGGAACTGCTGTGTGCTCCCCTTTTCTCCCCTTCTCGGTTGGCCAAGGTAGCACGTACTCTGCCGCCAGTGTTGTCAGATGGAAAATTTTGGAGCAATTTTTCAACAAGAACCTTCTGGTATTGCACCATTTTGCTTGTCCTCTCCACCGGAGGAATGAGAGATGAGAAATTTTCTTTGTAGCGGGGGTCCGGAAGGGTGAACACCCAGTAATCCGTGTTGTCTAAAATGCGTATAACGCGTGGGTCACGGGAAAGTCAGCCTAACATAAAGTCAGCCATGTGTGCCAGAGTACCAACAGGCAAGATTTCGCTGTCCTCACCAGGAGGATAACTCTCAATCTCCTCATCCTCTTCCTCCTCTTCTGCCCACCCACGCTGAAGAGATGGAACTAAAGTTCCATGGCTACCCTCTGTAGCGGAGGCAACCGTGTCTTCCTCCTCCTCCTCCTCCTCCTCCGCCTCCTCCAATTGTCGCTGAGAAGACGAAGTGAGGGTGCTCTGGCTATCACCTTGTGTAAGCTCTTCCTCCCGCATTTCCACCTCTTCCACATGCAAAGCGTCGGTTTTAATTGTGAGCAGCGAGCGTTTCAGTAGACACAGAAGTGGGATGGTTACACTGATAATAGTGTTATCGCCGCTCACCATCTGTGTCGATTCCTCAAAATTGCGTAAAACCTCGCAGAGGTCTGACATCCATTCCCACTCCTCACTTCTGATTACAGGAAGTTGAACGGAGAGGCGACGACCGTGTAACAGCTGGTACTCCACTACTGCCCTCTGCTGCTCACAAAGCCGGGCCAACATGTGGAAGGTGGAGTTCCAGCGCGTGCTCACGTCACACAGCAGCCGGTGAGCTGGCAATTGTAAGCGCTGCTGCAGCTTCAACAGGCCGGCTGAAGCTGTAGATGACTTACGGAAATGTGCACACACGCGGCGCACCTTCGTCAAGAGATCATGCAAATTGGGGTAGGTTTTTAGAAATCGCTGAACCACTAAATTAAATACATGCGCTAGGCATGGTACGTGTGTGAGCTTGCCGAGCTCCAAAGCCGCCACCAAGTTACGCCCATTATCACACACAACCATGCCTGGTTGCAGGTTGAGTGGCGAGAGCCACTGTTCGGTCTGGTGACTAATCCCCTGCAACAGCTCTGAGGCCGTGTGCTGTTTGTCCCCAAGGCAGATCAGCTTCAGCACGGCCTGTTGACGCTTCCCCACTGCAGTGCTACACTGCTTCCAGCTACCGGCTGATGGGTGAGTGGCGCTGCGCGCAGAGAATTCGTAGGTGGAAACGGAGGAGGAGGAGCCAATAACGTAGGTGCTGGCGGAAACCCTGATGGAGGTAGGGCCCGCAATCCTCGGCGTGGGTAGCACCTGTGCCATCCCAGGGTCCGAGTCGCTCCCAGCCTCCACGACATTCACCCAGTGTGCCGTCAGGGAAATGTAGCATCCCTGGCCACAAGCACTTGTCCATGTGTCAGTCGTTAAGTGGACCTTCCCAGTAACTGCGTTGGTCAGGGCACGGGTGATGTTACGGGACACATGGTGGTGTAAGGCGGGGACGGCACACCGGGAAAAGTAGTGGCGGCTGGGGACTGCGTACCGAGGGACAGCTGCTGCCATCAGGCTGCGGAAGGACTCAGTCTCCACAAGCCTAAATGGCAGCATTTCGATGGCCAGTAATTTGGAAAGGTGTGAGGTTAGTGCTATGGCCTGTGGGTGGGTGGCTGGGTATTTTCGCTTGCGCTCAAATGCCTGGGGTAACGACATTTGGACGCTGTGCTGGGACAGGGAAGTGGATGTGGTCGCTGATGGTGCTTCAGATGGTACAGGTGCAGGGCGGGAGGTATGCGGGCCTGCGCCTTCGACAGGCGATTGGCCGGCACCGAAAACAGGGGAAGAGGAGGAAGTGGTGTGGCCTGCAGACACAGATTGGCGATCCGGGCGTTCCTCCCACTTATTACGGTGCTTGTATGCCATGTGTCGGATCATGCTGGTGGTGGTGAGGTTTCTAGTGTTCATGCCTCGGCTCATTCTGGTGTTGCACAGGTTGCAAACTACAATTCTTTTGTCGTCTGCACTTTCCTTAAAAAAACGGCATACCGCGGAACACCTACCCCTTGGCAAGGGAGATTTACGCAAGGGGGTGCTCCGTGGAACATTTGCGGGCCGGTTTGGTGCGGTCCGCCTTCTTTCTGTAGCCACACCACTGCCTCTTCCAGCCTGTTGCGGTGCTGCAGATGGCTCACCCTCAGGACTGCTGTCATCGCTCGGCTCTACACCTTCCCAGGTGGGGTCAGTCACCTCATCGTCCACCAAGTCCTCCTCCACTTCCTCACTCTGATCATCCTCCTCATGTCTTGATCCCACCACATACTCAGTCATTGACAACTGTATATCATCCTCCTCATCAAGGTCTTGAGACAGTAATAGTGGTTGATTTAATGGCAACTGTGTCTCATCATCATCATCATCCACTTCCTTTGACCTTAAATGCCGTTCACGTCTGTCATCTTCTTGTGATTGGGTACCCTCTAGAGGTTGTGAATCAGGGCACAAGATGTCATGTTCCTCTGCAAGCGTGCTTGGAGAGAGGTTCAAATTAAGGATTGGTGATGAGACGAGCTCCTCACTATATCCCAGTGTGGGATCACTTCTTTGACCAGATCCTCTATGGTGGGAGGAAGGATGATCAGGGTGAGGATTATGTTGACCAGACTCTTGGCTACTGAGAGTGGACTTGGTGGAAGACAGGGTGGTGCTTAACCGACTGGAAGCAGTATCAGCTGACATCCAACCGACCACCTGTTCGCAGTGGTCGGACCTTGAGAGTGATGTCCTGCGACGCCCTGTAAACTGAGACATGAAGCTAGGTATGGTGGATGTCTTTCTGTCTTGTGCTCTGGCACCAGGCACAGTTTCTACGCGTCCTGACCCGCGCCCTGAACTATCAGGATCACGTCCACTTCCCCGTCCCTTTTTACCCGCCTTCTTCATATTACACGGAATATGTGCTGCAAATCTGCAACTTTGCACAGTAAACAGAATGTTCTTCTTAACTGCGGCTACGCACAGTGAATGGAATATGTGACTTTGATATTTTACAGTTTGAACACTTAACAGAATGTTCTCCTAATATGCAACTTTGCACACTAAACAGAATGTGCTTCTTAACTGCGGCTACGCACAGTGAATGGAATATGTGACTTTGATATTTTACAGTTTGAACACTTAACAGAATGTTCTCCTAATATGCAACTTTGCACACTAAACAGAATGTGCTTCTTAACTGCGGCTACGCACAGTGAATGGAATATGTGACTTTGATATTTTACAGTTTGCACAGTTAACAGAATGTTCTCCTAATATGCAACTTTGCACAGTAAACAGAATGTTCTTCTTAACTGCGGCTCGGCACAGTGAATGGAATATGTGACTTTGATATTTTACAGTTTGCACAGTTAACAGAATGTTCTCCTAATATGCAACTTTGCACACTAAACAGAATGTGCTTCTTAACTGCGGCTACGCACAGTGAATGGAATATGTGACTTTGATATTTTACAGTTTGCACAGTTAACAGAATGTTCTCCTAATATGCAACTTTGCACACTAAACAGAATGTGCTTCTTAACTGCGGCTACGCACAGTGAATGGAATATGTGACTTTGATATTTTACAGTTTGAACACTTAACAGAATGTTCTCCTAATATGCAACTTTGCACAGTAAACAGAATGTGCTTCTTAACTGCGGCTACGCACAGTGAATGGAATATGTGACTTTGATATTTTACAGTTTGAACACTTAACAGAATGTTCTCCTAATATGCAACTTTGCACACTAAACAGAATGTGCTTCTTAACTGCGGCTACGCACAGTGAATGGAATATGTGACTTTGATATTTTACAGTTTGAACACTTAACAGAATGTTCTCCTAATATGCAACTTTGCACAGTAAACAGAATGTGCTTCTTAACTGCGGCTACGCACAGTGAATGGAATATGTGACTTTGATATTTTACAGTTTGAACACTTAACAGAATGTTCTCCTAATATGCAACTTTGCACACTAAACAGAATGTGCTTCTTAACTGCGGCTACGCACAGTGAATGGAATATGTGACTTTGATATTTTACAGTTTGCACAGTTAACAGAATGTTCTCCTAATACGCAACTTTACACACTAAACAGAATGTGCTTCTTATCTGCGGCTAGGCACAGTGAATGGAATATGTGACTTTGATATTTTACAGTTTGCACAGTTAACAGAATGTGCTCTAATCTGCAACTTTGCACACTAAAAAGAATGTGCTGCTAATCTGCAACTTTGCACACTGAACAGAATGTGCTCTAATCTGCAACTTTGCACACTAAACAGAATGTGCTGCTAATCTGCGTCTAGGCACAGTGAACAGAATATGTGAAGTTTTTTTTTTTTATATCTCTGCCCCCCCAAACAAAATAAACTGCTGCCCCCACACACAGTAGTCCTAAAAAGGACTTTTGGGTCTTTTTTTTTTTCACAATCGCTTTTCTTCTCCCTACACTGACTTTCCCTTCCTATCCTCATCTCTCCCTGGCTAAGACTGAGCCGAACTCGCTGGTCAGGTGCTATACAGCACCCGATCACGGGTTCTGGCCAGCCAATCAGTGTAATGCCAGCAGCCAACATGGCTGCTGGCATTACACTGATGTCAGAGCCTCCCTGCACGTATATTGGCTGCGCAGCAGCCGCGAAACGTGCGGGGAGGAGACCCGAACATGGTGGGCGAGCACATGCGGTACTCGTACGAGTACCGCCATGTGCCGAGCAGAGCGATGCTCGAGCCGAACTGAGCTTCGGCCGAGCATGCTCGCTCATCACTACTGTGGACTCTATCTGTGGCGTTCTTCTAGAAGCAGGGACTGTTTTCCTTTCTTGATGAACGTTAACTCCCGCATTGCTGTAACCTGGAAACCTTATCATTCGCCTTTTCCCGTGTCAGCATAAACTGTTTGTCTCCTATACATATGCTGGACCTGTGTGGGCATAATTAACCTGTCGTGTGTCTCTACTATAAGATTTATATTACAGGACCTGTGAGGGTTCTTTTGTATTATTGTATTTAATAAAACTGTGTTTTTATCTTAACTCTGTGTCTGTGAGTCAAACAAACTGTTACAGTACGAAAGGGCCATGACCTCAGACAATAAGGGTGAGGGTAATGCACAGAACATCCATTGGAGGATGGATGTACATGAGCAGCGCCTGGATAAGTTAGCATTGGCTATACAAACTATTCTCGAGCATACAGTGCTCCCTGACAAGCCTGTCCCGAGTCCGGTGGTCCCCCCAGTTTCGACACCGGAGAGTTTATCCGTGACTTCTGTGGCCTCAGTCAAAGGGTTAACCTCTTCTGCATCGTTGCCACTCAGATATGATGGCGAACCCAGTCTATGCAGAGGGTTTATTAACCAACTTGAGATATTTCTAGAATTAACCCCTCATGCCTTTCCTAATGATCACAGTAAAGTTGGGTTTATGATATCCTTACTGACCGGCAGAGCCCTGGCATGGGCCAATCCCTTATGGGAGAGGGCTAAACCTTGCACCAAGAATTTCAGGGAATTTGGCAAACATTTCGGAGAGTATTTGAAATTCCTGGTAGAACCGCCTCTGCTGCTAAACGTCTGATGGAAATACAACAGGGCAATCGGACGGTGGGCGACTACTCCATAGAATTCCGCACAGTAGCAGCGGAGGTAGTTTGGAATAAAGAGACATTGGTGGCAGCCTTTGCTCAAGGTCTGGCCGACCATATCAAAGATGAGACCGCAGCTAGAGAATTGCCTAATGATTTAGATGAATATATTGATTATGCCATTCTGATTGACACTCGGATCTGTGAGAGACTTGTGCAAAAGACCATAGGCTATGGCCTAAGAGTGGTGGGTTCAGTAGTTCATTGTGCCCACCCACCCCTCCCTCATTGCCTAAACCTAATGACCGTATACAAGAATCCTGTGAACCTATGCAGCTAGGATTTACCAGGTTAACCAAGGAGGAACGGGCACACCGCAGGAGGCAGGGGTTATACTTATACTGTGGCAAAGCTGGGCACATGCTAAGAATTTGTCCCGTACGTCCGGGAAACTAATGCACCTAGGGTACCTTGGGGGACAGGCCCTAGGTGGTGTTCAACTGTCCCCAGATTCTATCATACAGAAACCCACGATCCAGGTGGTATTCTCATGGGCAGATCGCTCAGTGGAGGTTCTGGCCCTGATTGATTCCGGTGCGGCCGGTTACTTTATGGATAGTGCCTTTGCTGAACTGCACAAGATTCCACTGGTTAAAAGGGAATCGCCTCTAGCCATTGAAGCCATTGACGGCAGACCATTAGAACCAGCTCAGATTACTTTTGAAACCATATCACTACCTATGACGATTGGGGTTCTTCACAGGGAAGAACAGCAGTTCCAGATAATTAATTCCCCTCACCATGCAGTCATTCTGTGGTTTCCTTGGTTGCAGCTGCATAACCCCCAGTTTGATTGGCAGAATTGTGAGATTACTTCTTGGTCTCAATATTGTATGGAGCATTGTGTGTCTCACCCTGTTAAGATCCTGTGTGCCTCTCCCTCATTTCCAGTTGAATACCAACAATTCAGTGCCATTTTCAGTAAGGGAGAGGCTGGCACCCTGCCTCAGCACAGGTCGTACAATTGTGCCATTGATTTGCCCCTGGTGGTGGTACCCCCTAAGGGACGTACCCACTGTCATGCAACGAAAATCAAGCTATGGAAGAATACATTGAGGATGCCCTCAAGAGAGGGATCATTAGGAAATCTACCTCGCCTGCTGGTGCTGGGTTCTTTTTTGTGAAAAAGAAGAATGGCGAGTTAAGACCGTGTATTTTTTATCGTGGCCTAAACAAGTTAATGCCCAAGAATGCCTATCCGATACAACTCATCACCAAATTATTTGACAGGTTAAAAGGTTCCTCCATCTTTACGAAATTAGACCTACGTGTGGCCTATAACCTGATCAGGATAAAAGCTGGGGATGAGTGGAAAACCGCATTTAATACTAGATCCGGGCATTATGAATATCTAGTTAAGCCGTTTGGTCTCTGTAACGCACCTGCGGTTTTCCAAGAATTTATTAATGATATCCTCCGTGATATGCTACAGTCCTGTGTTGTTGTCTACCTTGATGATATACTTATACACTCGGCTAATTTGTCACAACACATCAAGGATGTGTCTGAAGTGTTGCTCCGCTTGGGTAAAAACAAACTATTTTGTAAAATGGAAAAATGCGAGTTTCACAGATCCAGAGTGCCCTTTTTGGAGTTCGTGGTTGCTAAGGAAGGTATCGCTATGGATCAGGAGAAACTCGCGGCAGTACTACAATGGCTACGGCCCAAAGGGTTAAAGGCAATCCAGTGCTTCTTGGTGTTCGCTAATTATTACAGAAAGTTTATTAAGAATTTTTCTACTATTGTTAAACCACTGTCTGACCTCACACACAAGGGCACTAATCCTTCCCAATGGTCTGAGGCAGCCGAACATGTCTTTGAGACACTGAAATCCGCTTTTTCAGCTGCTCCTGTGCTATCCCACCCCAACCAGTCTCTCCCATTTACGCTTGAGGTCAATGCCTCAGAGATTGGGGTAGGGGCAGTACTATCTCAACGCCCGGTGGCAGGGGGCACCCTCAGACCATGTGGGTTTTTCTCTAAGAAGTTGTCGAGTGCCCAAAGTCACTATGAGATAGGCGACAGAGAAATACTGGCTATCATTCTCACCCTGAAGGAATGGCGTCACCTATTGGAAGGTACCAGAAGTCCAGTATTGATTCTCATTGATCACAAAAACCTGACTTATCTTTCGGAGGCTAAAAGATTGTCCTCTCGTCAGGCCAGATGGGCCCTGTTTCTTTCCCGATTCAATTTCATTGTATCATATTTGCCGGGTTCCAAGAATGTTAGGGCTGATGCCCTGTCTAGACAATTTGAGCCTGAGACTGATAGGGACGAGGTACCAGTACCCATTATACAGCCTGACAGCATTTTGGCTACCCTACGTACCAGTATCACTTCGCCACTGGGGGAAGAGATTCTGGCCACCCAGGCTACGGCTCCCCCGGAAACCCCAGTGGGCAAGTGTTTTGTTGATGAGCCATTTCATACTCGATTACTTGAAACATACCACTCGTCTAAGGCTGCTGGGCATATCGGTAGGGATCAATTAATATGGTCTCTTTCACAAATTTTCTGGTGGCCCTCTCTGAGGGTTGACTGTTCTGCATTTACCGCAGCCTGTGCCACCTGTGCCCATGCCAAGACCCCTAGACACCTCCCGGTGGGCCTACTCCAACCAGTGCCCAATGGTGAAAGTCCCTGGTCCCACGTATCCATTGATTTCATGGGAGAGTTGCCAGTATCTAGAGGGTATTCCTTCATACTGATGGTGGTTGACAGGTTTTCTAAAACCCCTCTATGGCCTTCCCTCTGCCCAGGAATTGGCTGTTGTTTTCGCTAAAGAAGTGTTTCAGTTGCATGGGCTACCTAGAGTTCTGGTGTCCGACCATGGGAGCCAGTTCGTGTCCAGATTTTGGAGAGCATTTTGTGAACAGATGGGCATTCAATTGTCCTTCTCCTCTGCCTACCACCCCCAGACCAATGGGGCCGCTGAGCGTGCCAATCAGGGGCTGGAGCAGTTCCTGCGCTGTTTTGTCTCAGATCATCATGATAACTGGGCCGACCTGTTGCCGTGGGCAGAGTTCACCAGGAACTGTGCAGTTAATTAATCGTCCGGAAGCTCCCCATTTCTCATCAACTATGGGTTCCAGCCTTGTTTGCTCCCGGACTCCTTCCAGTCACAACAGATTCCAGCTCTGGACGAGCACATAGAGCAACTCCGCTCCACTTGGGCACAGGTTCAGAGGACCCTAAGTCTGTCTTACCAGCATCATCAGAGCCACGCCAATCATAGACGGCTGCCAGCGGTCTCCTTCCAGGTTGGGGACAGGGTATGGCTATCCTCCAGAAATCTCAAGTTGCAAGTTCCGTCCAACAAACTGGCTCCCCGGTTTATTGGCCCGTTCAGGGTGATCCGTAAAATTAACCCTGTTTCATATGCCTTGGATCTCCATGCGTCCATTTGCATTCATAATGTGTTCCATGTGTCTCTCCTGAAACCTCTGGTATGCAAACATTACACAACTACTCCTGTGGTTCCCGACCCGGTAGAGGTAGAGGGTCAGGAGGAGTACGAAGTTCAAAGTATCATTGATTCACGCAGATTTAGAGGAAAATTGCAGTACTTGGTACATTGGAAAGGTTATGGTCCGGAGGAGCATTCTTGGGTTGAGCAAAAGGACCTTCATTCTCCTAAATTACTGTGTATTTTTCACTCTAAATATCCTCAGAAGCCAGGTCCCTCTTCTAGGAGGGGGGTCTTTGAGAGGGGGGGTACTATCACGGTGCCCATGATTCCTTGTTTTTATTTTTCTGTCAGTTATCCAATGTTTGGTCCTCATTGGTTGCCCTGTGTTTAGCCCACCCAGTATTGCCTTTATATACTGGACTCCTGCACCTTATCACTGCCCTTTCGTGGTGTTCCTGTGCCAGTTCTACATTTGTATTGAGGTTTCCATTGTACCGACTTGGCCTGCCTGACTGTTCCCTGTTCCTGCTCCTGTGTACCGACCCGGACTTCCTGACTACTCTCCAGTGATTGTTCCTATGTACCAACCCGGCCTGGCTGACGTTCCTACTCCCGTGTACCGACCCGGATTGGCTGACGTTCCTGTTCCTGTATCCTGACCCAGTCTGGCTGATGTTCCTGCTCCTGGATTCCGACTCGGCAGTCTCCCGATGTGGTCCTAGTCGCCTCAGCGACATTCTGACTTCCGGTGCCTTACTGGTTTTGGCACCTCTGCCTGCAGGCTTGCCTGTCTTCCATTTTGCTCAGAACACCTTTGGCCTAGTCTTCCTTTCCATAACCGGTTGCAGTGTTGCCTCCATGATTGCACCGGTATACTGCCATTGGTTGCTCAACTCTGTCATAACCGGTTGCAAGTGTTACCTCCGTAAGTGCACCGGTATACTGCCATTGGTATGCTCCACTCTGTCATAACCGGTTGCTAGTGTTGCCTCCGTGATTGCACCAGTATCCTGCCATTGGTTTGCTCCACTCTGTCTAAACCGGTTGCAAATGTTGCTTCCGTTATAGCACCGGTACATTGCCATTGGCTACGCTCTGTCTTACCCGGTTGCAAGTGCTGCCTCCGTGATTGCACCGGTATACTGCACTGGTTCGCTCCACTCTGTCAAAACCAGTTGCAAGTGTTGCCTCCGTGATTGCACTGGTATACTGCCATTGGTTTGCTCCACTCTGTCATAACCGGTTGCAAGTGTTGCCTCCGTTATAGCACCGGTACTATTGCCATTGGTTACGCTCCACTCTGTCAAAACCGGTTGCAAGTGCTGCCTCCGTTATAGCACCGGTACATTGCCATTGGTTACACTCCACTCTGTCAAAACCGGTTGCTAGTGTTCCCTCCGTTATAGCTCCGGTACATTGCCATTGGTTCCGCTCCACTCTGTCATAACCGGTTGCTATTGTTGCCTCCGTGTCAGCACCAGTAGCACTCCTGATTACTGCAGTAGACTAGTATACTGTGGACTCTATCTGTGGTGTCTTCTAGAAGCAGCTGGTTACCAGAATACATGGGACTGTTTTCCTTTCTTGATGAACGTTAACTCCTGCATTGCTGTAACCTGGAAACCTTATAATTCGCCTGACCCGTGTCAGCATAAACTGTTTGTCTCCTATACCTATGCTGGACCTGTGTGGGCATAATTAACCTGTCGTGTGTCTGTACTATAAGATTTATATTACAGGACCTGTGAGGGTTCTTTATGTATTCTTGTATTTAATAAAACTGTGTTTTTATCTTAACTCTGTGTCTCTGAGTCAAACAAACCGTTACAATTCCCCTTCTAATGCCCATCCATGTCCTATTAGGGCTCCCACTAACACCTATCCATATCCTATTAGGTTCCCTCCCCTCTCCCCCTCTGCTGATAAAAAGACCCACCTCCATTCTTCCCCCACCTAGCATACATAAATGGAACCCCTGCCCCCATACCTAAAATGAGACTCTCATGGCTTCCCCCACATACCTAAAATGAGATCCTCATCCCTCTCTATATATCTAAAATGAGATCCCCATCCTCCATACCTACAATGAGACTCCCCATCCCTCCTTAATACCTAAAATGAGACCCCCTCCACATACCTTAACTGACAGCCCCGTTATCCTATACCTAAAATGAGACTCCCCTATACCTAAAATCAAACCCCATATATAAAATGATAACCCCATCCCTCCCCTAAAATCAGACTACTTGTGTGCAAATTATTAGGCCTTTTTTTATAACCATTCAGATTAAATGGATCAGACCAACAGCTCGAGATCTGTGTGGGGGCAGTGTGAATATCCTCCATATGCTTTACTTGCTACCAATGATTGTAGGTAGCAAGATTAGAATGTGAGTAATATTCTTCCTGTGATATCTGATTGTTCCAGAATATTCTCACTACACTATAAGGCTCTCCCCCTTTCTATTCACCACATCTTCATCCAGTCCAGGATGCCATGTCTGTGGAGGAGGACATGACTACTGGCAGTTGTTTCAAACTGAAGAATGCACAGTTCATGAGCCTTCTTAACCCTTTAAGTACCAGATGGATGCACAATGCTTTGTGAATCAGTGGGTAGCGTTTGTGTCCTGTGGTCCTGCTCACAACTGCTATATCTGCCTCCATGGACATGACATCCAGGACTGATTGAAGATGTTATCTCTTGAATCAGGAATCTAGGGAATAAAACAGAAGGCCCATTTGGATTTTATGGCAATATTAAGGTAAGTGGAGGTTGTTATTATGACATGTTCCTTCCCCTTTAATACTCACAATTAATAATATTGGAGTTGGTGTACCATCAGAACTGGAGGGGAGAAATAGAAATTCTAGATATCCTGTATGGGTATGCTAAGGATATCTTCAATGCTTTGCTGTACTGAAGACCTTTCTAGTACTCATTAAATCAATGAGAATATTTAATTTGGATGCTCCAGAATCATTGCATTTCTCTCTCTATCAGCGTAACTATGTCTAAAATTAATAGCAAAATATGAAGGTTTCATTTATTAATATCTAATGGAAATTAAAATAATATGAAAATGAGAAAGCAACATTTTATAATGCAATACATCTGGAAGCCATAGCTGATTACAGAGTGTGCTGTTTTCAGTTCAGTAACCAATGAATATGTATAGAGTACATTACTATTAATTGTGTCTCCTGGAAACTGCACTTATCGCTCATCTCTAGGATACCGTCTCCCAGGAAAAAAAAACATCATCAATGCAGGAAAGCTATGATTAACCCTTTGCATGCCAGAGAGGTTTCCAGCAAAACAATATGTTGGATGACACTCTGGCAGGCAAAGGGTTAAATAAAACAATATGCATTCACTCCTGTTTACAGCTTTCAGAAATTAGAAATAATAATTGCATGAATATTGCTATTGATTGAAATGTATAGTTTATTTCTTCCAGTGAACCACATTAAAAATGTAATTATAATTTACTTTTATGCAATTTTACAACTTTCTAGATATGATTTGTCCCTTAAATGGATATTATACCTAAAAATAAGTTACTTAGTTAGCTTACAGTAAACCCATGGGAAGTCCCTCCTCATGTACTCTCAAAATGCACCTGAGTATATGAATGGCTAGAGATGTCTGTAGCATCCAGTGGTAAAACAATAACCATGTGACTCTAAAGTCATGAGTTACTCAAAACCCAATGAAGTAATAATCAAAATGAGGATGCTAGAATGAATGGACTGGATTTAACCCTTTGCGTGCCAGAGGGGTACTCTAGGTATTGTGATTGTGTACCCTTCTGGGATTCAAAGGGTTAATTTTAGGTGATAAATCTTGACATTGCTTTTATCACAGTTATTCCTATGAATCCAATGAAAATGTTATTACCTGCAGTGGGACTTGTCACAAAAGCCTTTATTCCTTTTAATGACAGAGGGCTGACCAACTACAATGTATTGGCACTCCTCTGGTGATAAAAGGGTTAAAACAATGATTCATATTTGTGATACTCATTTAAAGTGCAATCCATTAAAACAGAGTAGATTGTTAAACTTGGCCTTGAAACCTAATCAACAGTAACAGTATTAATGACCTGGAGGTACTGGAGGTTTCATCAATGGGTGGGTCCCATTCATGTCAGCTAAACCTGCTTGACGGATGCACACATGGGCCTACATTGATTAAATCACAGTGAGGAGCATCTCCACATGGAGATGTGCTCTGTGGTCACATATGATGTCATGCAAATCAACTCTTTTGCATTTTCTCTGACTTATTGAGTAAGGATGAAGCATTAGAGTTGAGTCCTAAAAAGCAATAGTCACTCAAGTGAACAGCCTCAAAAGACAGCAAACATCTCAGTGTTAAAAATGCTGAGTTAATGTCACACTTAATCCAAGCCTAAAGCTGAGTAGGTCTTTATCACATCTGCTGGCAGGGAATGATGGGAGTTGTAGTCAGGAAGAGGCTGCAGGGCCTCCCATCCCAATGCCCACCATCACAGCCTTGTATCGTGGTAATCACATACTGACCCACTAGCCTTGTCCCACTACAAAGGTAGCCAGAGAAACACACACACATACTCACCTCCAAGGTTTACCAGCATTGTCCCACTGCACTGGTAGCCATAGAACCACACATATTGAGTCTGTATAGCGGTGGATGACAAATGACAAAATTCTTGCCCAAAATGTATCGGGGTTAGCGAAAAGATGGATTTTTTTGTGGGAGATTCATGGAATAAACAAGAAATTGGGGGGGGGGGATTTGTGAAATTCCTTGTGAAGAAAAAAAAACAGCCAAAATCAGATGTTTTGGCCATCTCTACTCATAAAGAACAGTTATTTTTGTGACAGAGCTACGGTAAAGTACATTTATACTTTAATGCAGCCATTATTGTAACCCAAAAATCAAAATGCATTAGTCTTCATCAAAAATTAAATGGCACATTAAAAATTGCAAATATTAGATTAGTATACACTACAGTCAAAAATGGTCATGGATATAAAATCAATATAGTAATTGTATTACAATAAAATATTAATAGTAGAATTCAGATGGCAATAAAATACTATTTATAATGGAATTCAGGAGCATCTGAACTCATTAATCTGTACCATGAGCAGAGAAGGGAAAAATAATATAAATTAGAAAAGGTTTACATTTACAAAAAGAAGGGTAAACTGAAGAAGTTAGACTTTATTAATCCCTTAATGTTGGATGACATAATTTTGTCTTTTCAAGATGGATGATGTTCCTGGTAAGTCATGAGTTAATGATCATAGCATGCCCCAAGGGCTTTCAGAAGTTACTGGTGGTTCCGCACATGTGATTGCTACATTGATCACATGTTCAAGTGGAGCCACATGAAAAAGGCAGTGTTCCTAAACATTGCCTTTGTCATGGTTTTCTACCTCTCTTTTCCTCACTGTGTTTGTAAAGCAGATGGAGAGACACAGAACACAGCTCCCAAATCTTCATAATGCCAAAAAGGGAGCACTTTGTTATGCTGGGGGCAGGACTGGTGGATAGAACATTATAAATGTATTTATTTGATGACCTGTTTACACCTCTTTGTGTAATTGAATAATTATTTCAAGCAAGGCCAAAGTATTTTATTTATCCAGGCTGTTATATAAAATATAAATGAATATTAATGTGAGTTTTATTGTTGTGGAGTAATGTGATGTACTTATATACACACACCTCACAGTCTGAGTTTCTAAACAAAGCAACACCATAGTAGGAAAGAGGGACACAGGGATTTTTATCTCAGAGGGACAGGGAAAAAGGGAAACTTGGGAGGTATGACCAAATGTCCATACTTTTGATCTAGTCCCTGTTAAGAAAAAAAAAATCACAAATTGCAAACAAACAATCATAGGAAAACTTTTAAAAATGTTGGGGCTTTTTTTTCTAATTTTCCCACTTTTTTATATTATTATCAAATTAAGTGATGGGTTATACCTATTAATATAGCATCAAAAGAAAGTGCTACTTATCCTTTAAAAAACAGCATACCATTTGTGTGGGTGTACTAAAGAAATTAAAAGGAATATATGCTTGAACAAAGACATACTAAAAATGTTAAAATTGTTCTTGTCCTCTAGTGTATAAATGCCCTTGCCACCAAGGGGTTAAAGTTATAATCCAGAAAAAGGTTCCAGAAAATGCAACAAAATTCCTGTATTTCCTTTCCCGATATCTAAAAGAACATTTTGTTAAATTAAAACAATTAAGAATATTATTCGTGTTTATCCATTCCAAAATGACAGTGCCAAATTCTCTTATTTACTATAAAATCAAATAAAAACATTGTTTGCGTCCATTGCCAATTCAATGTGACAGATGGTTTCAGTGGAGATTTCGGAGCAATAATTCCCTTACTGTATGTAAAAGCATAATTAAAACTGGTGCACACATATTTTCTTAACTTACATTTTATTTCAAGGATAATGTTATAATAAATTCTATAAGAAAGAATAAACACAAACAATATGCCTTGTTTTTACAATAGAAATCAAATGAGAGAGAAAACAAAGACCCATAAGATTCAGGAAAACAGTCCAGAACCACAGAGCAGAGAATGTGTTATTTTATGTGGGCTGTGACAGTGGGTGTACAACAAAGATTCTGTAAATCAGGTACTACCCTTGTCATAAAGTCTATAGTCCTGTCCAACTCCAAAGCACTAAGGTACAATGCCAAAAAACCTCCCATTATCTCAGCTTGCACTAGGGGAGGACATACTGGAAAACGAGAGAAATATCAATGTATTCTTCCTGGTAAAACATTTTCTAAATAAAAGAGAGCAGTCTTTTGGTGATGCTTCTATCTGTGCCTTGTTTATGCCAAAATACTAAGTAAGGTGTATAGGAAATGGCATAAGTGTAGACCATATATATTTAAATGGAGATTGCACATGGGGCTTGCTATCATTAAAGTTAAATGTTTGTGGAGTGTGTCTGTCAGGATTCTCTACAGTCATCGTAAAATGTAGAGAATGCAGTCAATGTAGCTGCTGGCATTAGAGACCATGGGGCTACACTGCACATTAGTACATAAACACCAAGGAGCTTTTAACAATAATTTTCTGTAAATCTGGGGGGATGTCTGTATGACGATGAGGTGAGTCTTAATCTGTTATCCTTATTGAGGGGTGGTTGTCATTCTTTGCAATATTCCTTTGGGATTCCAGCTGGGAATTGTATGTGACAATCTGTTAGTAGTCTGTATTCCAGAAGTGTCACTCCGGGTATTTTGTCAGTTCTGTGTATCTGATTGTCTGTTATTTTGGGGTGAAAATCAAGATTTCAGAATCCCGTTCTTTGTGAATGGAGATGCTGGTTTATGACTGTTATGTCTGAACAGATTCAGTTGTATCTTATATCTTGACTGTAGATGATGGGATGCTTGGTATGCGACCTGGTCCATGGGTTGGATGATTTTGTTCTTGATTGAGAGATGTTTCACAGAGTAGTTTGGGTCTGAGGCTAGTTGTTGGGTGGAATTATGGTTAAATGGAATTCTGAAGATCCTGTTCACGGCCATTCCATCATTAGCAGGATGTCACTGATATAGCAAATGTAAGCAAGTGATTTGGTGCTGCAGGTGAACAGGAAATCTTCTATAAATTTTGCCATGTTAGTATATTGGGGAACTGTTATGGACCAGGAACCAGATAGGACACACAAATGTAAAATGCAAAACACCTTTATAAAGTAACAAAAAATAAACAAAACAGAATCATGATCTAGGAGCATAAACCAAATGACAAGCCAGGGTCAGGAACTAGGGCAGGTACTCAGCCAAGCCAGAGTCAGGAGCACAGAAGTCCACAAAGTCAGAAACAAGCCAGTGGGTCTGGAGCCAGAAGGGTCGTCAGAGGAAGCCAGGTCATACACGGATAAACAGGAGCTCAGTAGAATCACAGCAGTCAGCAACAAGGTCAGCAACAAACACAAGGACAATGGGGAAGTAAGCCAAGCTGCTTTAAATACCCTGGGAGGATTGGCTGATAACAGTCAGGTGAGCAATAAGAGATATCAGCTGATCAGCCTGAACCAGAAACTCGGAAGACAGCAGCAGTGGATAGCAGAGCACTAGATTAGCTCAGACATCAGAATCAATAGGCAGAGTTGAGCTGCTCAGCAAGAATCTTGACAGGAATTATCTTTTTCCTTTGTTCCCAATTTTTATAGAAATACAATACTATGCAAAATATTTAGGCAGGTGTGAGAAAATGTTGTAACGTAAGAATGCTTTCAAAAATAGATATGTGAATAGTTTATTTTTATAAATTAACAAAATGCAAAAGTGAGTGAACAGAAGAAAAATCAAAATCAATCAATATTTGGTGTGACCACCCTTTGCCTTCAAAACAGAATCGGTACACTTGTACAAATTCAGGGATTTTGTATGCATATAGTCATGTGTATAATTAATCAGTTATACCAAAAGTGCTAATGATCATCAGTGTAATATGTGGGTTGAAACACAATGATTAACTGAAACAGAAACAGCTGTGTAGGAGGAATAATATTCAGCCAAACTCAGCTAACAAGGCAAGGCTGCTGAAGATACATCATGCTTACTTCTCTTCACAATCAGAAGATGTCCAGCAGTGCCATCAGCTCAGAACTGGTAGAAAACAGTGGGACTCAGGTAAACCCATCTGCTGTCTAGAGAAGTATGGTCAGAAGTGGTCTTCATGGAAGACTTGCGGCCAAAAGGCCATACCTCCGAAGTGGAAACAAGGCCAAGCGACTCAACTATGCACAAAAATACAGGAACTGGGGTGCAGAAAAATGGCAGCAGGTGCTCTGGACTGGTGAGTCAAATTTTTAAATATTTGGCTGTAGCAGAAGGCAGTTTGTTCACTGAAGGGCTGGAGAGCAGTACAAGAATGAGTGTCTGCAGGCAACAGTAAAGCATGGTGGAGGTTCCTTGCAAGTTTGGGGCTGCATTTCTGCAAACAGATTTGGAAATTTGGTCAGAATTAATGGTCTCCTCAATGCTGAGTACAGGCAGATGCTTATCCATCATTCAGTACCATCATGGAGGTATCTGACTGGCCCCAAATGTATTCTGCAGCATGACAACAACCCCAAATACACGGCCAAAGTCATTAAGAACTATCTTCAGCGTAAAGAAGAAAAAGGAGTCTTTGTAGTGAAGGTATGGTCCCACAGAGCCCTGATCTGTAAACATCATAGAGTCTGTCTGGGATTGCATGAAGAGAGAGAAGCAACAGTGGCTGCCTATATCCTCAGAAAAACTGTGTTTAGTTCTCCAAGATTTTGAGTTTGGAAATACATACCTGCTGAGTTCCTATCACGGTGCCCATGCTCTCCTTGTTACTTTTCCTGTCAGTCTACACTGTGATTGCTCCCATTGGCTGTCCTGTGTTTGTCCCGCCCAGTATGGCCTTTATATACTGGGCTCTGGCACCCATCCGGTGCCCTTTCATAGTGTTCCTGTACCAGTGCTTGTTTCTGCTCAGTGATTCCCAGTGTACCGACTTGGCCTGCCTGACTACTCTGCATCTTGTCTCCTGCTTGTGTACCGACCCGGATCGCCTGACCACTTTTCTGCGCCTGTGTACCGACCCGGCTTGGCTGATGTTCCTGCTTCTGTATACCGACCTGGCTTGGCTGACGTCCTGCTCTTGTGTACCGACCAGGCTTGGCTGACGTTCCTGCTCCGTGATTCGACCCGGCTTGGCTGACATTCCTGCTCCGTGATTCAACCCGGCATGGTTGGCGTTCCTGCTCTGGTGGCCTCTGTGTCACCTTGGCGACATTCTAATCCTACAGGCAATCCAGTGTCCATTACTGGTTCTGCAGAGTGCAAGTGTCAGTTTCCGTTACTGCTACGGCAGTGTGTCATTGGCCTAGTCTCCGTTACTGCTTCTGCAGAGTGCAAGTGTCTGTCCCTTTACTGCTACGGCAGTGTGCCATTGGCCTAGTCTCCATTATCGCTCCTGCAGAGTGCAAGTATCTGTCTCCATTACTGCTAAGCCAGTGTCCTCCGTTACTGCTCCTGCAGAGTGCAAGTGTCTGCCTCTGTTACTGCTACGGCTGTGTGCCATTGGCCTAGTCTCTGTTACTGCTTCTGCAGAGTGCAAGTGTCTGCCTCCGTTACTGCTATGGCAGTGTGCCATTGACCTAGTCTCCGTTACTGCTCCTGCAGAGTGCAAGAGTCTGCCTCCATTACTGCTATGGCAGTGTGCCATTGGCCTAGTCTCCGTTACTGCTCCTGCAGAGTGCAAGTGTCTGCCTCCGTTACTGCTACGGCAGTGTCCTACATTACTCAATTCCTGATATTACTCTGGCAGTTCACATTGGTTCTGCTAAACTGTTTCTGGGTGTTACGTATCCTTAAGCTCTCTATATGGAGAGAGCTCTATCACAGAACTCTCCGCACATGGGACTGTTTACATTCCTTGAAGACCATTAACCCATGCAGTACCTTTCTCCTGGGAATTCAACATATTCTGCCTGACCTGTGTCAGTATAGACTGCTATGGACTTTATCGTTATACTGGACTTGTGTAGGCATATGTGTATGTAACCTGTCGTGTGTCTGTATTATTCTGCTTAGATACTACAGGACCTGTGAGGGTTATTATTCTATTGTGATTTCAATAAAACTGTGTTTTATCCTAAACCACTGTGTCTGTGTGTCGAACAAACCGTTACAGTTCCTTAAAAAACTGCATTCAAGTGTAGAATTGATACTGTTTTGAAGGCAAAGGGTGGTCAGACCAAATATTGATTTGATTTAGATTTTTCTTCCTGTTCACTCATTTTGCATTTTGTTAGTTGATAAATATAAACTATTAACATATATATGTCTGAAAGCATTCTTACTTTACAGCATTTTTTCACACCTGCCTAAAACATTTGCACAGTACTGAATGTCTTTCCCAAATGAAAAATAATTGTGTGTTAATTTGAATTTGGTAAGTTGTAGAAGAGTATCTGTGGATAGATCTTGTTGATCAAAAAATCTTAGCATTTTGCTAGGCTATCTTCATGAGGGATATTTGTATAGAAGGATTCAACATTCATTAAAATTAACTCTTTTGGTTGAAAACTACTAAAAATGTTCAGTGCTGTTTTATAGAGTGCTGTATTTTTCAAAAATGCAAAATAAAAATTACATAAATATGCATATAGTCAACAATTAGTAATGAGTAGTAAATCTGGAGCAAGTTATAGTATGAAATGCAATCCAATGCTCAGTAATTTTATTTAACTCACCTAGACGCAGACAAGGAAATCCTAAAGACATACCCTGTTAGTGGTCCCTGATGACAGGTTTGAGAGGTTTGAGATCACTGTGGAAGAAAAACACGTTGTTGCTTGATTACATGAGTACTAGCTATTCTGAGGCAGGGAGGGGTAAACCTATTCCCCGCTATGTGTAACTACAGAAAAATGAATCACGTCAAATGTTCACATATCCAGTATTACAGAAAAAGACAATTTCACTTTAGTAGCAGTTTTTCTAGCAATATAAAGGAATATATTATCACTGTGGTATAAACAATTTTAACTGTAGTTTGCTGAAAACTCTTTTAATCAAGTGACAGAAAGTGTAATTCTTCATGTTTTTCATATTCATCATGCACTGCAGAAATGTATAGTTTAATCTTAGTATATAAAATAAAGCTATTCAAATAAAATAGAATGCTGAAATCTTGTGAATGCTTTTGTGTGTGTTCATCCAACAGTGGAACCTAAATTGATTTTAATCATGTATGGCAGTTAGACTTGCGCGTATAACAAACACAGCCACCATACAGTCTTGAGTACACCAAGAAAAAGTCTAAGAGTCATAACAATTTCAATTGCAAGCCTTTGGCTAGAGACAGTTTGTTCACTTAAGAGACTGCCAAAGGGTGACATAAATGATGTAGTTCAATAAACAGGCCAAGATCTGTTAAATAAGAGCAGCTCAGTGATGGTGGTATGTATATCGGAACACACAAACCATTAGACCCTATGACTAATGGGGTATAGCAGCAGACAATTAATCCCATTCCTGTCAGGTAAAAACTAGAAGCTACAATGGGAACCAAAATACCAAACTGGACATTTGTGGACAAAGGTTGCATAGCCCAACAAATCCTCCAGTATCAGTTGTTCCCTGCTGAAAACATGGCCAGTGTAAGGTGGAAACAGCATGAATTACTTAACTCATTGTGCCTGGTACCAGTACTCAGGCTGGTAGTGGTAGTGTGATTATGTGAGACACATTGTTCTGACATACTTTAGGGTATACTTTTTGGTGCCCCTTCTGTTTGTGGGCAATCAGCTGTTTTCACCAGAGCTGGAGTGGGCTTTTAGTCATGCCCCCGGAGGTAAGAGTGCTTTATTGCCTCTGCATAACCTTATGTTTTTGTAGGGCTTTGGTATTGTGTCCGTGTTTTACAGCCATACGTAATGACTTTGAGGACACATTGGTCAAAAACCTATTGCTTGAGACAGAGCAGTAAACTTTTCTTAAAGACAATACTACTAAGTTTTCCAAATGTTTGCCATCCCAGTTTTATTTGGCACTCAATTTCCATCATGATGTTTTCATCTATTGACATTCCCTGTCCAAGGTAAAAATACCTGTCAGCGTCTTCTAGTTCTTGTCCATCTACTGTGATTTTCCTTGGTTGGTGTATTTGTTAAACATAAGTTGTGTTTTGTTGAAATTCATCTTCAGACCAAAATATTTGCTGTCCTGTTGTAGCTCTTCAAAAACATTCTTGCAGTTCTTCAGGACTTCTTTCAAAGTGTATGATATTCTCTGCATGTTATGTAGGTAGGCTCCATTGACCTTAAATCCTTTTTTTCCAATTTAGTTTGAGGAAAATTTATTCTTTTGCATTTTTGATGTTGCGCCACCTTCAAGCTTTAATGCAAACATTTGGCTCCTATATGTTGCCATCATTCATTTTGCTTTCTTTAGCCCTTTATTTTCTTCCAGTGTTCTTTTGATGAGCTCAACACTGAACGCGTTACTTCTTTTATGCACTTCCTTATGGTCTTGCACATTTCTACAAATTCTACAAATACTACCCTGTAATATTAATTTTGCTTCATTTTTGATCATGGGAACTATTTTTTTTAATTGTTTTTTCTTCTTTTACAGTAGGTGCAAGGGTATGGGCAGTGTCTATGATAGTCTCAAAAACGTTATCATTGTGGGTTAAAATGTCTGTGTCTGGAATGTTTTGCAGCACACTGAAACAAGTATTCAGTTCTAATCCACAAATTCTTATGATGCAGTACAGACTAACAGAGATATTGAAGTACATGTTGTATTCATTTTAACCAAATAAAGTTCTAAACTAGTGCAGCCTACTATAAACTGCAAAGCATTAATGTCATACAATTATCTGCATATCGATTCCATTTAGAATTGTTTCCCCCTCAATATTTGTGGTAGAAACAAACCTACTTTAATATTCTCTGAAATGTACTGCAGGTAGCCACAAGGCATGCCTGGTTTGTGTAATCACTGAAGTCACAGACGCACCATGTCAGTTGTATGCAGCAAGCAAGATAGCATACAGAACTTGTTGAGATCAGTAAACCAACTCAACAGGGTCTGAAACATGAACAATTCCAAGAGTGGTAAGTACCATAAAGAGTAAAATTGCCACAAGTCTAACCAAGCAAGCAACAGATCTGCATGCTTTGTTCTTGTAATATGAAATAAGTTGTTGGACCACAAATGTGTAAACCTTGTAAAGACCAAATGTAGTTTGTAACAATCAGTACAACCTTTTCAGGGGGGAGGGAGTACTCAAGAGTACTTAGTATTGGCACTTTTTCCAGAAAATAGCCCTCACCAGTACTTTTGAGAACGACTCCTTCTCATTATCCTCTTGTCGAGACTGATAGGTTGGTTGCAATATAGTGTATAAATAACAATGATGGCGAACCTATAGCACAGGTTAAACCACTGGCATGCAGATGCCTTTATGGTGGCATTAAGCCAGATCACCATCTTCACCTCTCTGGCATCTGACATTTTTGCAGTGTGTGAGTGAGGCCACAGGTGCACTGGGAAATGGTGCCTCCTTTCCTTCCACAAACAACATCTGTACTGGCTCATCTTTCTTTTCCTGTTATCACATGGTCACAGGGTATTCGTTCCCTCCTTTCACGTGGAGATTCCTTCCACTGAGGTCCCTCCCATCCACTTTACAAACAGAGGTATATACTGGGTGTTGTGAGAGCAGGAGACAGCATGGACTGTGGTACAATGGTGTGAAAAATGCCTGGTTTCAGTATCGTTTTACTGCCAGGATACATAGAGGCCTCAAGCTTGTATCTTGACAAAAGTGATTGACAAGTTATTTTACTGCAGAGGTGGCATAGATTACCTTTTCTGCCTTATTCCTAATCTAAAGTGTATTGCAGTACCACTGGGTGATTTGCACTCGCAATACCAACCAACCCTTACAAGTCCCACTTCGGCTTGCACCCCTCCTCCCCAGACAGTCATTGCAGCTTACAAATTGTCTCTGGATAGGCCAGATTATTGTTTTCTGCCACCAAATCTATGTTTCTATAACATCATATGTATCAACATGTTGCAAAGCTTCATAAGCTTTACAAATTATATTTGTGTATGTTTGCACCTACTAATCAAATGTAATAATACAGAAAGTCTGAAAATAGCAACATGTGTGATAGATCAATAATGCTTTTTATAAACTGAATTAAAAACTCTTTGCAATTTATGTTTCTTTTTTTAGCGCAAATGTTATATTTTTTAATTTTAAGAATAAATAATTAGTGACACACTGTGTAAGAACAATTGATCATAGCAATGTATGTTTGTAAGGCTAGAAGGCTATATGGTTCTTTTATTGACTTTTAGGTGACATATTCAGTCATACCTGGCTCTGCTTAAAAGAGCACATCAGGGGATGAGCCAGCAGTGCACCTATAGCAGGCGATTAAACTTACTACAGGATGTTTTAGTACAGGCTGTTCCATTAGTTTCGTCTGTTTAAGACTTGCAATCGAATTTTGGTGCATGAAGCAAGGGGGTATAATCTAGGGTGATCAGATGTCCTCATTTTTAGAGTATAGTTATTTAAATGAGACCACTGTCTCAATGCAACATTCATCATGTCCACTGTACATCTGTCTACTTTAGAGTTGCCTGCTCCTATTCAGGAATATTGGGAATTATACTTCTTGGCCAAAAATATGTAGTGCGTATCTGTCAGTCAGCCATTATGATAGGCATTTGATATGACATAGCTGGTAGCTGGGCAGTCACAATATGCAGCTGGGGTGAAACAACAAGCAGCTGAGCAGTCACGTGTATCTACTCTCACTGTCAGGCCTACAGACAGTAAGGTTAGATGTGTGATGTGTCACTCAGGAACAAGTACTCATACCTAGAGGATGGGCTCCCAGGTCTGTCTGGCTGTCAGTGGATACAGGAAGAAAGTCAGAAGCTAGGTATTGAATGGCAAACAATAGTTAAAAGTAGTTCCAAAAGGTTAGGACAGGCATCACAGGTCTCAAACCTAAAAAAATCTCACTCAGCAGTCAGATGTTGTGCCTTGACATTCCACCTGTGCATTGAGAGAAAACTTGTATAATTTTGTGTGACAACATTAAAACCTCAGGATGTTGCTCAACAGTATTCACAAGAACATGCAATGTGATTGGAGAAGGTGCACACATCTGATGAAGGGCACACAAATAGCCACTGGTAACCTTACACTCACACAGCAGAAATATCTATGTGTGTGAGGCAGTGTGCGGTTATGTTGCTGCCCTGACTGTCTGTTATGTTTGAACCTGAATATCATCCAATCTCCTCTGTGCATTGTAATTATTAGGGATGGGACCTGGAGCAGAGGTGCTGGCTCACGAGGAGTAGCTGGCAGAGAGAGAGAGAAATCCCCCTTGATTTCCTCTTCTATATCTTTCCCTATGTTCCTAATCATTTCCTTATTTTCTGCTCCATTCTTCCCTTGAGTCTCACTCATCCTTTGTTTCTCCCTTTATATTTAAAAAAAAACACATGTTAAAAAAAATGTTTCATTTCCCTAGCATAATGGTAGTATGCTCCAGCATTTATGCAAAATTGCCAAATGTCTGTTTATCTCCTTGCTTCTTTACTCCTGCCTTCTTTTCTGCCGCTGAAATGCATAAAACTCATCAACTCTGCTCTTGAATCCTCCTGAGTGATCATTAGTGATCGCAACTACATGATTCAGCTATAATATTGTTTTGGTGGGCACTCGATATGTTAGAAGGTACAATGCGGAAGAAGGAGAAAATGGGCAGCCCACCTCACAGCTTTTCCCCTGCCTCTGCTGCCAAGCTGAAAGTATTCTTTCACATTGCATACTAAGCAAAAAATAGACATAAGTCCATCACTTGTGATCCAGGGGCCCATTTGGTTTGGGGGGACCTGGACTGGGAGAGGCCATTTGGCCATACAGATGCATGGGCCAAACTAAAAAATGGAGAAGGGTGTTGGCTGGAATCCAAAGTGGCACCAGGCCTGAGACTCTATTACGTATTTGGGGTGGGGCAGTGGCTACCTGGGACAGCATCTGGAGACTGAGAGTCAAATGTCCTATTGCCTCACCCATTGTGTGCTGTGTTATTGTTTATATGCAAAGCAGGTTTCCTGGGCTTATGTGCTTTCATTTGTTGTTTTGTGAAATCGATTGTATTTTGTCAGCAGATCTGACAGAGGACTGTGTGTTTGTATTGTATGTTAGCATAATTACATCTCAGTGAGATTGGTGGTTTTGTGAATGTCATCTGCCATTGGTTGACTGTGTTCACAGACATATATATAAACCCTGTGTGTGTCCAAATAAAGGAGACCCCCACATCAGCCTCAATGGGGAGACCATCAAGTGGGAGAGCAGCAGCCGTTACCTCGGTGTGACCCTGGACAGCAAGCTCAACTGGGGAAGCCATATTGAGAATACCCAGCAGAAGGCAACAGGAAAGATGGCAGCACTGTACCCACTCCTGAAGACCAAGTCCATGCCACTACGGACAAAGATTAACGTCTACAAGGCAATCATCAGACCTACCCTGACGTATGCCTCCCCAGCATGGATCACTTGCCATGAGCGACACCGGAAGAGTCTTCAGAGAGTCCAGAACAAGGCCCTGCGGATATCGTCCGGAGCTCCAAGCTTCGTAAGGACAGCTGACCTTCACAGGGAGCTGGACATCGAGATGTTGGACGAACACCTAGAGAAGCTGAGTAGGAAATTCTGCCAAGGATTGGATCAGAACCCAAACCCTCTGATCAGAAAACTCACTGCCACCACTGCAAACCCCTTCGACCGCTACCCGCGGCCCATCACAGCGAAGACCCTGTGAAACTAACCCAACTGTGACAAGTCAAAACAGATCAAGAGTAATCCAAACCTGTGTCTTAAAACCCAAACCGAGAATATGGAGTAGTGAGGCTCAAGCCTCGGTATCCAAAATCACCGCTGATGGATAAAATCTATCAGCAAGAAGAAGACGACTGGCAAATAAAGGAGTTCCTGTTTTTACCTTAAGCATTATGTGTCATCTGTTAAATGGTATAAATATATAATATATATTGAGATATGTTATCTGTCAGTTTTGGGAGTCATGATGTATTTACTATATTCTTATAAGTTTGGGAAGTCCAGTCCAACTTCCTAGTCCTATTACATCTAAGAGTCTGATAGACCATGCTCCTAGCCCCTAGCAAACTCTGGCAGTGACTAAGATAAAGGAATATTATAAGATATATAAAAAAGGTAACAGTCAGGCTCAAGAAGATAAACCATAGAACCAGCAAAACATAATTTAAAGGTTTTGTCTGAAGGTGTGGCAGGAGAACTAAGGACAGTAGAACACAGCTACCACGGCTACAAGGACCGGGGGGAATATGCAAATATTTATTTGAGAGTCTGTAAGTGCAATTCTCTACTAGTGTGTCAGAAGTATCTGTTTTTAGATGTCCTTTTCTCTTTCATGAAACAATTTAGTGGGAAAACATGATATGATGTCAAAACAACCAGACACTCAGAGGAAGATGCCAAGCAGAGACAAAGCAGCCAAGCCAACTACTCCATTACATGATATATACAAAGGTTACAGTCATGCTTTAGGAGATAAACCAGACATCCTGTTGTGAACAAAAAAATTCCAACAAATTAAAACAATATTTGTGATTTCAACAAAGTATACCATAAATGAACCATGATGTGTGACCACTACAATACAACTATTCAAAAAAGGTAAACTGATTCTACCTATGCAGTAGTTTTTATAGCATATAAGGATAGACTGAAGTTATATCAACGTCTATAAAAGCACGTTAAAAAAACACTATTATCTTGAAAAATTAGAAATGGAAATGGAGACTATTCATGGAAATGGAATGAGAATGATGAAGAGATGGATCAGAGATGACTAATGCAGATGAGATGGCAAAAGAAGAAACCCGCTTCTACAAGACGAATCAATACATATGCAGTTCCAAATATGTCCTTTAACACACTCACATAAATCTGGATCATTTATGGTATAGTTTGTTGATATTGTACATATTGTTTGAGTGTCTTAGTGTCTGATTGGTTTGACATCATTTCATATTTCTCCTCTAACTTGCTTCGGAAAGGCTTTTGTCTTCAGAGAGGACCAGATCTACTGGGTGGGAATTATGGCAGGAGGACATCCAAAATATTGAAGATGTGACTGTTGTCACTAGAAGCTGGACAGTGGATTTGGAGCTTTGTAAATGTGCTTAGTTTTATGTTTAGCCCTTTGAATGTCAGGCAGGTACACAACACATTGTTGTGGTAATTAAAGGGTTTGGACCTTGTGTTTTCATTGCTCTTTTGAAATACATGTTTCACCATTAGATTTATCTTTACTTCTTATCCTATTAGTTATTGTATTAACATGGGGAGGAAGAAAGATGTCCTTTTTTATTCCATTTTCACACCATGCACACCATGTCATGTGAATGTAAACTTATCAACTGTATTTTTTAATTACAATGCTACACTACTGTTTTTTTCTTTCTTTCTTTTCCCAGTTATTTTTTTCTAGAAGCAATGGATGGGTGGAAGCAGAAGTTCAGTTGTGCATTATTTTACATTTTTTATCAGTTTAAGCATAAGTACCTATAATATTTTGTACCCTATCTCACAGGAAAAACAGAAGTAACATAGTCTAGTCCAGGGGTTCTCAACCTGTGCCCTCAGTGGCCGTTAACAGGCCAGAACTTAAGAATTTCCCTGCTAGAACACAGGTGTGTTGATCAGAGGCTCATTCACATTGATTAACTCACCTGTGCTTTCACAAGGAAATCCTCATATCCTGGTCTGTTAGTGGCCACTGAGGGCACGGGTTGAGAACCACTGGTCTAGTTTGTGATTCTCCTGAACATACACCTTGTTAAGGTTTATTTAACCATAAAAGGTGCCATTTTATTTCTCAAAAATATTCTACTAATTCTGTCTTTGTATATTGGCTATGAAGAGCACTGTATGTCATAAACGCACATAGCCAGTGAATGCAGAATGCAAAAGCAGCACACAACTTTGAAAAATAACAGCTTTTTTGTTGAAGAAAAAACAAGTAAAATGACATACAGCTTAATTAAAACAAACCATATAATGGTATTCATCACCTCAAACAATAATGTGATAGCTTTGCTATGGCAACAGCCTTATCTAAATGAAACTATGTGTTATTTAAACTTGGCACATGGGTAGCTTACAATCCATAATAGGATTTAAAATCAAGCAGGAATTGCCTCCACTGTTGCAGGTCCCCCGTGTTAGAGCTACTTGTGTGCAAATAGATTTGGACAAAAGGAAATTATCATATTGTGATTGTGTTTTGAAAGCAAAATTGTGATTTTTTTTTTAATATCTCCTGTGTTGCACAATTTGAAAACCATGGTGTTTTATTGATTTTACTAGTTCTATAGCAAGTCTAAGAAAGCTGCAGGATAATGCATCATTCACTTTACCATTGACGCTGTCTACTTTCTACTGACGTAAATGTGAAACCATTAGTATATTATTACCTGGATGCATCCTCACAGGAAAATAGCTTCACTGCGTGTTTTGTGCATCAATTGATGCAGCCACCTGGGACTGACATAATCCACTAGAACTGAACTGTATTTTAATTCTAGTTAGTCCACTGTAGTAATACATCAAAGGCATTGCAGAAGTAGATGAACCTTCTACATTTTTTATTTTGCTGGTATCCTTAGAGCCTTCCTGTGATATTATTTTACATTTTGCTCTAGTGACAGTTAAAGCTTGAACTAGATTTTTAGCACAAGAAGCAAAAAATCAACAATATATTTAATAGTGCATATTATACATTTATATTCAATCCCTAATCCGGTCTTTTTGGAAAACATACATTACAGTGCACATTTATATTTCAATAAATGACTTCAAATTATTCCTCAAATATTCATGAGCACTTCCTCCCATCTTCAACTAAAGAGCATCTTTCATGTTTTACTATCTGCTTCTCTGTACTTACTAATAAGCCAGGGACTGTGCTGAGAAGCCCCCAAAATAGCTCCTTGTTGGCAGGGAACTGAGATACATGAGTGAAGCATACAGGCTTTACTTGCTGAACTAGTCTCCCCCTTAGGCAATAGTTGTCGAGATTATAAATCAGAAACTATCTTCCTATGAGGACATTATTCCCAGAGACTAAACTGTAAGAGTTTAAAGTTTTTCAGTTCAGTTTCCTCAAGGAATCCAGCCAAAGAGCTGGAGAGTCACTTTTTCTGACCACTGACTAGATCTCTGTCAGTGGCACAGTATATGATTGACAGACCTACCGGAATACCAGCATATTTCCCGGTGGGCCCAGGGACTTAGTGGAACTGTATCCAAATTTATTTCAGTGCTTCCAATAGTGAGTTTGCAGACAAGAACACATATTTCACAATATTATATCCCAATAAAAATATGTTTATTTTAAAAATCATCTTAGATCTTGCATCCATAGTCCGCACAGATCAATAACATATAATATAACTAGTTACAAAGCCCGTATACACGGGCTGATCCGGAGTGGGGAGCTCCAGATGGCTCACAGCCTGTCTGTGCTCCCGGCTCCCGAGCAGCAGCGGAGGGGCTGGGTGACAGTTTGTCACCCAACTGCCTCCGCTGCTGCCCCAGAGCTGGAAGCACAGACAGGCTGTCAGCCTTCCGGAGCTCCCCGCTCAGGATCAGCCTGTTCTGCGAGTCCCCACTGCGCATGTGCGGTTACGCACACAGTGAGAGAGCATTCTAGGACTTTGTTATAGGATAATGTGAACCCGTTAAATTTATACTAATACTATAAATGTTGGAAAATATAGTCACTTCATCATAACCGTATAGCGATAGTAAAGTTACTTTTCCAATCTATACTCTCAAGGATAATTGTATATTCTAATCCTTGATGAAAGAACTATAATATTACACTCCTCCTACTATTGTAAAAAATACCTGAATAAAAACACCTCAGTTATTAGTCACCCCTCCGCACAACTGCTTACCAAGACGGCAGTACTATGCAGTACATGCAAACAGCTAATATGATTTGCTCTTCAGAGGGTTAAACCAGCAGGCGCCAACCAGATTCCAGGCAAACGAACCCTGCCCGTTTATTGTACCATCCAGGTTCCAGGGCTAGATATAGCCTAATCAAAATCAGCCTCTACCTAACACCCACAGTATTGGACAAAACCCTCAACCCTTGACTGGTACTATATTCTGGATTTGAAGGTACCGCCGGTGCCGGATCTGGAGAGGCCACTGGTTGGCGAGGAGTTTGTATCACGGTGCCCGTGCTCCCCTTGCGACATTCTGTCAGTCTACACCGTGCTTTACTCCTATTGGCTATTCTGTGCTTGTCCCACCCAGTATGGCCTTTATATACCGGGCTCTGGCACTCCTCCGGTGCCCTTTCGTGGTGTTCCTGTACCAGTGCTTGTTCCTGCTCTCAGTGTTTTCCAGTGTACCGACCCAGCCTGCCTGACTACTCTGCATCTCGTCTCCTTCCTGTGAACCGACCCGGACTGCCTGACCATTCTTCTGCGCCTGCTCCTGTGTACCGACGCGGCTTGACTAACGTTCCTGCTCTGGTGTACCAACCCGGCTTGGCTGACGTTCCTGCTCCAGTGTACCGACCCGGCTTGGCTGATGTTCCTGCTCCAGTGTACCGACCTGGCTTGGCTGACGTTCCTGCTCCGTGTACCGACCCGGCGTAGCTGACGCTCCTGTTCTGTGATTCGACCCGGCTTGGTTGACGTTCCTGCTCTGGCTGCCTCTGTGTCGCCTTGGCGACATTCCTATCAATCAGGCATTTGTAATGCTCCCGGTTGTGACCTCAGGGTGAGTTGCTCAGTTGCCCAGTCCGTCCTGTCACGGCAGTGCTCAGTTGCGTGTCTCCGTTACTGCTCCTGCAGAGTGCACGTGGCCTAGTCTCCGTTACTGCTATGGCAGTGTGCAAGTGGCCTTGTCTCCGTTACTGCGTCTGCAGAGTGCAAGTGGCCTAGTCTCCGTTACTGCTACGGCAGTGTGCAAGTGGCCTAGTCTCCGTTACTGCTACGGCAGTGTGCAAGTGGCTTAGGGCTCGATCCAAATGTTGGCGTCGCCAGAAAAAACTGGAGACGCTGGTTTTAACGTCAATTGAGCAATGCAAATGTTCTACTAGAAACAAGCGACGCCAGTTCTGAAACAGACATCGCCCGTCGCCAGAACAGCAAGATCTCACCCATAGAGGATAATGTACAAACGACGCCAAAAGCTATTCAAATGTTGGAGTTAGGGCTAACTCGCGTTAAATTGCAACATTTCTCTCCAGAAATCTAACGCCTATTTTTTTTGGAGTACAGCCCACAAGTAAGAGTAGAAAACCAACGTCTCCAGTTCTGAACAGCATTCTCTGTGCTTTTCCCTACCCAGCCACTAGGGGAACACAGAGAAGGCTTTCAGCACCATGGACAGCTTTGAATGCCATAGGGATGTGCAATGCTCACCCCTGTGGCATTCAAAGGGTTAAAATCAATAAAACTAGTACACCAAGCACTACACAATGCCCCCTTCCACATCCCCCCCCATTACTATGTCACATATATTGCATATATGTGACATACTAACCCCATCCACATCCACCTCATGGACTTCCATGTAGTGGACAAATCTGTCTTTTATTCCACAATTAACCCTTTGAGTACCAGAGAGGTAGGAAAGCATTGCTTAGCATGTTTCCTACCCCTCTGGTACCCAAAGGGTTAATAGGCAACGTATGGACTACATACCTTGCCTATATATATATGTGTGTGTTTTAAACTTTTTTTTAATTAAAATACTATTATTAGACAGTTTAACTTAGATCTCATTCATTGTTAACCCCCTACCTCCTGTGTCCCATTGCTATTAGTACTTTTGCTCCACTCTTCTTCAAACTGAGAGTGGAGCAAAAGTACTAAAAGCAAAGGGACGCAGTAAGTAGGACATGATGAATGGATGAGATCTAAATTAACCCTTTGAGTGCCAGAGTAGTACGCAACGCATTGCAAAGCAATGCGTTGAGTACCACTCTGGCACTCAAAGGGTTAAATACAACTGAGGGAGCAGGCTGCCCTGTGACGGCAGCGCTTCCCTCAGCTTTATTCATACATTCATTTATTATTCTTTATTTATTAGCATTTTTTCTTATTATTTATTTCCTATTCACCCCCTTGCTGCGGGCGGCTGTGAAGCCCGCAGCATAATAACACCATGCTCACTAGAGAGCTATTGGAGGAAGCGGGAGGAGGGGCAGAGACATTGGAGGAAGCGGGTGGTAGGCTTGTATTTGCTGCCCGCTTCCTCCAATACCTCTCCTCTCGCGGTGGCATTGTGCCAGGTTGCCTGATCGCCTTGTGCAATTCGTCCCTTTGCACAAGGCGTTGTACAACAAGATAGGTAGCTCACAATGGAGGAAACAAACTAGGTGTAGCAGAAGCAACTGCAATAATACCAGCCTGGTAGTAAGTGAACAAGGAAGGGGGCACGCCCTTGAACTATCCAGACTAGTGGTAGTCAGACAGGAGCAATAACAAATACAGAGCGTAGTCAGACAGGCCACAGTCGGAAGCCGGATCGGGTAGTCAGCCACAGCCAAGGTCAACATGGAGAGGGTAGTAGGACAAGCCAGAGTCATATATGCTTCAGGCAGTCAGACGGAGCACAGGTCACAACCAGAAAGGGTAGTCAGACAGGCCAAGGATCGAACACCAGAGAGTAATGGAAGCAATGCTCATAGAAACACCACGAAAGGCGACTAAGCCCAGTTCGCGGCCAGGCTATAAAGCCGATGCCGGAAGGCGGAGCAATGTCTCTAAACCGATAGGAAGTATAAAATAGCAAGCGCAACATCAGAGATGTGCGCCCGCAGATGGATCAAGTCAGAGTCATGCCGCTCATTCTGTACACCGGACAGTCTTAGCAGAAACAGAAAATCACGGGCACCGTGATACCACCCTCCTTCCTGCTCCTCTCTTTCTCCTCTTTCCAGCTTTTCTCTCTTCCTCTTTCCAGATCATCTCTGTCTCTTTCCAGCTCCTCCCTTACTCCATCCATCACACCCTCTTTCCAGTTTATTCATCAATCCCCTTTTCCATGTTCTCCTTCCATCATTCCAGCTAGATACTCTCTCTGTCCATCCATCCCTCCCTCCAGCTTCTCCTTCCCTCCATCCTTTCTTCATCTAGTGTCTTCACTTCTACCATTCCTTCCTCCTTATTGCCAGCAACTCCCTCTATCCTTCACTACCTCCCTCTTTCCAGCTACTCTATCCTTCCCTCCCTACTCTTTTCCATTTTTGCCTCCATGCTTCTTCCCAGTTGATTTCTCTATCTCTTCCTCCAAACTTTTCCCTCCCTTTTTACAGCTACTCTGCCTTTCCTTCACTCATTCAAGTTCCTTCCTCTCTATTTCCACTTGCTTCCTCCAGTCATGACTCTCTACTTCTTTCCATCTACTCACTCTTTCCAGTTTCTCCCTCTGCTCCTTATTTTAGATTATCCACCTCCATTCCTTCTTCCATCTTTCCAGATTCTCCCTCCATGCCCTCCTATTTGTAGCATCATTCTTTCTCTCTTTCCCCATTTTTCAGCTTTTACCTCCTTTACTCTTTCCAGATACTCTACCCATCCTTCCCTATTTCCAGTTGCTCCCTCATTCTTCCCAGTGTCATCCCCTCTATCCCCCTGCTCCCTTCCTTTTTATCATTAACTCCATTTCTACCTTTCTCTCACTTCCTTTTCTCTCTCACATCTCCCCTCTTCCTCTTCTCCTTAAGTCTCCTTTTCCTATACCTAAATATTTTGCTCCTCCCTCTTCTTACCCCAATATGTAATATGTTTTTATTCATTCATAAATGCTCACCATCCTGTTTCCTGGTGGGCCCTGTATGCTCCAGTTTGATACTGCACAGTAATAACTATAGGTGTTACAGAAGGTGCAGTTGTGATGGAGCCTTGAATCCAAGGTGGCCTGTCAGTGCTATAAGTCCATAAGTTCTAGTTGGACCCCAGTGTAACGGATCCTACACCGTTACTGGAGCCCTTGTCTGGGCATGGGGTTTATCAGCACTTGGCACATGAGACTATGGACAGTTCACCCTTAGGGACACGGTTATACGGCGGGTCGTATGACCTCGCAAGCCCTTTATCCTGGATTAAGAGACTGTGTCGAGCACTTATGTGAATAGGCAGTTGGGCCGAACAGAACTGAATGCACAGAACTGCCCTGTGTTAGGCGTGACTAGCAATAGACCGTGTTTTATGTATTGTCGAGCTCGAGGGTTACACATTCGCCGACTAAAAGTCGGAGGCTCCCGGTTCAGTGTTCAAATCATCAACACCAAGTCTAGCACAAGGAGTCGAGGGTATTGAGTCGACGTCAGATTGGTCGAATCCTTGAACAGGAGGTTTAAAGGTCTTCCATAGACCTAACATGGAGAAAAGTAGGCGGCTCTGGGATTGGTCGACCAACGGACTCACTGCACGACTGGATTTGCCTGGGTTGCAGCCGAATATTCAAACTACTCAAGTACGTGCTTCAACCCCTGGCCATAGTCTCTCGAATGTGTACTCCTGCCCCTCAGTCCTTTGTGCCCATTGTTTGACTTAAGCAACCTTTTTGTATGAGTAATGCAATCATGTCTGTCTCATTGTATTTTACTAGACCATTTGTTGTTGGTCCTTTGTCTTGCGTGTTTTGATTATATTATCCCTGTAATTCACCTATTGTATCATGCCTGCCCATATATTACCAATATAAGTCAAATGCATAAATCAGCTGTGTTTTGGAGTAGATAAAGAGTTAGTCTTCTTGAAGAACTATGGAGTCCTGGTGTCTTATGTTCTTATGGTTAAAGTATCCACTCTGATGCCCATCTGAGCTAAGTATCCTGCATCATTGACCGTCTGCTGCAAGCTACCTGCGATCTGACTTCTTATGCTGTCAGATGGCAACGTGGACTCCGTGTCTACTTATGTCCAGCGATCCTGCGACTGTTTACGGTGACTGTTCGAGCTATCCTTCAGCTACCTTTCGACCGGGAGTAGAGGCCTCACTCTCTACTGCCCGGAGTTCCAGTTTGCACCTCGACTCTGGCTATGAGTCTCTTCAAATCTGTTCCTGTTCATCTGGATTTCTTCTGATTCCAACATGAAGTCGATGAAGCTACCACTTTCATCCGACTTCGACCCAGAGTTTATGACACCTCTGGTGTTCGATCGAGCTGGTTAATGCTTGACCGGTAGGAACCAGGCTGAGTTATCCGCCTTCGAGAAGGAGAAACACAGAACGACGGCTCAGGGCGACACCGTGCCTTCCAGCTTCCGTTACACCCAGTTACATAATTTTGTTTACACTGAATCAACTTCCTACATAACCATTTTAGGCATTTTGCACTTATGAAACTTTGACTCCTTCAGTGCAATGCTTTTGCAATGTATCAGACACCTCTTTATAAACCAAGGGGTTATGCTTTCCATGAAACCTCATGAGTGTTTATTGTGTACACAAGGCCACCATCAGAAATCATGTGGACAAATGTAAAAAAAGAAATGACAGATTAAAAAAAGACAGAGAAAAGTCACTCTTAGGTTTTCTCCAAAGTTCATCAAAGTTTTATTCAGAAGGCCAATATTTTGATACTCATTTCAAGACAACCATATATAGAACATATGCAGACACAACAAACAGACAAAACCATAAAGAAAAGATTTATTCTGAACACCTACTAACAACATATTTTATCGTACCCTCATTTTATCGATGATGTACTGATCCTGTGGAAAGGAACTGAACAGTCTTTATTATCGCTTTGTGGATTCCATCAATACATTGGATACCCCAGTTGAATTTACTTTGTCTTACAGTGAAAGTAAGATCAAATTTTTGGATTTAAATATCTTTAAAGATAACTGGGTTATTGTCTGTACAGGAAAGAAAAGTACTGTCTATTGCTAGATAATGGTAAGGCAGTTGATATTGTATATCTAGATTTGCAAAGGCATTTGGTACAGTGCCACACAGAAGGCTGGGGTATAAAATAAGGAAATTGGGGCTAGGGGATAACCTTTGCAATTGCTTTGCTTTTTAACATGTTTATAAATGACTTGGAAATAGATATAGAAATCAAAATATCAATATTTGCAGATGACACTGAATCATGCAGGGTAATTAATTCAAAACAGGATATTTGCTCTCTACAGAGGGATTTACATAAAATGGCAGACTGGGCAACCAAATGGAATATGAAGTTTCATGTGGGAAAGTGTAAAGTCATGCATTTAGGAAGAAAAAATCCCAATGCTACTTTGGAGCATAATTGAATCATTTTAGGGGACTTGTTGCTAGAGAAAGACCTAGGAATCCTTGTAAACTACAAACTTGGAAACAGTGATCAGTGTCAGATAGCAGTAGCAAAAGCAAACAAAGTCCTGTCTTGCATAAAAAGGGGTATTGAAGCAAGAGAGGATAATATCATTTTAACATTGTAGAAATCATTGGTAAGACCTCATCTTGAATATGCAGTGCAGTTTTGGGAACCAGTTCTGAAAAAGGATATTCTAGAACTGGAGAGGGTACAGTGAAGAGCAACAAAATAAGTCAAGGGAATGAAGTACTTGACTTATGAGGAACGACTAGACAAATTTGGTTTATATACTTTAGAGAAAAGATGACTAAGAAGAGATCTTATCACAATGTACGAATACAGTTGTAATCAAAATTATTCAACACCTATGGCATTAATATGAGAGGAAAATGAGAGAGAGTTGTCAATTATCACCCCTAGACACCGTGCTTCTGATACTGGATTTATGGTCGTGCCATTTACAGTCACCTGGAAGGGTGCTACAGGGCCAGGTCTAGGTGGGATGAGGAGCAGCTCAGTTTTGGATATATTGAGTTTGAGTTGCCTATGAGCCATCCAGTCTGAGATAGCCGAGAGGCAATCTGTGACTTTAGCCTGGATATCAGAAGTGAGTTGAGGTACAGATAAGTAAATCTGGGTGTCATCTGCATAGAGGTGATATTTGAGACCAAATGAGTTAATAAGATCACCAAGTGTAATTGTGTAAAGAGAAAACAGAAGCGGTCCTAGAACAGACCTTTGAGGAACCCCAACAGAGAGTTGGATGGAGGAGGATGAAGAGGTGGCAGAGGAGACACTGAAGGATCTGTTAGATAGATAACAGAAGAGCCAGTCCAGTGCTGTGTTGCGGATTCCTAAAGAGTGAAGAATGCGGAGGAGGAGTGCATGATCAACAGTATCAAAAGCTGCTGAGAGATCAAGTAGGATAAGAATTGAATAGTGACCTTGAGATTTGGCAATGTGAAGATCATTGACAACTCTTCTACGAGCAGTTTCAGTGGAGTGAGCATTACGAAATCCAGATTGTAAAGGGTCGAGCAGGTTGTATGCATTGAGAAAGTCAAGCAGGCGTGAGTAGGCTAAGCGTTCCAAGAGTTTAGAGGCAAAAGGCAGAAGAGAAACTGGTCGATAGCTAGAGGGTGTGTTACTGTCAGAAGAGTTGTTCTTAAGGATAGGTTTTACTAAGGCATGTTTGAAGTCATCAGGAAAGGTAGCGGTGGCAAAGGAAGAGTTAAAGATTTGTAATAGGATAGGGATTAGTGTGGGGGAGAGGGATTGGATGAGGTGAGAGGGGAGCGGATCAAGTGCGCATGTAGTGGACGGAGCGGAGGATAGTAGGTTAGTCACATCCTCCTCCGTGACTAGTGAGAAAGAGTCCAGAGTGCCAGGAGGGGAACGAGGGAGGCTAGGAGGAGATATACAAGGTGGTATATTGTCCCAGATGGAGTCCACCTTGGCTTTGAAGTAGTCAGCAAAGTCTTGTGGCTGTATGGAGTTAGCGGGGGAAGCAGATGGAGGGTGAAGGAGGCAGTCAAAGGAAGAGAAAAGTCATCAGGGGTTGGATTTATGAGTGTTGATTAGTTGTGAGAAGTAATTTTTTTTGCAAGGGACAGATCAGAGTTAAAGCAGGAAAGGAGGAACCTGTAGTGGACAAAGTCTGCCAGAGAGCCAGACTTTCTCCACAGTCGTTCAGCTGAACGGGTACAGGAGCGGAGGAAGCTGGTGTCTTTATTAAGCCATGGCCACGGGTTAGTTCTGCGAGCCGATCGGAGAGACAGAGGCGCATGCAGGTTCAAAGAGGAGGATAGGATTGAGTTGTATGTTTTGACAAGGCTGTTAGTGTCAGGATTAATGGGAATAGATGAAAGTCCAGTGGCCAGGGAGGACTGGAGAGCCGTGAGATTAAGGGATTTGAGGTTACGCGTGAAGTGGGGAGAGGAAGCAGGGATTGCGGAAGGTGTATAAGTAGTGCTGAAGTTAGAAGATGGTGATCTGATAGTGGAAGAGGAGAGATATTAAAATCCGAGAGTGAACAGCTTCTAGTAAACACAAGGTCTAGGAAGTGACAGTCCTTGTAAGTACTAGCATTCGTCCACTGGGTTAGTCCAAATGCAGATGTTAAAGAGAGAAAACGGGATGCCCAGGAGATGGAGGGATCATCCACATGACAGTTGAAGTCCCCCAGAAGAAGTGAAGGTGTGTCTGATGAGAGAAAGAAGGAGAGCCATGATTCAAAGTCAGAAAGGAAGTCTGAAGGTGTAGTGGTAGGTGGGTGATAGATGACTGCAACTTGTAGAGAGACTGGAGCAAAGATACGGACAGCATGCAGTTCAAAAGAGGAGAAGCGGAGTGAAGATGAGGGAGAAATTGGTTTGTAATGACAATGTTCGGAGAGCAGCAAACCCACACCTCACCCACGTCCAGCTGAGCGTGGATTGTGAGAGAAGGAGAGACCACCATAGGAGATTGCTGCCTCTAAAGCAGTGTCAGATTGAGAGAGCCAAGTTTCAGTAATAGCAAGTAAACTGAGGGAGCGAGAGAAAAAGAGATCATGCACTGTGTTATATTTGTTAGTATTGGAGCGAGCATTCCACAAAGCACAGGAAAAGAGAAGAAACTGAGGTTGAAGGCAGGGAATGGTGATTAGATTTGAATTGTTCCTATGCTTACTGGAGGTAGAGTGTTTGTGAATGGAGATGGGGCAAGGATTTGGAGAGATATCTCCAGCTGCCATTAAAAGAAGAAGACAGAGAGACAAGAGATGAGAGAGTGATTTGTGTGCATTTGGTTTTTGGATTGTGTGGTGTGGAGGAATGTTGGAGCGGAGAAGAGTAAGGAGTTGGTGTGTAGAGGTGAGTGTGGATGGTAGAAGTGAAGGAGAGATATAAACATAGGGTGGAGGAGATGGTGGAGGGTAGAAGGATCCAGATATTTTAGTGAGAACTGCAGATATGGAGAGAAGGAATATTAGGTATTTAGATACTGTTTGCAGAGGGCATAATGTTGAAACAGTCCAAATGGGCCGACTGCACCTTCTCATGATGGAAATGGGCCGAGTGCACCTTCTCATGATGGATGGCTTCCAATTCCTGTTGCATTTAGTCCTCTGGCTCACATTTTCCAACTGTTCTCCTCTCTTGCTTACTCCCGTCTGCCTTCACTTTCTGGAAGGACTTCAGCCATCATCACTATCTCGCCACTCCTCATTGTCTCCTATCCAAACGTCAATTACATGCCCCACTTACACCGCCACCAACCATTGCATAAACTGTACTGTCTCACACTTTCTTCCTTCTGTCCTATGTTTTTTACCATTTCTCCCCTCCACCCACACGTAAGTGTGTGGTGTAAAAAAACAAGGCTCCATTACAAATACATGTCCAAGTCATGTCACATTTAACCCTTTGAGTGCCAAAGGTTTATGCAACGCATTGCAGTACAATGCACTGCATACCCCTCTGGCACTCAAAGGGTTACTGCCCAACACAACAGACATATAATACTTAAAAAGAACACAATTACTCTTTAATTCTATTTTTTACTGGCAATAACAAACATGTCCAATGACTACACCCACCTAATCACACACTTTGTGTCAGACATATCCATACAGGATGCGATAATCTTTCCTGCGCGTATCAGAAATGCCTCCACAGGAAAAGCTTAAGTGTGCTGTTATGGCCACTCTCCTCCCTATGTTGCAACCTTGTCACCTGACTGCCTCTCACCCTTCAGGAGAGCACCGATTAACCCTTTCAGTGTATTTGTGGTACTCAACTCATTGCATTGCAATGCATTGCATGCCCTTCTGGCACTCAAAGGGTTAATCAGTATTCTCCTATGCCCTTTGAGTGCCAGAGAGTTACTCAACTCATTTCAGAGAAATGCATTGCATACCCTTCTGGCACTCAAAGGGTTAACAACAGGCAATGCTCTGAAATGCACAGGCTTATCCTTGAGTAATTAAAGCCCAATCTGCATGTACCAAACTTATCCACAAGACAGTATTATACTCATTAGATAGAACTATTTTGTTTTTTACTTAACCATAAGATGATTCACCTTATTCAGTAATTTCTGTTTTCTACCTTATTTTCATGTGATTTGTGTTTGGTTCATACTAGAGAGTGAGACTGTATCCCTCACTGGCTGTGAAACCTCAGCAAAGCTTTGTGATGCATCACTCTTCTCTATAGTGTTTCAAACCTTCTTCTTATTCTAAGCACCTATTCACAAAGTGGTAAGATTGTTTGACTCATTATTATTATTATTATTCTGTATTATTGCTCCCAAGTCTATGATGATTCCATGTGCTCAGCCTATGTCTTATATGCAGTGTTTTTATGTGATTTGTATCTGGTTAGATCTGTGGTGTAAGTACCATATTGATTGAAAGGCCAGGCCAATGTTTTGCTATGTGACTATCTCCCTCTCAGCAAATGATTCCCACACTGTACTCACATATTCGCATTTAAGCATTTTGTTCTGGTCAGTTATGCCTATCAGATCATCTCTCATAGTATCCAGATATACTGATATCTTCATGCCGAACTCTTACTATGTAACTTTCTGGTATTTAACATCCATGCACCATAGAGCTTTCTGATCATATCATTCACTGTTTTGTGTTACATTAAGATCCCTGATAATTGTAACATTTTACTCTTAATATAGGTGTTGTTGCTTCTAAAAATCATAGATATAGTAACTCTGTTGAGATGTTCTTGGTTAAGATTGGGTCCTCTGTATCAAGTATAATCAATCTTGTTTTTAAGTTCACATACATTTTAGAACAAACTTTTGTATCTTTATTTGTAAATTTCACACACGAAACACATTCACTATATGAGTGGCTCTTCCCACTCTTCTGACATCAGCAGGTCCAGTATAGACCGAAATGTTCACCAGAAGCAAATTGCTGTTATTGATTATAAAATGACCCACAGGTGCTGTCTCTTATTTCTTTCTGTATAGCAATTTTAATAGGAGTGGAGAGGAAGGCGAAGACCCCCTGGCCACCCCTGTGAAAATCACTGCAGCAAGACTCACTGCCATCAATGTCCACAAGCACCGAAATCCAACAAGCAATGGCATGCAGCATTCATCTATATTATAAAGCAGAACGTGGTCACGTGACCACAACTTCTGTGACCATGCCTGAAACACCCTAGAGTGGCAGCAAGGAAGAGATACACTGATCTCCTCCATTCTGCCTGTGTAGGACATACACGGGGGCATGATTTGCCTCTCCTCACTATCACTTCACTCCCCACTATCTCCTCTTGCTTCAAAAAATAAAACATGATGACTTTCACCGCCTATCACATATATTCCTCTGGCTCACATTATCCAACTTCTCTCCTCTCTTCTTTGTGCTTACTCCCCTCCGCCTTCACTCTCTGCAAGGACTTCAGCCATCATCACTATCTGCCACTCCTCACTATCTCCTGTACAAACATCAATTACTTGCCCCACATACACTGCCACCAACCTGTACTGCCTCACAATTTCCCCCTTCTGTCCTATGTTCTTTGACATTCCTCCCCTTCGCCTTCACCACTGCATGTATGTGTGTTAAAAAAAACTCTCCTTTACAAACACATGCCCAATTGATGTCACATTTAACCCTTTGAGTGCCAGAGGTAGCCCTTTGTTGACAGACATAGGTAGGTATGTATGTGTCTAGGTATGTATGTATGTAAATGTGTGTGTGTGTGTGTGTGTTTATGTATGCATATGTGTGTGTGTATGTATATGTATGTGTGCGTCTGTGTGTGTATGTATATGTGATGTGTATCTGTGTGTATGTATTTGTGCATGTTTATGTATAATAATATCTATATGTGTATGCATGTATGTGGGTGACTGTATGTATGAATGTGTTTGCGTGTCTATGTATGTGTGTATCTGTGCGTGTCTATGTATGTATCCGTCAACTTGGTAGTACAACTAACACAACCTTCACAACACAGTTGTATTAAAAAAATCCTGTATTCCTTAATACAGGGATAACAAAAAAAAACAGACAAGTTGTCAGAAAAGGCGCCAATACCCTAGAATCCCATATACATAGCAAGAGTAAAATCACTACTTTCCTTCTACCCCTATAGTGCTAGGAGTTAAAACAAAGTAGAAAAAACAAAACACAAGGAGAGCACTAAATACTAAAAATAAGAATATGTTAAAGACAAAATTGTGGAAAATAGAATTAATATTAACAGAATACCACCTAAACAATGTTAAAAAGTCAGTGATATAATAGTGAGCTCACAAATGACCTCTGTTAAAGAGGTGTAGCTTTAGAATGTTAAAAATGTAAGTCCAATCCAAAAGATGGAAACTGATCCAAATAGTAGGTATATAGAAGGACAAAGTGTGTACATACTGGATAAAAAACTGATTATAAGTCCGATACCTGAATCCAGAGGTAAGGAATTGAGAGCAGGCATTTTAATATATGGATATGTTAGAACGCTGCTATCCTGTCTATATGATTGCTGTAGATATCAGTGTGGGTCCTGTTGGGACTACCTACACATAGCGGGCAGAGACTCTCCAAAACTAGTGTGAACACCTCTCGTCCTATGTCGCTGTTGAGGATCCACAGGTAGGTGTTACAATTAACTGGAATATTAGAACACTGCTTTCTCATCTGTATAGTAGATACTTATATTGGTGTGGGTACTGTCGGGACTTCCTACCTCCTGGCGGGCAGAGACTCTCCAACACTGGTTTAGCACCTCCCGTCCTGTATTCCAATAATGCAAAGTCTGGGATGGAAATTGTGGATGGACTATAACTGTTGTGTTTAGGGCATATAAAATGGATCTCCAAGTATCCAACATGTTTCGTATCAGTACAATACCTCTTCAGGGATGTGAAGGATTGTTCAGCATCTTGCGCACTAACACCATTTTAATATAGCGCCAAAATGCAAGTAGCCAATCAAACACAAGTATAAAACAGGTAACAATATTTTTTTTTTTGCCTTCTTTTGGATCAACAACGGTAAACAGGAATAGGGAGTGGGTTGAACCTGATGGAAGCAAGTCTTTTTTCAACCTAAACTACTATATATGTAAATTCACAACCACCTGGCTGTTAACCCTAGAAGCAATGAGATGAAACAAGTATATAACCAAAATAAAAGAGCGAGCAGCCAGGAAGTTATGAAAATACAATTAAAGGTATCAAAATATATATATTACAAAACATATTAAGTGGCAATGTAAATATTATATAGTATGTCGATAATATGTTGGCCAAATGCCAAAGTATAGACTAACTTAATCATTTTCACTGACCATAAGCTAAGTAGTAATAAGCGTCCAGGAAATAAAGATAATAGATAGCCTATATGTAAACAGCTTATGAATAGACAATAAGGTCTTAATGATAGTAAAACCTCCTAATATAAAAAGACATCAAGTGAACAATTCCCTGGTCATTAACCCTAGAGGCACGGCCAGCTCCAAAGGGGACTGACAGCGCAGGCGCACGGACGTCACTATGGCAAGATGTCCGTGCTTCCTGCTACTGTCCACCTCAGAGTAAGTAGAAAATCTTTTAAACCAGGTAAAATTTCTGGCGACTAGCGCTACTAAGCAGCTAGTCACCAGATGAAGACTTAAATAAGATGAAGTTTTTGCGGGGTGGTCGTTCCCCTTTAAGACTGAGCTATCAGTGAATATCGTTTTATTATTTGCAAATATGAAATAGATTTTTCTACTATTATCATTAGGGCTTTTCTATGGTTATTTTCTCTTTGCCTTTTTCCTGTAGAATGAATTCATAGTGTATAAATTTTGTTCTTCTGCAAATTTGATGAGTTGGTTTCCTCTCTCATCTCTTTTCCCAGTTCCATGTGGTCCAGTCGATTTTTTACCATTTTGGATCTTACCAATTCTCACATTGAAATCTCCCATTATAAATCTGTAGTGGTAATTGTCCTGTTTGTAGAGGTGTAATAAATCATAATAAAATACTTCAACTTCATCATCACTGTGTCTTCTTATAGGGGTATAAACTTGAATGATCTGAAGAACATAAAGACTGTTTAGTTTGATAGCATATGAAGCAATTATTTCAGAAATACTTTCTACTTTTACGACCTAGTCTATCAGTCTTTTGTTAATCAAGAATCCAATTCCTCCATATTGTGCACCATTGGTTCCATTATAGTATAGCCAGTGTCCATTTTCTAATTTGCCTAAATCTTGGTCTTTTTTACGAGTCTTACATATGCCGATAATGTCCTAATCGATGTTATTTAGTTCTTGTACTAGTTCCTCTAAGCATTAAACTGTATTCATAGATTGACTGTTAAGCATTCCAATGTCTAAAGACCAAAGGCAGCCTGATAGAACCTGGTTATTCTTAGCACCCTCTGCCATTGGGCTGGTATTCCCACTTCCATGGGAAGTAGTTTTCAAGCCTCTGGGGAGTGAGGGCCATTGTTTTTGTTGTGAAGCCATGTTGAGGGAATGGACCATTATTTGTCACATTGGCCAATGGCACATTTTGGGTCAATTTAGTCTGGTGTCTTTGCTTTGATCTGTCCACCTTAAGTGACCATGGCAGGAATATATGCTCTCGATGGCATGGTTCTTAGCTTAATTGACACACATTCCTGCCATGATACTGCATCGACCCATGCAAATGATATATTTATATAGATATATAGATAGATTGTCACGGTTTGCAAGCAAAGACAAGAGTCAGACAGTATAGCAAAATTAACCTTTATTAGAATAGTAATAATGAAAAGTAATATATACATATATAACGCAAATCTCAGGATGGAGCAGAGGGAAACCAAAAAGGCTGGAACTCTATTAGAAATAGGAGGATGCCTCCAAGTCCCCAGACTGCACAGACTAGGTCGAAGCCAATGGTAGTCTCATACATTAGATAGAAATAGAGTAGACCCAAACAGTCTCCCCTAAGGATGATAACAGGAGAGAAGACTGACTCACGCCTGCAGTCAGTAAGGAGAAGGCCATCTCCCGAAAGGGAAGGCAACAAGGGAGACTAGTGACTCACGCCTGCAGTCAGTAAATCTAGAGTCTACCAGAGCCACAGGTCTGCACCAGTTAGGATGTTCACTAAACAGGAAGCAACATAAAGGGTAGCTGGACAGAGCCCCAGGTCAGCACCAGCTTGGATAGTCAGACAAGCCAGGGTCATACACAGAGTGGGTAGTCAGCCAGAGCCACAGGTCTGCACCAGTTAGGATGTCCACTAAACAGGAGGCAACACAGAGAGTAGCTGGAGAGAGCCCCAGGTCAGCACCAGGTTGGATAGTGAGACAAGCCAGAGTCATACACGGAGCGGGTAGTCAGCCAGAGCCACAGGTCTGCACCAGACTTGGATGTCCAAACAGATAAGGAACGCACAGAGAAGAGTCAGACAGAGCCACAGGTCAGCAGCAAGATGGATGGTCAGACAAGCCAGGGTTATACACAGGATATCAGGATGCAAACTAGATACAACTGCACTGAACAACAACGTAAGGGTAACTGGATAGAAATCCAGTTCCCTTAAATACCAAGAGCCAGGAAGTAGATGGGAGGGGACTGACCAGATCTTACTGTATAAAGCTGAGGCCTGAGTTAATACGCAGCCTCGCGCCCATATTTGACGCATCTAGCAGAGATGCGTCAAATGCCTGCACCCGTCCCACATCATCTAGAGCAGGTGAACGACCTAGCCAGATGACGCGGGCAGCCACCACAGTGGCCAAGAGCACCCAGACTCAAAGCCCAAAACAATGCGTGGGATGACGCCGAAGCATCATTTTGAGGTAAGCTGTGACAAAGATTTAGATATTATATATATATATATATATATATATATATATATATATATATATATATATATATATACTAGCAAAAGTAATACAGCATTGCCAATACGAGTCATACAGCGACACATACACATAGTTTCGCATTCATTAGCAATGAGACGTGCAGCACTTGAAGAAAGTTGACCTGTTATAACCATGACTCCTCCTCCATAGGCAGCTGCAGGCACGCTTGAACTGCCTTCCGCTTCCTCCGCTGCTGTGCCTCCTCTTTGTAGGACTTGTTCCACTCAAGATAGATTTGTGCCCTGTGAACACCTCACAGGGCACTACCATAGTTTCAGTGTACAGAGGTGTGCACATGGTAGTGTCCTGTGAAGTGTTCACTCTGCACAAATCTATCTTGAGTGAAAGAGGTACTACAAAGAGGAGACACGGTAGCAAAGGAAATGAGCGGCAGTTCAAGAGTAGTGGCCATTGCCTCAGGAGGAGGGCTGGTGGTCATAAGAGGTGTACTTGAATTGCTGCACTTCTGACAAGGTCTCATTTTTTTACCTACATTGCTTTCACTGTATGACTAAGTTTAAGTCTTTCAATGACAGAGAGATATCCAACAATTGGATGCCTCTGTGGAAGTAAAAGGTGAACTGAAGCATGTAAAAAGTGTGAAGAGGGTGAAATTGTGGTGGTTGGTGGGTGAGCTACTGCAGACACATTATTGAAAAAAAAACACAATGAAGGTTAATGATTTAGATCAGTGATTTCATGCAGTGTGTTTGATTTGTAGCTAATAAAATGAAAGATGTGCAAGTCCTGTAATGCAACAGAGGTGTAAGGTGGTCAGTATGACTTGTGTCACACACATGCTATTGTGAAGTTGTTTCTAGTTGAGTTTGTTGGCACAGCAACATGCAAGGGAGGAGCACAATCCAAACAATAGTCCTTAGAGAATAAAGTAGCATTCAACGTTTGGTACAAGTAAAGGAGAGGGTGATGGAGTAAGGACGGCCATGGTACAGTGAAACATATGGAGTGTTGTGAAGTCACTGGGTATATTATTTGTTGTCATATGTAAGGCATGGAGTGGATGACGCGAGTGGACCATGTATGTGTGTTGTTGGATTCAGCGAGGTGAGTTTGCCATATTTGTTTTGTCCCCCAGATGGAAGTTGAGGGCAGGCCAACGCCTTGCAAAGATTTTACATGTCCTACATAGGAAGAGTGGAGATTTGAATAATTCCTCCTTACTGGTGCCCCAGGGTGTGTGCGGCAGACATGCAGACTTTTTCTTTTATTTATAGATAAATATATATATGCCAAAGGAATGAATATCACAGTATTGGACTAACCTTCAATTTTAGGGACAAGCTTTGAAGAGAGGTGCTCCCTTTTTCAAGTCTAAAGCATACTGGTTTTAAAAAAATGAAACATTTACATTAAAAGCCATGCTAAGGAAAGCACAAACAGATAAGTAATAACTCACCTAAAGTTCTTAACAGAGGAATGTGGGGGGAGAGTATGAGAGACAGAGAGAGAGAGATCCATATTACATAGCTATAAATATAAAAATATTATAAGAAAGATGGGTAAACATGTACATTTATTTACTAACCTGAAGTCTCAAACCCTGATAATGATATGTTATTGTTTGCAGAATATAATATTGCTGTTCTATGGATCTGTGCAAGCAATACATATTTCAGCAATAGTACCTTATTGGCAGGTCTACACTTTGCAGATCTATTCACCATCGACCCATAGGTGAAAGTTTGATGAAGCTGTTTTCATCACATCAGGTGTAATTTTGGAATTTTGGTGCAGGACCAATTATCAAATTACAGATAGAAAAATGACAACTTGGTAAAGCAACATCAATGTCAAAAATGTCCTCCTCACTAGCTCTGATTAGTGATACCTTGATAGTGTTATGTGCAGGGTAATGCCAGTAATTTAATAACACTGCACACGAGAGTAGTCATGATTCAGCAATACTGGATTCCATCTCAGGAGACTACAAATGAATAACTGATCTGCAGAAAGCTGCTGGTTCAGGGTACCTTTTGCAGAAAGCAGCCATGCAGTAAAGCATAGCAGGCCTGATAATCTGTGCCATGGATTTGACGATAGCTTCTCATCAGGATACAACCAAGTTGTCATGGTAGTTGGCCTTCTCAGCAAGCTGATTTGCATGGTTTAACCAGGGTTCTGTCCGTCATATTATCTTGCAAAATAAAAATACAAAAAGTAAGCATTATTTACTTTTTGTGCTCTTTTCATCACTTCCATATGTTCTTTTACTTTGTAAGCTGTATTGTTACTCTTCTCAAACTCACAATGCTGATTATATGTGCCTTTTTCTGTTCCAGACAGGTGTGTTACACCATGTTTACTTTAAAAAAATATATATTATGTAATTATATGTTATTATAATCTAATATATACAAGTCATAATTTTCTAACATTTCACAAATTCTGCAGAGACACACATGAACTAAGACACAGTATATTTTTAGTCACACACTTTATTACCTAGTAATTAGCTATGAAGGGTGTGGTTTTCCATCAAACCTATGGTAATAAAAACAAATATTCAGCACTCAAGTGCATAAGACTTCACAATAAAAATTGGAAAGAAAGTTAAATATCGCTAGTATACATGAAACTCCTGCACGTATCACAGAGTTATAGTCTCAGTCTGTTGTCTAATCACTGATTCAATAATGAATGAAAATAAAGATGGAGATAAAGGCTTTCACAGCTCTGGTCCCAGGAACATAAATCTCCATAGGATGGTGTAGCAGCAGCACAATTGTACAATTTCAGGCCACTGTGATATTGCACCTAAAAATTAAACTTTGAGCTGTAATAACTTTTGAATAAAACACCTTTCAGCAGTGGAAGTAGCCTTGTTTTACTCAGGGGGATAAACCCTACAACATATTTTATTTACATTTTAATTATTACTATCCCTTTAAGAAACAAAAGCTGTTTTTTCCTTCCTGCCATAGAAAGCAGAAGGCGAGTGAAAACCTGGCAGCAGTGAATTTAAACAGGAGAGAATTCAAACAATAGGAATTAAGCAAGGGAACAAATATTTATCTGATTAACAATACTTGTGCATACAATTTCTTTTTTTGGCCTGCCTTTTAACTTTCAGTATCTAGCATTATATGAGTGTTAGCAAGACTGTCCATTTAACCTATTGTACTGCTGCCATATGTTTGCACACATGGGAAAAACATTCCAGTGTACATACCAGAGGTATTTGTGAGAAAGTAGTCTCTTTGAAAGCTTAAGTTAGAATTCTGGAGTGGCAAGCATTGAGAGATTGCCCATCTTGAGAGGGGTGTGCTACTGAGCAGAAGACAGCTCACATAGGAAGTACATGGGGTAGAGATTACACAAAGGAGGAGCAGGCCCCTGGGTATGTTAGAGATATGTGTAGAAAGGAGGAGAAGAGGAATATGGAGAACACTCACGTATTTTCTCATCAAAGCAGATTTGCTACATTAAGTGAAGATGTTGAGGGGTTTGATACAGAAGTTCCCTTGCTGGAGAGGACTGTTCACTCTAACATCCTGGATTAAAAGCCACTCTAGCACTGATGGGATCCAGGATGCAGGCAGACCTATGCAGATGGTGGTGGTAGGGATTCCATAAATCGAAAGACAGATTGGGTAATCTATCACCAGGATCACTATAATCAGGTGCTCGAGTTCAACATGTAATAGATCACGTTGACAGACTGTTAGGAGAGGCTGGGCATAACCCGGCTGTCATGTTATGTTGGTCTCAACAACCAAGTCTGTGGGAAATGGAGATCTGTTAATAAGGATTTCAGGGATTTGGATCATAAGCTTAAGCAAAAGATGTGTTAGTATTTTCTGAAATGCTACCTGTGCCACATGTTACACCCAAAAGGCAATGGGAGAGTAATGAGTAAAATGAATGGCTAAACACATAGGTTTCTAGAGCACAAGGCTATGTTTTCCCTTGTGTGCAATATTAATAGTAGAGATAGATTGCATATTTGTGGATGGGGGGCTGCTGTGCTAGGGGTTATAATGGTTAGAAGGCTGGTTGTGACTTTAAACAAAGAAATAAGAGGAGGGAGATACAACACAGGGTAGGATAGACAGTGTAGAAGAAGAAATTGATTTAGAAAAAGGGATGGAATGGAGAGGGGCGATGGAAATTTCAGAATGGCAGTAACATAAATGTATGTTTCCTAGTGATTGCAGTGCAGTCTGGCTAGTAAGATCTGTGAACTGGAAATTATTACAATGAATGAGAAGCATGATCTTTTTGGTATCACTGAAACCTAGTTAGATTATACACATGACTGGGCAATCACTCTAGAGAATTATTAGCTTTTTAGGAGGGATAGGGTTAATAAAAGAGGTGGGGTATGGCTATATATAAAACATACATTAAAACCTAATATAAGGGAAGATATTAATGAATAATCCATTGAAGCTATAGAGGCCCTGTGGGTTGCAGTACACATAATAAAATATGTTAATGATCATTTACTACAAGCCATCTACATTTTTTAAAGCCCCACTGATGCTGGAACCGGAAAAGGTTTCTCGGTCAGAAAATGTAATCATAATTGAAATTGACTAGATAAATATGACTTCCTGCACAACAAACAGAAATTCATTTTCATGGTATGTTTAATGACAATTTTGTCCCAACTAGTAGAGGAGTCAAGTAGAAATGAGGCCTTACTGCACCTAGTGGTCTCAAACAATTCTAACGTATAGAAAAACAAGGGAACATTTGCGTAGCAATGAACATAATACGATATGCTTTGAAATTTGTTATTAGAAACCTATTAATATGGGTTTAATCGAAACATTTAACATTAAGGAGGTTACTTTTACTTTTAAATATACATTTAATACATACCATTGGGTAATAAATGTAAGAAAAACAAATTAAGACCAATGTTACTTAAAGGGATAGTAATACTTCGTTTTAACTTTATTTTATTTTGTAGGCATTAAAAAAACATGAAGAATGATATAAGTCTTATCTCTGAAACCTTTATGGTTTAAGAGATATTCACAAACAAAGTATCCCTTCCCTGTTCAACCAGATCAGAAGGGAGATGCCCAGGTAGACTGCAGAGAGGGACAATCTTCAATTAAGATAATGGAAAAAGCTGAAAAACTTGTCAAGGGGGGGAGGGCTTTCATTGTTTTCATACAAAGAAAATTGTCCCCTTCTGTTATCTGTCCTGTCATACAACCAGACTCACATCTGAGAAGAGATGGCTTACACTAGGAAAAAGGGGCGGGGAGGGGAACTTTGCTTGTGAATATCTCATAAACCATAAAGGTTTGAGAGATAAGACATATCATTCTTCATGTTTTTTTAATGCCTACAAAATAAAATAAAGTTAAAACGAAGTATTACTATCCCTTTAAAAAAGAGGTTGGCAAGGAAATGAGGAATAAGAAGAAGGCTTTTACAAAAATGCAACAGAATCTGCAAGCAAGCAATTAGGGTAAGTAAAACTGAAAAATGAGAAAAATAGTGCAAAAGAGAATATGAAAAATCCTAAACAATTTCATATGTAAATAAATGGCAAAAAAGATTAACGTTTATATTTGTCCTCTTAAAACTGAGACAGGCAAATTTATTAGTGATGATAAGGCAGTGTGACATCTTGAACACATTCATATATATATATATATATATATATATATATATATATATATATTTAGCAATAATGGTTGACAATGGGTAGACATTTTCCCAGAATTTCCTCCATTATATACACGGTTTAATGAGGGCAAAGTCCAAAACAGACTGGAATAGGTCATGGTTGATTAAGCACCCAAACCTGATGGCAAACACTTTAGGATACTTAAGGAACTTAGTTCAGTAATAGCAAGACCCTTATATTTTAATATATTTTATTAATATATTTTATTAATATATTTTAATATTGACCCTTATTGATTTAATATTGATCACCAGGCATAGTTCAATGTGATTGGAGGGCCATGTGAGTGGGATACAACAGGGTTCAATCCTGGCCTGGGCCAAATGAGTTTTAACTTGTTTCTTTATGATCCTGAAGTAGGTATTGAAAGTAGTGTCTCAGTCTATGCTGGTGTCACTCAGCTTGTAAAAAAAATGCATTTAGAGCAGGATATTTTTATCTGTAGAAATGGTGAGTGAATGGGCAGAAGAGTGTCAGATGATGTTTTATATATTTAAATGTAAGGTTATATATTGGGCTGTAGAAACAAACATGCAACATTTTCACTAAATGGTAAACTACTTGGGGAATCCTCTTTAGAGAAAGATTTAGGAGTACCGACATTAGACTTCACAGCAGTATGCAGTGTCAAGAGTCAGCAGGGTACTATCATGTGTAAACAGGGGTATGGATGCACAGAATGGGACTATAATTCTACCTTTATATAAATCCTTGGTAAGGCCTCATCTAGAATACGGAGTACAGTGTTGGGCATCAGTTCTTAAAGGGGAACTCTCACCTCTAGTAAACTAGTGAAGCTGTTATCCGGTTTTATTTTTCATTATAAATCTTTATTGGCTGAGATATTGCCTTTTAATTTTAAGCCAGTGATGTTAGTTCCCTACAGGCTGCAGTATAGCTCTGTACTGCAGCCTGTCAATTTTCCTCTGTTCCCCTCCCCAGATATTGCCTCTTTCCTACCTACTCCGATGACGGAGGATTCTGGCATATGACCAGGTGTGGTCTCTTGCAAATGCACGTCCAGGTCATTGTATAGGCACAGATTATGTTCCAATGTAGTATGAAACATTTTTATTATTTCTGGTATGACCTGGGTCCCCAGTTCAGGATGCCCTGAGCAGAATGTCAGAATTGTCCATCCTATGTAGATCAGTTCTAATTAGACAGTTGTGCTACAATCATGAAGTAAAGTCCCTGGTTGGTCATACTAAATGTATTGGACTTCAAGCCTGTCATTCGTCCTCCTCCATCCTATAACTATAACTTCAAACAATATCTTCTGAGCTCTAGTAAACTCTAGGAATAACCTCTCCTTGGCTGTTTTATATCTGTAAACATGACATAAATGTAAATATATATATGTGTAAGCAAAGGGGTAAGAACTTGGTGAACGTGTTCAATTTAATTGACATGACAATTCAAAAATAATAAGGAGCAATAGAACTTACCACTTGAAATAGTGCAATATAACAACAAAATCATGATGATTCATTTATAGCAAATGTGCCCAAGGAAATTGGAGATTTCATAAATACAGAGAATTTACTCTAAAATGGGAAGAAACACCAGTGGTAACTTTTGGAGAGACAAATGTGAAGGATGAGAGAAGTACAGAGTAAGCATATTTAAAGGAATTTGATAAATAGACCAGTAGCATCTGCATCTACATTTGCTGATTTTAGCCAATTCATGATAAATGCCATCCTTTATAATGAAAAATAAAGTTCTTTCCAATAAGCTCTTATTTTATTCCAATAATGTTGCTAATAAATATTTTAGCAACATTTTGCAACTTTTCAATTTATTATAGGAACAACCTCTGTTCCACTAAATAGGATAATACGTTGCTGTGACATTTTAAGTACACAGGCCTCCAAGACTATTTCAGAATCAATCTGAATGAAAACATTAGTAAAAAAAAAAAACACAACAACAAACTGCATTGTATATCGCTATTATTTGGAAATGAATTCTAACAGAGGTTGCTGCCAAATGTGCATTTCAGTTCCAACTTGGCATGAAGTGGGAATGTATATCAGACGGAGATTTATAAAGTATTTATAGGGTATGATTTCTATGTATTTATCTGCAGTAGAGAAAGACTCAGGAGACTTGATGAATTCAATCTTCAGTCTACAATATCATAACAAACTACATAAGAAGATATTGATACTGGTGTCTAGCATGTTGTTACCATGGGGGATATGTAGAAAGACAAAAGGTGAGCAATTTTGATGTAAACCAACAGCACCAGGGAACAAATAGCAATATTTGGGTTCCTGTCATTTACTATTAAATGGGAAGAACCACCTCATAATAATAACCCTCCATTTATCTTGCCATGGCCATAAAACCCTAATGGCCTCCATGAATTTTACCCTTGTGCCTTTGATCAAGAAATACAATGTTCAATCAGTCCTATATGTCAGGTCATGAAGGTGAACAACATGACAATTACTAGCAGGGCTACAGCACCTTAGACTCTGCTCACTGTAAATTCTAATCTTAGCCATGTAAGGATCAGTTGAGTGTGCAACACATTGTCTTGCAATTAATTGTGCACTCCTCTGGTCCTTTATTGACATTTCTGCAAGGACTATTGTGCCCTCCTGCCAAACAATGTGACCCTGGTGTCCCTACCTCTTACTTTCCCAATGTGGTCTTGTAATGTAAGTGTATTTACTGTATTAGAATCAAGGAACCAGATTGCTCAGTATATAAAGGTTAAGCCAACACTCTGTTCCCTGCTGCCATGCTTGCCTTACAATTATGTGTGCCTTGTGTTAATATTTTGTATATTTTGCTGTGATACCCTATCTCATTTACCTCTGTACTTTCATTTGTCTGTGCATTCTGTGTACATAGGATTCTGATGCATAAAACTATTAGTTGCAGTTGTCACACTACTAGGCGTACAACTAGTAAAACCCTAGCACTGTTAGATGATGAGGAGAAGTTAGATAGGGTGAAGGCTTGAGTGCAGCGAACTGTAGAGTTGGCCACTTGCTGACATAGGCCTTCTGTGGTGGGATGTGCCTCAGCCTGGGCCGTGTGGTGGCTTGCTGGCCACGAAGCCAGATGATCCCCTCCGGTTGAGCCGAAGAAGGCCCAGGATAACCCACCACAGCAAGGTCTAACTCTACCAACCCCAGGGAGGATAATTCCAAAGATAAAGTAAAGAGTAGGAGACTCACCAACAGTAGAAGCACAGAGTCCAGGTACAGACAGGGTCAGCAACAGACCAGCAGGAAGGTATCCTAATCAGCAGGCAGGAGAATGGTCTGGGACAGGATGGGTCAGCAACAAACTGGCAGCAAGGTATCCAAATCAGCAGACTGGAGAATGATCTGGGACAGGCAGGGTCAGCAACAAACTGGTAGCAAGGTATCCTATTCAGCAGGCAGAAGAATGGTCAGGGACAGGCAAGATCAGCAACAAACTGGCAGCACGGTATCCTATGCAGCAGGCAGAAGAATGGTCAGAGACAGGCAAGATCAGCAACAAACTGGCAACAGGTACAATACAGCAGGCATGAGAAGGTTCAGAGACGGGCTGTGTCAGCAACAGGCCGGATACAATATACAAGCACAGGCTAGATGCCGGAGAGATTGTCGTGCATACTGTTTAAAGGCCCAAGCCGGAAGTTTGGCTCCAGAGCGAGGCTGCAGGCTGCATCAATGGCTAAGGGAACCATAGAGTCTCCAGCGACCACAGAGAAGAGCAGCGATGTGGCGAAGCATCGGGCTGGTGTGACAGCTGTCAGGGCTTGGGACAGCAAGAGCCCTGTGGAGTTTCAACAATGGAATATGGACTGACCCCTGTTGTGAGAGCAGCTCTCTTTCACAGACTTAATCCTAGAATGGAAATGAGGGATCTTATGAGAGACTAAAATACTGTCTCTGATTGGTCACCTGGGGCTCATCCTGATTGGACTATGGGTTAGCACTGCTCCAAGCCTTAATTCGACTACGTACACAAGGATGCCAGCTGTGAATGTATAAAAGGGATTGTTCACTGCAAATAAAGGCTCCACCCTCCTTAATACAAGTCTTGGCTGTATTTCTGGAGGAAATTTTGACTGAGTGTTCTAATCCCAGCCATTGCACAAGCTAAAGTTACCAGATGTGCCAGTCTACTGGCAAGCAGAAGCCATGAATTCTTGACTTCAGCCTGATCCTGAGTATCCAGGACAAGAACCCATGGAGTAGTCCCATTCTGGTGAAGGACTCCCTCCACAGGTCCGTAAAGGGTTAAGTAGACTTATGCCAGCATCTGTCATGTCTGCCTCAATGGACATGACATTCAGGACTTACTGAAGATGTTATCTCTTGAACAAAGGCACAAGAGCAAAATTCATCAGGACTATTAGGATTTTTTGGCCACAGTATGGTAAGTGGGGGAATATTATTGGATGATTTTTAAAACCTAAGTAAAACGTTATACAGTGTAGCAGACATTTAAATTTTTGGCCGGTTATTCATATTATGAAATGGACTAGGGGTTGGAGAAATCTCTCACCGTGTTCCCTCAATAAATTCCACGAAAACCACATTGTTGGCTGCTTTTTCGCCGGAAAATCCACTTTAAATCCAGCTATTAAAATGTTTGCATTTTTTGCCCATTGGCCAAAATTCTTCTCCATTTTTTTCAATGGCTAGAAAGTTTCTGCCAATTGATTTACGCATTTTTCGCTTTTTCGCTATAAAAACGTGATGTATTTGTGGAAATCAAACACAACAGAAGCAGCTACAGAGTGAGGTAGATGTACTGTGCTATTCTGCTATGATCTTTTGGAAAAATTGAGGCAGGAGAGGTTCATAGTGACTATTATCACTATGAGCAGATTTAAACACATTAAAAGGAGTAACTGGAAGGACCCTTATGTGTCCACTGAGTCTGAGGAGGAGGAGGAAGTGAGCACTACTGAACCAATGCTGTCCAGTCCCGCTAAATCACCCCTAGAGATCTTGGGGAATTTAATGGGAAGGGAGGGAGAAAAGGGAATGGGAAGAGAGAGAGAAAAGGGAATGGGACGGTAGGGAGAAAAGTGTAGTACTAGTGAGAGCAGGACAGGTCAGCTGCCTGAACCTGCTTCTAGACGTGCAGCCCCTGTTGCCAGTGCCATCAGTGCTGTGCCTGCTGCCAGTGCTGAACCTGCTGCCATCAATACTGTGCCTTCTGTCAGACATGCTGCCCGTGTCACAGGTACCCTTTAAGTAGTGTTATTTTACAGGTGCACACACAATCACACTTGCTTTTCAACACAGATTCCCTACACAAATTACACTTACCCCAACCAGAACAATATAGAAACTATGTTTTCTATTCATCCAGCCAGACTTCTCTTAGATTACACTCTCAAAATATACATTTACATTCACAGACCATGCTTTCTACTTCATAGGTACCTGAGCATCAGACAATATCTTGTGCGACCCTTAAAATGTATCAAATAGCCTCACAACAGAGCAAGGGGGATAATGGGCATGGTTTGGTCTTAAGGGTTGTAAAAACACAAACACTTGGGAAGTATCAGAAACAAAATAATGGAGTCAGTAGACTGTAGCAGGTCTCACCTAGAAAAACAAATTCCCAAGTTGGCAATCCTGGTGGGCTTAAAACCAAAGGGGGCAATAAAGTCAGTTTTCAAGTGGGCAAACAGAAAGAATGTGGCCAGAGTCTGTAAGCTGAATTTTCTTGTTAATCACTGTAAGCATTACAAGAGATAATCAGCCGGTATAAGCATGCACTGGCTATTAACAGCTTCCCAGAGCACTCAGTGCTCCGTCAAAGTCAGCATGGGCTCTTTTTAATGTTACCTGATATTGTGTTGCCTGCCCTTGAAACTCCTGGATTCAGACATCTACGTTGCACCTTTGCTGTTGGCCCCTGACATTTGCTTTGGACCTCATTTTGTGAAAAAGTGCTGTCTGCCTCAACCTGCACATGTAACCACTCTTGCACCTTGTCACTTTGGATCTGCCTCTATGTGGACTTCTACTCTCTGCACTATCCTTCAGGACTCTCCATTAGTGCTATTTTGCATTGGTGAGTTCCTCCCTGCATTTGGGCTCCAGGTATGCTCACACATTACAGAGAGCTCTCCATTTCTCTCTGTAATCAATGGGTTCAATATATAATCTAAAGCAATAGGGAGATTTATTTCTCCATTATGGTTAATTTGGTTTGCCACATAATTTCTCCAGTTCCTCTTAGTACACCAACTTAAGTGACTACTGTTAACACAATTGTTTTTAATTGTATTTACATATAAACAACAAATACAGCAAATGTTAAGGGATAAAATGTATTTTTCACAAAGTAATGAAATGTTATTCCTAAGTAGACTGCAATGAATTTGTGTTTAATCTATTTTCTTGTCATGTACACTACATTGCACTGTTCTTAGCTTTTAGCCAGAAACATCTTGTTATACTTATATCTGAATAAAGCTATCTTATATTAACACGTATCTTCAATTACTGACTCATACAACAATAATTGTTTTTCAAGGATAAACACTTTATTTATTGGCATTGTTGATTCTATAAATAAATATAAGAAAAGTTTGAAATGAGAAGTGTGGGTTGAATTCCATTTTACCATTTCTGGCATTTTTTTTAATAGAAAAGCGAGACTACTTAAATTATTTTCTGGCACTTTACCCATGGTCAGTGCATCACATCAATCCTTTGAAATTTGTGTACTTAATCATCACTAGGAAACTTACTATTTTTCTTTATGATTATTCAACATTAATGACAAGTATTTTTACCACCTTATATAACCCCATTCCCCTAATGTTCTAATGAGCCACCCACTGCCTTTTGGTACAGAAACAATAGAATAGTAAAAATAAAAAATGAGGGTCTTGGTACTCCCACATGATAAAAATTATTTTAAAACATAATAATAACAATGGGATAATTAGATACTGGAGATCCATGTTCAAACTCTCAACCTTATCCCTGTTTTACTTTCCAGAAACAAATTAAGGTAATAAACAAATGTATTGTTTATTTTTAAGTTTTATTTATTTTTATTGTTCATTGCTGATATTGGCTAATGTATAAAATTATATAAGGGAAATCACCTGAACCCTTTCCATCTGTCCCGCACTATGTGGGTTCTACTATAAAATAAATAATTTGATCTTTTGAACCCTAAACCTCCCACTGGCCAAATACGAGAGTCTCTGATCTACAGTTTTGTCTATGAACCCCTCTGATACCTCACCCTCACTCAAGTGACTGGGAGGCTAACTACTGGCCCCATCAACCTCTATGGCCTGGAGGGGTGGGCCACAGTCTTGAAATTATATACAAAATGTTTTCCATCCTAAAGGGTGGGAAGCACATTGCAGTCAAAGGATAGATCTTTGAAATTAATAAATAAGGTTAACAAAAAGGGGAATGTATAAAAATAGAACCCAGTAAAGTTTTAATCCAAATAATGGCATTTAAACATATTATTTTGAATTCTGAACCCAATTTCCCCACTCTATCTATAACTGAGGTCCAAGACCAAATGTTGGCCACATAATTTGTTTAATCATTGACACAGTTGCTTTAGAAAGTGAAAGACAAGCAGGAGAAAATATTTTATGACCATTCCTTAAAGCATATTCAGACAAAATGTAGAGATGGAAGATACTAAGAGAGGGAATTTGAAAGTCTAACCAGAGTAATCAAATAGGAAAATATATATGATGAAATTAGAGAGAACGAAAGAGACAATCTAAGACTAAAATTTCAAAATAAGTTGTGTTTTCAAAACTGCAGCTCCTTAGCCTAAAAAAAGAAGCATACTAAATATTAGGAAATATCATCAACAGATGTACCACTTTTCTCAGCATGTCTGCTGTCATTTATAACATTTACCAACAACTAAGTGACACAGCTCTACGATCATCCGGCGGCTCTGCAGCTGAGCCACGATTGCGATAATAAAAAAGAAATCATTCACTTAAAAGGTCTTCTATGTGTTCTTGGTTTGCAAGCACATGTAGAAGACCTTTCAACTGAATGATTTCTTTTTTATTAACGAGATCGCGGCTCAGCCGCAGAGCCGCCGGACGGTCATATGACAAACTTCCCCTGCAGTCAGTTACAATGCTGACTTCAGGGAAAGGGGAGGGAGGGTTGAACTTTGCGAGTGAATATCTCTCAAACCATAAAGGGGATTAGTAATTTTAAATTATTACTATCTGTCACCGGAACCACCGGGCCCCTGGCTCTTGGAGGGGCCTGTGGGCCAGCCTCCTGCCCACAGACTATGGACCTAGCCCTGGAACAGGGTATAGCCTCCCCCTGTGACTAATCTCTGCCCTGTTTGCCCTTTGCCAGCTCCCCAGTCCCCTCTTGGGGCTAAGTCACCCTCTACTTATTGGGGGTACAGGGTGACCAAGAAACCCAGTGAACATTCTTGCTGGCATTGTCAAAGGATATCAGACTTCCCAAAGGACTAATATGTAAAATATGCTTCAGTACCTCATCCTGTTTTGTGTATTCTAGTCCCTCTGTAACACTTGTACCCAGCCCTATTCCTTTGTCCCATTGTATAGTTAACTCACTCAGGTCTGGACCATTGTATCCTGTTATCACCTACCCATTGTCTCATCACACAGTATGTTTACACTCCCCTTGTGTTCAGAGTACTCCATGTTTCTACTGAAACCACCCTCCACCCATTGACCCTTTGTAAAGATGTGCATTCCCAATGTGTAATTTATCCCAAGAACTGTATAAAATGTCCATGATTTCTTGAAATAAAGTCAGTTTTTATTCTAACCTCAAGACACTGGTGTTGTCTGGTGTTTGGAGTAAAGCTTGCTGGATCCAGAGTGTGTTCACCCTACACTGAGTCCTGCCTAAGTGACTGGGTGAATGGAGCTATGATCCTGGTTCCTTGTTGGTGGTTGTGCCTGAGTGTTGTCCTGGGCGAATGAAGCACAGTTTTGGCGGAGCTACTCACTCTGAGTACGGGTATCCATCACATTGGTCCTCCATGGCAAGGGTCAAACAGGGCAGAGATTAGTCTCAGGGGGAGGCCATACCCTGTTCTAGGGCTAGGTCCATAGTCTGTGGGCAGGAGGCTGGCCCTCAGGCCCCTCCAGGAGCCAGGGGTCCGGTGGTTCCTGTGACACTATCCCTTTAAGAATTCCCTTACTATTTTACATAAACATCTCACTAGGCAAAGATGATATCATACAGTTATACAATGTCCTCCAACTTATGGCTCTGAATGACAAATTAACTTGGTATAAATATCCTAACAAGTTTCATCAGCATCACATAACTTTCTTAGCTCTCATAATCAGTAAAGCCACTGTAATTGAAATGGATCAATCATCGTGCGGAATCAATAAATATTGTATTTCAGTCAGCTAGTGCATTAGACTCTGAAGACCTTTGGTCTGTCTTGTACAATATAAAAGTGGTTAATGGAAAAGGTTTAAACTGGTGTACTTTGTACTCTGTTTTGACAATCCTGAATAATCAACCAGAACTAGCACAGACAAAACTTTGGGTCTAAACCTGACTGAGACCACAGAGAGAGATAGGGTTGTGTGAGAAATTCAAGGCAATTGTCTCCCAAGATGCTACATTTGTATTTTTTGGCTTGTCTCTGTAACTGGTTATTATGAATAAACAAGTAAACCTTTAAGTAAAAGAGTGGTGAAATTATCTGTGGCCTGTGGGAAGGGGGGTGCAAAACAGGAACACAGAGTGTAACCATTTGCTTATAAGTGAAAACTATTGTTTCTTCCATAGAAAGTGTGCTTATAATTTTGGCCTCAATTCAATTCCCCCTGTTGGAAACCCCTCACCCCTGCCCCAGGCATTTTTTCAAGCATGGTACGCAATTCAATTACCTGTGCTATGAAGAAATACCAGCAGAACAAATGCTTATCAGGCGCTAAAGTTAGCACCCATTTGTATCCATTCAAATGAGTTCCATTTTCCCAATTCCATGAGTTAAGCGACTCACTCTAATGGGTGAAAATCTGTACCCAGATTTTTGGGGGAGCAGAATCCCCTAACAAAAGAACAAAGAGTAAAAAGAGTGCCACATAATGTGATATGTTTCCACACAATCTGACCAAATAGATAAGAAATCTACTCACAATGTATAATGGTCAGGGCTTCGTTATTGAAGTCAGCTGAAGACAACTGTCTTTGTATGTTGCATTTGTGTAGATTGGCTTGTTTGCTTTTAAAAAAGCAGCGTTGTAGTCATGAAACACATAAGCCATTTTAACTATTTTTTATATTTTTTTCTACAATTGCAGCCTCCACCTGGTTCATCTGAAGATATTGCAACTGTCCTGATCACATTGTGAGTTACTGAATGGAGACAGGTCATCTCTCTCCATGTGCATTATTGTCAGTTGACTCAGATAACAAAGCCTTGGCCATTATACATTGTGAGTAGATTTCTTATCTATTTGGTTACATTGTTTGGACACATATCACACTATGTGGGGCTCTTTTTCTTCTTTGTTCCTTTGAAGCCATACCGCAGAGGGAGAGCGTGTCTTATAGAGAGCTGCCTAGGATACCATTCCCTTTAAGAGGTCAACTATCCTTCTGGAGACAGTTTGAATTCTTCAGCTGCGTGTTTTAGTTGGACCCGGCGTAAGCTGCCTCTAGCACCCTGGTCAGCTGCTGTTCTTCTTCAATCTTCTATCCTCATTCTTCTACTGTCTTCTTCTCTTCTGTCTAATCGTCTGTCTTCTCATCTTCTTCTGCTCAAAAGATGTCTGTGTAAAAAGAAAGATAGTCAGCATTAAAATTGTTTGTAAAACATAGTTGTCCAAGAAATGCAATAATTAACCCTTTGAGTGCCCAATGCGAAACAAATATTTTTAAAATACATTTTGCAGAATAATTTATTTGTTCCCCACAGGAAATGTACATTGTTCCATTCCAAGTAATAAATCTCCTGGGCAGTGGAAGTGTTAAAAATGCCGCTACCTCTGCCACTGTCACTGGAGGCAGGATTGCATGCCAAAAATCCCCCCTCCTTGCTTTTATATGGCAAGTCTCTGTTTAAAATGGTTTCCAGCCTACCATTGGCTGAGAGGTGTGCTTACACACCTCCCAGCCAATCAGCTTCTAGAAGGGGATGACTAAACTGGGAGATTTCTTACTTGGAATAGAACAATGTATACTTCCTATGGGAAACAAATATATTATTCTGCAAAATGGATTTTTGAAAATATTTGTTTTGTATTGGGCCCATAATTGTTTTTTGTTGATGCAATGTCAACAAAGTGTAACCCTTTCAGTGCCAGGGAGGTACGCAACTCATTACTCTGCAATGAGTTGTGTACCCCTCTAGCACTCAAAGGGTTAACTATTGCATTACTTTAAAATCTATGTATTACAAACAATTTTAATGTTGACTATTTTTCTTTTTACATGGACATCTTTTGAACAGAAGAAGATCAGAAGACACAAGAGAAGAAGACAGAAGATGAAGAGAAGGAAGAAGATGGAAGATGACAGAAGAAGAGTTAGAGTAGGGATAGTGTTTGGGAAGCTGACTGTGTGTTTGAGCTCACTCTCGGTGCTTGACAGTATGTCAGGCACCAAGCGTTAGCCGTTTTCCTTTGAGGTTCCCATTACTGACGCTATTTAGCATGAGTTTTGGGAAAATGAAACACACAAGGGGCATTTGGCTACATGTCAGTTTCTGTGGCCCAACATTCGTTGTGGTTTTAGATGGTAGACAAATTGAATGGCTCTGGTGACATAGTCATTTTTGCCCTACCGGCTGTTTTATCATACTTCTTTGAATTGAGGCCTATGTTCCATATGTGTACTGCATTGGAATTAATGATATTTGATACAAAGACTGCTGTTGCATACATAGGTATGCTGGCCACAATAGACACACTCTAAGGACTCTGGTTGCACCTAGTTAAGTGGTTCTCAATTGTTTTTTTTCTCAATACACCTCCAAAGTTAATTTTTGTGGCACCCCTAACATTTGATAGGCCATTTTCAAGGATGCAATAAAAGATATTGATATATAAATATAGAGATTATTAGGTATTTTAAACAGAATGACAAAAACAAGCATATTAAACATAACAGTTTCCAGAAATATACAACTGAAGTTCAACTTTCACGTTTTTGTCAAAGACTATAAGTGGTGGCACAATAAGCTGATGCTCATGGCACACCAAAGTGCTATGGTACCCTGGTTGAGAACCACCGATCTAATTCATATTGCAGTGGAAATGTTACTTATTGATTCTGTGGCTTATTGAGAGCAGGACCTAAAACAGCAGTAACCCATATCACTCAGTACTGCTTGGCAACAAGGAACTTTACTTCACCAGTCAGTTAAAGGATAACAGGAGTTAATTTGGGGGAAGAAACATTGTGTTCACTTTTGCCAGAGAATACTGAGAGCTGTTGGTTACTGCTGTTTTTGTAACATAATTGGCTGTTCAGTGGTATGGTTTATCCATTGTGCACCAGATGCCCAACCAAGATTCTGCATCGGACTTGCTACTGACGCGATTTAGTTTTTGCCCTGGATGCTAAGGTATAATTATTATCAACTGCTCCACAATTCTTCTGTTCCTTCAGTTATTGATTAGGTGAGACCAATACAGTATCAGAGGAGTTGGTGTATGTCAGGGTACAGATGTATCAGTGAAAGGTGTCACTTTCTGCAGTTCAGTAACTTTCAATGTCGACCCAAATCATAACTTTTTCTAGGAACATAATGTAGTGGGTGATTTTCAGTCCTTAGATCTGTCCATCCAGCTGAAGTTTCTTCATTCATTTTGCAAGAGCAGAACAAAGTACCAAGTAATCCATTCTGTGTAAACCTGTCAGCTATATTTTGTTTCATGAAAGTCCACATGGAATCAACCACAGATCTCCTTAAGGTCTTAAAAGGCCTCTTCATCATTACCAAGATTGCAAGGTGGTTTGGAATGCTTGAAGCTGTTACTTGAGCTGTAGAAAATCTTTTATTCATATTGTTAAATACCAAGAGATTGTACATCTTGAAGCATGCATCTGTATTTTTGGAAATCAACATTACATCATAGTTTTGTTTAGGAAAAGCAGCACGTGTTAATGAATTAGAGATTCTATTATCAAATTGTATTAATATAGGCTAGGCCTTAATTAGCAGAATGTTCAAATTGCTCTTACAGTGAGAGCAGATATATTGAATGCTAGAGCGGTCACAACACATTGTAATGCACTGAAGGTCTCTCTAGCATTCAGTGTCTAAACCATATTTATATTCAAATTTTAAAATAAAAATAAATATAGCAGTATACAATACAGTTTGTTGATCATACAATCATGCAACGGCTTCAGTTCATGGTCTACAGGGATGTCTCAAACATCCTGGAACAATAGAATTATATATTAGATGCATGTTCTTTTTAGTTTAAAGTAATAGGAATGCTTTAATTTCACTTTGCAAAGTCTGGAAGTGCATAATATGCACAGTCAAATTGCTAATACTTCACCTATTTTCATTACACTTACTTCTCTGACAGTGAGTTACTTGGATCTCATTTTTCCAGAAACCCTATCAAAGAAGAGTATAATACAATGTTGTATCCTCTTTTACAGCACTTAATGCTATGTGCTCTCTCTTTTTTACATTGTTTCTTTTTTTTTTTGTCACTAGATATACTTTCGTGTTTCCTGACAGAAAACTCTACAAACAAATCCAGGAAGCTCATTGTCAAGGGCAAAAGTGTAACAAAAGTATAACAAAAAGTAAGTATAGGGAATTTGACTGTACATATGTAAAGTCAAAATAAAGGATTATCATTAATTAATTATTAATTATTGATCAAAGTATCTAAATTGTCAGAAGATTCCAGGGAGATTAATGATCTTTTAATTTTGAAAATGTTCAGAAAAAAACAATTATTTTGGTCAAAGGATTAATGCAAACCAATATTCGTAAGTGACAAATTATTGTATGGACAGAGCGGAGGGGATGCGGGTGGTACAATTATTTATTAAATCAATGGGCATCCAGAAACAGGGAACATGGAGTGGATCTGGTTGAAAGCCACATACCCATGTCTACTGGCAGAGGTAGGTGGGGTCTTGTGGGGTCTCTGGCTTTCTTACACACTGCTCACTGCTTTGGAGAAGCAGTCTTGGGAGAGAAAAGAAAACTCACAGCGCTAAAACACCATGAATATACATATACATAAATAAAATGTGATTAATTTGTGAGAGAATATGACAAGGAGCAAGGAAAGAAGGGATCCTCCAAATCTCCAGACCAGGAAGAAAACAAGAACAAGAAGAAAAAGAAAAGGATTCCTGCGCTAATGCATACAGATTGCCTAGTAAATATAAACCCTGTGTGGTGTATATTGTAAATCTGTGTGTATAATCATTTCAAACAAATGAGTATTTTGTGACATAATTTGGCCAAAGTACTGTTTGTATATGCTCTCTTACCAAGCCAAGGTACCTCAGTCCTAACCATTATATAATAACAATTATGACTAAGTAAAATTAAATTAAACTTCATAAAGCAGTTCTTGTAAAAACACATGTATGCAGGTATTCTAAGATTAAAACCTAATGAAACACTAGATAAAATCCCCTTAAATACCCCTCAAAAAACTCTGAAAATCTTGTGAAAAAATTGAAAAGTTTGCAGTAGGCAGGTGAAGACCCAGAGAGGAGTGAATATTACACCAACCCCTCTTTATAGGTCTGATCCACCCACTCCTGCAAAACACATGGTACCTGCATATTTCATTAAAGGGATACTCAGCAGGGAAGCTACTGAGCAAATTGCCACATAATATGTTTCTAAAAACACCCTTTTAAGAAATGGTGCATGATTGAATTTTAAGTGCATTGTGAATGAATGAGTTCTAGATTAAGTGAAATAAATATATGGTAAAATAGCAGCTTGAATGAGTGAAGAGTAGTGATGATCGAGCACCCCAATGCTCGGGTGTTCGGATGCTCTGACCGAGCGCCCCCGGAGGCTCGAGTGCTCGGCCGAGCACCCGAGCCCCATTGAAGTCAATGGGAGGACTCGAGCATTACACCAGGCACCCCCTGCTCTGATGAGGGGAGGGTGCCTGGTTGATAGGAAAAGGGCAGAAAATGATGGAAACACCACAGAAATGGTTCAGGGACAGCATAGGGAGGATGTCTGGATGCATCTTGGACTCCAACGTCGCTGCTGGGAACGATGTTTCGCCCGTAGTACGCCATTTTTACAGACTGACCGTAAAACACACAAAAAGGCAGATAAAAACGACTTTAGGCGAAAAATTGTTACCAAACAGTATTTGCTGTATATTTCCTTGTATATCATCTGCAAATTCTGCAAAAAATTTCATCGATTTTTCGGAACTGGGGCCATGATTAAGAGGGAAACGTGCGCAGAGGCAAATTCTCCCAAAAATTTCCTCGATTTTTCTGAACTGAGGCCATGATTAAGAGGGAAACGTGCGCAGAGGCAAATTCTCCCAAAAATTTCCTCGATTTTTCTGAACTGAGGCCATGATTAAGAGGGAAACGTGCGCAGAGGCAAATTCTCCCAAAAATTTCCTTGATTTTTCTGAACTGGGGCCATGATTAAGAGGGAAATGTGCGCAGAGGCAAATTCTCCCAAAAATGTCCTCGATTTTTCTGAACTGGGGCCATGATTAAGAGGGAAACGTGCGCTGAGCCGACCATCTAAAACATTATGGGTGAGGGTCTGCTGCGGAGCTGACCATCCTAAACATTATATGCGAAGGCCCGCTAGTGAGCTGACGCTATAAAACATTATATGAGAGGGCCCACTAGAGAGCTGACCCAATAAAACATTATATGAGAAGGCCCGCTGGTGAGCTGACCTATACAAAAATTGTCAAACTGCGCCCGCTGGTGAGCTGGCCCTATATAAAAATTATATCACTGGGCCCGCTGGTGAGCTGGCCCTATATAAAAATTATATCACTGGGCATATGGAAGAGAGTCAACCATATACCCGTTTTTTGGGTGGAAGGGGTGAATGGGAATACAGAGTATTCCCATCATTGTAAATAACATATATAAAGTCACTTTATGTTCCCCCGGGGCTTTCCTCCAGTGGAGTGGAGAAGTCAGGGGAAATCCAGGCCTTGTTCATTTTTATAAGTGTCAACCTATCAGCATTTTCGGTGGAAAGGCGGATACGCTTATCTGTTATGATGCCACCAGCAGCACTAAATACCCGCTCAGACAGAACGCTGGCGGCAGGGCAGGCCAGCACCTCCAAGGCGTAGAGTGCCAGTTCATACCACGTGTCCAGCTTGGACACCCAGTAGTTGTAAGGCACAGAGGGATCAGTGAGGACGCTGACACGGTCTGCTACGTACTCCTTCACCATCTTCCAAAACGTTTCCCTCCTTGTGACAGTAGGCTGCGCATCAGGGTGAGGGTGCTGGCGGGGTGTCATGAAGGTGTCCCACGCCTTGGAGAGTGTTGCCCTGCCTTTGTCGGAACTGCTGTGTGCTCCCCTTTTCTCCCCTTCTCGGTTGGCCAAGGTAGCATGTACTCTGCCGCCAGCGTTGTCAGATGGAAAATTTTGGAGCAATTTTTCGACAAGAACCTTCTGGTATTGCACCATTTTGCTTGTCCTCTCCACCGGAGGAATGAGAGATGAGAAATTCTCTTTGTAGCGGGGGTCCAGAAGGGTGAACACCCAGTAATCAATGTTGTCTAAAATGCGTATAACGCGTGGGTCACGGGAAAGGCAGCCTAAGATAAAGTCAGCCATGTGTGCCAGAGTACCAACAGGCAAGATTTCGCTGTCCTCACCAGGAGGATGACTCTCAATCTCCTCATCCTCTTCCTCCTCTTCTGCCCACCCACGCTGAAGAGATGGAACTAAAGTTCCATGGCTACCCTCTGTAGCGGAGGCAACCGTGTCTTCCTCCTCCTCCTCCTCCTCCTCCTCCGCCTCCTCCAATTGTCGCTGAGAAGACGAAGTGAGGGTGCTCTGGCTATCACCTTGTGTAAGCTCTTCCTCCCGCATTTCCACCTCTTCCACATGCAAAGCGTCGGTTTTAATTGTGAGCAGCGAGCGTTTCAGTAGACACAGAAGTGGGATGGTTACACTGATAATAGCGTTATCGCCGCTCACCATCTGTGTCGATTCCTCAAAATTGCGTAAAACCTCGCAGAGGTCTGACATCCATTCCCACTCCTCACTTCTGATTACAGGAAGTTGAACGACCGTGTAACAGCTGGTACTCCACTACTGCCCTCTGCTGCTCACAAAGCCGGGCCAACATGTGGAAGGTGGAGTTCCAGCGCGTGCTCACGTCACACAGCAGCCGGTGAGCTGGCAATTGTAAGCGCTGCTGCAGCTTCAACAGGCCGGCTGAAGCTGTTGATGACTTACGGAAATGTGCACACACGCGGCGCACCTTGGTCAAGAGATCATGCAAATTGGGGTAGGTTTTTAGAAATCGCTGAACCACTAAATTAAATACATGCGCTAGGCATGGTACGTGTGTGAGCTTGCCGAGCTCCAAAGCCGCCACCAAGTTACGCCCATTATCACACACAACCATGCCTGGTTGCAGGTTGAGTGGCGAGAGCCACTGCTCGGTCTGGTGACTAATCCCCTGCAACAGCTCTGAGGCCGTGTGCTGTTTGTCCCCAAGGCAGATCAGCTTCAGCACGGCCTGTTGACGCTTCCCCACTGCAGTGCTACACTGCTTCCAGCTACCGGCTGATGGGTGAGTGGCGCTGCGCGCAGAGAATTCGGAGGTGGAAACGGAGGAGGAGGAGCCAATAAAGTAGGTGCTGGCGGAAACCCTGATGGAGGTAGGGCCCGCAATCCTCGGCGTGGGTAGCACCTGTGCCATCCCAGGGTCCGAGTCGCTCCCAGCCTCCACGACATTCACCCAGTGTGCCGTCAGGGAAATGTAGCGTCCCTGGCCACAAGCACTTGTCCATGTGTCAGTCGTTAAGTGGACCTTCCCAGTAACTGCGTTGGTCAGGGCACGGGTGATGTTACGGGACACATGGTGGTGTAAGGCGGGGACGGCACACCGGGAAAAGTAGTGGCGGCTGGGGACTGCATACCGAGGGACAGCTGCTGCCATCAGGCTGCGGAAGGACTCAGTCTCCACAAGCCTAAATGGCAGCATTTCGATGGCCAGTAATTTGGAAAGGTGTGAAGTTAGTGCTATGGCCTGTGGGTGGGTGGCTGGGTATTTTCGCTTGCGCTCAAATGCCTGGGGTAACGACATTTGGACGCTGTGCTGGGACAGGGAAGTGGATGTGGTCGCTGATGGTGCTTCAGATGGTACAGGTGCAGGGCGGGAGGTATGCGGGCCTGCGCCTTCGACAGGCGATTGGCCGGCACCGAAAACAGGGGAAGAGGAGGCAGTGGTGTGGCCTGCAGACACAGATTGGCGATCCGGGCGTTCCTCCCACTTATTACGGTGCTTGGATGCCATGTGTCGGATCATGCTGGTGGTGGTGAGGTTTCTAGTGTTCATGCCTCGGCTCATTCTGGTGTGGCACAGGTTGAAAACTACAATTCTTTTGTCGTCCGCACTTTCCTTAAAAAAACGCCATACCGCGGAACACCTACCCCTTGGCAAGGGAGATTTACGCAAGGGGGTGCTCCGTGGAACATTTGCGGGCCGGTTTGGTGCGGTCCGCCTTCATTCTGTAGCCACACCACTGCCTCTTCCAGCCTGTTGCGGTGCTGCAGATGGCTCACCCTCAGGACTGCTGTCATCGCTCGGCTCTACACCTTCCCAGGTGGGGTCAGTCACCTCATCGTCCACCAAGTCCTCCTCCACTTCCTCACTCTGATCATCCTCCTCATGTCTTGATCCCACCACATACTCAGTCATTGACAACTGTATATCATCCTCCTCATCAAGGTCTTGAGACAGTAATAGTGGTTGATTTAATGGCAACTGTGTCTCATCATCATCATCATCCACTTCCTTTGACCTTAAATGCCGTTCACCTCTGTCATCTTCTTGTGATTGGGTACCCTCTAGAGGTTGTGAATCAGGGCACAAGATGTCATGTTCCTCTGCAAGCGTGCTTGGAGAGAGGTTCAAATTAAGGATTGGTGATGAGACGAGCTCCTCACTATATCCCAGTGTGGGATCACTTCTTTGACCAGATCCTCTATGGTGGGAGGAAGGATGATCAGGGTGAGGATTATGTTGACCAGACTCTTGGCTACTGAGAGTGGACTTGGTGGAAGACAGGGTGGTGCTTAACTGACTGGAAGCAGTATCAGCTGAAATCCAACCGACCACCTGTTCGCAGTGGTCTGACCTCGAGAGTGATGTCCTGCGACGCCCTGTAAACTGAGACATGAAGCTAGGTATGGTGGATGTCTTTCTGTCTTGTGCTCTGGCACCAGGCACAGTTTCTACGCGTCCTGACCCGCGCCCTGAACTATCAGGATCACGTCCACTTCCCCGTCCCTTTTTACCCGCCTTCTTCATATTACACGGAATATGTGCTGCAAATCTGCAACTTTGCACAGTAAACAGAATGTTCTCCTAATATGCAACTTTGCACACTAAACAGAATGTGCTTCTTATCTGCGGCTACGCACAGTGAATGGAATATGTGACTTTGATATTTTACAGTTTGCACAGTAAACAGAATGTTCTCCTAATACGCAACTTTGCACACTAAACAGAATGTGCTGCTTATCTGCAGTTAGACACAGTGAATGGAATATGTGACTTTGATATTTTACACTTTGCACAGTAAACAGAATGTTCTCCTAATACGCAACTTTGCACACTAAACAGAATGTGCTGCTTATCTGCGGTTAGACACAGTGAATGGAATATGTGACTTTGATATTTTACACTTTGCACAGTAAACAGAATGTTCTCCTAATACGCAACTTTGCACACTAAACAGAATGTGCTTCTTATCTGCGGCTAGGCACAGTGAATGGAATATGTGACTTTGATATTTTACAGTTTGCACAGTTAACAGAATGTTCTCCTAATATGCAACTTTGCACACTAAACAGAATGTGCTTCTTATCTGCGGCTACGCACAGTGAATGGAATATGTGACTTTGATATTTTACACTTTGCACAGTAAACAGAATGTTCTCCTAATACGCAACTTTTCACACTAAACAGAATGTGCTTCTTATCTGCGGCTACGCACAGTGAATGGAATATGTGACTTTGATATTTTACACTTTGCACAGTAAACAGAATGTTCTCCTAATACGCAACTTTGCACACTAAACAGAATGTGCTTCTTATCTGCGGCTAGGCACAGTGAATTGAATATGTGACTTTGATATTTTACAGTTTGCACAGTTAACAGAATGTTCTCCTAATATGCAACTTTGCACACTAAACAGAATGTGCTTCTTATCTGCGGCTACGCACAGTGAATGGAATATGTGACTTTGATATTTTACACTTTGCACAATTAACAGAATGTTCTCCTAATATGCAACTTTGCACACTAAACAGAATGTGCTTCTTATCTGCGGCTACGCACAGTGAATGGAATATGTGACTTTGATATTTTACACTTTGCACAGTTAACAGAATGTTCTCCTAATATGCAACTTTGCACACTAAACAGAATGTGCTTCTTATCTGCGGCTACGCACAGTGAATGGAATATGTGACTTTGATATTTTACACTTTGCACAGTAAACAGAATGTTCTCCTAATACGCAACTTTGCACACTAAACAGAATGTGCTTCTTATCTGCGGCTACGCACAGTGAATGGAATATGTGACTTTGATATTTTACACTTTGCACACTAAACAGAATGTTCTGCTAATCTGAAACTTTGCACACTAAACAGAATGTGCTGCTAATCTGAAACTTTGCACACTAAAAAGAATGTGCTGCTAATCTGCAACTTTGCACACTGAACAGAATGTGCTCTAATCTGCAACTTTGCACACTAAAAAGAATGTGCTGCTAATCTGCAACTTTGCACACTGAACAGAATGTGCTCTAATCTGCAACTTTGCACACTAAAAAGAATGTGCTGCTAATCTGCAACTTTGCACACTGAACAGAATGTGCTCTAATCTGCAACTTTGCACACTAAACAGAATGTGTTGCTAATCTGCGGCTAGGCACAGTGAACAGAATATGTGAAGTTTTTTTTTTTATATCTCTGCCCCCCCAAACAAAATAAACTGCTGCCCCCACACACAGTAGTCCTAAAAAGGACTTTTGGGTCTTTTTTTTTTTTTTAAATCGCTTTTCTTCTCCCTACACTGACTTTCCCTTCCTATCCTCATCTCTCCCTGGCTAAGACTGAGCCGAACTCGCTTGTCAGGTGCTATACAGCACCCGATCACGGGTTCTGGCCAGCCAATCAGTGTAATGCCAGCAGCCAACATGGCTGCTGGCATTACACTGATGTCAGAGCCTCCCTGCACGTTTATTGGCTGCGCAGCAGCCGTGAAACGTGCGGGGAGGAGACCCGAACATGGCGGGCGAGCACATGCGGTACTCGTACGAGTACCGCCATGTGCCGAGCAGAGCGATGCTCGAGCCGAACCGAGCTTCGGCCGAGCATGCTCGCTCATCACTAGTGAACAGAGAATTTTGTGCCCAATGAGAAAAGAAAAACCCACAGCTGTAAAACACCATGAATATATATTTATGGGATAGATAAAATGTGATTAATTTGTGAGGGAATATGAAAAGCAGCAAGGAAAGAAGGGATCTTCCAATTCCCCAGACAGGGAAAAAACCCAGAACAGAAAAAAAGAAAATAATTCCTGAACTAATCCATACAAATAACATAGAAAGTATAAACCCTGTGTGGTGTACATTGTAAACTTACGTGTGTATTAATTTCAAACAAATTAGGATTTTGTGACATATTTGGCCAAAGTATGCATAAATTCTCTTACCACACCAAGGTACCTGAATTTCAAGAGAATCCTAACCATTATATCATAACTTAAAAGAAGTAAAATTAAATTAAACTTGATAAAGCAGCTCTTGTGGAAATGCATATATGCAGGTATTCTAAGAGTAAAGCCTAATTAAATGATTGGTGATTTTAACTAGTGTTTCATTAGGTTTTAATCTTAGAATACCTGCATATACGCATTTCCACAAGAGCTGCTTTATCAAGTTAAATTTCGTTTTACTTATTTTAAATTGTTATTATGTAATGGTTAGGACTCTCTTGAAATTGAGGTACATTGGTGTGGTAAGAGATCTTATACATATGTTGGCCAAATTATGTTATTATTATTATTATTATTATTCTTTATTTATATAGCGCCGACTAATTCCGCAGCGCTGTACAATTGGGGAATAGACATACAGAGGTATTAAATAGTACAATCAGATGTGTAGAACAGGAGGATCAGAGGGCCCTGCTCGTGAGAGCTTACAGTCTAGAGGAAGGTAGGTTTGATACAGAAGGAGTAAGTGCTATTGTGTTTAAGTGCCTCCTGCCACATGAACTGCCAGTCAGTGGGTGGGAGTGAGAAGTGCCATTGAGTGCAGTAGTCCGTGCAAGGGGTGAATCTTGGTGATGATGTTTATGGAGGCAGTTGATAGTCCTCCCTGAAGAGGTGAGTCTTCAGGGAGCGTCTGAAGATTTGAAGGCTGGGGGAGAGTCTGATTGGGCGGGGGAGGGAATTCCACAGCTCAGGTGCAGCACGGGAGAAGTCCTGTGGGCGGGAGTGGGAGGATGTGATAAGAGCTGTGGAGAGCAGAAGGTCATGTGCAGAGCGAAGATGGCGGGCGGGAGTATATTTGGAAATGAGAGATGAAATATAGGGGGGTGCAGTGTTAGTGAGGGCTCTATAAGCTAGCACCAGAGTTTTGAATTTTACTCGGTATGCTAACGGGAGCCAGTGTAGGGACTGACAGAGGGGTGTGGTGTTAGAGAAGCGATGAGTGAGGTAGATTAGTCTTGCAGCAGAGTTCATTATGGACTGTAGCGGGGTTAGTCGGGTGAGAGGCAGGCCAATTAGTAAAGAGTTACAGTAGTCAAGACGGGACATGATGAGTGTTTGGATTAGAATTTTGGTAGTGTCTTCTGTGAGAAAGGGTCGGATTCTAGAGATGTTGCGGAGGTGGAGGCGGCATGAGTTGGAGATTGACTGGATGTGAGGAATGAAGGATAGGGCAGAGTCAAATGTGACCCCCAGGCAGCGTGCTGTAGGGGTTGGTGTGATGGAAGTGTTGTTAACGGTGAGGGTAATGTTTGGGATAAGGCTGGTTGTAGATGGAGGGAAGAGAATTAGTTCAGTTTTGCTAAGGTTAAGTTTGAGTTGATGGGAGGACATCCAGGAAGACACAGCAGACAGACAGTCAGACACTCGGGACAGGAGGGAAGGAGAGAGGTCTGGGGAGGAAAGATATATTTGGGTGTCATCAGCATAGAGATGATGGTGAAACCCAAAGGAGTTTATTAGTTTTCCAAGGGAAGCAGTGTAGATTGAGAAGAGCAAGGGTCCCAGTACTGATCCTTGGGGCACACCAACAGACAGTGGGAGGGGTGGGGAAGTGGAGCCGGAGTATGAAACACTGAAGGAGCGGTTGCAGAGATAAGATGAAAACCAGGAGAGTGCAGTGTCGCAGAGGCCTAGGGAGTGGAGGGCTTGGAGGAGGAGTGGGTGATCGACTGTGTCAAATGCGGCTGACAGGTCCAAAAGAATGAGTAGGGAGTAGTGGCCTTTAGACTTGGCTGAGAGCAAGTCATTGGCCACTTTAGTGAGGGCAGTCTCAGTGGAGTGATGAGGGCGGAATCCGGATTGCAAGGGATCTAGCAGGGAATGGGAGCAGAGGAATTTAGTGAGCCGGTTATATGCAAGGCGCTCGAGAAGCTTGGAGGCAAACGGGAGTAGGGAAATTGGCCGGTAATTTGACAATGAGTTTGGGTCCAGGGAGGGTTTTTTTAGGATGGGAGTGATTAGTGCATGTTTGAAACAGGATGGGAAGGTGCCGGTTGACAAAGAGAGGTTGAATAAGTGAGTAAGGATTGGAGTTAGTAGAGGGGAGAGTTCTTGGGTGAGCTGAGATGGGATTGGGTCGAGAGGGCATGTGGTTAGGTTTGAGCGAGTGAGGAGAAGGGAGACTTCATCCTCAGTGACAGGTGGGAAGGAGCTTAGTGTGTATGTGGGAGAGGCGACAGGGCTGGGCTGGCTGGGTGGGGGTGGTAGTGATGAAATGTCATGTCTGATAGATTCAATCTTGTTCTTGAAGTGGTTGGCGAGATCTTGGGCAGAGAAGTTAGTGGAAGGTGTCTGTGTTGGTGGGTTTAGAAGAGATGTGAAGGTTGAGAAAAGGCGTTTGGGGTTGGAGGAAAGATTAGAAATTAGAGAGGAGAAGAATGACTGTTTAGCCAGGGAGAGGGCAGAGCTATACGAACGGAGAATGAATTTGTAGTGTGTGAAGTCGGCTGTGGAGCGCGATTTCCTCCAGTGCCTTTCAGCAGTGCGTGAGCACCTTTGAAGGTATCGCGTTAGTCTTGTGTGCCAGGGTTGTAGTGGGGTTGTGCGTGGGTGGCGTGGAGTTGCAGGTGCAGCGATGTCAAGGGCTGAAGTGAGAGTGCTGTTGTAGAGAGCAGTAGTTTTGTCTGGGCAAGTAAGTGTGAGGATGGGGTTGAGAAGAGGCTGCAGGGAGGTGGAAAATTGTTGCTTATCAAGAGAATGTAGATTTCTCCGCATGCGCTTGATTGTGGCGGGGGTGATGGGTTTGCGTGGTATGATGAGGTTACCGGTGAGGAGGTGGTGGTCAGAGAGGGGAAAGGGGACATTAGAGAAGTTGGAGACCGAGCAGAGGTTAGTGAAGATCAAGTCGAGGGAGTGACCATCACTGTGTGTGGGAGAGCTGGTCCACTGCGATAAGCCTAAGGAGGTTGTTAAGGAGAGGAGTTTGAGGGCAGGGGGGGTGTTGTGATTATCTATAGGGATGTTGAAGTCACCCATGATGAGAGTAGGGACATCAGAGGACATGAAGTGAGGGAGCCAGGAGGTGAAGTGATCAAGGAATTGTGCAGTGGGACCAGGTGGCCTGTATATGACAGCGACACGCAGGGGGAGGGGAGAGAAGAGGCGAAGTGTGTGAGCTTCAAATGTAGGGAAGGAAAGAGAGGGAACAGTGGGGAGTACCTGAAATATATGGTTAGGGGGCAGCAGGATGCCTACTCCCCCTCCCTGCCTGTTGCCAGGCCTCGGTGTGTGTGTGAATTGAAGGCCTCCATATGTTACAAAATCAAAGATTATGTTATGGAAGTCAATAGAATTTTCATGGCTACAGAGTACTTTCATGATATGTACGGAAACCTTATCCCTGATCATTTTTGTTTGAAGCTTTTCATGAGGATACTGTTGAAAAAAGAATGGGATTCCTTATATGTTAAAGATCCTACAATATATTATTAATTCTTCAAATTCCACAAGGATTTGAGAAATCCTTCATAATGCCCAACTACACTGATTTTCTTTTAAAGAGACATGCTTTAGGTCATATTTATATGACAGATGCTACCCATTTGTTGAGTGACCTTTGCACAATCATATATGAATTATATCACTGGATTAATTTATACATACATGTACTGTATTCTAATATGTTACAAGAGCAGAATCCAAGCAGTTAGTTTTTTCTCTCTGTATATATTTTTTGTTCAATCCAGTCAATACATTTTATTCATTTTAATCAAGGGCACTTACCTAAACCTATTGCAACGCAGCAACTGAATCTGTAGGATATGCCTACCAGATAGTGATTGGTAGATTGGAGTCCCTGATCAGGTATGCCCAGCTGAAGCTGCTGGATTGCAATTGGTAATAAGTCTTTAGGCCATGCCTAATTTATCATGGCTGGTAGGGCGGCATGGCTTTGGTTTAAGCCATTCCCAACCAATCACTTAACAGTGCAATCATGAGATCATAATAGATGGGGGTTATTTGCAAGATGCAACTATTGCATCACTGTTGATAGACTGAAGTCCTTTACCGCATCTACAGGATTTTAATTGGTTGAAGACTGGGAAGTGTCCAAAGAAGCTTGCACAAGTTTGAATCTGTTTGGCTGTTCTATGCTCCAAGGAAACAGCATTTGAGCTTTGAAACATGTTGATCAGCATGTTGCATATGTTTCAGTAATTAATTTAAAACACATCAATTGTTCATCTTGCAGGAAGTTTTGAATATATTGTATGCTTCAGCTCATGTTTTGCTCTGCTTGGAGCACAATTAACCAACCCTGGTACTCAAGAGCTACCAAAAATACAGTTGTATGTCATCAGTGGTTCAGCAACTTTAATTGATCCACCTGTAACACAGAAACACAGCAACACAGTTGATGAGACAGAAAAAAACACATGCATCCATCAAGTTCAGACCATGCCACATCACCTCCTATTAATTTGGAGGAAGGAAAACTAAAAACATTTCCAATTAAACTCCAAGTGGTTAAAAAAAATATTCCTTACTTTAAAAGGGAGTCAGATATTCCCCTGGATCAATATCCTGTCTGCTTCAAAATGAACTTTCAATGTCATATTGTTCTGTGCTATAAAGGTATCCATTACTTTTTGAAAGCATCTACCATATCTGTCAATATTGTCAATCCAAAATTCTGTTAGTCCAATAAAAAAGGTATTACAAGATACTTATTTTGTTTAATATAGATATACATACATATATAAATACAGTAATGTGCAAAAGTTTTGGGCAGGTGTGAAAATGCTGTAAAGTAAGAATGCTTTCAAAAATAGACATGTTACTAGTTTATTTTTATCAATAAACAAAATGCATAGTGAGTGAACGGAAGAAAAATCTAAATCAAATCAATATTTGGTGTGACCACCCTTTTCCTTCAAAACAGCATCAATTCTTTTAGGAACACTTCCCCACAGTCTTTTAAAGACCTCTGCAGGTGGATTGTTCTAAACATTTTGGAGAACTAACCACAGTTCTTCTGTGGATTTAGGCAGCCTCAGTTGCTTCTCTCTCATCATGTAATTCCAGACAGACTTGATTATGTTGAGAGCAGGGCTCTGTGGGGCCATACCATCACTTCTAGGACTGCTTGTTCTTTTTTATTCTGAAGATAGTTCTTAATGACTTTGGCTATATGTTTGGGGTTCTTGTCATGCTGCAGAATAAATCTGGGGCCTATCAGATGCCTCCCTGATGGTATTGCATGATGGATACGTATCTGCCTGTACTTCTCAGCACTGAGGTGACTGTTAATGCCCACCAAATCCCCAAATCCCTTTGTAGAAATGCAGCCCCTGCAGGCACTCATTCTTGTACTGCTCTCCAGCCCTTCAGCGAAGAAAATGACTTCTGATACAGTCAAATATTTAAAATGTTGACTCATCAGTCCAGAGCACCTTCTGCCATTTTTCTGCATCCTAGTTCCTGTGTTTTCATGCATAGTTGAGTCGCTTGACCTTGTTTCCACTTCAGAGGTATGGCTATTTGTTCCCAAGTCTTCCATGAAGACCACTTCTAACCAGACTTCTCCAGACAGTAGAAGGGTGTACCAGGATCCCACTGTTTTCTGCCAATTCTAAGCCAATGGCACTGCTCAATATCTTCCGATTGTGAAGGGAAGTAAGCATTATGTGTCTTTCATCTGCTTGGCCGACCACTACTTCTACGGTCCTCAGCGTTGCTTGTTTCTTTGTGCTTCTTCAAAAGATCTTGGACAGCTCATCTGCCTTGAAATTTCAGCCTGGGAGAGACCTTGCTGATGCAGTATAACTACACTATAACTTGTGTCTTGTTGCTATACTCAGTCTTGCCATAATGTATGACTTTGACATTAAACTGTCTTCAGCAACCTCATCTTGTTATCTGAATTTGACTTTTCTTACCCAGATATATTCCTCCTACACAGCTGTTTCTGTTTCAGTTAATGATTGTGTTTCAACCCACATTAAATTGATCATTAGCACCTTTTGGTATAATGCTTTAATCATACACCTGACTATATGCCTACAAAATCCCTGAATTTGTGCAAGTGTACTTAGAAAAATTAATTCTGTTGAAAACAAAGGGTTGTCCCACTAAATATTGATTTGATTTTATTTTGATTCAATCACTATCATTTTGTTAATTTTTAAATATAAACTTCTAACTGAACAGCCCGTGTACACGGGCCACAGTGCCAGGCAGCAACAGCCACGGTGCAGTCATGCGCAGTACAGACTGCCCGTGCCACTACTGATAAGGGAGCATGGAGCTCCGAAATCAGACCATAGTCCTCACACTGCGGTGTGAATTCGGAGTGCCCCGCTCCATTATCTGCCGCGGCGCAGGAAGTCTGTACTGTGCATGACAGCTTCTGACAAACATCCTTAGCAAATTATTATATAGGATTAGCATGTCTATTTCCAAAAGCATTCTTACTTGACAGCATTTTTTCACACCTGACTTTTGCACAGTACTATATATATTTTTTTTTATTTATTTTATTTTATTCTTTGTATGAAAGTAGTGTACCAGTCAGAATACATCGAGAGTACATCGAGATTTTCAAGTATGTCCTGGACTCATTTTATTTACCTCAGAAGAGTGAAAGGCGGAGCTGACCTTGAGAGGACTAGAACCAATAGCCAACTGAGCCATCTGACTGGCTTATATAGTCATTGAGATTTTTTAGTAATACTACTTTATTGCATACATACATCTAAGTCATTTATTATTCTATGCATTTTTTATACATTTTTAGCTACTGTTTTCATTATTTTTGTTTTTAATCAATTGTACATTTATATTAAGGTGCCTATCATTTTTGTGGATTGTTTTTTTTCAAATGTCCCATCTCTGTATAGAAAGTTTTTTGCCACTTCAAATATAGATTCTAGCATAGTAAATATGCCTTAGGCAAAAACAGTAAAGAAAAATCAGTTCCTGCTCCTAAGTTAGCACAGAATTCTATTCATACATACATTTCTGTATCTTTTAGGAATTTTTAACTTTTCTGTTGATTATTTCATCCAAATGTAAATCATAAATCTCGGTCTCACTGAGCTGCAGCCATCTCAAGGTTTCCATCACCTATTGTCTTTTTGATTTTATTGCGGACTGCATATATTGCTTGCACTGTTCCAAGTTCTTGGAATTGTTTCCTTATATTTTGATTCTATATGCTGAAAGATTAATGGCATTTAACAAAAATATTTTACTCTTGCCTTTTTGTTTTCTTTCTATTTTACATTTCTAAATCATGCACTCTGGCAACAAATAATAATAAAGGCTGTACAGAATCCAATCCCTTGGGTTACCAACCTTGAGAGTGTAACTAGGCAATTGATATTTGCATCTTTCCACATATATAGTTGAATTCAAATTCTGCCGTTCTCCCTCACACTTTCAAGGTTAGAAAAAGATACTTTATGTTACTGTTGCAGCTTCAGCATGTAGTAGGCTTGCACATTCCCACAGACTTGACCCCTTGAATGCTAGGGAAGTCCCCAATGCATTGTGAATCAATGCCATGGAAACCTATTTTGTATTCTAATGGTTAATTGTTTTCTTTCAGAAAATACTTTTTTTAACTTAAATTTTATTAAATATTTTAAGACTTATTTTGGGAAGGGTGTAGGGGTACAGAGTAAAAACAGGGGGGCTGGGGAGTACGACACCAAGACATGATATGCAGCGAACATACCATAAGCATGTTGTCATGTGTCTGCGGTGGTGCGATCCATAAAAACTTGTACCAAGCAAAGGACATGGTTAGAGCAACAGTCCTCCATACATGGTGGGGGCTAAAGACGTTGAGGGCATATACAGCTATTAGAAGATTAAAGCGATAGTAATGTTTCATAATAAAAGCAGCTCTAATTAATCATCATAGTATTTGGACCTTGGAGAGTGTTATTTCAATTCTGTCAGAGTTGTAGTTCAAGAGTAATTCAATGACAAAGAATCCCCCTCCCGCCCCTTTTACTGACGTAACATTGTTCAGTCAGATCAGAAGGGAGGTGCCCAGGCCGACTGCAGAGAGGGACAATCTTCAATTAAGATAAGGGAAAAAAATTGAAAAACTTGTCAAGGGGGGCAGAGCTTTCATTGTTATCATAGGAAGAAGACTGTCCCCTTCTGTTATCTGTCTGGTCTATGGACTGCATTCCACATCTGAGAAGAGATGGCTTACACTAGGTAAAAAGGGCAGAAGGGGGAAACTTTGCTTGTGAATATCTCTCAAACCAAAAGGTTTGAGAGATAAGACTTATATCGTTCTTCATGTTTTTTTAATGCCTACAAAATAAAATAAAGATAAAACAAAGTATTACTATCCCTTTAAATGATGGCCAAAGGCAATGTGAATTGAGGGAAGACCAAGCACAGTAAAGGAATGAGAGCAATCTGGTCTAATGGGCAAGTTGAGAGGCATCATAGCAAAAAACAGCTTACTTGACATAGACTGGTAAATAAATAGCATGTGTATGGAAGGGGAATCTTGGTAAGAGATTTCTGGAGCATAAAGTATTGGCACCTGCACCACATGTCCTACATCACAAGTAACAAAACTTAACTGTAAATGTATATAGTAGTGGGGACCTCGAAGGGTCAAGCCAAAAGTTGCATATTTAAGCCCAGAATTCGATGTGAAAAGTTGTGGTACAAAAAAAATCACATATAAACGAAAAAAGAGAAAGAGGGAAGGAGGGAAGTAGAGCGCACATCCCAGCCAGGAATGTCGCCTCAGGTGTCCATAGTTCAGCTCACGGAACAGAAAATACTTATTTACTACATATATTTCCATATGATAACATAGTGGGCATGTGCATTAAGCCAAAGGTGGAGCAATTCTGGGGCAAGTTAAAGCACTATAGGGAACAAAAAAATTGATTTAAAAGGAGCATTTAACCCTTGAACATTCTAAATGTCTCCAATACATTTCATCTCATCTAGGTAAAGAGAATAATTCCATTATAGTGAATGGGAGATTTTTATTTCAATATTGTAATTTATAGTACTGCACACACAAACAAAGATCTGTGCAAACAATAGAAATGTTATGGGGATATCAATAGTAATAATATGAATACAAATAAACAAACAATATGATATTAGGACTAAAGCACTCAAATGTCCAATCGAGTTCAGTCCAAACCACCGTAAGGTAAATGAGTAATAAAGGAATCCGTAAAACAGTACCTATATAAATACACACAGTGCTCTCCTACAGTTCTTAAATGGTAATGGAATGGAGATGAGCATGATAATAATGGAGATGAAAAAAGGAGGAAAATGAAGCTAAAGTCAAGTGTTGAGTACTCCTTGTGTAGTCCTGAATATATTTTGGTGCAGCTCAAACAACAGGCATCCTTGTGTAGCCCAAAATCTAACTGCAATCTGGAGAAGTAGAGCGCAACAGCAAAATAACAAGTAGAACAAAAGGAGTCTACTAAGTGTAGTATTTATTTTAACGAATAAAAACAAAAGATGATAAAGAGAATATATATACTCTATTTTTACTTATATACCTTTTCACTAGCTATTGAGTATTTATTTGATCTATTTTTTAGCGTGATTTTAGCGCTTGTCTTGATATAGATTTTATATATTATCTTTATCGTCTTTTATTCATTATAATAAATACTACACTTAGTAGACTCTTTTTATTCTCCTTGTTATTTTGCTGTTGCACTCTACTTCTCCAGATTGCACTGTCATTTATTAATTGGTACTTTACTTTTATATTGCCCATATTCAGGCCTTGGGGAGATGCTCTAAGGGTCGATGTTATAGTGATTTGAGTATAGTGATGTGTGGTGTACACATTGCCATTGTTGATATACATGCACATCTCCATATGCACTAAGAATTAGGGATGCAAGTTTAGGGGGGTCAAATTCAATTATTAGCATATCATTCTGTTGAACTGTTGGCGATGTGGATGCCCTCCCATACATATCTCCAACAGTTTGACAACCCTGAAGCCTGAGTGCAATCTTTCTGTCCCCCCTCCATCCAGTGCAGAAGGAGGAGGGTGAGGACAGGCAGAGCAGTGGAGGGTACAGTAGAAGGAGCCATATGAATGGCTGAATGTGTGGTGAGGGAAAGGGGAGGGTGGGAAGAAGGTGAAAGGGTAAAAGGGAGGAAGAATGGGTTTATGTTGCTGACCACTTGGCAATCACATCCCCTCAAACTGCCATACACACTATGCAAACTGCGAAGTGACGGGATGCCAGTGCCAATCAACTATGACACAGTATGCAGTAACACTTCTTATATTTCTCTTGAAAGCCATACATTTCACAGGCAAACAGTGCCTGCATTTTTTAAGTGGTATTCTTGCCTTATTGATACTTCAAATTGAGTTCATGGGTTCACTATCTAGCCTTTCAGCTTCAGCTTTTACTACAAATTGTTTAACCCTGTCAGTGCCACAGGGGTATTCATGTCTGTCCAAGCCTGAAATTACCTGTGCTCACTTGCAGTGTACCAGTCTAAATAATTCTTGTCTGTCTAAGCTTGAACTTACCTATACACACATGCAAAAGTCCAGCCCAGGCAATTTCTTTCTGTCTGTCAGAATCATAAACCTACTTCAAAAAGAACTGTGCCTGAAGCCAGTGCATAATTGTAGTGTCTCATTACAGTGTGCAGCACCTTGCCTAGTTGTCTCCAGACTTGTGTACAAACCTGGACACTTCCTTGATAATAACTTTTGTTAGACACCTGTCCTAAATAGCCTGTTTTCTGGCTAAACTGCTGTTGCCAGGTGCCTATCCAGACCCAACCTTTTTCCTGTCCATACACTATTTCTGTGATCAATGAAGGTATCCGCTACACTTATGCTCCAGTTTGTACCATTCTCTTATAACCCCATTATCTATCTTTTGTTCCCATGATGCCTCTGGCTCAGCTGGAGGTGTCTGTGTTGATTGTTCCAGTCACTCACCTGGCTCAACCAGGAGTATAACACGCACAATAGTTAATGTTGCAGTTATGTCTTTGACACAATTGCAGGTGTCTGTTCTTGTTCTAGTCACTCCCCTGGCTAACTGGGGGCATGCTCAAAAAATAAATATTTGCGTATTTGTTAATAATTCGTACCGCAAGTCACAAATATCATATGACACAACAAGAAAATCAAGAAGATAGAAAACACAAGAGGTCTTTTGAAAACTACTCCGGACGTCAGAACTCAGTTTAGCACGGAACATCCAGGAGTGCAAAAGACTGCATGAAAGAGAGTCGTTCAGTACTGTAAACATATGAAGAAAAAGGGACTTAAAAACTCAACTTTTATTATATATTCTAAAAATAAATCGTGAAAGACAAGATAGGATATAACTCATAACTTTAAGGATATCAGATACTGAGTTATACAGCAAAGGTGGTTACTTTTAGGTCTTCAGGTGTAAGAATCACATGAAATACCTACCCTTTGATGTGCTGTTGGAACATCCTTCTTGAGATAATAAAATGCCACATACAAATCTTCCTATGTAACAATGTTTTTATAACACAATCATTTTTACGATTTATTTTTAGAATATATAATAAAAGTTGAGTTTTTAAGTCCCTTTTTCCTCATATGTTTACAGTACTGAACGGGTCTCTTTCATGCAGTCTTTTGCACTCCTAGATGTTCCGTGCTAAATTGAGCTGGCCACGTCCTGAGTAGTTTTCAAAAGACCTCTTGTGTTTTCTATCTTCTTTATTTTCTTGTTGTAACTGGGGGCATGTTCAGGCAGCAAAGGTCGATTCTAAAGGACTGCTCCATCTAGAGTTGAAAGTGGGTGTTCTTCATTCCTGCATAGGCTCTGCCTAGTTGATTCCTCTGCCTTCCAAGCAAGTAGTGTGCCAAATTATAATTGTGCCATGACCACTGACCCCAGACAGATTGCCTTTGCCATTAAGCAACATGGGCAGTATTAAATCAAAGCAATGCATTCCGTATCCCTCTGGCACTCAAAGGGTTAAACTGTTCCGTTTCCGGGTGTGCAAGGCAATGCAAAATAATACCTTGTACATCTCTCTGATACTCAAGGGGTTAAACAGACACAAACACAGAGCAGTTCCCTTTTAACATAGCTCCACTCAATACACAATCTGCATATTTTAAAAAGCATTCGGTATTTGCAACTCTTATTCAAGTTTAGAAGCTACTCTTTGCTTATAAAATTGAAAAAACAAAGTTATATATTATAAAATATCAGATTATTAATTTCAGTGGAAACAGAATGAATTTGGGATCATCTGAAGCATGAGTTCTAGCTCTGCTTCTGGACCCCTGTGCTAGTCCCTCTTCTGCATTACTAGTTGGAGCTCATCTGGTGTGTGAATGCACAGACAAGAATGCGTGGGAGTACCAGGGCTTCACTGGAATGTTTTACTGCTGCATTGTTTTGCTTGTGAGCTTTGCAGCTACCCACGGAACAGTTGCTAGGAGGCAGCCATGGCTTTGAACCACTGGGCTGTGTTTGTGAAGGATACCTCCAACCTGTTTTTTTTTACGAATAGATTAGCTATAGTGGCCAATTTGTTTCAATAACAAAAATGTATTAGCATTAGTATTTTACACTAGTTTAGCAAGTTGATTTAAAGGGATAGTAATACTTCATTTTAACTTTATTTTATTTTGTAGGCATTAAAAAAACATGAAGAATGATATAAGTCTTATCTCTGAAACCTTTATGGTTTAAGAGATATTCACAAACAAAGTATCCCCCCCCTGTTCAACCAAATCAGAAGGGAGATGCCCAGGTAGACTGCAGAGAGGGACAATCTTCAGTTAAGATAATGGAAAAAGCTGAAAAACTTATCAAGGGGGGAAGGGCTTTCATTGTTTTCATACAAAGAAAATTGTCCCCTTCTGTTATCTGTACTGTCATACAACCAGACTCACATCTGAGAAGAGATTGTTTACACTAGGTAAAAGGGGCGGGGAGAGGAACTTTGCTTGTGAATATCTCATAAACCATAAAGGTTTGAGCGATAAGACTTATATCATTCTTCATGTTTTTTTAATGCCTACAAAATAAAATAAAGTTAAAACGAAGTGTTACTATCCCTTTAACCCTTTGAATGTCAAGAGGTGTTCAGTGGTGTTCAGTGTTTGAGTGCCAAAATGCATTGCAAAGCAATGTGTTTGATTATTCTCTGGCACTCATCAGGAATATAATAAACACCAGTTGAATGATATATAAAATGCAATTTTCATAAACAGATCATATTTAGTAGTCAATCGGTTTGAATTAAAAAAAAAAAGAATAACAATGGTATTTTCATATTAGCTTCCGGACTTGATTTGACCCTGTAAATGTCAGATACCATGAAAGGTATTCAAGTTATACTCAAGCCATGGGCCCCTTCCCTTCCTGTTTCTTTGTATATATGTTGGAGCTAGTCAATACTTGGCCAGTATTAATAACTATACATGGGCAAATTGTTTTGCCTCAAAAGCAAAACAGCAGAAAATGGCACTTCCGACCAAGCAAGACATTTTCTGTGAAAAGTGCAGATTTTCTGTTTTTCTTCTCCTAGCTAATTGCATTGAACTCAAAGATCATATTTAGTGGCCAATTTGTTTGAATAAAAAAAATAAGACTGGTATTTTTATATTAGCTTCCAGAGTTGATTTGACCCTGTAAATGTCAGATAGGGGGTCCAGCTCTCTGCAGAATAATATGTGGACACCCCTCCGGTATTCAAAGGGTTAAAAAGTATATGAGTAATAGACTGATTAATTGAGCTATAAAATACACTCCCCTGTAAAAAACACATCATGGGCCACTTAAATTAAGATCATATTATTCCAGTGGACAAAATACTGCCTGATTTTCAACCTAAATTACTGTGTAACTATTGAACCATGTAACTACTAGTTGGAGAGCCCATTACACGGGCCACAGCGCCACTGCCAGCTGGTCGCGGGGCAGTCATGCGCAGTAGAGACTGCCTACGCCGCGGCTGTTACAGAGCCACGGCACGCCAGTCTCTCCTGCACATGACTGCAGAAAGTGCAGCAGTCTCTACTGTGCACGACTGCGGTGTTACACACGTTTTAGCAAATTATTATATAGGATGAGATGATGTAATACAGAAGTAAGCAATCTTCGGCTCTCAACTGTTAAAGTTGAAACCTCCAACTGTGCCTGATTGCCAGGGACAGTTCCTCGTTCTGGCTCCCTGTACCTGGATCCTGTTGTCCCTGTTTTTTTCCTGGTTTTACAACTGAGTCTCCCCTATCCTATATAATAATTCACTAGGATGGTTGTCACAATGCAGTCGTTCAGGGCAGCCTCTACTGCGGATGATTGCATCACGTGAGTGAGGCGACGCAAGACTGTATCGCATGGAGCAGTGAGGTAGCAGTCGCTTAACCCTTTGGGTGACAGAGGGGTACACAATGCATTGCCTGTGGACCTTGGCCCGTGTACAGAGGCTTTTACACTAGTATTCTTATAATTAAAAGTTTAATAGATTATAAGATTCTGTGTATTGCTAATTTTTATGATTGAATATTGATATTTTTTGTACTTGTAAAGATTATTTTCCTGTACAAGTGCAGTTTTTGGGCTTGATCCAAATGTTGGAGATAAAAAAGCCGGTAGAGCAAAATGGATACCGAATGACAAAAGAAAATGTCTTGGTCGGTATACAAATGTCCTACCGGCTTAAAGCACAACGGACGTTAGGCCACAAAAATGGTCTTGTGGCCAAACGTCTGTTTTGTGCGTTTGTGTGTAGTTAAAAAAATTAGTTAACAAAAAATTGACCTAGAAGAGGAATATCAAAATAAAAATCCCCCCGCACATATCTCAATTCACACTCAGTCCCAGATGGTACATAGACAATGAGAATCATGATTGATGGATACAGTAGATGAAATGGGATGAAGATGGGCAAGTCCACCTTCTCTCACTTTAACCAATGATCCTCATGCAGCCTTAGACATGGTTTCCTCCATAAAATACATACACAAGTGTATACAAAAAAAGTGCAAAGAGCACCATCTAAAAGTAAAGTACCAAATTTTATTGCTACCACGCAATTATTTTAAAAACACTTACAAGATCCCAAGTGTAGCAGGCATGTAACTCCCTTTTGTTTATAGAATAAGTAAAATCTCGATCTTCTTGCGTCTTATGCAGCTCGGACATTCACACTACTCCACACCACAATCTCGCTTGACTTGATAACACAGGAGGCTTGTTTTTACACTGAGATAACGTTATCCCAGTGTAAAAACAAGCCTCCCATGCTACCAAGTCACTGTGTGCTGGTGCTGCTCCTGTTAGTGGAGTTGTTATCCAAGCTCCACTGTTGGCAATAGACTGCGAAGGAAACAAGTGCCGGTTGATGCGTCATCATCTGGAGACAGGTATCATACTGAAACAGCACACACGTGGTGTGGAGTAGTGTGAATGTCTGAGCTGGATAAGACGCAAGAAGATCGAGATTTGACTTATTCTATAAACAAAAGGGAGTTACATGCCTGCTACACTTGGGATCTTGTAAGTGTTTTTAAAATAATTGCATGGTAGCAATAAAATGTGGTACTTTACTTTTAGATGGTGCTGTTTGCGCTTTTTTTGTAGCCACTCAAATCTGATTGGCTGGGATGTGCATAAGAACATCCCAGCCAATGGCTATGAGGGAATTGGAAGTGAGACTGCCCATATTTAAAGGGATAGTAATACTTAAAATGTAAAAAAAATATGTTGTAGGGTTTATCCCCCTGAGTAAAACAAGGGTACTCCCACTGCTGAGATGTGTTTCATACAAAAGTTATTAATTTTCAAAGTTGAATTTTTTAGGTGCAATATCACAGTGGCCTGACATTGTACAGTGGCGCTGTTGCTACACCATCCTATGGACAGCTCTGGTCCCGGGACCATAAATCTCCATAGGATGCTGTAGCAACAGCGCCACTATACAATTTCAGGCCACTGTGATATTGCACCTAAAAAATTCAACTTTGAAAATTAATAACTTTTGAATGAAACACCTTTCAGCAGTGGGAGTACTCTTGTTTTACTCGGGGGGATAAACCCTACAACATATTTTTTTTTACATTTTAAGTATTACTATCCCTTTAAGGGCAGTCTCAGTATCAATTTGTTTAGTGTGCAATGGGCAACGGCCCGTGCAGGATGGGAATGGAAACTGTGCAGCTCATCAGTGTCTCCGCCGCCACCACCTCCGTGGCAGCACACAGCAGAGGAGACACGAATTAAAAAGCTATGTATTTATTTATGGACTTTATTTATGACATGTATTCATAGCAATTGTAACTAGTTGGACATATTCATAGAGGCATATTCATGGAGCATATTCATGGAGGCATATTCGCGGCACATTAATATATGTTTTAACCCTTTTGAGTGCCAGAGAGGTACGCAAAGCATTGCTTTGCAATGCGTTGCGTACCCCTCTGCCAATCAAAGGGTTAAACTATGGCATAGTTACTGCGTTGTAATAATACTGCAAGACTTCTATATAATACCTTCAGTCTAGGGCGACAGCCCTAGAGGGTGACACTTAAGGGGTTCCCCATACCAAGTGAGCCATCTTAAGTGAACTGAGATTTAAGCAGTAATATATGATGAGTGCTCTCATCTATAATTATCTCCATTTCTCTTTCCCAGGCATGGTATTAACTCTTCACATCTCATATCATCTGTCTCTCTGCACCCCTGCTAACATCTCAACTCCTGTTTACTGGGTATGGTATTAACTGTTCACATCCCATATCGTCTGTCTCTCTGAACCCCTGCTAACATCTCAACTCCTGTTTACTGGGTATGGTATTAACTCTTCAAATCCCACATCTGTTTGTCTGCAACTATTGTTATTGATTTCATTTCTGTTTGATCACCCCCCCTTCATCCTGTGTTCCTTGAGCAGGAGTGGGGCAGGAGACAGAACAGATTCCACTGGAGAAAGAACACCTCCCAAAAGCAAGGCTACAAAGGACTTGAAGCAAACATCTAAATGGAAGCTCTGCAATTCTTCTAAACTTCAAGATTCTTTGTATAACACCAGCTTATAGAATATGTTTACAAAACAAACCCCATCATGAGAAGGTGCTCTTGGCCCATTCTGACTGTTGTTTCAACATCATGCCCTCTGCAAACAGTACCTAAATACCTAATATTCATTCTGTCTATGGCTGCAGTTCTCAGTAAAATTTCTGGTTCCTTCTACCCTCCACCATTTCCTCCACCCCATATTTATATCGCTCCTTCACTTCTATCATCCACACTCACCTCTACACACCAACCCCTCACTCTTCTCTACTCCTGCACTCCCCCACCCCACACAAACCAAAAACCAAATACACACAAATCACTATCTCATCTCCTGTCTCTCTCTTTTATTCTGTTAATGGCAGCTGGAGATATCTCTCCAAACCCTAGCCCCATCTCCATTCACAAACACTCTACCTCCAGTCAGCATAGGAACTATTCAAATATAATCATCATTCCCTGCCTTCAACTTCAATTTCTTCCCTTTTCCTGTGCTCTGTGGAATGCTTGCTCCATTACTAATAAATATAGCATTGTGCATGATCTCTTTTTCTCCCGCTCCCTCAATTTATTTGCTATTACTAAAACTTGGCTCTCTCAATCTGACACTGCTTTAGAGGCAGCAATCTCCTATGGTTGTCTCTCTTTCTCTCACACTCCACGCTCAACTGGACGTGGGGGAGGTGTGGGTTTGCTGCACTCTGAACATTGCCATTACAAACTAATTTCTCCCCCCTCCTCACTCTGCTTCTCCTCTTTTTGAGTTGCATGCCTCTACAAGTTGCAGCCCACCTACCTCCACATATACACCTTCAGACATCCTATCTGACTTTGAATCATGGTTTTCCTTCTTCATCTCATCAGACACACCTTCACTTCTTCTGGGGGACTTCAACTGCCATGTGGATGATCCCTCCGTCTCCTGGGCATCCTGTTTTCTCTCTTTAACATCTGCATTTGGACTAACCCAGTGGACGAATGCTAGTACTCACAAGGATGGACACTTCCTAGACCTTGTGTTTACAAGAGGCGGTGCCCTCTCCTATTTTAATATCTCTCCTCTTCCATTATCCGATCACCATGGTCTAACATTCTCCCCGTTTCACGCGTAACCTCAAATCCCTTAATCTCACGGCTCGCCAGTCCTCCCTGCCTACTGGACTTTCATCTATTCCCATTAATCCTAACACTAACAGCCTTGTCAAAACATACAACTCAGTCCTATCCCCCTCCTTGAACCTGCATGCGCTTCTCTCTCTGTCTTATCCACTCAGAGAACTAATCAGCGGCCATGGCTTAATAAAGACACCAGCTTCCTCTGCTCCTGTACCCATTCAGCTGAATGATTGTGGAGAAAGTCTGGTCCTCTGGCAGACATTCTCCACTACAGGTTCCTCCTTTCCTGCTTTAACTCTTCTCTGTCCCTCTCCAAAAAACTTTACTTTTCACAACTAATAAACACTAATAAATCCAACCCCCAACACCTTTTCTCTTCCTTTGACTCCCTCCTCCGCCCTCCATCTGCATTCCCCACAAACTCCATAGAGCCAAGACTTTGCTGACTACTTCAAATCCAAGGTGGACTCCAGCCGGGATAACATACCACCTTGTATATTTCCTCCTAGCCTCCCTCGTTCCCCTCCTGGCACTCTGGACTCTTTTTCACTAGTTATGGAGGAGGAACTGACTAACCTGCTATCCTCCCCTCTGACACTACATGCACACTTGATCCACTCCCCTCTCACCTCATCCAGCCCCTCTCACCCACACCAATCCCTATCCTATTACAAATCTTTAACTCCTCCTTTGCCACTGCTACCTTTCCTGACGACTTCAAACATGCCTTAATAACACCCATCCTCAAGAACAACTCTTCTGACAGTAACACACCCTCTAGCTATCGACCCATTTCTCTTCTGCCTTTTGCCTCTAAACTCCTGGAACGCCTAGCCTACTCACGCCTGCTTGACTTCCTTAACACATACGACCTGCTGGACCCTTTACAATCTGGATTTCGCACTGCTCACTCCACTGAAATTGCTCTTACAAGAGTGGTCAATGATCTTCACATTGCCAAATCTCAAGGTCACTATTCAATACTTATCCTGCTTGATCTCTCAGCAGCTTTTGACACTGTTGATCATGCTCTCCTCCTCAGCATTCTTCGCTCCTTAGGAATCCGTAACACAGCACTGGACTGGCTCTCCTCTTACCGATCTAACAGATCCGTCAGTGTCTCCTCTGCCACTTCTTCATCCCTTGCCGTCCAACTCTCTGTTGGGGTTCCTCAAGGTTCTGTTCTAGGACCACTTCTGTTTTCTCTTTACACAGTAACACTTGGTGATCTTATTAACTCATTTGGTCTCAAATATCACCTCTATGCGGATGACACCCAGATGTACTTATCTGCACCTCGACTGACTTCTGATATCCAGTCTAAAGTCACAGATTGCCTCTCGGCTATCTCACGCTGGATGGCTCATAGGCACCTTAAACTCTTCTCGGCAGATCCCTGTTATTCTTGGGTATCCCTGGTTGCTGTGCCATAACCCAAACATCATTTGGGTTACTGGTACTGTGATCTTTCCTACTACCAACACCAGCCCTCCTAAAGTAGTCGCGGCCTCAGTAAGGGAGATCCCTACAGATTTGTTGCCGGTGCCTTACCTTCAGTACGCTGACGTCTTTTGCAAACAAAAGGCGGATAGTCTTCCCCCACACCAAGACTATGATTGTGTCATTGACCTGCTCCCTGGTTCTCTTCCACCCAGAGGTCGCGTTTATCCATTGTCTCTCCCTGAGACTGCCGCCCTGGAAGATTACATTAAGGAAAGCCTGGCACAAGGTCTGATCCGTCCTTTGCTTCTCCGGCTAGTGCTGGCTTATTCTTTGTAGCTAAATAAGATGGTTCGCTCTGCCCCTGTATCGATTATAGAGGATTAAACTCCCTCATTTGTCACAATTGCTATACTCTGCCCCTCATTCCTGAGCTTCTAGATCTCCTTACAGGTGCTACCATCTTCCCCATCTTCAAGGGACTTATAACCTTGTCCATATTTGACATAGAGAAGAGTGGAAAATTGCTTTTAATATGCATTTTGGGCACTATGAGTACCTGGTAATTCCAGACAGGCCCATTGGTCCTTGTTCTTTGCCCATTTTCAGCTGAAAATTTCTTATATGCCGGGCAGCAGGAACAATAAGACTGATGCCTCGTCTCGGCTTACAGACTCTGATTCCTTGATCCCCTCTACTCCGGAGACCATCCTTCCGGCCTCCAGGTTCTTGGCTTCCTTGTCTACAGGAACAATTAAGGCTGCCAAAGGCCCTACCCCTTCTTCTCCTCTGTCTTCCGGAGCTCATAACCTCTTCGCACCACTAACGTGGACACAGATAGCCATGGGTTTCATGGTTGATCTTCCAGTATCCATTGGTATGTCTGTTATCTGGGTGGTTGTGACCGGTTCAGCAAGCAGGGACACTTCATACCTCTTCCTATGATCCCTTCCTCTATGGATTTGGTTGACCTGTTCATCACCCATGTTGTCCATTTACACAGAATACCCCTTCATATCATCTCTGACAGGGGGCCTCAATTTGTTTCCCGATTTTGGAGATCTGTGTGTGCCCGGCTGGGCATCAAACTCCAGTTCTCTTCTGGTTACCACCCACAGATGAACACCAGACCAAGCATTTAAATCAATCACTGGAGGCCTATCTCCACACCCACTGTAACAACCGGCAGAACTACTGGGCGGTTCTTCTTCCTCCGGCCTAATTCTCGTACAATTCTCTTTTGCAGTCCTCCTTGAGTTGTTCACCTTTCTTTGCAGCTCTGGGATACAACCACAGTGCTCTCCTCCTAGCACCAGGGTCTTCCTTGGTGCCCTCCACCGAGGCCAGGGTAGGATCCTTGGTTGCTCATTGGCAGGCTTGTCGGACTACTTTTCTCTCCGCCCAGAGACGCCAGAAGGTCGCTGCTGACCGGAAGCGTTCTTTGGCACCTCTTTTTGCTCCGAGTGACAGAGTATGGCTCTCTGCCCAGAACATTTGTCTCGGTCAGCACCAGAGACAGTTTTCTCTGTCCATTCTGGATTACCCACCTCATTTCTCCTGTTGTTTATCTTTTGGAACTCCCACACACTTTGCGGATCCACCCGGTGTTTCGTGTGTCTCGTGTGAAACCGTGGGTTCCTGCATTCATGTGTTTCGGTCCCCCCTGGTTTACCTTCGGAGTAACGAGGAGTACGTCATCAACGACATTCTGAACTCCCAAAGATTCAGGGGTTGGCTCCAGCTCTTGGTCAATTGGAAGGACTATGGCCCAGAGGAGCACTCTTGGGTCTATTCACAAGACGCGCATGCTCCCTGTTGGTTCGCCGTATTCGGCAACGTTACCCTGATCGCCCATCGTAGTAGAACAGGCTACACAGGATACACAGCAACAAACGTCTGGTCAAGAACACCACGAAAGGGCACCCAAGGTTGTGAGAACAGAGCTTAAATAGGCAAGTGCTGGGCGGAGCAGAGCCCAGTGTCCAATAAGAATCAGCAAGCACCGACAGGAAGTAGCAATGTCGACAGACAAGAAATCATGGCACTGTGATACCCTTCAGGCAATGAGACAAGAAGATGGGAATGTGAAAGTACCAGTAATTCCGGTCAACTGGATCCAGAAACCTGCCAAGGGGTTCAACCGAATAGGACTGATAGTGAATCTGTGCGTCAAATCCCAATATTGTGCAGGAGGGTGCCCACGATCCATGGCACCCAGGGGTAGGCATTCCATCAGCCCCAAGATATGTGGCAACATAGGAGACACCCTCCGCCTTCAGAGGTTTCACTGTGAACTCCCCTCAACGTCCCTGTGGGTCAGGGCAATCCGGTCCATTGAGCAGTGCCCTAGGGGCCCACGGATGCTGAGTCTGGCTCCCAATGGAGTGTTTTGGTAGGCCGCAAGATGGCTGAAAGGTTTGGAGTGGGAGGCTCATCAGAGCCCAAATCCAGGTGAGAGGAGCTGGCGAGCTGTTGCCGGATTATGGCAACTTGTCCAGCCGGCTATCCTCAATCCCTCAATCAGCTTTTGGATAATCAGAGGCCCAATGTAGGCTTGGGTAGGAGCAAAGTATCAAAAGCCACAAGGAGCTCTTCTACAATTGGGCTCCACTGGTAGTCCCGCCCCAGGAAGTCTCATCAACCCTCAGCCCTTTTGTTATGCTGGCCTGGAATCCTGCATGCTGCTCAGGTAATAAGGGAAATAGTTTGCCTGGTTTAGCTTTGAAGGAATTGCACTCTTGAATGTAAATCTCTGTATTTTAGCTTTCTTATAAATACTGCCTAAAGCAGACAAACCATTGGAACTGTGTACTTATCATTATTATTATCAATATATATTTATATATATATATTTACTACAGAGGGCATATTTTTCCTTATGCTAAGAGAAGATTGTCCCTTGCTGAGATCCATCCGGACAGTCTTGTTGTGCAGCTTTACATAGGTAAAAGGGGCTGGAGGGGGACACTTTATGATTCAATTACTCTGGAACTACACATCATAGGGAATGATAAAAACACTCTACATGGCCCAAAAACCATAAAGAATAATCAGAGCTGCATTTATTTTGAAACATTACTACCCCTTTAAGCAGGGGAGTTGTTCAGTTCCCAGAAAACCTAAAGCTTGTGCAAACCTAATAAATAATTAGTGCACTGTGCAGCAAAATTGCACTATTACTAAAAGAGAGATTAGCACCAGTAAGGACCATTAAGGACCAAGGACGTACATGTTCGTCATGGGGTAAACGTCCCTAAAGGACCCATGACATACATGTACATCATGGATTTCGGGGCTCCCCGCGCGGCTGCATGGCATTCAGGAAGCCCTAAATCGGATCCTGAAAAAAAAATGTTCCATGCTCCTTAAGTGCCGGCCGCACATGTGCACAGCTGGTCCTTAAGGGGTTAAGCATGAGTCGTGGAGCTTTAGTCCCTCTCACACACACACACCAGAATCTAGCACTGCCCCTGCAAAACGTACTATTGGTAGACAGATAAATTCTCCAAAGCCCCATTGATTTAAACGGGGCTTTTAACCCCTTGAAAGCTAAGGTGGTCTCCAACAACTAGCTTTGCAATTCTTTGGAACCCTCTTGAGCATTCAAGCAGTCAAAAGCTCCATTTAATTAAATGGGCATTTATTTCTCCAGTTTGGTGCACTTGATTTGACCCAGAGTTACTCAATATTTATTTTGCCCTAAGGGCCATATGTTCAAAGAGGTGGCTAAATAGCTTTTGTCCTTTGTAACGACTTTTCAAAGTACAGTGTCGTTGGGATCATTAATATTTATAGAGAGTGTCGGTTGTGATCAGAAATATGTCATCGGTCCTGACTGAAATTGTCGTATGTAACGACCAAAAAATGTCTTAACTAACGACAAAAATGTCTTTAAAAATGTCTTAATTAATGACAAAAATGTCTTAACTAAAGACAAAAATTCCCACATTCAGAACTTCACATTCCTTCCACTTTTTTCTTAACATACAAATGTTGTCTTTGAAAGACATTTTTTTGTCGTTAGTAACGACAAATTTTCTTTTCCTCTATACGACACTGGGGAATAGTTTAGCCACGCCCTTGCCCCACCCCTTTGCCCATCAGTTCTGGAGTTTTGTCATACACAATGGATATTACTAGTTTTTTGTCATATACTCTATAGAAAATATGTTGTTCATGCATACAATTACTTATTTTTGTCTTTCATACAACAATTTTTTGTCGTTATCTCTTTGAACATACGGCCCTAAGAGTTGTTAGTGAAACAGAAGGACTATCTAAAGGAGGTGCCCTAACCTAAGTCTCATGGATGTAGCCCCATCTACCCTCTATTTGGGAGGGGTTCTGCCTCTTACACATTATAAAAATATCTTTACTGTTATTTTAGTGTCACATTATCTAACCCTTTGAGTGCAAGAGAGGTATCCAACGCATTGCAGCGCAACTCAAAGGGTTAATGTGGTGCTGTCTGGAATGTTCTGCTAATACTTTAGTTTGTGTTGGAACATGCAATCTTCCTTTCAGTATGGTTATATCTCTGCATACCAGACATTACAGTTAGTCACCTGCCAAGTGGCAACTGCAGCTCTATGTAAGTGTATTTCATCATTCACATATTGTATGAGCATAACAAATTGAATAAGTACTACTAGTTGGATAGCAAAGTACTCAGATGTGTCATAGTGTACCACTGTGCACCTGTCCAGTGATGGTTTAAGTGTGCCTCTAGACCAAGGTATACTCAAACCATGGGCCCCTTCCCTTCCTGTTTCTTTGTATATATGTTGGAGCTAGTCAATACTTGGCCAGTATTAATAACTATATATGGGCAAACCGCTTTGCCTCAAAAGCAAAACAGAAGGAAATGGCACTTCCGACCGCGCGGAAACATTTCTGTTAAAAATGCAGATTTTCCGTTTTTCTCTGCCTAGCTAATTGCATTGAACTCAAAGATCATATTTAGTGGCCAATTTGTTTGAATAAAAAAAATAACAATGGTATTTTTATATTAGCTTCCAGAGTTGATTTGACCCTATAAATGTCATATACCATGAAAGTTATTCAAGGTATACTCAAGGGCCCCTTCCCTCCATGTTGCTTTGTATATTTGTTGGAGCTAGTCAATACTTGGTCATTATTAATAACTAGGGATGGGCAAATTGTTTTGCGTAAAAAGCAAAATAGGAGAAAATGGCGCTTCCGACTGATCGGGAAATTTTATGTGAAAAATGCAGAGTTTCTATTTTTCTCTGCCTGGCTCATTGCATTTGACTCAATGGTTTAACTGTATTCTCCTCCCACTATGTGGAACTGTAACTGTATCTGTGTTGCTACACTCGAGTCGGACATGCCTCCACAGGGTGGGCAGCATCTTAGGAAGTGCTTCAATGCCCCAATAAAACATTATTAAAAAAATTGGTCAATTCACCTACTATTCAACAAAGTCCAGTTTTTCATTAGGGAGCCACTCTTCAAATCATCACATTGCTGTCCCCTCTGCAACTAAACATACCCATATTTAAAAGAGCAAGAACTGGTCTGCAACCAAATGCAGTAACAGAAGAACACCAACTCTTTCATGCTGTCAAGGAGAGATAGGACTGGAAACCATAAAACCTGACATTCAGTTTCAGATGGGCAAAGGAAGGATACAATTATGGTGAACAGGGCCAAGGTGAAAATACACTGGAGCAGGACTAATACATAAAGATAACTTAATGGTTATTATTTCAGGGAAACACACATATATATTGCAATATTGACCTGTCTTTTAACCTTGTTCCTTCTACCATCATGGTAATCTTTCTAAAGGGATAGTGATAGTCAGAAAGGAACAAAGCAATGAAGGAGCAGTAGGAAGGAAGAAGGACAGAGAGGTTAACATGAGGGTGGAAGAGAGGACCCAGTGGGCAACGGAGTACTACATGTCTCAGTGGATAACGGAGCATGAGGTCCCAGTGGGAATCGGAGCATGAGAACAGTGGCCATGCAATTGCAGTGTTTTGAGCAGGCATGGGTGGTTCTGGCCATCTTCCTGTAGTGATATGTCAAAGAGCGAGATTCATACCCTGTCTGATACTGTACAATTCACCATCGCCAGTCACCAGTTTACCTCGTACTGTCCTCAGTGAAATGCAAAGGTTGCTGGCAGGTGTGTGTTCTTATGATGTCATGTCACAGATTCAGCTAGTTGTTACACCAAATTATGTTTACTGGTGTCCAGTCAGGGATGAGTAATTCCCAGGCCAGCAAGTCAAAGGGAGGCAGAGGGGTGCCCCTTTGTGCATCACCACTCATATATATTAAATATACTTAATTACTTGAGGACTAAAGAGTATGCCACATATTTAAAATCAATACATTGCACAACCACCTGGTCAACAGTGGGGAGGTTGCAATGTACAGAGAAGCAAAGCATTGTATACCACACTGGTCCTCAAAAAGTTAATTAATATTGGCTGTGGAATAACTGGTCTTTGAAGGACCCTTATATAAAAAAAACAGGCCCCCTTAAAGGCTGTCCTCATTCCCCAGCCGTTACATCACTTCCATTCCCGCGATCAACGCAAGGTTAGAGTTTTCATTCCACACTATCGGACACTGTAACCACGCAAACACTGATCTCCCCTACCCTGGAACATTCACCGGAGCAACTGAGCTCAAAACCTGGGATCTATACCAGGTACTCAATGTAGCAATGTGATGCGGCTGATTCCGGGCAGCTTACTGGAGCTATTGAGCTCCATTAATGGGACTCTTCATAGAGGCCGGAGGTCACCTCATGTCGCATTACCTTTTAGGCTGTAGGTCACACTCACAGGTACCTCATCTTTTCATAGAGGCTGGTGGTCACCTCAGGTCCATACCTTACCTCTTCGCAGAGGCTGAAGGTCACAGGTACATTGTTGCACTGTCCCGATTCCACGTTCTATCTACATACATACATTGTTACATTGTTTCAGTGTCCTGATTACATGTTCTATCGCTATATGTACATTGGATCACCGTTCTGATTCCATGTTCTGTCAGCTATACATACATTGGATCACCGTTCTGATTCCATGTTCTATCACCATACATGCATTGTTACATAGTATCATTGTCCAGATTCCATGCTATCCAATCACAGGTAAGTCACCTCTTCGTAGAGGCCAGAGGTCCTTACCATACCTCTTAATAGAGGCCGAAGGTCATTCTCATGAGTACCTCACCTCTTCGTAGAGGTCGGAGGTCACCCTAGGTCCATACCTTACCTCAGTTGAGGTCGAAGGTCACACTCACAGGTACCTCACCTCTTCGTAGAGGCTGGAGGTCACTTCAGGTCCATACCCTACCTCTTCGTAAAGGCCGTAGGTCATACTCGCAGGCACCGCACCCTTTCGTAGAGGCCGCAGGTCTCCCCAGTTACATACCCTACCCCTTCAACCGCTGAGCATGAGTTTGGCCTTCCCACATAGGACACTATGTCTTATAAGTAGGTAACAGCAGGCTTCTCTCCTTGCTTGCCTGGATACTTACTTGCCTCATTTACGTATTTAACCTCTGTTACTCCGTCCAAGTGTGTCAGGCCTAGATTCAGGTCCGTCTCATTACATGTCATGTAAGGTCAGATTGCTGACTCGAGACAGCTTTAGCATTCAACATCATTGTGCTCTGCTTCACCTACTTACTTTCCTCCAAATCATGTACAGCTTTAAGCTTCTCTCTGAAGCCTAGGAAACCTTCTCACCCTTCATCTCACACCCCCTCCTTATCACCGGCGACTTTTGAGACGCATGTACGAATTCCTATTATTAACCCTTTCCTTTCAGCACCAAACTATCACCCTCATCCTAGCTGCTAACCGCCTTGCCTTCTTTGGGTTACCCTGCCCAGGCAAGGCTCCTGTCATCAAGGTCCAATGTCCTCGCACGAAGGGACCCATTTGTTTGGCACACCAGCCATTACACCCTAATCATTTCTGGTTTAAATGGACCAAGCACATGTAGGCCATAACATTCCTTACTTTGCTTCCACAATTCCAGTGTCCTTTATAAGCGCCAGTTAACTAACTACCATTCACCAGCATCACTCGGCCGTCAGCCTCGTCCAGTCCCCTCTCTGCCACAGAATTAATTTATTACATTCTAATCAGTCTCTCAATTCTAGGTCTGAATCCTAACAATATTCTCCAGTCACTCCAGAATGGGAGCGGCATCCTTCAGCTTCTAAATAGATTGTACCAGCACTTATCATATTACGACTTGGCAGATGGTAAATCTTAAGGTTTCTCATATTACTTCCCGAATCCTTCTGCTACACTTCCCTAAGCCTTTCAGACTTATTTAAATAATGTCACCTTTGCGCAAGTTCAATAAACATTTGAATCATACTGTCCTTTTTGCCTCCATTCAGGCCTACCACATCGATCTTCACCCGAGCTTCCGAAAAGCTCAGTGTTATGGCAAACCTCTCCACATATTTGCCGCTGGAAGCCCAGACCACAAATAGAAGGCTGGGCCTGCATTTGTGGGAGGGACTGCAGCCTCTCCCATGGGGTGCATCATCTTTGTGCCCCCTCCCTCCATCACCCTCTTTTTCATATCATATACCTAGGTGGCCCTCCATTCAGGCCTACCACGTCGATCTTCACCTGAGCTTCGAAAAAGCTCAGGGTTATGGCAAACCTCCCCACATATTAGTCGCTGGAAGCCCAGACCACAAATGAGTAATACTGGGCAAATTCATCAAGTAGGGTGTACATCAACGGAGAGACCGTGGTTGACGTTTGAATCAACTTATTGTTACTGTTAGGGACCTTGAGAAGAAACATCAGCTTTCCTTGGATGAAGGGTATTCCCAACAGCTCACTCAGGCCTGGTCTGTGCTTGCCCAGTTTCAGAATGCCTCTGTTCTAATATCTTTTCATTGGGCTAAATATGATCACTATCTTGCTGGGAATAAATGTGGTAAATCTCTAGCCCGTGTGATTCAAATCAAACATAGAAAATCTTTCATTCACTACATTGAGTATGATTTACACGTTCTCCACAAATCATTCCCTAAGATGGCCTGCATTTTTGGGGATTTTTATAAATCTCTATACAATTTGGCTGATGATGATCCTTCATTGCAACACCCCACTCATTAGAATTAGATCCTTTTTAGAATCCTCTGCTTTGTCCCACTTACCGCAGGACACGCTTGACCTTCTGGAAGCCCGCTTTACACTACAAGACATTACCTCTGCCATCCAGTTCACCTCTTCAGGCAAAAGCCCTGGCCCAGATGGTTTGCCAGTTGCTCACTATAAGCACTTCCCTGAAGTTTTGGCCCCACATCTTGTAGATTGATGTAACTCTGTGGCTGCTGGTGCTCCCCTACCTCCTCAAGCCCTTGAGGCGCACATCTCGGTCATCCCCAAGTCTGGTAAGGTTCCTTCCAGGTGAAAGAACACTCGTCCAGTTTCCCTACTTAACAATGATATCAAATTCTTTGCCAAAATACTTGCGTTCCGCCTCCAGCCTTGTCTGTCGGCTTCTCTTCATCCTAACTAAGCGTGATTTGTCCTGGGCAGCGACACCAAGGACAATACAACAGCTGTGATTGTTCTCCTACATACCGTCTGCCGTCATAAACTACTGACTTTGTTGGTCTCGGTAGATGTGGAAAAAGCCTTTGACGGGATGGACGTATTTGAAAGAATTACTAAATTGGTTGTCTCTCGGCCTTAGGGGTTTAAATAGTATCTTTAGTCTCTATTCTTTTCCTTATGCCAGGGTCTATGTGAATGGCTTTCTTTCTGACTCCTTTCCGATCTCTAATGGTACTAGGCAGGGCTGCCCCTTCTCCCGCTCATCTTTGTTCTGGCCCTTGAGCCTTTTCTCTGCCTGGTTCAGCGTACCATTGACATTTTAGGTGTCCCTCAGTCTAATGGTTAGAGGAAGGTGGTTGGCTATGCCGATGACTTGCTTTTTACTATAACTGACCCTTTGGCTTCCTTTCCACGCCTGGTGGAGATTCTGGATCTTTACAGCTCGGTCTCTCAATACAAAATAAATTATAGCAAGACTGAGGTCCTGGCTCTAAATGTCCCTGAACATGATCTCTCTGCTCTTAAACGTGTCTTTCATTTCACTTGGGCTGTAGATCGCATTAAATATTTAGGGATCTTCATATGCAGTTCGATCTCCTCTATTCTGCCTATTAATCTCACTGCTCTCACTCAAACTATTGAGTCGGATCTGAAGTTATGGCACACTCTGACCATTTTATGGTTTGGCAGGATAAATCTACTAAAAATGGTACTACTCCCAAAGATCCGTTATCTGATTGCATGCACCCCTCTCCCTTTTTCATCTACAGTGCTTCTCTCTCTTCAATCCCTCCTTTCCTCTTTTATTTGGCAATACAAACCCCCCTCATATGGGACTGTCCCAGCTTTCCCTTTCCCTCTCCAAAGGTGGCCTGGGCATGCTGCACATTATGTCCCAATACCTCACCACTGATGCCTGTAAACTAATTGAATGCTACTACGATCCAAGTACGGAATGGGTTTGCTCCATTTTTTACAGCATTCAGGAAGTAGACCCAGCTAACTTTCTTTGGCTCCATCCATCTTCTGTTCCCCATGTCTGTCAATCTCATCCTATTCTAAGTCACTTGCTAGACTTCTGGACCAGGGAGCTGGGTCCTGTCTCTTTGGCCCCTTATCCGTCCCCCTGTCTTTCCATATACGGACATCCAGATTTCCCTCCGGGGCATTTTGGCTCCCCTTTCTTAGACTGGAAACATACTCTTCAGGTTTTATTGAAGGACAACGTTCTGGTCCCCTACAATAATCTTTGTGTTGGCCTTGCTTTTCCGCCCTTGCCCCTTCTGCGCTGGCAACATGAACATGGACAAGTCCATCACTTCTTTCTCACTTTCCTAGCCAAGGATTATGAATCCAGGAATCTTTCTGTCTTTGAATCTAATCTCTCTCTAGGTGCCCTTCAGAATCACCCCTCCTCCAAACTCTATGAACTTATTTTTTCCAACAGACCTCTGGATACCCCTTGGTATATTGAACAATGGGAATCTGACCTCCACTGTCATTGGTCCCTCCAGACCTGGACGGTGTCTATGTTCACTTACTTGCAAGTGCCAGGGATACTGCACATAAAGAGACTAACTTTAAATTATTTTACCTCCGGCGAATGTTCCTGAATGCTTCAGACACCTGCTGTGGGAGATATGTTCCACATCTGGTGCACTTGTCCGGACCTTTCCCCCTTCTGGCTGGCCGTTTCTACCTCTCTGATGGCGATTTTTGGAGTTTGTTTTCCCCACTCCTCCCTCTTGCATCTCACCTAGACTCAGCCCCGACCTTTCATCATCTGACAAATCTCTTCAGCTATATCTTCTTAACGGTGCCCGAAGTATGGTCCCGCTGCACTGGAAGGAGGTTGCCCCTCTATTGCTAGCTGAATGGAAGGTTAAGATCTACTATTTGTTGGCTATGGAACGGACTTGTGCACTCTCTGTGGGGGAGGAAGGCTCCTTTTTAGCGATATGGAGACACTGGATAGACTTTGACAGGTACTGACTTCTGTTCTAAATTACTTTTCTGAGCTTGTTCCTCGTTTGCAACTCTTTCTGCTGATTGTAGTCACACCATCCTCCCCTCCGCCTACCCTTCCCCCCATCCCCACCCCTCTTTTCCTCGCTACTCCTCCTTTCTTTCATCTAACTCTTTCCACTATCCCTTTCCGTTTCCCCCTTTTCTATACTTTTGCTTCTCTGTCTCTCTCTTTTACTTTTGCTACTTTCCTTCTTTTGTGCTCATTTTATGTTTTCTCTACTGATTAAATCTATGAAGATGATCTATCGGCCATGTTGTTCTCTTCCTTACTTATTACAGGCTTCATTCTGGCTTTCTAGAGAGCCTCCCCTCTTAAGTCATTTGGGACCACCTTTATTTCTCTAATGTAGCCCTTTGATGTTGATTTGGCATGTTCTCATGCACTTAACTACGACTGTTATATGCTTCTATTCATGTGCATTGCTGCGTATGTCAAGTCTGGCATACCTTTGAGAGGCTCATTTAACCCTAAGACCTCTAGAGTTGCCTTCTAAACTGAATCTAGGAATGTTTAGTAGCTCTACCAAAACATTAAACAAAAGGCATGGCTATAATTTTATATACACATTTAACCCTAGCACTCAAAGAGTTAATACATTAATAAAATTGTGCTTCCCAATCTTCATAAGCCAGTCTGCTTCAGATCAATTATCTTCCCTGACTCCTTGCATCCTCTTTACCTCATATTTGTTCCCGGTCACAGCATGGGTCACATTGTGGGTAGTATCTGGGATATAGATGCAGCTTTCATTACCAGTGAGTGCACATGTTCCTCATTCAAGGGCTAGCACAAAATCAAGAGCCATACGGTTCATCAGGGCAACAAGTCTTAGTACTTGAATTTCAACAGTAACAGATTGCAAGACATCAGTGGTACCATTAACAGTTTCTATCAGAGTTAATTCAACAAAAAATGTGCTTGTTTGTGTAAACCCATACTCCAGGAAAGAATACCTCTAGAGCAGTTTGGAAGAATCTAGAAACAATTCTCTTAATTCTAGAGGTCATGGGCAATTCATATTGATGTCTAATGGCAGGGATGATTTAGGCTAGATAACATAAACCCTGTCATTTATCATGGAGTCTGGGTTATGCCCTATGAGCACAAGCACAGTATATACCATTAAGGACAGCAGGAAGATAAGTTTGATTGCAATTATATCATGATCAGATACCCCATTCACTGGTTATAATATATGAATATATCACTTCTGAGTACCATTGATTGGGTAATAATAACACCTATTATTTCAGCTGCCGATTTGGTTAATTCCGAGAGCGTGCGCTGACAGCGCTTTGAGTCCCACTGGGAGAAAGGCGCTATATAAATACTAGTTATTATTATTATTACTTCTAACTTCTGGAGAGGTAATTTTATAATTACATTTATTTCTCCCTACCTTAATACCTTTAGTTGCCTTCTTTCTAACCAGGTATAGTCCACCCGTATGGACAGAGAGTATCTGTTAGTTACTTTACTCTTACCCTAACAAATGGAGCCAGAGAATATGATAGACCCATTCGGGTTAACATTCCTCTGGAGTAAGAAGGACGCTCAGAATTCAGTGGCATAAATACAAACTGGGATAAAGTGTGATCCAGCTTAGAGCTAAAAGGCATGTGAGCGCTCACATAGCAATTATTGGCATTTGTGAGTGTGGAATAGAAAGATGAAGTCCAGGTAAAAGTAATAAAACAAATGCAGAGACTAAAGGACAGAAGCACATCATGCAAACAAGTCTCATGGGCATTATCATTTGATCTAGATACAAACACATCAGCACAAAACAAAAAAAGCATAATCAATACAGAGAGAAAACATAAACACAAAGTAAGTTTTCCCCACTTTTTGCATGACTGAGCATGGGAAATATTGTCCATTTAATTAGGTAGGATAACAAGTTTACACTCAGAAGAATAGATATACATCTTTATCTATGAATTTTGCTGCAGTATTGGTGGTTAAAAAGATTCTGTGTGCATTTCCAGTTTGGTTACAGCTTTGATTTCCTTGGGAAGCTTTTTATTACAACCCAATCACCAGGTTCCAAGGGATGGCACTTTTTTGGGGACTAGGTTGGCAGTACTGCTTTTAACCTGGAAATGGAGACACTGGGTCCTTTTTTAATGCCTACAGTATTGCAACATAGTTTCCTCACTGGTCACAACATTCTTAACAAACAATGTATTCAGCTTTTATACATCTTGATAGGGTGCACATTATGAGTAGGCATTTGGTGAGCTCTATAAAATCCATCTGATTATTTACAAAGGGGCCCCAAGGGTATCCCTATTGATCTTTCAAGGTCTACCACCTGAAGCTGTTAGAAAATTAAGCACATTTCACAGTAGTATTGGGCTACTGTTGCTTCTTGTGAAGCAACCCAGATCTTGAGATTGTTTCTATAATTCTATGACCCCCCCACACACACACCTTTGTTCACATGAGCCACAAGGTGGTTATTGAGAACAAAGTAAGGCAACAACAAAGAATGAAGTTCTGGCCCCCTACCCAAATGTGTCAGAGGGATCACCCAATTTAAGCCACCTGAAACCATACTATGTGGAGCAGCAACTCCACAGAGAAAAAGCAGACTGCTTTTAATATGTATATACAAAGTACACAGCAACACAGGGAACAGTAAAAAGTACACAACAGGGGAGCCCCCAATAGGCGAGATGCTGGGGTTTGAAGCATGTGGTATGGAGCTAGCTGGCATTGCCTATCCCCTAGGCAGTCTTGATGCAGCTAAGGCTGAGTTAAAGGGATAGTAATGTTTCACAAAAAAAGCAACTTAATTTAATCTTTATAGCATTTGGGCCATGGAGAGTGTTATTTCCATACTGTCCAAGTTGTAGTTCAAGAGTGATTGAATGATAAAGTATCCCCCTCCTGCCCATTTTATCTAGTGTAAAAAAAGTTGATCTGGGGTGAAAGAGCATGTTGTAATATTCATATGCCCTCTTACCTTTTTTCTCCTCAGTGCATGAGCCTCAATGGGCCTTATGAGGCTTAAAGAAAAGAGGAGCAATTCAGGAGCAAACCAACTGCACTGTAGGAGACAAATAGATTCCCAATTATTTATATGGGTCTTTTAAACCCTTGAATGTTTCACAGTGTGTTTTGGAGGATACTGTAGCATTCACAGAGTCAAAACCCCATGTAAATCAATTGGAGTTTCTATTTGTCTCCTACAGTGCAGATGGTTTGTCTCAGAATTGTGCTACTTTTCAGTGACTCATAAAGTCCAGTGTCTTTTACCCCTAAACAAACTTATAACCATTGCTTTGTACTGTTTTTATGTCGTCACCTTGTTGTACAGCATTGAAGAAACTGATGGTTCTATATGAATAAAGGGTTATACATTTATCTGTGAACTCTTCAATATACTTGTTGAACAGCAAGCCATATTTTAGCATTTTTGTTTATTTAACCTCTATTCTTAAATATTTTAATATTTGCAATTAAACATTAGCATGCTACCTCATTATATTCAGACTGAACTAGTTTTTATCAAATTACTACTGACCAGCTAAAATGTACAAATGCGTGCACAGCTGCAGACAGTGAGCTTTGAAATAAGAACAGCTGCTTCTTTCCTCTAACAGGTAGAGTAGGGAATACTGTTTCTAGTGCAACAAGCCTCAGACCTTTGCCCTCATGTCCTTGTAAACAAGAATGAGAAATGTATAAAGAATATGAAAAGAATTGTATGATCATTGACATAGATGTTAAAAAGAAAGCTTTGCAGCTTATGGCTGTGAAAACATGTAAGTGTTGCATCTAAGACAATAAGGCTGTTGCACTAAAAGGAATTTATGTAATTATGGATCAAACCAACTCCATCATAGGGGACAAATAAAAATTCAAAATTTCTATTAATTTAAATGGAGATTTTAACTCCCTTGAATGTCACCCATTTAAATCAATGGACAATTTTAGCTGTTCCTTACATTGCAGTTTATTTGTACATCAGCCTCAATGACAATCTGAGTCACTTTAGTGTTTACATAAGTAGGATGTAAAATGATGGCAGAATTATTTTCTAATGCAACATTTCAGTTATAGTGGTTGTTTTAGTAAAGTAGTGCAAACACAAATTAAACCAGGTATAACAAATACTAGTCATCAAGAGCTGCCAAGAGTGCATGTTTTGAGGATGCACCACTAATTAGTCCATCTATATCCTGATGGGATATGCTGAAAATAAGCTCTGTTGGTAGCTATTGAGGACCAGGATTGGCTACCCCTGAACAAAAATGTGCGTCGTCAAAACCTTTCAAGCAGCTTGTGTGAAACTACTCCATTATCAAATCCTCCAGAGCTGTTCATTTTCTAAGCTATATTGTTGGATTCCTATTCCTGTGCCTGCACTCGTATGTACTAGAGCATGAGTACTTTACTGCACACCAGCATGCACTCTCAACTGTTAAGATTTTAATGCGACCAAGCCCATAATTTTTGCCTTATAGCATGCACCGGAAAATAGACTAATGGTACACCAATGTCCTTTGCCTTGTTAGTACATTACATTAAAGGGATAGTAATACTTAAGAGGGAAAAAATATATGTTGTAGTGTTTATGTCCCCGAATAAAACAAGGGTACTCCCACTGCTGAGAGATATTTTATTCAAAAATTATAACAGCTCAAACTTGAATTTTTTAGGTACAATATCACAGTGGCGCTGTTGCTACACCATCCTATGGACTGCTTGGGCCATAGACCATAAATATCCATAGGATGGTGTAGCAAAAGTGCCACTGTAAATTTTCAGGCCACTGTGATATTGCACCTAAAAAATTCAAGTTTGAGCTGTTATAATTTTTTAATAAAATATCTCACAACAGTGGGAGTACCCTTGTTTTACTCAGGGGGTAAACCCTACAACATATATTTTTTTACATTTTAAGTATCACTATCCCTTTAAACAAGGAGAACAGGAGAGCAATGCTTCCACGTTGTCCACAAGCAGCATTATCATCTTCATTATTGAGTAAAGTAATATTTCTATCTGCTTTTTATCACACGCAAAAAAGAGCAATAGAAACTGGTGATCTTACAAGGCCCAAGACCACCTAGAGGTACGTTTTATACGAGACATTAAAATTGGTGATGTCTGTAAAACTAATACATGATTTATTTTTATTTTTTCATTTTTAGTTTATTTTATACTTGTATTTTTATTATTCATTTTTGGAGGTTAGACTCTACAACAGAAACAGCTGCTAGGGAAGATCCCATTTTGTGGTACTATAGATCATCATCAGCAAAAGTGGAGCAATTGTAGGGCAAGCCAACTGCACCATTAGGGAAAAGATGTAAAATGTCCACATTTTCGATACTATAAATACAGTTTTAACCCCTAGAATGCTAGAATGGAAATTGGAGGCCTCGCTAGATTTCAAGAAGTTGAAAGCTTTACTTAAAGTGGAACTATCACCTTAATTCAAGTTTGCATATTTGAAAAACATCATTAAAAACTGCCTATGTGTCATGTTAACCAAGAGGCTAGCAAACATACAGTTCAGGAGATATTCACACTTCTTTCATATACTAATGTATGCACTGTGCCACATCAGCAATGTTTTCATATGCTAATTAAGCTAATCAGTTATGTTGTATATGCTAGTGAAGCCTTTTCAGTGATTTGTCACATGCTAATGAAGGTTTCAATTACTATTTTATGATAAAGCAGCTCTGTGCAGTACCAGGAAATGTTTACTTTCACTTTGCCCAGAAATAAAAGTGCAAATCTCTCCTAAACTGTTGGATTTTTGGTTAACATGATATATACTCAGTTTTTAATGCAGTTTTCAAATATGCACAGTTGAATTAAGGTGATAGATCCACTTTAAACCAGAGGGAATGCTTCTTTATATTTACCCATAACTAACAAGACAGCAAGTACAGGTATAGAGTAAGGATGAGGTTGAGGGTGATAGTTTAAACTGAGATTATATAAATTATATAAATATAGCTAGAGAGGAAAGACCAAATATTTAACCCTTTGAGTGCCAGAGGGGTACGGAATGCATTGCAGCAATGTGTTCCGTACCTCACTGGCACTCAAAGGGTTAATAACAGATGTATAGACGTAGATGTGTAAGTTGTATTGTTTTAAGTCAATTACAGAATATATCTATTACCTAAATTTTATATCCACATATAAACATGGAGGCTCCTTTCTTCCAACTTTTCAGCCACATTAAATATAATAATAAAAGGTATGGCAACCAAGAGTCGTCTGATATGTTTCCAAGGCATTACGTCACTGAAAGGGACCCAACTTGAGCAATAAACGTAATGCTGAGTTCTTTAAATTTTGTGTTTACTACAGTAATATAAAACTCTGATCACATCTGGATGCCTGAGCATTGTGTGAGTAGTACTGACTCATTTCCATCATCTCTAGATGAGGTGAATGGAAGGAACAAATAAGAGAAACCAGCTCCTTCCCTGTTGGACACTTGGGGTATGCAGAGAAACAATGGTTAACTTTAGTTAGAAATAAAAAGAAAAAAGACACACACTTTTTTCAATGCACCTTTATTTCGAAACAGTAAATATAGTAAAAGTATTCAATCATCAATGTATGCTAGTAAGTCAAATATGTATGACATCTAAGCCTAGACAGCAGAGAGGTGATCCAAGACTTTTTAAAAGTTGAAACTAAAGAAAGTAATGTATAGTTCACTCTTTATTGTTAATAGGCATTTTTTTTCAAGTAACAGGTCCACTTTTATGGATCAAGTCAGTTATTTATATATGTACTATTAGTGTAACAGTTACAATGCTCTACATTGATCACAGCAGCTCTTCTCATGCATGAATCAATTCTTTAGTTGTTCACCAAAGTTGTTGTAATGTGATAATACATCTAAAGCCATATTTCACTTGATTGCTAATATCTCCATAAAAGAAAGCATAGCAAACTATTGCCATGATAGTATGTATGCATCTTTATTTATATAGTCCCATACATGTACACAGCTCTTTACAGAAATCGTAATAGTACAATACAATAATATAGGACAAGGTTAAGAGCATCGGGTTAAAGTGTGATCACTGAATTATCAGTTGGTGCAGCAATGGAAATCATATACTGGCAAGGGGAACCTGCCTCAAAGAGATTACAGTCTTATTAGTAATGGTGACAAGAGATAGTAGGAAGGGAATCATGAGTGCAAGTACCCAGGTTTTCTCCTGTTGGGGTAGACTTGCAGAGCAAATTGGAGTTGCATTGCAAGCACTGGCTGATCAATGAAAAAACTATTCTGAGGTCATATAAGTGACCTCGCTGGCTCTGTACTGTAGCTGATATTTCGAACTGAACTGAACTACATGATTATGTGGTCTTGCAGTTTAGTGTACAGACTTAAGCCATAAGCTTCATTAGCTTAGCCCACCCCTCTATCAGTCTAGGTAGTCATTTTTTTGATACCATAAACACACGACAGGAGCTTACTAATGTTTAGCAGATATTGGATTTCCACCACTCCACTGCCAAGATGTTTAATCTCTTTTAGTAAAACACATTGTTGGAAATAGAAGAAACACATAAGCGAGGTGAATGTTCCACGGAATCAACATTGCATCGATGGCAAAAGTTAGAGGATCTCCCATCCTGGAGCAAAAGGGTGAAATAGGTGGCCATGAGGTCTATCGTTGGCTCACCCCACTGTTTCACAATCAGGTAGAATGCTTCCAGTTTGAGTTCTCACTCACCTGGATCTAAGTGGTGACTTCAAAATGTTTTCTACCCCTGGAATATGAATGGCTGAGATGGACAGAATGCAAGCCTCTCTTCAAACCAAGAGATTGCCCCTTTGGTGACTGATATATGATGTATGCACGTGGCATTGTCAACTGAACCATCAATGACTTCCTTTACAATAGTGAGGTCCAGTTAACAGGGGCTAGCTGTATTCCCCGGAGTTCCAAGACATTGTTGGACTGAAGAGCCTCTTCCAGAAGTCAGGAGCATTCCTGAACATGACAAGCAAAGAGCTCCTTCGAGGGAGCCTTGAGCAAAAGTTCAGATAGGGTGTCATAGAAATACCGTGGGTATGGATGAAGGCAGCTAAGGCTCCATGATCCTGCTGAACATTTGAGGCTCCAAAACCAGGCCAAATGGCAGAGCTGTGAACCAATAGTGATCTGGACCTACTGCAAATTGAAGGTACCGTTGGATGTCAGGGTGAATAGGAATGTTTAGGTATGCATCCTGAAGGTCCAGACATGCCATATACTCTTCCCGGGCACATTGCCGATATGACCGAGTGCAAAAATTCAATCTTGAAGACTGTAGTCACCACATACTTGTTGAGATATTTGATGTTCAGAATAAAAACCTGAACCGAGCTCCGGGAGAGGTACTGGAACCAGAACTATCAGGGAATTCACTGCTTCCTGGAACAGTCTTGCCTCGTTGGGCTCTTTTGGCACCCTGGACAAAAAGAAGTGAAATTGGGGAAGGTACCTACCATCTATACGGTATCCTTCCAAAATTATCTGTAAAACCCACTGGCCCATGATTGAAGATTCCCAGGCATCTTGAAAAAAACAGAGACGACCCCCTGCAGGTAAAAATGGACCAGGATTCTGCAAGTCATGTGGAAGAGTGCTTGACAGGCTTAGCCCTTGTAGCTGCTCGATTGCAGTGGAGTGAGATTGAAAGGCTTATGAACCTTGTGGCTTCCGCTCCTCAGTTTGGCAGGGGGGTCATAAAAGACACAGTTTCCTAGCCATGGTCAGAGATTTGGCAGAGATTTAAGGCCACAAAATACTTTTACCTCCCAGTAGCATCACTGATAATATGCTTCAGCTCAAGTCTGAACAGTAACTTGCCCTGAAATGGCAAGGAAACCAGACCAAATCTTTAGCCACAGAGTGGATCGCGCAGCAACAGAAAAGGCAGAGGCATTAGCGGGCAATTTGACCATGTCAAAAAGAGCCTCAGAAACAGTTATTGGCCTCCTTAATGTTGCCTAGAATAACCAACAGATCCTCCTTGGACAGCATGGACAGCCACCATCAGCTGCTCGCCCCACACGGCAACAGCCCTGTTCACCCAGGCAGAAGCAAAAATAGGTCTAAGTGCTGCTCCAGTGGCCGCAAAAGAAGCTTTGAGGATAGAATCCAGCTTCTTGTCAGCTGGTTCCTTCTAGCCTGCTGCATCTGCCAAAGCCAGAGAAGTAGATTTGGCCAGCCAAGAAATAGGGGGTGGTGGGTCCACGGTTGGAGGCCCACTGCTCCAAAGCTGTCTCAGTAAAGGAATACTGTTTAGAGAACCTTTTGTTGATGAACAGCCTTCTGCCTGGGGTCTTCTACTCATCCAGAAGAATCTGGCCAAGAGTATCATTGGGAGGAAAGAATGGAGACTTCTTACTCCTCTGGAAGACATCAACAGAGGAAGAACCCTCATCAATGATGTCAGAGACCTGAAAGGTCTGCAAAACTTCTCTAATGAGTTCCTCAGCAGAGGAAAGGGGTCAGCCTCATAGGAATCCCCATAGGAGTAGGAAGAGTCCATATTTTCATATTCCCCATCATCCACTTCAGAGGAGGCCTCTAGAATCTGAGGAACTCTCTTATAAATAGGGCCACATGTTTAAAGGTAGTGGGGGCTTCCAGGACTGAAGACAGAATTGTCTTAACCCACTCTGGCTCTTGATTTGTGCTGTAAGGCCCTGGCAGAGTAGTGGGGGCCACAGCACTAGATGGGTCAATCTGGAGAAGAAGAACAAGGAGAGAAGACAGCAAGACAGAAGTAAAATGGCGAGTGGAAAACTGACAACCAATTGCACGAAAGCCTGCATTCTGGGAAATGTAGTATTCTCTGTTGCCTAGAATTGCCTACAACGCCATCCGCAGAATCGCCACAGGCCCCCTGGACACTAAAAATGTGGAACGGATAATAGGGTACAAGAAGAAAAGAATATAGAGTCCTCTCTGTCTTTTGTATCTTAAATGGTTGCAGAGACATGTCCCATAGAAGTTTTTCCATAGAAGTCAATGGAGCAAAAATGGGGGAGGGCTCCCGTTCTTAAAGGGGCCACATAAGAAAAATCAGACAAAACCAAGTAGGTAACCCAGAGACCCAAAAACCCCAGGAAACATTTATGGAGGGAACAAAAGTAAGGCCCAAGTGAAAATAAAGTAAAACAGCTTAAAGGTAGCCAAAATGGCAGAGGAAAGGGTTAATGGCAAACAAAAGGGCAGCCATCCTTTACTCTAAAGTCCTATGTATAGAAAATATAATACCCAAATGAGTGCAAGAGCCTGAAAATACTCAGAAAGCCCCTGTATGGAGAGGCACAGGACAGGGACAATGGTGGACCAAGGCTCTCAAAGGGTTACTCACCAGCATTCTGTCTTAAGGTTACCATTGTAGCTGAAGCAAACAGAGTCCCAAAAGACTCTGCTGGGAGGGAAAACTTAATAGCAAGATTCCCTCCACAGGGAGGCACGGTTCCATGCAGAACCTGTACACTGGTCAATCCAATCCAGGGAAGCCCATTAATAATCACCCGCCTAACTGGGAATAATACAACCACATATCTAACAGAAAAATAATTAAAAAAAAGAGTGTTCCTGCCTTCCTTCTTCTTCACAGGACACATGAATACTGGGATACAAGCAGGGGAAGGGTTGAGCTGGACTTTTGAGATCCATAAGACTGTCTTTTGAGATGTGTCCTGCTGTCACGGTTTGTTTTGACTCTCAGACACAGAGTAAGATAAAAATCAAACTTTATTGAAAAGTTTAATGGGAACCCTCACGGGTCCTGAACGCACATATATATCACATGTACAAATTAGGTTCAAACAGTAGCTTTTACGAGATACAGTATGGTAGGCTCTACCGGCCCTGCCAAAGTACCGGGCAAGGCAGCCTATGGTATGAAACAACAATATGACTAAGGCTCTACTGGCCATGCCAATATACCAGGCAAGGCAGCCTGGAAGATGACACAATTGCAGGAATAAGGCTCTACCGGCCTTGCCAATATACCGAGCAAGGCAGCCTGAAAGGTGACACAATTGCAGGAATGAGGCTCTACCGGCCTTGCCAATTTACCGGGCAAGGCAGCCTGAAAGGTGACACCACAATCTGACTGTGGCTCTACCGGCCTTGTCAATATACCGGGCAAGGCAGCCTAAACGACAGAAGGACAGCTCCACTAATGCTGTATAGATGGAAGCAGCAGCATAAGATGGAACAGTGGAGCAAACCACTATCACGTATAGGAACACCTGGGAGGCCCAACCAGTGCAATAATGGAGGCAGCAGCAAGCGGTGAATGTGGAGTAAACCAGTACCACGTACTGGACAACAGTATCGCCCAAACGGTTCTACAATGGAGGCAACAGCAACCGGTGAATGTGGAGTAAACCAGTACCGCGTACTGGACAGAAGTATCGCCCAATCGGTACTGCAATGAAGACAACAGCAACCGGTGAATGTGGAGTTAACCAGTACCGCGTACTGGACAACAGTATCGCCCAACCGGTTCTATAATGTAGGCAGCAGCAACGGGTGAATGTGGAGTAAACCAGTACCGCGTACTGGACAACAGTATCGCCCAACCGGTTCTATAAAGGAGGCAGCAGCAACCGGTGAATGTGGAATAAACCAGTACCGCGTACTGTACAACAGTATAGCCCAACCGGTTCTATAATGGAGGCAACAGCAACCGGTGAATGTGGAGTAAACCAGTACCGCGTACTGGACAACAGTATCGCCCAACCGGTTCTATAATGTAGGCAGCAGCAACGGGTGAATGTGGAGTAAACCAGTACCGCGTACTGGAGAACAGTATCGCCCAACCGGTTCTATAATGGAGGTAACAGTAACCGGTGAATGTGGAGTAAACCAGTACCGCGTACTGGACAACTGTATCGCCCAACCGGTTCTATATTGGAGGCAACAGCAACCTGTGAATGTGGAGTAAACCAGTACCGCGTACTGGACAACAGTAACGCCCCACCGGTGCAACAATGGAGGCAACAGCAACCAGTGAATGTGGAGTAAACCAGTACCGCGTACTGGACAACGGTATCGCCCAACCGGTTCTATATTGGAGGCAACAGCAACCGGTGAATATGGAGTTAACCAGTGATCAGAACGTCACCCAGACGACCAAAGTCGATAGACGGATGACAATCGGAATCCAGCAACAGGAACAATAGACAGGCCTGGACAATTACTGTAACAGCAGGAAGGCCAAACGAAGTCAGGAACAGAGCAGGAACAACGGCAGCACTGGATCAGGAAAGGAAGCAGGAACGACAGCCCAACCAGATCAGGAACAGAGGCAGGAACCACGCAGGAGTGACACTGACGTCTGGAGAATCGCTGACACTGGTAACAGAGCTAAACAGGCCCAAAGATACAGGTACAAGGCAGGTGACTACTGACATGGAGACACCACGAAAGGGCAACCAAAGGGTGCCTCAGCCCAGTCTATATAGGCAATACTGGTCAGGAAATAGACAGGCGGCCAATGGAGAGTACACACACCTGACTGACAGCAAAAGTCAGCAATCACGGGCACCGTGATACCTGCCCTTCAAGAGGAGGGACTCAACCCCATGATACCTGTGTTCCATATTGGACGTACAAGAAAGTTAAGTTTCCCTAATTACCATGGGTGCTGTAGCCTGTATGTGTTGGAGGAGGTGTTAAACAATCTGGCCCTTATAGGGTTGATTTTGGAGCCCACTAGCTGCTGTAATCAGGGCCTGCAGGACCTGTGTCAGTTCCTATCTTAATCAAATGCAAAGCTATCTTGTTTCCCAGCACCCTACCATTTGTTAATTTTATATTTGCCATTAATGTTGTGAAGTAAGACAAGTAATACCACAGAGCAAACAATTGAATTGGTGCTGCAATAGTGATACAACAGTACCTACAGATGAAACTGATCTACAGTAATGATACCACAGAGCTTATATCTGAAATGGAGCTATACTAATTATACCACAGATCTTACAATTGAAATGCTTACAGTAGAGATACCACAGATACTACACTAATGAAATCACAGGGATTACAAATGAAATGAAGCTACACCAGTGATATTACAGAGCTTAAAGGGATAGTAATACTTCGTTTTAACTTTATTTTATTTTGTAGGCATTAAAAAAACATGAAGAATGATATAAGTCTTATCTCTCAAACCTTTATGGTTTATGAGATATTCACAAGCAAAGTTCCCCTCCCCGCCCCTTTTACCTAGTATAAGCCATCTCTTCTCAGATGTGAGTCTGGTTGTATGACAGTACAGATAACAGAAGGGGACAATTTTCTTTGTATGAAAACAATTAAAGCCCTTCCCCCCTTGACAAGTTTTTCAGCTTTTTCCTTTATCTTAATTGAAGATTGTCCCTCTCTGCAGTCTACCTGGGCATCTCCCTTCTGATCTGGTTGAACAGGGGGGGATACTTTGTTTGTGAATATCTCTTAAACCATAAAGGTTTCAGAGATAAGACATATCATTCTTCATGTTTTTTAATGCCTACAAAATAAAATAAAGTTAAAATGAAGTATTACTATCCCTTTAAAACTGAAACTGTTTTATACTAATTATAAACTATTACACTAAACTAGTGATACCATAAGGTTACAACTGAAATAGAGCTATGCTATTAGTGTAGCTACATTTCAATTGTATTTTTTCTGGTATCATTATTGCTGTACCATTTTAGTTGTAAGCTTTGTGGTATCACTAGTGAAACTCTGTTTCATTTGTAAGCCTTGTGATGTCATGTAGCTCCAATCTAATCGTAAGTCCTGTAGTATAGCTATTGTAGCTCCATTCCAAATGTAAGCTTTATGGTTTCTCTAGTGTCACACAATTTCAACTGTAAGTTCTGTGATATCTCTAGTGTAGCTCCAGATCAAACAGAAGCTCTGTGGTATGTCTAGTGTAGCACAATTTCAATTGAAAGATATGTGGTATCAACAGTGTAGCTCCATTTCAATTGTAAGTACTGGGGTATCACTAGTGTAGCTCCAATTCAATTGTAAGCGCTGGGGTATCACTAGCATAGCAGCATTTCAACTATAAGCTCTGTGGTATCACTAGGGTAGATCCAGTTAAAATGAAAGCCCTATGGTATTTCTAGTGTAGCACAATTTCAGTTGTAAGCTCTGTGGTATCACTAATGTAGCTCCATTTCAAATGTAAGCACTGGTGTATCACTAGTATAGCTCAAATTCAATTGTAAGTTCTGGAGTACTATTAGCTTAGCCCCATTTCAACTGTAAACTCTGTGGTATCACTATTGTAGCTCCATTTCAGTTGTAAGCAATTTGGTATCACTAGTGTAGCTCCAAATTGAACTATAAGCTATGTGGTATCACTAGTGTGGCTCCATTTCTAATTTATACTCTGTGTCATCAATAGTGTAGCACTCTTTCAATTGTAAACTCTGTGATATCACTAGTTCCTAGGTATACTCCCTCCCCCTACACTCCTCTCTTTCATCCCCCTCCCTCTACCTGTGTCTAGATTAGCCACCTGCTCCATTGCTTGTCTGGCCTTTCAGGACCTGCCAGGGCAAGATCCTAATTTGCACTGATATTGTACAACTGGATTCTCCTTGTTCCACTGGTATATAGGACTAGAAGCAGTTCCTGAAAGTAGGGAATGACAAGTAAAGCAGTGAGCAATAAGAATTAAAAAATTATGAGGACTCACTGAAAACTGTGGGGCCCCCACACAACTGAGACATCCCAGGTCCTCTGGTAGTCCCAGAACCACTCATAAAATGTGTCACAGACCACCCCTGTTGTGATGTTTGTAGGTCATTTTCCCATGTAACCAACGAAATGTGTATTTTGAGATTATTAAGTAGAAAAGACCCCTGTTTTCACTTCTGTTGATACAGTGAGGGTTTGTGTAGACCTTGCATTTATACAAAACTATAGGTATTTGGAATAATTGATCATTGTACTCTGGAGATGCAGGGCTTTTAAAAATACTGTTTTTTCAGCTATAGTGTATTTTGTATTAATATATTAATCTGTTTCGTATTAATTACATCACATTAGGAAAATTATAGAATTCTTTGCTTTGGGATGTTGTGCTTATGGATACTGTAACTGCTTTCAATATTAGTAATGGATACCTATCTAGCACAGAACAATATTGAGAATTATGACAACTGGCTTCAAAGAAGATAGGATGTTGATATGTGGAAATATCTGACTACCATTTGGAGTCAGGATGGATTTTTTGGGGGGGTTAATTGGAAATGGCTTCATTGGGGTTTTATTTTTTTGTCTTCCTCTGGATCAACATTAAAATGTGACTTTCACCATGAAGACACTTTATGTAATTCGATTTAATTATTACAATTTTCTATAGGTTGTACAGTTTTTTGTAATCTCAATACTTTATTAGATATAAGCTTTTAAAGTCGAACTCTCACCTCCCATAAAGTTATCTGTAATGAAATATTCTTCTCCAGCAAAGCTTCAAATTAATTTTTTTAATATGTAAAGGAACAGAGATATTAGAAGTTAAAGATATAGTTGTTTTTTTTTAAATCTGTATGGTAACGGAGATATTAGAAGTTAAAGATATAGTTGTTGTTTTTTTAATCTGTATGGTAACTGTGATATTAGAAGTTAAATATATAGTTGTTTTTTTAAAATCTATATGGCAATGGAGATATTAGAAGTTAAAAATATAGTTGTTTTTTTTTAATCTGTTTGGTGACTGTGATATTAGAAGTTAAAGATATAGTTGTTGTTTTTTTAATCTGTATGGCATACCTCACAACATTCCTGATTGCCAAAGACGGACACATGTGTTTTAGGGGGTGTTGTTGTGAGAGTGGCTGGTGGGCAGGGCATTATCGATAATTTTCAGGATATTTCACTACCTATTGATACCTCCTTGTGTAACCTAATAAATGATTTATAATAAGACCAAAGTGTTTTATTTACACAGACTAATTTTTAAACACATATACTGATGTTTAAACAAATATTAATGTGAGTTTTATTGATATAGAGCAATGTGATATACACATCACAAAGTCTGCTCTCCTAAAAAGGGGGACATCAGGGTGGGAAAGAGGGACAGAGGGATTTGGGTCTAAAAGAGGGACTGTCCCTCCTAAAGAGGGATACTTGGGAGGCATGGTATGGTAACGGTGATTTTAAGTTAAATATATACCACCATATATATCACCACAGTGATCACTTTCAATCACCTCCCCTCCTCCTCCCACGTTGTGCCTGATTCCCTCCTCCTTCAGAGACACACAAATCTTCTGGTGACCTGGCGAGCATTGACTTGTGAGTATCTGAAGGAGAAGGAGCATAACATGAGAAAAGGAGGGGATGTAATTGACATACTTTCGGTACTGATCTATACCGCGGTGATCCCTCCGGTGACATCATCAGGTACAGTATATCTTTAACTTCTTATATCTCCGTTACCATACAGATTATTTTAAAAAAACACAGATTGAAGCTTAATTGGAGAAGAATATTTGATTACAGATAACTTTATGGAAGGTGAGAGATCTACTTTAAAATTTCCCAGTGACGTCGCCAGTTTGTCTTTCTGCGGTACAAGCTGTCCCACACAACTCCCCTGTTCTTCAAATCACTTCCCATCTCCCTCCCCAGCTCTCCCTCCCCAGCTCTTCAAGGACAGGGAGCTCCAATTGTGGTGAGTTGAAACTTTGATGTCAAGAAGAGCTTTTTTTATGCCTTTGACTGCACATTGCAGAGCTATAGAACAGATGGTGCAATCAAATATGCAGTTATTTTGATCACAAGACCTCATTCTAAAACTCACTGCTTCCACTACATCTCCTGCAGTGCCCCACAAGACTTTCATCCCCAAGGTGCATTAGCAGCATAAAAACAGCCTTGTTTATAGACATAAAACTAGCAACCTCCCCCAACACTGGGTCTCTCACTCTCTCTTGAAGATTTGAGTGATGATGCCTCTGGAAATAATAGACACAATGAAATTCAGAATGTATTCTAGATAACTTTACAACAGAAGACAATGTATGCTACCTGTGATGTATTAATACTTTGACACACTGATATACCAGAAGAAGAATGTATGAATGCACCGCTTCAGTAATATAAGCCAAAAGTTACTAGGCTTACTGACGAGGAATATAATAAGAAATGGAATATTGTATGGCTAGTCTCTGGTCAGACGCATCACATTTTAGCTCTCTATTGCCATTAGACAATAGTCTTCACAGCAGTGTGCAGAGTCACTCAGCTGCTGCAAGAGCAAATAGAGTACTAGCCTGCATAAAAAGAGGTGTAGAAGCAAGGGATGCTAATATTATCCTACCTCTGTATAAATCCTTGGTTAGGCCTCATCTAGAATATGGAGTACAATTTTGGGCGCCTGTTCTAAAAAAAGACATTACTGAACTGGAAAAGGTGCAGAGACGTGCAACAAAACTGATAAAGGGATTGGAGGATCTGAGTTACAAAGAGAGACTAGCCAAACTGGGTTTGTTTACATTAGAAAAGAGACGTCTAAGGGGTGATATGATTACCATTTACAAATACATTCAAGGCCAATACAAAGAACTATCCAATGAATTATTTATGCAAAGAGCTGAGCTAAGAACAAGAGGTCATCCATTAAGACTTGAGGAAAGGCGCTTTCGACTAAAACACAGGCAGGGATTCTTTACAGTAAGGGCGGTAAGGCTATGGAATTCTTTGCCTCGGGATGCTGTGCTTGCAGATAATGTAACTGCATTCAAAAAAGCAATGGATGCCTATCTAGCACAGAACAATATTGACAGTTATGACAGATGGCTTCAAAGCAAATAGGATATTGAGCCGGGGAACTATTTGACACACTCACACACACACCTACATTGGAAATTGCTCCAGAGGGCTTTTTTGTTGCCTTCCTCTGGATCAACAGGGGTGTTATTGGCATGGGCTGGACTTGATGGACGCATGTCTTTTTTCAGCCTTATCTACTATGTTACTATGTTACTATGTTATTACATAGAAGAAATTCCCATGTGAATATCAAACCATTCCTGCCTACAAGGGGTGGCCACATTCCAAAATGACATCTACGTCCCCTATGTTTGGGAATACCAGATAATCTCAGACATATATTTCCGCCTTGTTTGGGTCTCATGAGTAAGGTGCATCTGCTTTCCATAGGTACTGAGACCAAGGGGTTCATGTCCAGATTATCCCCACCCTTAGTTTTCAAAAACAGGTCAAAAGATATGAGGCTTACTGAGAACAAATTACAAGCAGACATTTCTTGTTCTATGGCGAGTCAGCATCACATTTTAGCTCTCTGTGGCTATTACAGAAGAGTAATTTCCATGTACTTATTAGACAACTCTTGCATAAAAGGACTGTTCAGTTCTGAAATTAGTGGCAAGTCCACTAGCACAGGAATACCAGCTAACCCCAGAGGTACATCTTGGATTTGTTTGTGCCTTGTCAGTGCGATGCAGCTGGGTTCCTTAGGCACTGGAAAAAGGTGCTGTTTTTTTTTCTTTAAATGACTTCCTTTTCATTTCTTTATATTAATATGCGATTATTAAAATGACAATTTACTGCACCAACAATATGCCTACTTTACCATAATACCTCTTCCCTAAAGGGTTAATCTGGCAGCTGGGATGAGGTTAGGGAAGATTTCTGTCTGAGGATGGGGTGTTATAATGGCTAGACTGAGGGGGAGGGGGTTGTCATGGTCAAATTTTTTATTTTTAGCCCCTTGAGATGTCCTCGTCTGCTTTGTGTCCCACCAAATAAATGACCTAGCTGCCCAACTGATTTATTACACTGTTCGTAGGCAACACACACAAAGAAGCAGACACATCTCTGCATGAGGTCATGAATCGAGGATTTGGGGCTCTGTTCCTACTGTACTTTGGCTTTGCACACATCTATCTAAGATAGATCATTTAACCCACTGAAGACTAAAGAGGGTGAGCAATGCATTGATTAACAATGTGTTGCACACCTCCTCTGGTACGTAAGGGACCTGTGATCACATACCAGATGAATCTGCAGTGGTATGACTGGCTAAACCTCTCCCTTGTAGCCTGAGCACCCACAAACTGCTCCAATGTGGGGGCTGACAATAGGTGGAGTAACCTTTTGTTTGGGCTTTATGCGTTCCACTTATATGGGGATGGGGGTTTAGCCACAGATGAGCTTCAGAGAGGGAGGCTAAGATGTTTGACAAGGTTCGGCTAGCCAGTGGCTCTCTAGTTATTGTTGCTGGACTACAATTTCCTTATGTTCTCATCCATAGCTTAGCTGTCGATGAGGATGGCATTTGTAGTCCAACAGCTGGGAGGCTCAGGTTACCCACCCCTAGGTTACAGGGAAAGTGAGTGTGTCTTGTAAACCTATCCCACCCAGATAAAGCTGTAATTGCACTGCACCTATGTGTGGGGGCATCCGAGCAGGCGGCTTTTTATGCCGGGCAGCCTGGGCCTATTTTAATTTGTGGGCCTGGAGCTGCAGCTCCCTCAGCCCTACATTATTCCTGCCCTGTGATTAGGGTGTGCCTAGACACACTCTGCACACCCCATGTGCACGCCTATGGGTACTAATGACAAAGTAGGAGGTCCCTAAAGAATGATTTTAGGGACCTCGGGTGCAAGATCAAGGCAAGAACCTCTACGGTAGTATTTTCTGAAATACTACCTGTGCCATGCGCCAGTGCAGGTAGACAGAGGGAGCTCAGAGAACTTAATGCATGCTCAAGCAATGGTGTAGGAAGGAGAGTTTTGTGTTCTTACAGCACTGGGCTGACTTTGCTCTTGGGTACAATCTATATGGAAGTGATGGATTGCACCTAAATGGTAGAGGAGCCTCTGTGCTAGGGGAGCAAATGCTAAGAAGCTTGGAGGAGCTTTTAAACTAGGAAAGAGGGGGTATAGATAGCAAAAATTGAGTAGATAGAACAGATAGGAACCAGGTCCAAGTAAATGACCAGGGGTTGGAGAAAGGGTGGGGATAAATGTAGAAAATAGGGAGGAATTTCTAGTAAATGAAGATGTAGATAAATGCATGTAGGAAGTGATATATGTAAAGATTTCAAAATTAATTGTATGCTAGCAAATGCAAGAAGTATGGTAGATAAAATAGGAGAACTAGAATTGCTGGTGGTTAATGACCAATTGGACATAATTGGTATAACAGAAACATGGTGGAATGATGCACATGACTGGGCTGTAAATATAGAGGGTTATTCCCTGTTTTGGAGAGACAGGATTAATAGGAAAGGGGGAGGTGTGTGCTTATATTTGAAACCAGAGTTAAATCCAGTTTTGAGATGTGATATTAGTGAGGAAACTGGCCAAAATGTGGAGTCCTTGTGGGTAGAAATTGAGACTAAATGTGGTGTAAAAGGTAAAAAAAGGTGTTGGCGGGTATATGCTACAAACCACTAAATATTGATGACAATGTTGAGGCCCAACTGCTATTGCAAATTAGGAAAGCTGCCCAGTTTGGGCATACTATAATTATGGGAGATTTTAATTATCCAGATATCTACTGGAAAAATGAGACCTGTCAGAGTGCTAAGTGTAGCAGGTTTGTGAACATACTTCGTGAAAGCTACATGTCACAAATAGTGGAAGTGCCAACAAGAAATAACAATATATTGGACCTAGTGATAACGAATAACACAGAAATGGTATCCAATATTAAGGTAAGTGAACATTTGGGAAACAGTGATCACAACATGGTTACATTTGAGATCAGTTTGGCAAAGCAAAACTGTATAGGTTCAATCAAAACTCTTAATTTTAAAAAAGCTAACTTCAAATTATTAAGGGCTTCAATGCAACACGTAGACTGGGATACATCATTTAAAGGCAAAAATACTGAGGATAAATGGTCAGAATTCAAATTTAGGTTGTGGAAATGTACTCAACAGTATATACCAATGGGGAACAAATGCAAAAGAAGTAAGTCACAGCCAATGTGGTTAAGTGCACATGTAAATGAGAAAATGGCAAAGAAAAAAAGCATTCAAACTATTTAAGTCTGCAGGAACTGAACATTCTTTCTTAAAATACAGGGAGTGCAACAAAGATTGCAAAAAGGCAATTAGAGTAGCAAAAATAGAAAATGAAACTCGAATTGCAAGGGAAAGTAAGACTAATCCAAAAAAGTTTTTCAAATATATAAATAGCAAAAAACTCAAAAGGAAGTGCATTGGACCATTCAAAAATGAGATGGGTGAGTTGATTAGTAAGGATAAGGAAAAGGCCAATGTTCTAAACACTTTCTTTGCATCAGTATATACAAGGGAGCAAGGAAAGGTAGAAGAGCCTCAACAAGTAACTAACAAAACAATACAATTATCAAATATTGGGTTAACTCAAGAAGATATCATGGGTAGACTGAACAAAATTAAGACTGACAAAGCATCGGGTCCTGATGGTATACATCCAAGGGTTCTTAAGGAACTGAGTGCAGTGTTGGCAAAACCCCTATATTTACTCTTTAAAGATTCTCTCACCACAGGCTCAGTGCCACAAGATTGGCGAAGAGCCAATGTAGTGCCTCTATTTAAAAAAGGGAACTAAAACAGAACCTGGAAACTATAGACCCGTGAGTTTGACCTCTGTAGTGGGAAAACTGCTAGAAGGGATAATAAGGGACTATATTCAGGATTACAACACAAAAAATAAGATAATTAGCAGAAATCAACATGGTTTTATGACGAATAGATCATGCCAAACAAACCTTCTCAGCTTCTATGGGGAAGTAAGCAGCAACCTTGATAATGGCAAGGCAGTTGATGTAGTATATCTAGACTTTGCAAAGGCATTTGATACAGTGCCACACAGAAGGCTGGGGTATAAAACAAGGAAATCGGGGCTAGGAGATTACCTTTGCAATTGGATACAAAACTGGTTGAAGGATAGGGAACAGTGTGTGGTTGTAAATGGACGATTCTCCAGTACAGTTAAAGTGGAGAGTGGAGTACCTCAGGGCTCAGTATTAGGTCCACTGCTTTTTAACATGTTTATAAATGACCTAGAAATGGATATTGAAAGCAAATTATCAATATTTGCAGATGACACTAAATTATGCAGGGTAATTAATTCAGAACAGGATAATTGCTCTCTACAGAGGGATTTATATAAAATGACAGATTGGGCAAACAAATGGAATATGAAGTTTAATGTGGGAAAGTGTAAAGGCATGCATTTGGAAGGAAATAACCCCAAGGCTACTTATAAACTTAATGGAATCATTTTAGGGGACTCCTTGCTAGTGTAAGACCTGGGTATCCTTGTCAAGTGCAAACTGGGAAACAGTGACCAGTGTCAGACAGCAGTAGCAAAGGCAAACAAAATCCTGTCTTGCATAAAAAGAGGTATTGAAGCAAGAGTTGATAGCATTATTTTGCCATTGTACAAATCATTGGTAAGATCTCACCTTGTGTATGCAGTGCAGTTTTGGGCACCAGTTCTGAAAAAGGATATACTAGAACTAGAGAGGGTACAGGGAAGAGAAACAAAATTAATTAAGGGAATGGAGGACATTGTCCCCTGCATGCAAGAAGTCGTTCAGTGTGCGAGTCCATGTCGACAAGTGAGGAGGGGAGAGAGGTATCGGAGGAAGCGGGCAGCAAATACAAGCTTGCCACCCGCTTCCTCCGATGTCTCTCTCCCCTCCACCAGCTTCCTCCAATGCCTCTCTGGTCCCCAGCCTTTTTTATGCTGCGGGCTTCACAGCCACCCGCAGCAATGGCACTTTAATGAATTAAGATGAGGGAAGAGCTTCAGTCAGAGTGCAGCCTGCTTCCTCAGTTGTATTTTAACTTAGATCACATTCATTTATAATGTTCTACCTCCTGTGTCCCATTGCTATTAGTACTTTTGCTCCACTCTCCGTTTGCTCCACTCACCCTTACACTGCTGGTCGCTTGTGAGCCCTGGGCTGTAGAAGCCTCAGAGTTCTCTCAGCCAGAGTGTGTATGTATGGCTTGCTGCCCAAAGCCGACAATAAATTCCAATCTACCTGTAACGGTTTTTTAAGACTCTCAGACCAGTGTGTGAAAATAGAACACAATTTTATTAAAAATAAGTTAAGGCAGAAATACGCCCTCTAGTTGCGGTAGATATACACCAGTGGTAAATACTAGTAGATACAATTGTAAATGCACAAATGAATAATAAGTACAATTACACAGCAGTAGAATAGCATATACCCACAAAGGGTTAAGTACTTGATAACAGTCAGTCTCAGATGTGGATGTTTGGAACGCCCAGGGTGTTATTAGGCTGTGCTGGAGACCAAGGCTATCACCGGCTGGATACAGGACTGCCTCGCCACGGTGTTCAGTAAGAAGAAGCACAGGAGTCCACGTAGCCCCCTCGGGCGTACCTACTGGAACTGCTTCAACTAGTGCAAGTGCAAATAGCCCCCACGGGCGTGATTGGAACCGGCCTGCAATGCGAGAGCTGCCAAGCCTCCTCAGACTTAACTGGACACCGGGATAAAACACGCTAGAGCCAACAGCCCCACGGGCGTAATTACCGGAATTGCAAATGCTGATGCCTGCCACCACTCGGTATAGCGGAATCGCCCAGTAAACAAGAGAGAGTCTTAGGCGCCCAACCGGCCAAACGGATGTGAATACTCTGCAAGGATGTATGGAGCTGCCGACGGAGAGCGGCCAACTCAGCAGTAGTATCACGAGAAAGAGACTCTTATGGGAGTAGCGAGAGAGTGGAACCCAGGCGGCACTGCTAGGGTTAAATAGCACTTTTACTCAAGGCTTTTCAGCGGTATAGCAAGGCTCTGCAGTGTGAAGGAGGCGCACATACACACAACTCTGCATAGGTAAATACACTGCACTGATCGGAGTACACCAGGCAAGGCAGCCACACCAAAAGCTGGAACAGCAGATAGAAATGTCACGGCGGCGACAACTGGAACGCAGGTCACTGTAGAAAGCAGGAGTCGGTCTTCGGAGCGGGAAATCAGCCAGGCCGGGTCAGAGCACGCAGGAGGTAGTCATACAAGCCGGGTCATACACAATCAGGAACGTCAGCCAAACCGGGTCAGGATCCAAGGGTGGTAGTCAGACGGGCCGGATCATACACAAGCAGGAACACAGGAGAATAGTCAGGACAAGCTGAGTCGGTACACAGGAATCCGGAACACAGGAACACAGCAACAGTATAACTGGCACAGAAACACCACGAAAGGGCAACTGACAGATGTGCTAGCCAGGTATAAAAAGGTCACCAGGGGGCGGGCCAAACCAACACAGCAAATCAGTGTCTACCACATATGAGACTGACAGGAATCACAGGCACTGTGATACTACCCTTGCAACAAAGTATTCTTGAGCACACTGACTGAATACTTTGTTGAAAGGGTAGATTGGAAATTATTGTCGGCTTTTGGCAGCAAGCCATACATACACATGCTGGATGTGAGAACTCTGAGGTTTCTACAGCCCAGGGCTCATAAGCAACCAGCAATGTAAGGGTGGCTCATAAAGATAATGGAAGTTAGATCCCTATTATTTACTAAGAGCTGATTTCATAAAATAGAGTTTAGGCTACACTTTAGAATCAAGATATAGGTTTATGTAATATTGAGGAGCACTGTTTCCACTAATTCTTTTAACCCTTTGAGTGCCAGATGGGTAGCAAACACATTGCAATGTGGTACTCATAGGGTTAATCCTGCAATACAAGATACGAGGGCATGTCGAAAAAATAGGAGAAGAAAAATGTTGAATTTAAATGGTGAAAGAAAGTCATGGGAGCACTGTAGTTGAATTTTCAAGGGGGAGGGGTTAAAATGTTTAATGTGAACAATATTAGACAAATTAAAGTGGTGAAAGTAAGCACTGCAAGTCGAATTTTGAATGGGAAGGGTTAAAATGTGGAATGTGAACAATATTAGTAGAATTAAAGTGGTGAAAGAAAACACTGCAAGTCGATTTTTAAAAGGGGGGGTTAATATGTCGAAGGGGGGCACTTCATGTCAGATTTCTATGCTGTATACTGTATTCTGCATTGCTTTTGTTCGAACAATGATGGTTTTGAAACTGTTGTTATGGCTTCTACACCTCAACCTCTGAGGCGCAGAATTTCTGACATAAATGTAACCACAAATGAGGCGGTAATACTGAGCATGAGTAATAGGATACTAATTGCACATTGTTTTTAGTTGTTTCCTATGGGCTTTTTTAGACTGGCGCTAAGTATAATTACCGCTGGTTTTGTTTTCACAAGTTGGGTAATAGGATAGCAAAACTGACTTTAAAAATGTCTGAGACAGAGATACTCCTATGTGGGAAAGTCTAGTTGAGTGACATATTTATATCAAGTCCAATGACATCGTGGCCATTCTTATCTTATGATATGAG